>CM044444.1:77265731-77628781 GCA_024363595.1 Xenopus borealis
ACTAGGGATGTGTGCCTGTCAGAAATATGTGAGGGTGTCTAATTTTCACATCCCTACACACTCAATGGTATAAAATGTAATTCCTGAACCAGCAAGTGTATTTTTTTAAAGTTGTAATATTGGTGTGTAGGCAGCCATCTCAGGTCACATTTTAAAAACAGCCAGCACTTTAGAATGGAACTGCTTTCTGATAGGCTGTTGTTTCTCCTACTCAATGTAACTGAATGTGACGCAGTGGGACTTGGCTTTTACTATTGAATGCTGTTCTTAGATCTACCAAGGAACTCTTATCTTGTGTTAGGGAGCTTCTATCTCGTTACCTTACCATTGTTCTATTTTAGGCTGCTAGGGGGGAAAGGGAGGGGGATAATTTCACTCCAGCTTGCAGTACAGTGACAAAGAGTGACTGAAGTTTATCAGAGCACAAGTTACATGACTTGGGCAGCTGTGAAACTGTCAAAATGTCTAGCCCATGTCATATTTCAAAATGAAATATAAAAATATTTGTTTTCTCTTTTGAGAAACGGTGAAGAATGCTGCTAGAGCAGCACTATTAACATGCGTTTTGAAAAGAAAAATTCCCATGACAGTATCCCTTTAAAGAATATGATCCATGCTCATGATTGGAGGAAAATCGGTAAAATAGACATTGTGCTATTGTGCAGCATTAGAAGTATGGAGAGAGAGCGCAAAAACGAAACAGGGCCAGTGAACAGATCCGCGGTGGAACCAAAGGTTAAAAAGAAAAATCTGTATTGCTTCACATTTAAAAATTGTATGCAGGGAGACGCGGCTTAATTGTGCAGCATTAAATTATTCTAAAAAGCACCCATAATTCAATCTAGTAGTAGGAGAAACAAGATGGCTCTCACATTTCCATTTTACAATGCAAAGGAAAAATCTGAGTTAATATATGGCTTGGCAGTGTTGAGGCAATATCCCAATGTTGTAACAAATTACATATCATTGAACCATTTAATCCCTTAATAGTGATGGGTGAATTTATTCACCTGGGGCGAATTCCCACAATTCTCTGCAGGCGAATAGATTTGTGAAACGCCAGTAAAATTTCGCCTGGTGAAAATTTGTCGGCATCTCATTTTGGACTCCGGTGTCTGTTTTTTCGACGCTGGCATTTTGCGCCTGCGTCCAAAACGAGTTGCAACAGCGTTTCACTAATTTTTCACCGAAAAGTTTGGCGAAGTGAAGCGCCACATATTTGCCCATCACTATCTCTTAAGTAACAAAAAAAGCAAATCTTGACTGAAATTATGATATAACAAATTACCCTTCTCTGATTTGAACTTTTGTCTCATGCATGTTTCATAATGCTACTAAAATGCATACATTCTTTATTATATCCCATGGTTTATTCAGTTCTGCAGACTCCTACCTAGTGATGGGCGAATTTGCGATGGATTCCCATCCGTCCGTTTTTTTTTTTACGCTGGCAATGTTCGCCCACATCCAAAACGAGACGCCAGTGGCGTTTCGCAAATTCAGCAAAATGCCCCAGATTCGCCCATCACTACTCCTAGGTGCAAATTCACTAAAGCATGAAGCGTGTAACGGTAGTGCTAATTCGCCAGCGTGATGTAAAATCGCAACTTTGCCGATTCACTAAAAGTGTCCCTGGCGAAAATTCGCTAGCGAAGGACATCTACTTGCGCAACTTCGCACCATTACACCAGGGTGTGTCGCTTGCGCCAGTAGCGCACTGACGAAGGGACGTAACCACACTAATTCATTAAGATGAAAATTTTTGTGAACGTTACCTCTTACGCTAGACGTTACTTTGCCAGGTCAGACCTGGCGAAGTTCAATACAATAGATAGGAGTTTGAAAAAAAAACTTTTTCTAAGTCCCAAAAAACGCTGGCATCTTTTACCTTTTGTTGGGTGATAGTCTGAAAAAGAGCAAAAAATTTTTTAGGGTTACCCTCCTTCCCCCCCACCCTACATTTCCTAACATATGGCAACTTAACTATACAGTGGGCACATGTTTAGGGCAAATGACAACTTTATTTTATTTATTAAAGGTTTCTTGGGCTTGTGTAGTGTAATGTAGTGGCTGTAACATGCACCTCTATTGTACGCTAACATTCACGCCGTATGCAAATTAGGCATCGCTAGCGTAAATACGCTTTGCCTGGCGAAGTAATGGTAGCACTACTTCGCTACCGTTCGCAGCCCTGAGCGCAAATTCATGTCTTAGTGAATTTGCGTAGAGCTAGCGAAAATTCGCCTGGCGAAGTGCGGTGAACGTCAGCGAAGGCAACGATAGCGCATTTTCACACTTTAGTGAATTTGCCCCCTAGCCTCTGCATATCAATGTTAAAAAATGCCCCTATCATTTCATCAGGGAAGTCTGTTGTCTGTTGATGGTTATGCCTTTGTATTAAATCCTCCATATCTTTCTTAAAGTGATTTGATGTTTACCTTAGGTTGCCAGTGAGTATGAATTCCTTTAAAGCCAAAAACATGGAGTCCATAATCTAATAATGAAGATGGAAAGTTGTGTACTTACTGCATATGTAAACCAAGTCTATATATTTCTGTACAGAGTATGTTGTACTATCACTAGTATGACCTCTGTGCTTTTGTTTAGGGGAGAGTCTTGAAGTACTAGGTTTATGTCAAATCTTTAAGACTATCGTGCATGATAGTGGCAACTGGAACATGGTGACATTGCAAAATGCTTTCTCTAGATGTGAAATGTTCTGAACAATGTCAATAAAATTATAAACAAACATTGCTTGAAGAAATTATGCATCATTCACATTTGCAAAATACCTTAAACTTTTAGTCATAGATAACTGAGGTTGCTTTTCTTCTTTTGCAGAGTGAAAATTAATGATTCCCAGCCTCTCTTTCTTGACCACTAACTATGTGACGGGCAACGTTTGCAAAGGTTTTTAAAGGGACACTGCTTACCTTGCAGCAGTAACAACAAGACATATGAACCCATGTACCATTGTCCTAAAGTCCTTGTCTCGGTATTTTGTTGTGAGATATTTACACAAACTGTTTTATCTGATTGGTCTGTCTTTGAAATCTGAAATCCTTATGCAGGCTTTTGTATCCTATTAGAAATATATATATGAGAGAGCTTAGCTGATCTGTCAACTGCAGGAGATCTTTGTATAGGGTCACTATGGAACCAGCTCACCCATATGTTCATGACCATTTTAACCTGAAGTTCCATGACCAAAAACAATTTGTTAATATCAAAATGTTATGTATAATTATTTATATAAGTTACTTAATCTGCATTTGGAAAGAGAACAGAAACTAATTATGTTTCAAACAATACTTATGCACTGCAAAAAAACACATTTAAGAGCAGTTTTGACCAGAAATAGCCCATCAATCCCAAAAAGCAAAAGTATGTTTGAGTTCGTGGCTAATGTTTTCTATATATCAACGGCATGCTGTGACTGCACTCAGCCAAAATGTCAAATTACAAATCAAAGACACAGGAGTTATATGTAACCCAAATTAGCAAAGATAAGAAAGCGTTCTGAGAACAAATTTAGTAACAAACTGGTGTCTAATGATTTTTGTGCTTCTTTTTACCCTATAGTTATAATTGAACTACAATTTTAGAAAAGCAAAGGGACATTTGAATGTATAAATTACATGTTTTATGTGGCTTTAACCTGGTATTTTATAAACGTCAAAATATTTTGTGATAGGAACCTTATACCTTATATACATATTCATGCCTAGAAATGGCACCAAATTCCAAGATGTATGACTTACACTATAAACATATATATATATATATATACACTTTATGGCAATAATAAGAGAGTTTAATATCACTTTATATCACTCATTTATCAAGGAGAGCAACAGGAAAAGGTGAGCGTACCATATGCGGTAGATTTGCTTTGCACTCTAATGCCTGGGGAATTTTCGCTCTGGCGAATGGACGTAACTCCTTAAATTCACGATGTGGCTTTTACTGAACATCACCTCTATTGCCAGACTTGCCTTCACCAGCTCTGATTATATTTATATGGGATCAAGTACTGTTTTATTATTATAGAGAATAAATAAATATTTTTTTTTAAATTTGGATTATTTAATTATAATGGAGCTCACTGGGAGATGGCCTATCCAGAAGTTTCTGGATAATGGGTTTCCGGATAATGGATCTTATAACTGTACAGTGTATGCTATTGCAGAGCTAATAATGACTACCAAAATATAATTTCACTTTTCCACTGACTCTAAGGCATTTTGGTGATAGAGCCTGGTTTTGCATGTTGATTACTAGTAGTCTGTATTAGAAGAGTAATTTTGCTTTGAAACCTGGGTTCATCCATCTGCACTGGCATGGATTTTAAAAAGTGGTGACTAGAATGCACTAATGAGAACACCTCCGAGGGACCTGCCAACCACTATTAAAAGGACCATATTACATACCATAAAAATATAACTTGAAATATAGCATTGATACAGATTTCTTAGTAGGTCATATTTGCTCCTTGTAAACAGACCCCCAAAAAACTTTTAGAATGCTTACACTAATGAAATTAAATAGAATTTCAACATATTGAGATGTGACTCATGGACTGGAATATAGTTGACCTCATGACCTTCAGTAGGTTAGTTTGTGACCCTTTTGCCATCACTGAACAGCCATCAATACATTGTACACTGCTCTAAAAATACTTGTTTATTCACTAGACAAGGTTACTTTGAAAGACATTCATAAAATGTTAGCCAAGAAATACACAGGTCCAAGTCTTAAAATACTAGATGTTTAGAAATAGTGATGGGCGAATTTATTTGCCAGGCGCAAATACGTGGCGAATTCCTGCGATTTGCCACCAGGGAAAATTAGCCTGATGTAAAAAAAAAAATGAGTCACTCGCCGGAATCAACGCAACGCGCATCAAAAACGTGCTGGAAATTCGCAAATTTTTCGGCGAAGCGAAACGGGATATATTCGCCAATCACTATGATGGATTTGCAACAAGATTTTATTTTACAGCTTCTGCTAGGTTTCTATTTAATAATACACTTAAATACAATAATCCATTTCTGAATTACAAATGTTATCAGAAAAATATTTACCAAGTCTGTATTTTATTGAAAAACCTCTCATGGGTTAAAAAAAGGGCCTGGGCCCTGCTAAAAAGACTTTCAGTTTTGCAGATTCCAGGTCATATAAAATTCAAATTTAATATAAATGTATGCAATACAAATTACTAGTGATGGGCGAATTCGCGGGGAATTCCCGCGATTTGCCGCTGGCGAATAAATTCGCGAAACGCCAGCGAAATTTCGCTTGGTGAAAATTCGCCGGAAAAACGAGTCGCGTGTCGTTTTTTGACGCGACGCGAAAAGGACGCGACACGCCGAAGTTTGACGCCGAAGTTGACGCGATGCGCGTCAAAAGCGTGCCGCGACGCGTGTCAAAAGCGTGCCGCGACTACAAATTACTAATTATTTAATGAAATTATAGGTATATTTCATTCTATAAAAAACAGGAATAAATGTGAAATTTCTGTGTGCATGTATGTCTGCACTTTTTTCCATGCCATATACTTTGGTAGTCATGCCTAATGCAGCACCTCCAGGATTTTCACTCACTAGATCATAAAAAGCTAGTTAATTTGTTTGAAATGTGCTGTCATTCTTTAAATGATCCCTATTCTGATGCCATTTACACAATATTCTTAAATCCGTTAATCCTAATAACTCATAAACACCTTCCCATTACACAAGTCAAACTTTCTATAATTACTGGGCTGCAATCCTTAAACACTCAATATTGCAATTGCAACAGTTTTCTTTAAATCCATTGGTACATTGCCATACAAGATAAATTCAGGAAAGATTAGCAATAGATGATTGGCTAAAACTAAGGTCATGTTTAAGTATGTATAAAACAGGCTTCATTTCACTTAAAGGAACCTAAAAATAAAGCTAAAAAAATTGCATATTTTATAAACTGAACTTAAACCTAAACCTAAGTTTTCATCTTCTCAATAGCAGCAATTATTCAGGCCTTCAAACTTGTCACAGGGGGTCACCATCGTGGAACATGGCTGTGACACTCACATGCTCAGTGGGCTCTGAGCAGCTGCTGAGAAGCTAAGGTTAGGTGTCATTGCAAATTATCAAGTACAAGATGAGGTTAGCCTGTAATATAAGATGATGCTACAGGGCTGATTGTTAAATTTGGATGCTGGTTACACTGGGTGGTGTGCTGTCATGTAGTAATTATAAGTATGAATTACTAATCTGCCAAGGCCCAGACTGGGTTCTGGCAAATACCAGATGGGCTGCTGTAAGTTGCCATAGAAAGTCACTATTAAGTGGGCAGGTGGGTTTTTTTGGGCCTCTTTGTAGCAGGAATGGCAGGGCCTGTTTTGAAACCCAGTCCAGACCTGAATCTGCATTATACTGTGACATTTATAGTCTATGTGTACTGTATATTTTGAGTTGGTCCCTAAACTCAGTGTATGTGACAGCAGCACAGAACATGTGAATCAGTGAATCAGTAGAATGCGAAGCTACTGGGGCATCTTCAGAGGCAAAATCTTCCCTGATAAATTGCTGTGGTTGCCTTGGGCTACTACAGAAGCCCAAAACAGAATATACATCATTTCTAGACTACTACTATAGTCCTACTTGAAATGATTAGTAAAATGCGCTGTGTCAACGTCTTACACTCAGTAAGGTAATAAAAATATAGTTTGGATCTTATTAATTGAGCAGGTTAGGATTAACAATGGGGCTGTTGGAACTCCAGGCCCCTTTAAAAAAACAAAAAAAAAACAGACATAATGGGGACCAGAGCCCCAGGCACAGATAGTAAAGGGGGGTTCAAGAATAGAATATATGCAATTAATTGCTTTTGCACTGGGGTATTCATGTAAGTATGTTTATCCCAGTTATGGTGTTTATAGAATGTGTACCAACTGTACAGTATGTTAAGTGTAAATGCGGATGCCCTATGTTTCTCAACTGATGTATTAACCAATTTATTTAACCCTGAAGTGCATATTACAGTACATGTCTCTCTCTCTAAATACCAGCTCAGTACAGTATTTAATTTAGTCCTGTATTAATATATCATGTATCTTGGGGGGAAAACAAAATTAAAGCAGCATGAGCATTGCAACAAGGAATTAGCTCCATGGAATTCATGTAAAAAGCCATTACAGCAACTGTCACAGGCAAAGTGAAATTGAAGGAATTATTTTGAAGCACAGGCATAGTGAAGGAAGCATTTGTTCATTGCCTTAGATATTTACTGTGATGGTTTACAAGAGCACAGAACAAATGATATAATTTTATAACATCACTCAGGGTCCTTTGTTCTGACAGATTATTCCCGTCAAAGTCCATATTGCCCTCATTGTCCCAACAAATTTGTTTTGCAATATTTTTATATGCCGAACTGTACGTTCTGGAGACGTGTAATTTGAGCCACAGAACACAGTGACATTTACAAGACATTCATCTTAAGTTAATGATTTGCTTCCAGAAACTGAAATTCAAAAACCATTTCAATAAACGGCTGACAAATATATTAAAGTCTGCAGAATAGGGGGTTTACTCTTTCTAAATGATGCTGCTTTTCCTTAAGGAGAAATAAATCACAGCTTTGATGTTAAAGTTCTTTAATCTTATTTAATCTTTACAGCAAACATTTTTATACAAATACTGTATAGAGTTTAATGCCATTGCAAATCCAATAAAATTAATGTATAGAATTTAATGACCTTTCAAAATGGCTTGAGGAACAGGCAGCGGCCAGACTGTTTTAGTAGGTACTTATTAGATTATAACAAGGTCACACATACGTAAAAGACACCATTCGACACTTAGAGGCATATTTATCAAGGGTCAAGTTTCAAATTCATGTGAGTTTTTTAAAACTCCCATAAATTCCCATGAAATCGAAATTCAACCAATCAAAATGTACTATAAAAATCAAATTTGGGTGATTAGGATTGACCCGAAAACTCGAATCGAATTTGATTGAAAGCAATTGTTGCAGGTTTCTTCACAAGTTAGCAGGACTTAGTATTCTATAGGTAGAGTAGAGAAAAGTATATATATATATAGTTAGGGATAGACCACACAGGAAGATTCAGGGAGATTAGCTGCCTGGCAACTAATTGCCATTTCTTTGGGGTGACCAATCTCCCTGAATTGCTTGCCCATGTCTCGCACCTGCTTAACTGTAAAGTCGCCTGTTCACACGCGGTGCTGCATTTTCCTAAGTTGCTGAAAATTGCCTTGTGAGGCAATTTCGAGCGACTCAGAACAACGCAGTGCCACGTGTGAATAGGCACAGGCAACTTTACAGTTTAGCAGGCGTGAGGCACGGCAAGCAATTCAGGGAGATTAGTTTCCCCAAAGAAGCGGCGATTAGTCGCCAGGCGACTAATCTCCCTGAATCTTCCCATGTGGTTTAGCCTTTAGAGAAGTTGCTTCAACTGTTCCTCATATAAAATCTCAATTTTTTCCAGTTCCTTCCAAACCCATGCCCAAATGGTTCTGTACATAGACAGGAGTAGGAATCACATCCTATTCGGTTGATAAAAGGGTAAGGGACAGATAATAATGAGGTCTGCAATTTTTTAATGGTGCAATATACTTCATTATTGAAGGTGAAACATATCCCATGACAAAATTCTAGTGAAGATTTGCAAAAACAATTCTGTGAATTTTGCTGCAGAACTGTACCAGGCATAAAAATTCACTCATCCATATTC
Source organism: Xenopus borealis (assembly GCA_024363595.1). Taxonomy (NCBI): domain Eukaryota; kingdom Metazoa; phylum Chordata; class Amphibia; order Anura; family Pipidae; genus Xenopus; species Xenopus borealis. The sequence continues at coordinate 77,274,475 of CM044444.1, forward strand.
ATTACAGTAAATGGGAAGTAAACCAGTAGGAAGCCACTATCAAAGCAATTATTTGCATATCTTTCACTGATAATGATGAGTGAATCTCCCCATTTTCACCAAATAATTAGTGAAACTGCTGAAAAATTCACAAAACTGCAAAAACGTTTGGGAAACACATTAGTTGATAGGTGACAATTTTTTTATGGACAGACTTTTTTTCGTATTCTCGTGGCTTTTTTTATGAGCGCAATTTGTTATCACTCCAAATTCATTAAAGTCAATGGGAGTCTTTTTTCTTGTGCTAATATTTTTGTCTTGGACACATTTTTTGTCCAAATGTATTAAAGTCAATGGGTCTTTTTTCCTCACTCCAAATGCATTTAAGACAGTGGGTGTTTTTCTTGTGGCAACTTTTTTGTCTCACTGAATTTTTCTTTGCAGCAAAAGTTTGGCACACTTTTGCGGAAACAAAATTGCAAATAGCAATGGAAGAGAATGGAAGGGAAGCAGCAGATGCATGAATGTAAAGTATTTCTTTAACAAAGATTGACCTACAAAAACTGTTTTTTACCCTATGATGGAATTCAGCTAAGTGACGCCAAATTGCGATATGTTTGTGCCAAGTAAATTGGTTTGGGCATATATTTATATACCACAATGGATTCTTCTGTGTCCAGTATAAAGGATATTCTTATCTGTAATAAAAGACCAGCAAACGTTCAATCAGCTGAAGGTAGACTGCTCAGTACAAAGTATATATTCATCCAACTTCTGGAGGTATCTCAAACTGACTGATATTATTAATAAAATGTGATTGCACTGACTTTCTGGGCTGCATTTGTAAAGGGCTTCATAATGTTATAAAGCAGCAATACTGGTTAGGTTACTAGAGTAAGTAAATAACTTTGTCTACCCTTTATAAAGATGTGAAGCAATTGGTAGCCTTTTATGGATTTAACAAAATCTGAAGAATCACAGACCTACATTTCATCATTTTACAGCACATTGTCTGATGTAATGTTTGGACATTAAAGCCTGGCATTTTTAGTTTCTTTATAGCTCTGCCTGCTTTCTCTTTATGGAAACTGCCATAACCTTTTTTTTATACCACTACCAATACTGTATGCCCCAAATCTTTTTAAAGGAAATTATATATTTAATTTGAGAAGTGGCTAGAGTATACAATGAACCCACCCCATATCATAGTTTACATTATAGATGTTCATTTAACCATCATAGCAACTTCAACATACAAAACATTCATAAATGAACATATATATTATGTATCATTTATTGTTAATTACATAGTTAAGTTGGGTTGAAAAAATACCATCAAGTTCAACCTCTCCAAATGAAACCCAGGATCCATACATACTGACCCCTTCATAAACTACATATCAATAACTATATTCATTGTAGATATTTAATAAGACGTCATCCAAACCACTGGAGCCCAAAACTACACTACATACTCCAGGCGAGGCCTTACCAGAGGCCTAAAATTATGTTTTCATCCCTTGAGTTAATGCCCTTTTTATGCACGCCAGAACTTTTTTTTTGCTTTAGTAGCCACAGAATGACACTGCCTGAAATTAGAGAACTTGCTATCTACAAAAAAATATTTTCAATTAAGAAAATCCATAATACACTGTCATTTAGTGTATAACTAACATTTATATTATTTTTATCAAAGTGCATAAGCTTGAACTTATCACCATTGAACCTAATTTTCCAGTTTGCTGCCCCATTTTCTAATTTAGCCAAATCACTCTTCAACATGGCAGCATCCTGCATGGATGCAGGGTCAGACTAGGGGGACCAGGCCCACCAGCGCTGCTGTCGTAGGGCCCCTGAAGCTGGGTCCCCCTGCTGAACCACACCCCCCGCCGCACATGCGCTCACACACTGTGTATTTTCTACCCAGATCTTCCTCAATCTTCTTTCACTTACATTATATGCTGTGTACCGAAAATGCATCAAAGTTCAAAAACCGCTGGCAACTTTTCCTTTTTTGATGCGGGATTGCCTGCAAAAATCTAACTTTTTTATTTTAAAACATATGGAGCATTAATTTTACAGTGGACTCGTGTGTAGAGCATTATAATAGGTCTTTATTAAGTTTCCCTGGATGTGAGTTTTAAAAAGTGGATACTGTAAGTATATGCACCAACATTTGAAATAAAGTAAATTTCCCACCCTATGCAAATTGACCTGAGTGCAAGATCACTAGTAAGTAAGTAGGTGGTAAATCTGTCCCCAGGTCTCTGGTTCAACTTCAAGGGGCAGATTTACTAACTGGTGAAAATTTGCCAGCGTCCACTTTGCACCCAGTGCAGCACTTTGTCAGGTGATAATTTGCTCAGACAACACTAATTCACATGCAGAGTTTCATACTGGGCTCTGAATGCTGTCAACTTTAACTTAGCGTTCATTTCTGCCTAGCGAAAATTTGATAGAGATCTTGCATATGGCGGCAGCAAATACTTTACATTTAAACTGTTTATTACACATGTCCAGAGAACCTTAATAAATAGTGTTGTTATAATGCCCTACACATGAGCCCACTCTAAAGTTAATGTTCCACATGTTAGAAAATGTATGGAGAAAACTAGTTACAAAAAAAAATGTAATGACTTTTGCAGCCTATCATTCTGAAAAAAGGAAAAGTCACCAGTGTTTTTGAACTTTGATGCAAAGACAAGTCTGGTGAAAAGGTAACGTTCAGTAGAATTGACATTTTAGTGAATTTACTCAGTAACATCCATTCGCCATGACTTTGGAGCAATTGCCACATACTTTAAGTCGGGACTCCCCTCAGCAGCTCATATATCACCAGCCTTGTTATTTGAGTGAAGTTGCTCCTGGATGGCAGGCTATCTGTATAACTGTAATTTAAAGGTATATTGTCCTGCCAAATAAATCCATCAGCCTTTCCCCTATGTATGTGTATAGGGATCAGAAAAGTTCCCAGGGAGGGGTATTAAAGTTCAGCCTGTCCTGACCCTGAGTGGAGGTACACAATTTTGTAGTGTACCTGCTCTCCCATATAGCGGAGGCACAGGACTCCTATAGTGCCTCACCCAAGTAAATGAGAACTAGATCTCATGCAGTAGCAGAAGAAGGCTATACACATTTAGTTCAATGTTCTGTATATGTTTGCTAATATTTTGCAAACATAGAACTGGCCACTGTTAATGTATATATTATAGCAAAGGGGAAGTTGTGGTCACCATGAAACAATTTCAACCAGGCAATGAGGGTGTAACTAAAAAATTAATACGAATGAACAAAATGATGAACTGTCTTAAATGTATTGATATGGCCTAGTGCTGATAATTGGCTGACTCCAACTCACCAATAAGGATATTGAGGTGAAGTAGCTAAACCTAAGACCTAGCAGAAGAGCAAATGAGAATGTACTTGCTGCTCTCCTGGCCTGGTGGTTAGGGCAGACAGCTAGCAGCCAGGAAGCCACCGGATCAGAACCTGAGACAAAACATTGCAGTGTAGTAAGAGCAACAATGTTGATGACTAGTGATGGATGAATTTATTCGCCAGGCGCAAATTCATGGCGAATTCCCGCAATTTGTTGCCTGAAAAAAATTCACTGGCATAACAAAAATGAGACTCACGTCAAAAAATCTATACGTGCGTCATTCCGCAAATTTTTCGCCAATTCACGAATTTCGCTGGAAATTCGCAAATTTTTCAGTGAAGTGAAAGGGGATAGATTCGCCCATCACTATTGATGATATAAAATGGTACCTTTTCTGTTTTTTTGCACTTAGATTTTTGTTTATGATTGGCATTCAGAATTTTCATTTAATGCAAAAGTGTAATTATGTAATCTCCAGAGATGAAAGTTCTACTTCAATACCTGTACTTTTTATATTCCATTCAGTCTTGTGGAGAGAATTGCACCATTAGCAATTTTGTTCTTGCTTTCTTACTTTGGAGTTACATTGTCACTGTCACTTCAGATTTATATGATTTTTTTCTGAACATTTTTCTCTTATCTTGTAGCAGTTTCCATGTTAAACTATCAAGTTTGCTGCTCATAAATGTGCTACTGATCTGTTAGAAATGTGTTCTTGACATTATGAACAGCTTATCTGCATGATTGTTAAGGCTTATTAAGGTTGTTAATTTTACTTGAAAACCATAAAAATTAAATAAAACTGTGAAATATTATCCTTTCTTCTCAGCAGGAAATAAGTGATTACATAATGGTTGACATACCTATTCATTTGCCCAGTAGCATTAAAAATCTGATTCAACTAATTTAAAGGTAATTTAGAGAAATATAATTCAGCAGAATGCTCAACTTTTTTTCAAGGAGGCTTATTTATAAATAGTGATGAGTAATGATCAAAAGATTTGCATAATAATGGTATTGTCGATTTGTTCTGCACAAAAACTTGTGTTTTTTTTTCTGGGAGAAGCAGAATGCATGGTGAAATTCTAGAGCAGATTCACAACAATGTTAATAGCTGACAAATTATGCCACAAAAATGTACTGGATGAAAAAGTTCTTCCCTATTTATATAATTAAAAAACAAAGTATGATAACAAATGCAAGATGGCATACAGCATATTTTGTCACAAAAAGACAATAATTTGGTGCAACTAGTACAGAACAAAACAACTGCAACTCACTTGACTGCCCATAGCTCAACCTCTGTCTACATCCCTATATTTTATTAAATTTAGGCTAGCAGGCTATTCTTTGGTAGGTTCTCTTTAATACAGAGAACACTTTACTTGAAATGTTTTAACCATTGGATGATTATTTGATATTTATTAGTCATGCTGTTCATCAATATTGAATTCTAAATTTAACAAAAGACAAGTCTCTGGGGAATAAACATAATACAATTTTAGTAAATTGACAACTTGCAGTAACCCCAAGGAGATCCTCCAAATCAAGTTAATAATATATTTTTAATCTATATATTTTTTTTAATTTGAATCTGTTTTAATCTGATCAACAGATTGTCTACCCATTCTTTTAAGTAACAGGTATATAAATCTGGCATATTCATTTGAATTAAATCTTGTGTCTTCCTCTTTTGTAGTCAGGTATTCGTTTTCATTATTCTAAGGATAATGTTCTATATACTGTTACCTAATTCCTCCTTAAGGTTTGATTTGTTACACTCTGAAATGTAACAAACTAAAAATACTGAAAACAAAGTATTGCAAGCAAATTTTCAGCTAAAAATTTATGACCACAAGTGTGGAGAACAAAATCCAATTTCAGACACAAATCATTGTTTTTATCCATGACGGTATGTGGTAGCAAATCAGATGCAAGTTATAGCTAACGTTTAGGGTTGGAATTGTGTAACTCCAAGATCACAGCATTGCAATGACATTTGTGTGTGACTCTTTGGGTCAATCTGTACAGCAGTTTATTCAGCCTGCTGTGGGAACATTGGTTTTATTGCTAAGTGCAGGGTAATGGTAGCTACAGGGTTTCCTTTGAGTCACTTGTGCAAGATTCAGAAGAAGAGGAAGGATGAATACAATTGTGCTTGGTGCAACTGTATGAAAGGAAAATATTTAGATGCAAGTACGGTACCTTAATGAAAGGGAACAATTGCCTTTTTTAGCACATTTTATCACACCAGTATATTTATACATTACCACTTTTTTATTTGACTATGCTTGATGACCAAATAACCTGCAATGACCATATTATACCATAGTTATATTTTTATGAAAAATTTTGAAAATCATAGAAAGTACAAAATATGAAATGTAAAAATCCAACATAAAAGTAGAAAAAACAATAAAAGGAAAATCCATCAGTGTTTTTTTTATTTTAATAAAAACAATTTCTACTGTAGCAGATGTGACTGCCATTTATTTTATCAGAGAAAATGAAACTTGTATAATTAGATTGTATACTTCACAATGTATTTCAAAACTCAAGAGACATGTCCATAAAAGGAAAGTGTGTTTGGAAATTTAATATCTGAGCTTCAAATAATGATGATCTTTTTTTCCAGTGTTGTTCAGTTTTTCTATTTAAATTCATTTTCCTATCACATCCAGTAATTAGCTCTACATGGTGATTTTAAATGAATGATTTAACAGGTTAATATCTAGAGAGAGCTACGTTTGAAAAATGTAGGCAATTTAGTCTTAGACATATTTATTTCAGCTGTTAAGGGTATTAGACATATATTTATATACAAAATTGTAATATGACCCCAGTGTTACTGTCTAAACAGTACAGAACACATATTGCTGCTGAGTTTTAATACACTGTTGTCAGTGGCCCAATCTTTAGCACAGGGGTCCCCAACCTTTTTTGCTCATGAGCCACATTTAAATTTAAAAAGGAGTTGGAGAGCAACACAAGCATGAAAAAGTCCATGTGGATGTCAAATAAGAGCTCTGATTGGCTTTTTGGTAACCCCTATATGGACTGGCAGCGTTTTGAAGGAAATCTGTTTTTTATGCAACCAAAACTTGCCTCTAAACCAGTAATTCAAAAATAAGCACCTGCTTTGAGGCCACTGGGAGCAACATCCAAGGGGTTGGAGAGCAACATGTTGCTCATGAGCTACTGGTTGGGGATCACTGCTTTAGCACATAAGCTTCTTCATACAAATTCAGAACTGTACCTCAAAGAAAATGAATACAGTACATGAGTATAAGGTTTTTAAAGAGGAAAACCACTCAGCAACTAACTTGTGTTTGTGCAGATAACTTGGAAAGATGTGCTTTAACTAGTATTCTTTGTTTTAATTTTAAAACATTTCCCAGTTTGCTTTCATTTTACATTTGTAATAGTTTTTTAAATCATTTTGTTATTTATTTCAAATTTAACTGATCTTTGTTTGCTAGGGTCAGCTGCTTTCCAGTTGCTAGGGTCAACTGCTCTATGGTTGCTAGGGTCAACTGCTTTGAATTCATATTCAGTTAAAGTCTTAATTTTCAATTAATCTACTAACTCTACTAATCTACTAACCTTCATGATGTTTGAGGATTTCAGGCTTGTTGATATTGTTTTTTATTTAAAAACTCAAAAAATTGGAGTATGCTGGTGACAATTTGAAAAAGGTGCATGATTTGAATTATCACACTATGCTGTCTAGAATTTTCCCACATATACAATTTTTGTTGAGATTGTTTAGTAAATTAAGACGAATTGTGGTTGGGAGTTAAGTTAAATTTTTAATATAATGAGAAGTTTTGATAAAGAAGAGTTTTAATAAATACCCCTAGGAAAAATTGTATGCTTTGGTGAGTACAGTTGCACAATGAGGTAAAAACAACATTTTTAAACTCTTTTAAAAGACAATTTTTCTGCAGAGTGGTCCTCCCCTATTAACTGCTTGATTATATTGTACATGTAATACAAGTCTGATATACTTATGTGTCCATAAAGAACTGCGAGACATGACCTATACTGTGAAATAGCTACACTCAGGATCTATTCTTTAGGGCATTCACTGCTCGCAGTGGCCAGAGGCAGAAATGCAAATGCTTTAGCCTTCTGGCTGTTGTGGAGGAAAACGTCCCAGCATTCTGTTTTATGTTTCTGTTGCTGCTTACTTTAGATTACAAAGCCTGGAGATTATAATATTACTACCTGTTAGCTGGTCAGGGAATAAATCTAGTGTTTAGTGTAGGGGATTACATTTTTAAGTCATAATAAGAATGTTTAGAGCTGAGAGGAGAGGTAATGAGAATATGTAGGTAGGGCCATTGATACTGCTGTTATCTGTCTAGAGGGATTCATTTCTGAACGATACTGCAATACTGAAAACTCAGATGTGAAGGGATGTTTGGGAGAGATTTTTATTCAAATACCCATAATTTGACTGGGAGGTTATTTAAGAAACAATCAAATGGTTTCAACCTGAAAATTCTAATTGTATTTGATTCATATTTGATTCATATTAGATTCTAAAAAATTACTTAGAAATTCAAATTTTTTAAATTCAAATTTCCTCCAAATTTTCATTTTGACCCTGACCCTAAGAATATTGACTACTTTTTGTAAAAAATGATTATCTATTGTCCATGTCTGGAAATCGTTTCTTCCTTGTCTGCATCAAATATGATATCACCTGATGATACTGCAAATTTAGGTAGTCTAGGTTTGAAATGAGTTTGCAACTGAAGTTTCTTTAGCGGTAATTTAAAAGAATTAATGTATAGGAAAATACCTCTGGAAACCCCAACCTTGTATATCTATCAATTACAATCTCAGGAAGACAATGAACATGGCAAATTTGTAGTAATCAGTATAATCAGCAGTAAATGAGCTGGCTGGTGTGTGTTTGATATCTGCTACTTTAAACTTTAAAAAGTCAAATGTCTTAAACAAATTGCATACGTTATTCAAAAAAATGGATTGGCACTTTCCAATATAAAATACATAGGAAGTCAGATGGACAAGCATGATATTCAACAACTAATTTTAAATATCTAATTTTCTGAGCTGTCTCTTAAGAAATAACAAAGACACCCAGTGTCAGACTGGCCCAGCAGGACACCTGGAAAAAACTCAGTGGGCCCCGACCCTCATGGGCCCCCACCGGGCCAGACCCCCTGCTCCCCTTCCTACCCCTCTCCCCTTACTAATTTCAAATTAAAAATAGTCTGATGCACAGCACCAGGTGCCTAGGTGAGGGTGGTCAGAGGAGGTGAGGGGGGGTCAGAGGTGGTGAGGAGGAGTGAGGGTGGTTCCGAGGGGGTGAGGGGTGGTCTTTGGGGGAGCCCTGGATGCAGTCCCAGTGGGCCCTGGGCCCCCCAGTCCGACACTGAAGACACCTGCATAAAGATGAAGAGAGTGAATAACTCGATAATTGCTGAGTTGTCCAAAACTCCTCTGTCTGAATGACTGTCCATGTTTGCAAATCATTTTTTAGAAAGTTCATCTTCTACTGTACCCCAAATTAATTTATTTATTCCCTATTACATTCTTCTCTCCCTCCGACTGGACCTTTGACTCAGGTGTATATGTATGTACATATAGAAGTAAAGGAGCCTTTCTGAACAGTCAGAAAGGACAAGGCAGAATATGTTAATTTACCAATATTTTTGATTTTCAGAAATCACAATAATGATTGAAAACTGGGAGCTAAATTTAATTTACAAACAGATGATGTAAGGAATTTATTTTGGATGGAGCAATGTTTAATATAATAATAAAGTGATCACAGTGAGCTCTATAGTTTCCACTTACTCAGCAGCTGTTAGGAATGGACTGCATATTAAAAGTATGTTGATGCCATTGACAAAAGATACGTATACACATGTACACTCCCTGTATTTATGAGTACTTACAAGGATCACCTATGCATCTGCCCAGACTACTGATGAATAGTGAACAAGTGTGCGCATTGAACCCTTGAATGCGGCAGTAGCTTCAAGGTTCCACTAGTGAGTTCCATCAATAGCTGCAAATGTGATTAGCATGCTAATGCCATTATTAGCATATAGCAAATGCAATGATTTTGTATCCTTACAGCACATGACAGCACAGCCAGTGTCGGACTGGCCCACCAGAATACCAGGAAAACTCCCGGTGGGCCAAGGTGTCAGTAAGCCCTCATGCTGCTAAAAATTTGGCCTATTTTGTGGCCATTCCATATTTCTATGAGAACAAAGAGGCTAAATAGATGGAATAATTGATTATAGTATGTAAAGAAAACAAACTAGGAGAATATAGGTTGATTGAGGAGATGAAGAATATTAGTACTGGGAGTGGGCCCCTGGTCTAAGGTTTTATGGTGGGCCCCTGGTCTATGTTTTTTGGGTGGGCCCCTGGTGTCCCAGTCCAACACTGAGCACAGCACAGTATAATCTGGTATGTGTGCAGAGATTTATAGTGAAAATTTCAGAGTTTAGAATTAAGTGGTCAGATAACTGAATTAGCAAAAACATTTTCTTGGATCAAATCATGAATTCTGAGAAAAATATCATGTGAAAATGTATTAGTTGTTGTTTTGATCCAACTGAATCTGAAGAGATGAAAGCAGAGAGGCATGACTTTACCATACTCGCCTTCCTTTTATTCTATTGAAGGTATTCCAAATCATGTAAAATAACGTAATAAAGGAGTGGGTGGTGCTAATTATTCAGTGGTCCCTTCTCGCAATGTAGATTAGAGTGGGGCTGATCTTATCTTGGCCTTTATACATCATGCACAGGATAATTATAAAGATGACAACAGAAATGTAAAATTATACAAAACAGGGTACCATTTTACAAACCAATTTAGGATAAGCTGAAGCCATTCAATATTAACAGAAGACCTATTTCATTGCTTACACATTACTATCATTTCCAACACTAGAGTCAAAGGTTTACAAAAGTCACAGTTAAAAAAAAAGTTAAAAGGAGGCTGATCAGCAACAACCTCCATCAAAAGAAAAATCCATTTCTCTGCTGTGGAGGATAAGTTCTATTTATTCTCATTATGGCTTGTATACTATTTCCTTTTGTAACCCAGAGAGTACTGTTATTTCAATTTAGCCAATCTGAGAAAAGCAGGGAATGTAATAACTGGCCTGAAAAAGCACCATGTAATGTCAGAATGACAGATGCTCCAATTAGTTAGACAGGGCTACTTTCCCCAAAAAAGATAACAAAGAAATTTTTATGTGATTGGACTATTTGTGTGTATACTAACTTACTTTTATGGTCATTTATTAGGAAATGAGGAACAAGCTACTCATTTAGGAGTCACTAAATACCCATGTTCTTTATAAATAATATGGCTTTCACTTTACAATTAGAAAGGGAAAATTACTCTAGTATAACATTTTTAGTTTCCCCAAAGAATGCCTAATTTCCTCAAAGAAATTGGCAAGCATTTTGAGAAGCAGTGAAATACATGCAAAAAAGATTATTTAAACACAGAAATGACAGTAGACAGAGGGTTGACAATAACTTTTAACTGAACTATATACATAATTAATGTACATGCTTCAATCTGAAAGCGATAACATTAGTTTGTTTAGAACTTTCATAAGTCATGTTAAGGTCTCCCCTGAATGTTTAATGCTGACTGTAGGGAGTAGTTATTCCTTCCATCAAACTATAAATAGATGCAGGACAACTGGGGCTCAGTCCATTGAATTGTATCATTTGTTACATTGGCTGAGGTGAAGATTTTCCTGTTATGGAGAAAGCATACAGAAATCAAACCCCTGCTATATTATTTTGAAAATTGGACACTGGATGTGTGCCTTTCACAGGACAAGGATTTTCAGCATTTTGCTCTTGATGTGATAAGCAAGCTCAATGAGGTTCATGAATTTTATATCCCAGAGAATTGCTTCCTCAGTCTGAAGTATTTCAACTGATTTTTCTGTATGTCAATACAGTTGTTTCTTACTAATCTAAAATCTGTTAATGGGTTCTAATTATGAAAATAATTTACCCTTGTATTCATGTGTTTGCTTAAATAAATTTTGACTGCTTAATTACAGTCGTTTTGTGTCTGCTTGGAGGAGGTAAGTCCATTGCCTCCTCTGATTACCAAGTTTTGGCTTTTAAACTCGTTTATATCCTTTTATCCTTTTGGCGCCTATGTTCTTTCTATACAAGAGGTCCTCTGCACTCCTATTATCTATATATTTAAGACATTGAGACATTCAGGAGGTTATTTAAAGGACAAGGAAAGTCTAAAATAGAATAAGGCTAGAAATGCTGTATTAATTTTGTATACTAAACATAAATATGAACTTATCACACCACAAGCCTAATCAAACAAATGATTTATGCTTTCAAAGTTGGCCACAGGGGGCTGTCATCTTGTAACTTTGTTATACATCTTGGCAAGACCAAGACTTTGCACATGCTCAGTGTGAGCTGGGCTGCTTAGGGATCATTATAAAATATCAAAACAGGGAAACAAATAAAGCTGCTTGAGTTCTGCATGGCTGGGAAGTAAGGCGGGGCTCCCCTGCTGTTCATAAGTATGATTGTTTCCCTGCAGAGCATTTAGGGACCTTCTGACAATTCCTTTCAACAGCAGTAAAGGAAGGGAGAATTTCACTGCATGCAGTCAAGTTTCTTATAAAAACAGTAGAAAATTTTTAATTAAAGTATATTGGAGATAGGTTTCTTTCATTAAAGAAAGTACAAATGGGATTTTATGCTTTTTGTCTTTACATGCCCTTTAACAAGCTCCGAATACCCAAAATCAGAAAAGTTCTGATTTTTCAAACCAAAAAAAATTCAACATTTTTTAAGAATTTATTAAAGTTGATGGTCTGAAAAATCTGAATCAAAACTCCAGCATTTCAAAGCTCTCAGGTCCTGAATATGTCAAAGGGGAAGGTCCCAGTGTCTGCGCTGCTGTTCATACTGATATCATATGATTTCTGGGATTTTGGACCAAAGTCTGAAAAGTCAGAAAATTGTTTTTGTGGAACAGTCAGAAAAATTCGGACTTGAGTTTCCTGCTGCACCATTCTTGTAGCCGCACGCTATTCCTGACGAGCCTCGGCTGTCTTTCTTGCTGGATTTTGGCAAGGGTACCAACACTTTCTCCTTGTTGTAGAACCAGCTGCTACAAAGCAGCAACATTCTAGGAAGCATGTCTGTTTGTTTCTTTCAAAGCTGCAACATTATAGGCAGTGTGTCTGTTCGTTTCTTGCTACACTGCAGTAGACTGAATGAGAGCTTTTATTACAGCCTCCATTTTTGAAACTGTACTTTTACCCTCAGACATTATTGTGCTGCCTGCATCCTCCACCACGTGCGACAACAAGACCTGTAGGGTACCCGGGTCAGTGTTTTGGGGCCGCTTTCCACAGTCTTTTATAGTAAACAAAGCAGTCACAGAAGTTGCTCTTCTTAAAGGTAAGTGCCTGCAATGTATTCTGTTACACAGTCTTTGGTAACAAGCAACAAAGAACTGAAAAACAAGGAAAAATAAACCCTTGCACCAGAGCACTGTCTAAACACAGTTGACAGCCTAACTACAGTTGGGTGGCTTTCCCAACACCAACTTAACAGCAAAAGAACCAAAATATGTAACACAAACACTGGTAACCAGTACCTTCCCTGTGCAGTACAGCTTCTGCTCTGTCTCTCTCACTCTGAGGTGGGTCCCGACTCTCAAGGTCAGTCAGATACTTTAGCTGCAGCAATTACCTTGCAGCTTTGGTCTGTATTAATTATTCCACGTTCCAGGGTCTTGTATTATAAAACAACCTGGGAGAAATATATCTCCCATCTATAACTAATCCAGCTGCTTTGTTATATATATAAAATTGCCCTGATGCTGCCCCCCCTTCTGCTCCCCACTTCTAACTTGTAGCATCCGAGCGGGTGGAAGAGGGGCCACATCACTAGTGCAGCAAGCCCTATTGCGCTTGCTGTACTAGAAAAGCCGAACTTCCATTTTAAAAAAAGGAAATTCGGCTCTTAAAGTTACCAGAGGTGGCTTTTTGCCTCACCTTGCCTCATACAAGCAGCCCTGGCTTTCACCATTGTGAACAATGGTGCTTTGGTATGCTAATGAAAAGGTTAAATGCATTAAATGAGTTAAGATGACTTTAGATAACACAGTTTCTTCCGTTTATCATGCCGCATTTAACACACAAATCCAAGGGGCTGCATCTGTATACCGTATATGAACATTTTCCAGAATGCTCAGGACCATACATGTATAGGATCTGTTATCCAGAAACCTATTATCCAGAAACTCCACAATATGGTAAGGTCATCTCCATACATTAATTTTTAATCAAATAATTCAACATTTTAACAACATGTATGGCCTTTTTCGCCATAATAATCAAACATTGCCTTGTACTCAATCCCAACTAAGATACCATTAATTGTTATTAGTGGCAAAACAATCCAAGTATGTTTATGTAATGTTTAAATAATTTTTTGTAAACTTTTGGTATGGAGATCCAAATTACAGAAAGACCCTTTATCTGGAAACCCCAGGTCCTGAGCACTCTGCATAACAGGTCCCATACCTGTACCTTTATGCTGCTAAATAATGTAAATATTAAACCAATTAAATAGTATTGTTTTGCTAGCATCAGAGTACTGTTTTATTATTATTTTTATTTATTTTTTATTATTATTATAATGAAAAAGAAAATAATATTTCAGAATTAACTTTATTTTTTGAAAATTAAGTCAATGGGAGATGGGCTTCTTTTTATAATTTCTGAGCTTTCAGGATAATTGGTTTCCAGATAAGAGATCCCTGTACCTGTATTTGCTAGCACTTTGCATTGCACTACTGTACTTGCACTATGTACAGAGTGCAGGTGTAGGGATGTGAAAATTAGACACCCTCACATATTTCTGACAGGCACATCCCTAGTATTATGGACGCCTAATGGGTCCTAATGGGGACCTTTTGTGCTTATGCAACCCCTGCAGTTCTCACAGTGTACACAAGGTGGCACTGTGTAAAGTATAAAGGTCATGAGAACCATGCGGTCTGTGTTTATTGCTTTAGCCCAACCTTGCAGGCTGGAAGGGAATGGGCATGATCCCTAGGCGCAGAGGCCCTAGTAAAGTATAGCATACTCTGTCATAGATCACTCTAGGAGTGATAGCTAGGTAGCTAGTTGAGCAGCTCACGCTCCGACAGGAGACTTAGAAGGATTAAGATCCTCGGGTACTCATAACCCAGAAATAGGGACTAAGTGTACAGACCTCAGGGATAGGGTTTCCCCTCAGGTTCCACTTGGTACAGCTGCTGAATTCTGGTGTATCTCTATTCGCATTCAAAGCTCAACTACTGCTGACATGACCCCTTGCCTGAAGGGATCCAGCCCATGTATGGTGCTGTGAGTATTTGCTCCTTTATGCTGTATGTATCTGATGTTCATGCTGTGTGCTCTATATCCATGCTGAGTAACTGTCTTATACTCCACTGTGGTGATTGTTCCTATTGCTCTGCTGTTGAATAAATGCTGTTTTGGTTCATCATAAAGAATTACTGGCGCCCAACTTTATTTGTGCTTATCGCACATGGTTACAGTTCAACTGAATCCTTCCTCCACCTCGCTGCGAGGGCTCACCCCTGAGAGAAATAGTTTCATTCGTGGTTTTAAAGCCATTTGGTAGCTTTAACTGATTATAGTCACACCAGTTTACTATAGCGCTACACAGGCTTACTAAAGAATGTATACAGCAATTAGTTAATAGTCTGTAGATCTTTGTATGTTGTTGTGTTTTATTTTGTCTTATCCATATTTTCATGTTTTCCTTCATATCTTCAAACAAACTGCCTTTAAATTTGTTACAGCTAAAAAATGCTAAAAATAAAGTTTCTGAGATTCGCTTGCATTCATACACATGCTTTGAGTGCACGTGCAACTGGTTTTAAAATACACTTTCTCATTACGTGACACATGAATATTCATTCTGTAAAATAGAAAACTTTGGTGTAAATCAGTTTAATGATTTTAAAGAAAGCAAACATTAAAGTAGAAAGTCAGTGCAATAAATAATTTCATGAGTCTGGGGGTGAAGATAATAGGAAACAGATGGCTGAAAAATCCCATTAAAAATAAATAAACAACAAGCAAATACATTTACAGAAAATATACTTGTTTACCTGTCAATAAAATTTCATTGTATGCTTTGGGCATTATGTAGCGATATATCCCTGTAACAAGTTTAGCAACTGTTAAAATGAATAAAAATGTTAAACTAGAAATGAAATATTACAGATAATAGTATATGGCTTTAAAGTCCTCTTTCAGCCCTCACTTCACAGGCCATAATTTGCAGTTTTTTTTTTTAAAGAAAAGGACATGATTTTTGTATTTTTCAGATTGCCCGTTATAGGTTCAGTTTTCTGAGTTCCTGGTGCCTGTGCTGGTTTATCTATGACTCTATCTGATTCCTGTTGTGACCCCTGCCTGATTTTGACTACTCCTGACTTCTGTATCCTGACCTGTTATCCGACTCTTATTCTGCCTGATCCCTCTGCTTGACTACCTGGTTTGACCATGGTCTGTTCCTGACTATTCTGCACTCCGTAATCCGGTTTTGACCTTTGCCTGCCTGACAGCTTGAATCCTGCCTGTCCCACCCGGCCTGTCTGTATACATTATTTGCCTCTGTGTTGTCCAGTGACCTTCTGCCCAAAGACTTTGCTTAACAGTCTTGCCTCTTGCTAGCCAGAACTTTCCGCCTTGCACCTCTCGTTAAAGAACAAGAAAACTTTTTTTTTCCTTTCTGTAAATTTCCTCTAAACAGCCCCTACAAACAGCAAATTTACAGATAGAAAAAAAAAAACATTTACTTTTCCTTTAAGTCCAGGTGGCATCTGAGTAGCTGAGGGCTCCTCCCGAGGCCAAAACTTAGAGAATAGCAAGGTACCAACATAAAATCAAAGAACTTAGTTGAAGTGCGGGCAAAAGGGTCAGGATAGGCAGCAATCTAAAGGATTAAGGCAGTAGAAAAAGCATGGGAATAAATAAAGTCCAATGATGCAACATAGAAAAAAATGAATTTTTTAAACAAAATGCTGATTGTGCCCTGTAACTTCAGAATAGGTATTGGAAGTTAGAATAAATTATGAGGTTTAGCTGGCTCTGAATAACAATCATTAATTCATTATTTTACCTAATCTTTAAAACAGTATAACGATTGATGATTGGTCTAGGTAAACACATACACATACAGTAGTACAAAAGAAAAAAATGTAGGATCTTTGCTTCAGCAAAGTCTTATTAAATTTTTCAAGCAGAAGTACATAGATATTAAATACATTTCAGAAATCACTTTGCAGAAGGCTACATCAAATTGAAATTTTACAGATTCTCAAACCACACATAAATGATTTTCGTGAACATTAATCTACCATAATATTGCCCTGGAAATGATTCATTTGAAAAGTTTTGTTCTACTATATAAAGGTTTGCATTGGGGGTCAAATTAGTAGCAGCTCCATCATATATGTATTTGATTGCCTCCCTCAGATGGTTGAAAAATTTAAACAGGCATTATGACATTGTACTAGAACATGCTCTATATAAGTAATCTACTTTACATAAGGGGTGCTTGAAATTGCCATTATCTCTATGTATCTCATGAGTGTAATGGACTTGATTTATCAATAAGGATGTGATATGAACTTAAGATATATTGTAGTAGAATGTCAAAAGCAGACAGGTTTTCCCATTACTAGATTTGCTTTACACTTGTTATAAATAATACATGCAGGAAGTGACTGGAGATCAATAAGACACACACATATACTGTAAGTGCACAGGAATAATCAAGGGAGGCTGCTTGATAATCTATTGCTGCTTATTATCACAGTGATGTGCATTTGTCAAATTTATCGCTACACAGAGTAATCTTGTCGTAGTTTAATGTTGCAGCAAATGATGAAGTAAAATGTAATAAAACAAGATTCTCTCTGTAGAGAGTGGTATACCAGTGGCTATCCTGCACACTCGCTAACCTCATTCATATGGTCCCTGCTCCTTACCTTCTCTAAAAGTGTTGTCCCTTTAGGGCCTAACACTTCTGGGGTCTTGTTGATGCCAGGCTCAATTGACACCAGCTAAGAACAAGGCCAAAGAGGAAAGACCACCATGTTAAAGTGAAGCAGGAAATTGTCATTATGAGACAAAGAACTGGGTATGTAACTACAGTAGAAATGGTTTGTGGGCTTTTACCCAGCAACAAGAAATTTAAGCATTGCAGGGGATCCTATGGGCCCATACACATCTAAACCATGCAACTGAGCTAAAAATTTGATTGGCCAGAAGTGCCTCATTTCTGGAGTTCTGTGTGAAAATTACATCTGCACACAATTTTAGGAGCATGTCTGCTCTGCCAATGAATGCAGCCCAAAGAGGGAACCCTGAAATTAGCAATAGCTGGAAGGTGTCAGTAGTTCAAAGGTTCATGAATGCACATGCAACAACTGCATATATTTAGGTGCCACTCCAACTGCTTCTGCATTCTCAGCATACCCTTATTTCTCTGAACACTATAGATATATGCTTTTAAACTAAATAACTGCAAAAGTAAATAATATAGTGTATAATGTACCCCCTAGTGTAATTTATAAAGATCTTATAAGTCATCAAGTAGTTATATGTTATACAGGTCACATAACTCCGAGGTGACTTCTGAAATCTTTATACATTTCAGTAGTGGGTACATTATGCATTATAATCTACAGTTTTTGTGAAATGTCAGGAGGGGGGTCAGATGGTTCGGTGTCAAAATATGGTTCCCGGTGTCAAAATCTGGTCAACGGCGTCTAATTCGGATGCACAGTGTCAAGTCCTGTGGAGGGGGACCTCTCTGTTATAAACTGCGTGTTCTGATGTCAGAACGCGCCATTTATAAGGATATAATTTACAGTCTAGTCCCATAGGGAAATGACTGTATATTTTTATATATATATATATATATATATACATATATACATATATATATATATATATATATATATATATATATATATATATATATATATATATATATATATATATATATATATATATATATATATATATATATATATATATATATATATATATATATACAGATGAAGCCACTTTGGATTGTACATTTGACACAGAAAAACTTAACTCATCTATCCCATTTAGCACAGAATATTGTGTCACAGCATCCCATCCAATTAAAGAGTTCATCATTGAAAACAATGGGGCTTTGGTATGCTAATGAAAAGGTTAAATGCATTAAATGAGTTAAGATAACTTTAGATAACACAGTTTCTTCAATTAGCCCTGAGTCACAACGCATTTAACTCACCAATCCCAGTGGCTGCATCTGTATATATATATATATATATAGTTTATTCAATATAGCTGCAGGTTGATTAGATGCACTAGAGTAGCAATGCTTGACTGATAAAATTCAGATGTCATAAAAAATACATGCATGGAGCATTTCTCCTTTCCTAATGCTGGGTCTGCTGATACTTATACTCTTATAGCTCTAACAAGCATAATACACAGCATGATATCCCATTATCAAGAATTTGAAATATATAAAAATAAGTCCAAACAATGGGTTCTAGGCAATATTTGATCAGCAAAGAATTGTTTTTGGTTGAGTTGGAAAAAGGGTGTTAAAGGAATGATATGATAACTAAATATATGGTTACCTTACAATAAAGAACTTTATTTACAAATATATTCTTTTAAAAGGGATAAAGGGTATCCCTTGACTTTAGATAACAATTTCATTTTCAGCTTTTAAAAGGGTATTTTTTATAGGTAGAAAGGTGAAGTCATTGAATATTTTCACTGAAGCGGCAGTGCTGTCACATTCAGTTAATTCTTAAAAGCAACTGTTACGTAGATTTTAGCAATTGAAACAATGCAAGGTTACTTTATGTATAACATTGATTCAGACCCCAAACCAGCCAAAAAGTAATATGCATGTCTCTGAGTGTACATATATATATTTTTCTCCCATTCGCGAATTTCTCTGGAAATTCGCAAATTTTTCGGCGAAGCGAAACTGGGGATATACGCCCATCACTAATTCCAAGGTTTGAATAACAAATAAACTTTATCTCTGTTTCACCGTATTTTAAGTCCTCTGAGTGCCTTGCTTTACATGATATTCTATATATTTATATATATATATATTTCAAAATATGTGTAAACAATATTACAGATAATTTGTATGTGACAACTTTTAAAAAAAAAAAAATGTCATACTCCTTTAATAAAATGATTATTGATCATGTACCTGCCCCACAGAGAGGGGGCAATAGTGATTTACTACTGTTAAGAAAAGAGGCTATCCTCTTGTGTCTTTGTTGTCTAATTCTAGAAAGATAGTTTGTAGACATATTGGTATAAAAGCCTGCCCCAGGATATGTTTTGTAATTATGTGACAGATTCTAAATAAGGCGATGGACTAAAATAAAAAAACATAAAAAATCTAATTGCAGTGTTCAAGAACATGCAAATTGGTTTTAAATATCATGTTGTGATTTTTGCTGTCTCGTCTCCTCCTGATTGATACCGACTAAAAATTTATAACACTAATTGTTGACTTGGAGTATGAACTTGTGATCATTTATTGGTCTTTATCATCTTTTTGTTCATCCCTTTGTTTAGGAATTCTGAACACCCCACCGATCGAGTGAGGTCTGTCACAATGAGGTATGTGCCTTGTACAGGAATATGGACTAGTGTCCCGTTTACCCATTTGAGTTTAATTTGGTGGCTAATGGAATACTGCAAGTACAATGTTAATAAACAGCATATGGAGGTTCCCTGGCTCCTATAGCAGGTACACAAGTGGATATTACCATTCGATCCCTGATTGGAATGCAAAACGTTGATATACCACAAAGTATTAGGGGTTATCTCTGCTGAATGTTACCAATGTGTGGCAGGGAGGCTTGGTACCCCATACATGTAGTAGCTCTTAGCTGCCTGTGGCTGTAATATGAATACAGCGTGTATGTGAGTTATATGAGTGTGCTTCGGGTAGCCAAGTTATGTGCAGAAGGCGAGCCTATGAAGTCTTCCAGTTGAGTAATGGCCACTGGAACACTGAGGAGGGGTAGATTAGGCCGGAACCTGGTTGAAGGGCTATAAGAGCGGAATCGACTTGCGGCTGAGTGAAACTCATACAGGTGGGAGTATGTGCACTTACAGTTACTCCAGGCTGAGGTACATTTGTGCATTCATTTTATGAATGGTTTTATTGGTGATTTTCGCACCCTGTTTTTATGCCTTTTGGCTTTTTATTACTCTTGAGGTAAACTGATGAGCATACACAAGACTTTTCACACGTTTATTTGTCACTTTTATATATTAATACTACTCTGCATTGATGGCATTTGCACAATGGATGTTTATTGTAATAATGCTCACTGTTGACATCACTAATGGGATGTTTTGTTGCCATTTTAGCATTTAAATAACACTTTGTTAAGTACTTTTTCATTTCCTGATGATGGCTACAGTGTAGGGGGCAAAACGTTGAATAAATCTACTTTTTCTTATTTTCATACAAGACCTATGAGTGCGGTTGTTTCTCTAATATTATATGTTTGTGTGTGTAAATTTTAAATTACTTTAAAAAGTTTCCAAAAATCAAATGTACATGATTTATTAAGTGCAAAATAAATTGGCATATAAACAGTGGCAAATATATGTGGAAGGTCAAGGAAGTTGTCCATGCTATACTTAAGAGTTTTGCTCATTTTCTAACAATCCAAGTTATTTTTTTTCCACAAATCTCACAATACTTGTCGTTTTTTTGTAAACAATTGAGATTTATTAAGTGTAAAAAAATCTCTTAAACAAAACTCTGCCAAGAAACAGTTGTGGAGGTGCTTTAGAACAACGGAAACTTCACTGATCTAATTGGACCTTTTTAAATCAATTCAGACTTTTAGAGGTTTTGGGATTTTTATTTGAAAGGCATTGTCTAAAAAGTTAGAGATTTTTTGAGGTATTTGTATGCATCGTTCAGCATTTTTTTTGTTCATACTTTTTAAGGGGTTATTTATTACAAACTGTTTTTTTACTGTTTGTACTTTTAAAGGGGGAAAAACTATTTTTATTGGTGTTAAAAGTGAGAATAAAAAAGTATTAAAATTCAGACTAGCAGAGCTTATGTAGAAGTCAATGGCAGATGTTCCAAGGATATCCTGATTTGCAATGGGTTTCAAAAAATGTTGTGGTATTCAGAGTCAAATCCAAAAAAGTTGCTGTATTCAGGTGTCAAATCTGAAAAAGTCATGGTATTCAGGTGTCAAATCTCAAAAAGTCACAGGATTCAGATTTTTTTCATGTTTTTTTCCTGCACAGAAATTTTCAGGAAAATATATTGATAAATAGGGCAAAAAATCGGTGTGAATTTTGTGAGCACTTTTTGGATTATTATAAATATTTTTCTAAAATGTTTATAAAAAATGTGTTGCTAAAAGTAAAATATATATCTTATTGAAAGCAATGCTTTTTTAATACATAATGATAATTATCATTTATGTATTTCTTTTTTATTTATTTATTTCTTTTTGAGTGGCTATTGAAATAGACAGATACTGTGCCTGATGGTTTTCTTTAACATTTGCATATAATACCTGCAAATGAAAATGAAAGGCTGGTGTTTCTTTGTCAACATCAACTGTTCACAGGCGAGAACAATAATAAAATGCAAAGTATACTTTCTAGTTCTTCATAACCTTTAGATTCTAGTAGAGTTTGGAATTGTGTCTTGTACTTCATGAATTGATAAAGCATGTCACTTTCTGCCAAAAAGAATCAGAGAATCAGTTGAGAAAATAGGACATTTACAATGATCTCTATGGGACACTAGTGATACTACTGGGAATCTTGATTTTAACCTGCAGAGCACTGTCAGCCTTGCAGCTTGGATGTCTCTCTATATATTCTGGAGCCCAAAAACATATTTTCATACATCTTTGTTCAAATGCTTTTTGATTTCTGCAGGGAAGCAGTATTAGAAGCATATAAACATAACTGCATCTGCCAAATATTGCTTTGATAAGATAGGAAAGTCTTTTGTGGATGCGGTTTATTGGATTAAGTGAGAACAGAAGCACTCATTTACATTTCAAGATATGTATTCATCTTAAAGTCAATGGTGATAGATCATCACAACTAATCTCATAAACATATGGATTTTATTTTTTACATTGACTTCAATATTTCTCCCTGCAAGCAGTTCCTATTTTGTAAATATTAAACTGATAACCTTGGTGCCACCATTCATTGTGATGAGGAGTGCTAGCTACTACAAATGGACAATACATGGACCAATGGACATACACACACCCCTTTGTGTGTGTGGTCTCCTTCACATCACTTCCTAAAATTGTGTATCATTGTATTTGGATAACACATTTGTTGCAGCTAGCATGGTCTCATTGGTTTCTCTCAGTAATCTACCGGTAATTGGTTGCATTTTTTGAGAGCTTACATTTCCAGCGAAATTAGCGAATTGGCGAAATAAATTGCGCGGCATGATTTTGACACGCATCGTGTCAACTTCGTCGCGTCGTTTTCGGCGCGCGTCGCTTTTGGCGCGTCGCATCAAAAACGATGCGCGACTCGCTTTTTAAGCGAATTTTCGCTGGCGTTTCATGAATTTATTCGCCAGTGGCGAATCGCAGGAATTCACAGCGAATTCGCCCCAGGCGAATAAATTCGCCCATCGCTACTCTTTGGTTCAATCTCACAAGTGGAAAATAGATTCTTCCTGGCCTCAAAAGAGCTACATATGTAGTTCTCAAAAATAAATTTCAGAAATGGAATTCTAATTATACTTTTACTTTCTTGATTAAAAATGCAATGAATCTTCTTGATGTCACCAAAGGAGCTGACACTGAAGTCCTGAAGCCTACTAAGTTCTACTGACACCAAGTGGTTTTTTTTTTTTTTAAATCCCCTGGCCATCACTGTTTGAATACTCCATAGGTCCCTGCCACCAATTTATTATTTTTTTTAATTTTGGGGGCCACAATTTTTTTTTTTAACTTGTAACTCGTATAGGGTCAGTCTAAGGACCAAGTTCATTGGAATATAGCCCCCAGTTCCAAGGGCACATACATAACATTTTATAAATATATTCCAGAAGAATCAATATTTATGTTAAAAAAATCACTGTTTATTTATCAAAAATATTTTTCAAAAAAGGCATACAGACCAATCGACATTACACAATTTCTTTAACTTGTAAGAGGGGCCCTGGCACCAATGTTTTTTTTAACTTATAAGGGAGCCCTGACCATCAATATGTGTGGTAGGGTTACTTTTATTAGCACTGATATCTATGTGGTCTTTTAACGTTTATGTGGAGTGGGCTGGGTCAGGGGTGGGGCTTGGCTGCTAGGGTGGGACCTGGGTGCTAGAGTGGATGGGGCCCAGGGGCCCCAAAAATGTTGTTGTGCGGAGCCCCATAATTTCTAATGGTGGCCCTGATGACAACATACAGTTTTATAGTCCTTTAAAAAATAATGTTCCCATTATCATCAAGACAATTATTTACTTTGCAAGAAAAATGTTTAAAATACAGTAAATGAAAAGTAACTAATGGAACATTTTTGTATAAATGAATTACATTTTTATTCTGTTTTGTTTGGGTACAATGTGCTATATTCTTTTGTATTAAAATAAAAACATATAAGGACAGAAATATAGTTATATATACTTCATAATAAATACCATAGTCCTTGCCTTCTGGTTTTGCCAATATGCAGAGCATTCATTAAGTGAAGGTTGAATTCAAAATAATAGACAGCACTCTGCACAGCACAATAATACATTTAAAACATAAAAGGCATAATGGCATGATGTGTTTATAATAAAATACATAATGTCCAAGAGACAATGCAATTTATAATATTTAATATTGAATAACTACAAAAGTAAAATGTCCCATTTATTCTAAAGACTTGACCAAGTGGGCAATTTACTATAGTCCAATTTTTTTTTTACACCATTTTGTCATAGAATTTTTTTTGTTATTTATGAAAACCTGATGCTGTTAAAAGTCAGAATAAAAAAGTAGTTGATCTCAAACCTGCCGAGGTCATGTTGAAGTCAATGGCAGATGTCCCACTGCATTTTGTACAAAAATGTAAATAATTTTACAGCTGATAATATGGATCTTAGGATTTAATGACAGGTGCACTTGGTCTTCAGTCAAAAGTGATCAAAATCTGTACTCCATTGCTGTTGCAATTACTATTTACTATTGGATAGTCCATGTGATCCTGCTATGGATTTCTTTGGTGTCTCTCTAGAGTAGAGAGGCCCATTACAGTGAAGCAGCACTGACCAATAAATGGAAGCAGGTTATTAGTTGGAGCATCACATTTCTTTTTTTTCATCTATAAAAATGTGTGGTTTTTCTACATTTGTTTTAAACGCTAAAAACTTCTAATACAAAAATTTGCCAGGTAAAAGTTGTTGGAGCTGCGCTGCTCATATTGGACAATTATTTATTTATTTGGACTTTTAGAGGTTTTCTGATGTTTTTTCACAGTAATTGTCTGAAAAACTCAAATTTTTAGAGGTTACAAGGACTTTGTATTTTGTAGCACATCGTTCAATTTTCTTTTTCATTTGTGCTTTTCATTTTTGGATCGTTTAAAGGAACAGCAACACCAAAAAATGAAAGTCTTTTAAAGTAAAGAAAATATCATGTAGTGTTGCCCTGTGCTGTTAAAACAGATTTTTGCTTCAGAATCACTACTATAGTTCATATAAACAAGCTGCTAAGTAGCAATGGCAGAAATTGAAAAATGGCTATATGGCACAGGATAAGTTATGGATAACAGATAACATTATGTTCTACAGAGCTTATCTGCTATCTGCTGTGTAACTTGAGCCATTTCTCCTTTGACTAGTTGCCCCGATGGCTACACAACAGCTTATTTATATAAACAATAGTAGTGCTTCTGAAGCAAACACTGCAGTTTTACCAGTGCATGTCAACACTGCATTGTATTTTTATCACTTTAAAACAATTACATTTTTTTGATGTAACTGGTCCTTTAAAGGGATACTGTCATGGGAAAAATCTGTTTTCTCTTTTGAGAAATGGATTTCAGTGCAGACATCTACTGGAGCAGCACTATTAACTGATGTGTTTTGGAAAAAAAATGTTTTCCCATGACAGTATCCCTTTAATAACTTTTATGGCTTTTGTGACTTTAGAGAGAATTATTTTAATTGTGGTTTCAAAGACCTCACAATCCACTGAAATTCAACCTTTGATTAATTGATCTCATAGCATAGTATGTGCTATCAAGGGATGCCTGTATTATTTGCACTACTTAACAAAATCACTGCCTTGGTTTTATTCTATAAATAAGACAGAGACTGTGACTTCATACAATGATTACTAGGGATGGGCGAATTTGACTCATTTAGCTTTGCCAAAAGTTTGCCGTCTGCAAAAATTTGCCAAAATGCTGCCGCCAAAAGCCACCAAAATGAGCCGAAAGCAGCCAAAATGAGCCAAAAGACAATTAAAGCTGTTGTAAGGACCTGAAAACTGCATAAAGGACCCAAAGGCTGCTCAATGGAGCCAAAGAAGAGGAGAATGAAGAAGTCCTTTAAAGTTAAGTTCCACTGAACACCAATAACTTTTATGGGGGACCCTGGCCACCAATTTTTCTTTTTAACTTATAGGGGGCCCTGGTCACCAATATTTGTTTTTTTTTACCTTAAAGGGGAGCCTGGCCACCAATGTTTTTTACCTATGGGGGGGCCCAGACCACCAATGTCTTTTTATAAATTGGGAGGGTTGTCCACCAATGGTTTTTAAACTTGTAGGGGGCTGGTAACCAATGGCTTTTTATAACTTGTGGTGGTTTACTGTTTTAGCTCTGATAAATTTGTGACATTTTTACTGTGGGGTGTGTGGGATCTGGGGCAGGGCTTCAGGCCAGGCTAGGGACCAGAGGCCCCAGAATTTTTTGTCGTACGGGGCAAGTGATTTCTGACGGTGGCCTTATGTACAAGTATTTGACCTGTTATCCAGAATGCTTGGAACTTGAGGATTTCTGGATAATGGATCTTTCCATAATTTGGATCTTCATACCTCACTAGAAAATCATGTAAACATTAAATAAACCAACTAGGCTGGTTATGCTTCCAATAAAGATTGATTATATATAGATTTGTATCAAATACTGTTTTATTATTACTGAGAAAAAAGAAATAACTTTTAAATATTTGGATTATTTGGATAAAATAAAGTCGATGGGAGAAGGCCTTTCCTTAATTTGGAGCTTTCCAGATAACAGGTTTCAGGATAATGGATCCCTTACCTTTACCATCATATCAATTGATCAGGTACATCACAGGATGCTACTGCAAATTCAGTACTGTTTGTTCATTATTCTAAATTCATGTAAGTGAATAGGGTTGAGCAAACTTTTTAGTCTGGTACAGTTTTAAAGCTAAATTGTGCCAAGTGCTTTGTTTCACCAAAAATAAAAACATGGCCTTTTGTGCTGAAAAAAACCTGATTAATTTATTATTTGTCCATAACCTTCCACATCAACCAAAGGGAACCTTAACTTTCTTTTAAAGAAATTGGCAGCATTCATTTCTCTAAGAAGAACAGTTGTAGTGATGTAATTTCAGCTTCCCATTAACAATGCCTTTTGTCAGTTTCCCTCAGCACGAATCCTGAAGCTTTTAATGTGCATTGAAAAGGGGCCTACTAGTTGAAATACCTACTAGCTGGATAAGGCAGTTTTCTTCTTGTTAACTCAATATTATTATTTTTAATATTCATAAATATTCAGGTCATATATTATAACATTTCACCTATTAAATTGGGTAATATTTTCAAGTTTTTATATGCTCAGTAAATATAAAAAAAATTAAGTTGTGCAGTCATCCAGAAAATGCGTTATTTTAAAGATACATATATTTGTGAGACTACATTTTAATGGAAAAATAAAAAAATCTGTTTTAACATACAAAAACTGCATTATTACTTGCCATGTGCAAATTCTGTTGTGCTATAGCACCATTAATTACTGTGATTGTCATTAAAGCTTTTAATCAGGTTTTTAAAATGTACTTGTTGGCTCTTGGCTTAATTGTTTGTTTGAGAAACAATACTGTTAGGAAGAGGTACATTATCAAACAAGATAAACATATCTTTGAATACATTATTTTGATTTAAATAAATGCAAATCACTCTTTATAATTTATTAATAAAGTTGGCCAAGCATTATGTGACCATTAAGTCAATTAGATCCAACAACTCAGTCTGCATTGTCAATTATTATAATATATGATTAATTATTGATTATCCATAAATCAAATAAAAAGATGAATGAAAAATGTTCCAGTTGGCACTTTCAGGCTGTTATTTGATTACCTACCCACAATGAACATTTCCAAATGTAATGATCAAATATAATACAACTGCACCTGATTTTCAATTCAAAACAGTTCAACAGGTTTGCTTAGCCATACAGTACATGGAGAATATATTGGATAAAACGTTACAAAGGTTTAATCACCATCCTTTGGGAAATATGGGTCACATCAGGCCCTTTCAGTCTTTTCCTATCATGGAGGAAGAAGGCAAAACTTATGTGAATTTTCTAACCTTAGTGAGTGAAATCAAGCCAAGCTCTGGTCATATATCAATCAGTAAGGTCTAACCACATCTAATTTTTTTTTATACTAATTGAAGTTCTTCAGCTGAACGATAAGTTTTAGATAGATTTCAATCCTTACAGATGTATTCCACTACTAGCAAATGAAAAAATAAATATAAGAATGTTCTTTGGATAATAACAATAACATATTAACACATTTTACATCCCTTGATTTTAAGTTTTCCTTCTTTTTTTGTAATGAATAAAGTTTACCTTGGTGGTCCAGTGGCTCTCCCTTGTGATCTAGTGGCCGGTGGGGATGCCCGCCGCACCTCCAGTGGGGACACCCGCCTCATGCATCCTCTTTTCTCCTGTGCCAGCTTGCCTATGGTGTGCGCAGCGATCGCAGCAATGGTGAGAAATTCAAATAGTATTTAAGGGATTTCAGTGTTTAAGCTCATCGCCCGTTGTTAGGTTCAATTCAGTTACTGAGTGTTATTCCTTGTGTATCCTGCTTGAATTATTGCTTTTGACCCTTGCCTGCCTACTTGACTACTCTGATCTCTCCAATCCTGACCCTAGCCTGCCTGATTTCTCCAAACTCTCCAATCTGACCTTTTGCCTGTCATTGACTATTCTGTGTTCTCCACTCCTGACCCTGGCGTGTCTGACTATTCTCTATTCTGCTTGTGCTGGCCCGGCTTGCCTGTTCCATGCTGTGTTGTCTGACCTGTCTTCCAAGTGCCGTTCCTCCATCTAGCATCCTTGGTGAGAGGATCTTGCCCCTTTGCTTTTCCAGAACCTTTAGCTTTGCTTCCCTCTTAGTAAGATCTGGCAGCATCCAATTAGCTGAGGACTCCTCCCAACGTAAAAAGCAGCTGTTGTAGGCAGAAGCAAGAGCCAAGACCAGGGAGCCAAGCACTGGTTCTGGAT
This sequence comes from Xenopus borealis, assembly GCA_024363595.1. NCBI lineage: Eukaryota > Metazoa > Chordata > Amphibia > Anura > Pipidae > Xenopus > Xenopus borealis. The sequence goes on from CM044444.1 coordinate 77,303,459, forward strand.
TTAGGGTGCCATTCATGACAATTTTACATTGTTATTTTGTGGTCCCGTCTATATATTATGCATAATACATTTCCCTTATTTTACTTTTTCCTGGATTTTACACCGTTTTTTTCTAGTCCCCTGAAAAACGTAAAAAGGGGCTTCTACTGTTTTTTTATCTACATCCCTAATGAACACAAAAAGTTTGGAATAACTTTACATTTCAAAATGTTTTAGGATTCAATATATTCTAATAAACAGAAAGCTTTATTTTATGTATATTAGCAGTAGAAACCCAACTTCATGGATTTTGTAAATACTGATAGAAGTCTTTAGCTTTTGATGATCTCTGTGAATTGTAGCGGTGAAGCTAATTGAAAGGAAAAATAAACATTATGTTCATCAGACAATTTAACAGCTGTGAAATCTAATGAACTTCTCAAATTCAGTTTTTTTAAGAACTTTGTATCTGGCACAGTCATCATGGAATAAACTTTCTTTGTTTGCAAATGTAGTGTATGTGAAATTTGAAAAGTGTGCAATAACTGTACATTGTTGTTGCTAGAATATTTGCTAGGTTATTTGCTATGGTTGCTGCTCACTTGTCATCTACACAGGTCTCCGTTACTTACGACATACTGTAAATATGCCCCATTAGAAATATATTTACTGAGAAAAACGTTGACTTGTTCAATACTTATTTTCCCTGCTGCGTACATATATATAAATTCAATACTTTGCCCCTTCCCTTTCTTTTCCTTTTTTTGGATCATGGCTTGACCCCTAAAAAATGTTTAGAAGTACTATTCTCAGGTACTGTGAGCTTAAGTACCTTGCAGGTACATAATGCTTAGGGCCTGTGGAGATGCTTTAATACTTTTAACTATCCTCAATAAAGACTTATTTTTTAGCTTATACTTTGGGCCCTGTGGATTCCTCTGAGTGCCAAGCAGCCCTGTCTTTTAGCTGTGTAGTTTGAAAAAGTCAGCAGCCCTGAACTTTCAGCTTGTGAAACTCACAGCATTAATTCTTAATTTAAGGGGGTTATTTTAAGGATTGCGTTTTGATGATTTTTTTTTAATTTGGGGTAAGAGAAAAGTTTTTATTTGTACTCTTTAGAGGGTATAGACACTGCTTGTTGAGCATGTAGAATATTTGCACTGTCTGCAATTTCAAACTAACAAGCTGTCATTCTTTATGTTCCCCACTATACTGTACATGATAACAATCTATTTGGGCAACAGAATCAGGTTTATGACCATATTTCTTTTCTAACAGGTAATTTGCAAATTGATATTGCATACAAAATTGCATGCCATTTTATCATCAGATTTCATGTACCTCATAAAGTGATTGTTCTCACAAATGAAAATAATCAAAATCCGATCCTGTAATTAGCTTGGGGCCCAAATCTAGAATAGATTTACAAAGTGCCTTACAATTGTAGTGGGACAGAACTGCTGCTGATATTGTCATTAATTAACACTGAATATGAATAGTGATCATAGGTTTATTTCACATATACTGTAATACCTTGCTCAAATTTATAGTTGTGCAAGAAGACCTTTATCAAAACAGGATGTAATTATGTAAAAGGAAAAGGCTGATACTGTATAATGTATACAGCTAAAGCATTAGTGCTTAGCCTCAAACACAAAAAAACTGTTTCTGTGTTTATTTTAAACACATTCAGCATTTTCCAGTTGTAAAAGTTTGGAAAGATATGTAATGCACATGCATCTTGTTTAGCTTAATTAGAAAAAATGGCAGGAAATACGTTTTTTGATTTGCTTTAATGACTACGTGTTAAGTTAAAAATGAGCCCTAAAAGGAGAAATTTCTCAGTTAAGGAACAAAGTAACGATATTGGCTTCAGTTCCTCTTGTCTGATCAGTATCTGCCTGACATTCACATTGTACATGAATACCTATATTTTATATCCCGTTGGCTTATTAATATGTTCCAGAAGTAAATTACAGTTGCAGCACACTTATCATAAGGCAGGTGCAACACCCATTTGCAGAAACATAAATAACAATGCTCTTGAGCTGAAGTTTTTTGTTCTGTTTTCATCTAAGGTGCAGTAGAGGTGCAGTATAGGATAAAGATTATGGGGCAGATTTACTAGGGGTCAAATTTCCAATAGAAAAAAATTTGAAATTCGAACATTGAATTGTTTTAAGTGTTTTTTCGATCGAAAATGTACCTTTTTTTGATCGAATAGGTCCATTTTTAAGCGAATAAAAATCGTTCCAATCGTTCAAATGCATTTTTCGATTCAAACGATTTTGCCCAAAATCCTTAAATTTTATAGACGTTTAAGGTGGCAAAGTGTCGAATTTACATTTTTTAAAGAGACAGTACTTCGATTTTCGTATGGTCGAATTTCAAATTTCAAATCAAAGTACTCAAAAATTACTGAAAAATTAAAAAAAAAATTTAATTCCAATTTTCACTTTGACCCTTAGTAAATCTGCCCCTGTGATTGTCAGGTGATTGTCAGGTGATATGACATGCTTCTGTTTTTTTACCACTGCAGGCCTAAAGCTTAATTGTAACACACATGACCTGACAGATTGATTAATTAAGAATTATTATTCGTGTTCTAATTATATATTTATATAATGTAAATATATAATATATTTATGATTAGTGATGGGTGAATCTATCCCGTTTCGCTTCTCCGAAAAATTATCGAATTTCCATCAAAATTCACGAATTGGAGAAAAATTCGGGAAACAAATTGCGTCACGTTTTAGCGCGTGTCGTGTTTTTTTTTTGATGCGCATCTCGTTTTTTTGGATGCCAGCGAATTTTCATCAGGTGAATTTTTGCTGGTGTTTCCCGAATTTATTCGCCAGCGGTGAGGAATTCGCCCATCACTATATATGATATATAATAATATATATTATATTACAGTATATAAAATGTTTACTAATATATTATAATATATAATATATTTAATAATGTAAGTATAATTTAAAGGCGTATTACTAGAAAGTGAACCAATGAAAACACTTCATGCAAATGAGTAGGGTATTTTGATGACTTTTTAGGCAAGTTATACTTGGGTGGAATAATAAAGGAACAAATGGCCTTAATCAATAACAATGATTGTAAGTACAGTCTGTGGAAACATCACATTTTTTAAATGTGAAAGCTTATTTTTTTTAATTTGTGAGTTTTTCGAAATTCTATGAAATTTTACAAATCTTGAATGTTTGCTTATTTATGAAAAATTCAATTATATAAAGCTTGATTAACTAAATCCATGAATAAAAACTTGTATGCATCAAATTCATATTCTATTTATTGTTGTCAATGGGTCTACAAATACCCATAGACTTCAACATGAACTCGCAAGCTTTTTGTTCTTAAATACCAAAAATTGTGTTTTTGAAACTATAATTTGAATTATATGGTGAGTTTTAGCACATAAAATGTGTATAATGTTTATAAATCATACCCCAAATCTTGTTTTGTACAAATTTTTAATATTTCAATATTTGACGTTACTTGCAGGGCCGGAACTAGGGGTAGGCAGAAGAGGCAGCTGCCTAGGGCGCAATGACAGGGGGGCGCTGGGCAGCTGCCTCTTCTTCCTATTGCCTACCCCCAGACCATGCACCTTTCAGCAATTCAGCGGGCATGAGCACCACTGCGTATGTGTGCATCGGGCGTCACAGCGTCCGTGTACGAGAACCCCACCAGGGACATGTGCACGAGCTTCACCGCGCATGCGCAGTGGCGCTCATGCGAGCCAAATTGCTGAAAGGTGCGTGGTGCAAGTGAGGTACAGGGGTAGCAATAGGGGGCTGGCCTGCTGGGTTGCCTAGGGCACCCAGGTGGTCTGGCCCGCCTCTGGTTACTTGGCCTTTAAATGCTATCTGCACCAAGCAGTCAGTGGGTTTGTTGACTATTGTTACCACATTCCTTCAGCTAATCGAACATTTACAAATACAATGTCTTAATTACTGTACAGTGAGGGAACTTAAAATAATTAGGCTGAACAGAGTTTCCAGGAGTTCCAAGAGAGTGGTGACTGGCAATAATTCCAGATCTAATTAAAACATTATTTTGAAAAAATATGGTTTAAAAACCATAATAATTAACATAGTCTTTCACTTTTATTTATCTGTGATTTAGATCATTTAAGGGCAGATTTATCAGGGGTCAAAGTGAACATTTTCATTTTTAAATTAGAATTTTTAGCTTATATTAGTGTAATCTGACTAGACAATAGTCTAAATTCAATCAAGTTTAAAAAAATCAAAATTTGAATTTCGAATGTATACTTTACTGTCCCTTTAATAATTCAAATTCAACTATTTGCCATCTAAAACCTGCCAAATTGGTGGTGGTGGTATTTTAGCCTATGGGGGACATCCTACAACCAATTTGGAGTCATTAGGTGGCCATTTAAAAAAAACTTGAATCAAATTTGATCGAATACGATTCAATTTCAGTTTTCGGGTTGATCCTTTTCACCTGGTCATTTTTTTTTTTTTTTGAATTTCAAGTTTATGGGAGTTTTTAGAAACTTCCATAAACTTGAAATTTGACCCTTGATAAATCTGCCCTTTAATATAGTTAATGCTGTGCTCCTATGGGGCTCCTGTTTTAACACAAGGTCCATATCAACTATCATGACAGTGCAACTTGAATTTAAGGTCGGGAGGTTCAATCGCTCTACCATCTTGCCTGGCCCTAATTTAATTAGTTTTCTAATTATGTTTTTTACCTATTGTATGATAAAAAGGAGCCTGAGATTCAGAAAGCTTAATCTAAAAATAACTGTTGGAATAGCATAGCCTGGTGGAAGACCAACTAATAAAATCTATTCATTAAGGAGGATATTTACTAAACTCCGAATGCAAAAATCACGAAAAATTTGTGATCTTTTTAAATAAAATCAGACTTTTACAAAATCACAAGTGTTTCAGAATTTTTTAAACCCAGAGGATGAAAAAGTCAGAATCTAAAAATCCTGCATCTCAGACCTGTTGAGGTTGCACATAAGTCAATGGGATAAGTCCCAATTTTGATGTGCACTGGCTTTACGGAGTTTTCAGGTGAAATTTACAAAAAAATCAGTAAAATTGGATAAGAAAAAATCCGGAAATATTCATGAAAATCGGATTATTCCCCACAAAGCAAATTTTCAGGAAAATTTTATAATAAAGAAGCAATAAAAACTCTAGTGGATTTGATCTAAGTTTGTAGCAGACAATATTGAGATAAATTCGGACCCCCCCCCAAGCCTTTAAATAAATAATTAAATAAACAATGATTACTATGCCAATATCGATAAAGAAAGTCACATATATATATATATATATATATATATATATATATATATATATATATATATATAACACAGACCACAAATATGAATAGTTTTTTTTTTATCAAAGTCCGAATTTATTTCAATATTCTCAATAATCTGCATTTATATATATATGCAACATTATTTTATCATAAACATTATCAACTTCCAGTCACTATTTAAGTAGGGATTAGTGTTTAATTACTTGTTGCATTTTTATATAGGGATTATTTGTTTATCTATATACAGTACTGTATGTCTTTTATATAAGATCCCTAATGATTTGCAGTATATATGAGAAAGAAACAGTTATAATGTTCCTTGATATTGCTTATAACTACCTTAGAAAGAAGATAAATGTCTCTAATATAGTTCAGAGTTCTTGCTTACTTCAAAAGAATCTCATCAAGTGTGTTTGATGTCTTTGCTGATATTGGAAGCACTGTATCAGAAAGGCTGCCGCCTACTGACATACATATACCTCCGAGATTTGCTCCTTTTTATAAAGACCTGCTTATTTGCCATGCACCATAAGGAAGGGAGCAGCACTTTCAGTCGGGTTAGTGTATGTGCAACAATTTTTTGAACTCAGATAGATCTTTTGCCATAAATTATACTACCGGTCCAACAGTGAAATCCTTATAAGTTACTATATGCAATTAAAAATAAATGAGCATCACTAATTTGATAAATGATTTCCTCACAAAGAGCTGTGTAATAATGACAACATTAAATGCCGCAATCTTTGGAAATGATTAACTCATTACAAGTAATGCTGACAGCATTCAAACCAGATCTTACTACTTAACACTTAGGGGCACATTTACTAAGGGGCTGATTTACGAAATTCACGTGAATAGATCGAAGTTCGAAGAAATTTGCTCGAATAATGATCATAGATTTTTTTCGTGATTTGGCCTCTTCGATCATTGAATATCGAATAGATCAATATAGATCGAATGATCGGATATTCGATAATTCGATGATCGAAGGAATAGAAAATTTTAAAGTTATTTGACTGCCTACTTCGGCAGATTGAACCTACCGAATTGCAATAGAAGCCTCCCATAGGCTTCAGAGACTAAGGGACAGATTCACTAAGATCCAAAAATTCGCCAGCGTAGGCTTCGCTAGCGTTCGCTGCACTTCGCCAGGCGAATTTTCGCCAGCGCTACGCAAATCCACTAAAGTGCGAATTTACGCTCAGGTCGGCGAATGGTAGTGTAGTTGCGCTAGTTTTACTTTGCTAGGCAGATCGCTGTTACACTAGCGAAGCCTAATTTGCATGCGGCGGGAACTTTAACTTAGAAGTATATGTTACAGCCACTACATTCCACTACACAAGCCCAGGAAACCTTTAATAAATTATATAAAGTTGTCCTATTGCCCTGCATGTGCCCCCTGTATAGTTAAGTTGTCATGTTAGGAAATGTAGGGGGGAAGAAGGGTAACCCCCCCAAAAAAATTATCAATCTTTTTCAGACTATCACCCTCCTATACTAAAATACGCCAGCGTTTTTTTGGGACTTAGAAAAAATTTGACTTTTTTTTTTCAACCTCAATCTATTGTATTGAACTTTGCCTGGTCTCACCAGGCAAAGTAACGTCTAGCGTAAGTGCCAAAGTTGAGGAAAATGTTCATCTTAGTGAATTTGCGAAGTTACGATCCTTCATCAGTGCGCAACTTCGTCTGGTGTATGGGTGTGAAGTTGCGCAAGTCTACTTCGCTAGCGAAAATTCACCAGAGTCCGTGTTAATGAATTTGCGAAGTTGCGAAATGACGTCACGCTGGCGAATTAGCACTAGCGTTATATGCTTCGCGCTTTAGTGAATCTGCCCCTAAGTCCTGCTCAAATACCATTTGTACAATCGAAGCGTTTGATCATTCGAATCACACAAATGTTTCGGACACTCGAATGAAACTTTACGATGTTTTTGTAATATCGAACGATCGGTATCCGATCATACGAATTCATCGAGAAATCGAATATCCAGCTAAATGATAGCCTAAAAGTATTCAATAAGCATTCGATTGGTCGAGCAAATTTTCGGGAATAATAGTAAATTTGCCCCTAACGGTCAAATTTTCAGGGTTAAAAAACCCTTGAATTTAGGTCAAATTAAAAGCTATTACTTTAATAGTTTAGTTTAATTATTTACACATGATATGAGGATTATCCAGTGGCAGAGATTTCTAGAATGGCTTAGGCAATGAATGGTTTAGCATATTTAACAAACACAGTGATGGCAGTTTGCATTTAATATTCCAGTACATTAATTTAAAATGATTAATCATATGACACCATATGCTTTAAAACTAATGATCAGTAAATCATAAAAGATTTACTTTGTGCGTCATATGGAGACTCTCTAGTCTGTTCCAAAACCCATATTTCATTGGGTATTTTGTTTTTTAGTGGGCAATAAAGTACTGATACATATAAATAAATCATTATTCCTGAAGCATATTGGTAGGGTGTCAAGTACTAGTGCAGATGCTAAATGGAGTAAAATGTAATGATTTAATACCAGAAGGCATATATATAGTGATGGGCGAATTTATTCTCCTAGGTCGAATTCGCGGCGAATTCCCGCGATTCGCCGCTGGCGAATAAATTCGCGAATCACCAGCGAAATTTCGCTTGGCGAAAATTCGCTGAAAACGAGTCGCGCGTCAGTCGCGCGTCGTTTTTGACGCGACGCTACGAAAACGACGCGACGCGCGCCGAAAACGACGCGACGCGCGCCGAAAGCGACGCGTCAAAGTTGACGCGACGCGCGACAGACGCGCGACAAAATTGACGCGACGCGCGACAAAATCGTCCCGCGACTCGTTTCGAGAATTTTTCGCCGTTTCGCGAATTTCTCTAGAAATTCGCGAAAAATTCGGCGAAGCGAATCTCGGGAGATTCGCCCATCACTACATATATATATACACTATTCATGCTTCTTTGCAACTTGCAGCTAGCACCAAAGTGCTTCTTCAGGTTGCTCTGGTGAATTACACACTATTGCACGTATTGAAATAATGGAATCCTGGAATTACTATTAAGCCAACCGAACAAGTTTCATATTTGCTTATTTGGTGAAGTCACCAAATTTTCTGCCCAGTTTTTCCACCCATATGCTGGTGGTGGGGACTGTGTGCCTTGTAATGCCTTTAAGAGTGGCTTGGATGATTTCATAGGCAAGCATAATATCCAATGCTATTGTGACACTAAAATCTAAAGGGGGAAGCCTATTTATCAAAGGTCAAATTTTGAATTCATGTGAATTTTTTTAATTCGAATATACTCACATTCACCTTGAAGTTTATTGAAAGTTATTTAAGAAAAATGTTTAAAGTCTAGTGTTCAGTCTAATAGTTTTGACCTGAAAATTTTAATCATATTCTATTTGTACGAATCAAGTTTTTCTTTGAAAAAAAAACTTCTCACAATGGCTCAATGGACCTCTGCCATTGACTTGTACATGATCTTGGCTGGTTTTAGGTGGCAAATATTCTAATTAGGACTGTTTCTATGATTGAGGTTTGATAAATCTCACATTCGAATTTGCATTTGAGTAGGGAGATTAAAATTCGTATTTGTGAATTTTGAAACTCGAAACTTAAAATTCGAATTCGATCTACTATTCAACATTTGAAAAGTCTGCCCCTTAATGTATAAGTTTATATAGTTTATGTGAGTGTATGTATGTTCAGTGTGTGTATTTATGGATGCTGGGTTTTATTTAGAGGGGTTGAACATGATGGACTTTGGTCTTTTTTTAACCTGATCTAACTACTGTATGTAACTAATAGTGAGGGGCGAATTTATTCGCCAAGCGCAAATTTGCGGTGAATTCCCGCGGTTCGCCGCCAGTGAATAAATTTGTGAAATGCCAGCGAAAATTCGCTGGCATAAAAAAACGAGACACGTGCAGAAAATGACGCGACGCACGTTAAAAATGTGACAAGACTCGTTTCGTGAATTTTTCTCCAATGCGCGAATTTCGCTGGAAATTCGCTAATATTTTGCCGAATCGAAACAGAATAGATTCGCCCATTAATAGTAACTAATGCATCAGTGAGAAGATGCAGTCATTCTCAAACAGGTCTCAGAAAACTATACAGATATCATTCGGCCAAGTCACTGGGAGGACCCATACATGTGCAAATAAACTGCCAATTCACTCTAGAGGGGCTTGTGGTGCATGCACTGTTTTTATTATTATATTTTAAATATATCAATAAAGTTTATGTTTTAACGATGATAATGTGTAACACTTTAATTAGATGCATTTTGTAAAATATATGGCCTTATTTCTAGATCTGGCCTTTTATTACCAATAATTTAGCTTGAATCAGCAGATGCAGATAAATATATCAACATATATTTAAACAACACAGAATACTACAGTATAATTTGTGGAGAAAGATGAATTGAGCTGCCAACTGTACCCATAGCACTAAGATAAATCGTGTCCGTCTTCTTCTAGTACAGTGCATCTTGATTTCAAACCCTAGTGCAAAAATATTTGTGTGCTATAAATTAACAACTTTGCATATGTTTATTGCAGACATCAATTTAAACAACTGAAATACTATAAATGTAGAATTAATTAGAATTAATCAAAACAGAAAAAATACGGTTACAATTGCAAGTTTTAGATTTGGAATTGAAAAGGCATATCAATTTTGTGTGCATATTGATTCTATTTATAAAAGTACTTGCATCCAAAGATGCCCCTTAAACTTTCATGTACTGATTACTAATATGATCCAGCTTTTTGTGAAATGAGCCTCATTAAGGGGCTTCTACAGCTCCGCTCTACATATAACTATAGGTATCAGAATCAGTTATATGTTATGGTTTCTTTGGATGTTGTTCTCTACTCCTGTAGTACCTAGAAATGTACCTAGCCATTTAACAGCAATGGCTATGTGGATTAGTATATGATGGAAAAAAATTCTAAACGCAAACAATCATAATGGACTAATGTTTAATTTAGTAACAACAGCTTAGATTTGGTGTGAAAATATCCATCACAAATACTAGCAAGATTAATTAATTTATTTAAGGTTTACACTACACAGGCACATAGGTAATTCAGTAGCTGGTTTTTAAGAGGAATCAATGATTGATTCAGGCAAGTTATTATACAAACAGGTACTGACCAAGGGGTCAACCACAAACAGAATATGCAGGAAAAGGATGGAGCTGGCATAGAGACAGGAATGGGATGTAAACAGCAGTAAAAAACTGTAAAAAGCAGGAGTGAAAAGAAAAAAAGAACTGACAGGACTGGAGCAAAAACATCTGTGGAGCAGGAAAATAACAGCCTGTTTAACATTGGCTTTTGGCAGATAACCTAGAAGAACACCTAACAGGTGCAAAAAGATGCTTTTTAACAATTTTGATATAATAAAATAAGTTAAACAATTAATATACAAATGCTCCTAGCTCAAAATATTATTTCCATTCCTGGTGCAAATTGTCTTATTCTTTGAAAATGGACTACGTCCTGTTTATACTACGCACTCACCAGGAGAACGCTGTGGTTCGGGTGCCCTTGCCCCGAACCCTCCGCTTAAACTTTATAACTTTAGAAACTTCAAAGGCACTCACCCCTCCTTGTCCGTGGCCCGGGTGCCATGCCCCGAACCCGTAGCCAGGGGAGAACACCCCGTATCACTTCCACCTTTAGCATGCACTTCCAAGGATCCTCCGGACTCGGGTGTGATCAAACTAAAAACCTTTATTCCACATTACAGAACACCTAATGCGTTTTGTGTGTTACCACACTTAATTATAGGTACAAACAATTTAAACACCATCGCCATTTTTAAAAAGCAATCCATTTCTACTTCACTCTTGACGTTTTTTGTTAACACACACTAGTTAACCCCTCCTGCTGTCTCTCTAGTGGAATTTAGGTTAATCACACTTCATCAATTGACATCAATTCTATCAAATGCATTGCATATTCACACACTTGGATCAATTCACATCAATTCTATCAAGGTTACATTGTTTCCTTTTAATTTAATCTATATTCTCCAATCCGTTACTTTTGTTTCGAATCAAGTGTCTAGCAACTGAACAAATGTCTATTATTCCATTTCTCCATCTCTCTTTTCACTTCACTTCCTAATTATCATCAGGTTTAAATCTTTCGTTATTTAAATATTTTTGTATATACGTATATAAAGGAGGAATCGAGGCAAAGAATGTTTATCTCTGTTAGAAAATGTTCTTTTGTTTCATCTAAGATTCCGAACAACAAATCCGGCGGCTACAACCCCAACTTTGCATACCTGGTTACACTCCAGAAGTAGCGGAGCATCGCATGAACCTAATGGCCCCTCCTAAAAAACAACTGGATATACGGGACAAGCTCGAAAAGACTCGACGGGCTGAACAAGATGGCGGCGTGAGAGAAAATTCTAATGCGTGCAACACCATAGAAGATACCCAGAGCGTGTCTCCCCCTCCACCAGTGGGAACAGACCTAAGCATGGTACTGGAGGCTATCTCTAGCTGCCAAACCTCCGTCACCACTGCACTTACAACCACTTTCACAGCTAAAAATCAAGGAGGTAAGCAGGAAAACAGAATAAGCACCACAGAAGACATACTTCCACCTCTACAATCAACGGTGAGACAGCTTGAAACAAAACTTATGGCATTACAGGCCCATGCAGACGACCAAGAAAACCGCATGCGTCGCAGCAACATTAGGCTTGTGGGTCTTCTGGAGCGTGTAGAGGGAGAGCACCCTGAGATGTTCCTGGAAAAATTCCTGATCACCACTTTTGGTAGAGATGCCTTCTCTGCGGCATTCACAGTAAAACGAGCTCACTGAATCTCATCCAAACCACCCATACCAGGGGGCCCTACCTGAACCTTTATTGCAAAGATGCTCAATTACAGAGATCGAGACTCTGCTCTCCGCCTGGCCAGAGAGAAGGGACCCATCAAGTATGAAAACACCAACATATCATTCTTCCCAGATTTCTCCATAGAGCTGCAAAAAAGGAGAGCTACATTTTTCCCAACCAAGAAACAACTCCAAGAACTCAAGGTTCCCTATGCGATGCTGTATCCTGCCAAACTGCGGATTACCCACAATGGGAAAATTTCATTCTTCACAGCACCGGAGGACGTCCATGACTGGCTTGAGACTACATATAGTTCTACCAAGTCCCCAAGGAGGTCGTGAGTATGCAATATCACAGCAAATAAATGCTGATTTAGCCCCAACATAAAATAGTGGCAACACACACTACTAGGAGATGTACTTTGACTCTATATATATTGGGAGAAGGAGAAAAGAGAAAGCTATAATTGTCGCACCATTCAGAATTCCTGACACCTTATATCAGGAATTCTGAATGGTGCGACAATTATAGCTTTCTCTTTTCTCCTTCTCCCAATATATATATATATGTAACAAATGGAAGCTGTCTGCACATTCCACTATAACAATTAATTCACTGTATAAGGCGTGTTAGGAGGTATGGATAAACAATTATATATCGTACTTTGACTCTACCCTACACTTACCACCTGCTACACCTTTTTGGTGACTATAAGGAAGATACCCCCAAATGATATCTCCAGTTGATAGTTACTTAGTTAGGGTACAAGGCTGCACAAGTTAAAATGCACAGCAGGGTTGGCAGTGGGAAAGGCAATCCCCAGTTGGAAACCATTTGGCAGCCTGTTGCGCCAACAACCCCACGCCCCATTTACTGTTACCAGTTAAACTGTTACACTGGGAAGGTGAAGTACAGACCTCAAAAGGAGAACAAACAGCTAGTAAGTAGACACCTCGATTGGTTAAATGGCATATGAAACAAAGAAAATAACCCCGCAGCAGCTGCAAGTGATGAGCTGGAACTTTAGGGGTTTAAATGACAAGATTAAAAGGGCCACAGTCTTTAAGTTTGCCAAGCAATACACTCCAGACATACTATGCCTTCAGGAGACGCACATCACAGGTGATAAAACCCTTGCTCTTAAACGGCCCTGGGTGGGATGGGCGTGCAATGCCACCTTTTCACAGTATTCTAGAGAAGTCACAATTCTGGTCCGGAAGACAGTACAATTTCAACTGTCATCAATACAACAGGACCCACAAGACAGATATATATTTCTCATCCACTGCTAATAATAAATATATACATACCCCCAAAAAGGGGCAGTCTTCATGTCCCAATTTTCAAACACCCCGGCAATCTGGCTTGGTGACTTTAACAACACCTGGGACCGTACATTTGATAAGCTACCCCCAAGTGAAAGGGTACAAACAGAATAATCTCCACCAAGTAATACTCAATTTGCTAGACTGATGTCTGAACTGGACCTGACAGACCAATGGTGGTATGACAACCCCAAAACTCGCCTATATACCTGTCACTTAGCAATTCACTCCTACCCGCCGCGCCACTCCTCTTCTTAGGTTGCCAGCTGCTATAGTGTGTGCGTGGCGCGCACTTCCGGGGTTTGTACACGCATGCGCGCTGACGTCATCGGTTGGTGTGGGATACATTTAAAGCATGCCTCAGGGGTTCACTGATTGCACAAGTAACTGCCATTAAGCATGAGGGCAAAATCGCTGAAATCCAACTAAGCAACAAAGTCGCAAGAGCTGAGGCTGCGCATGAACTGACCCCTTCAGACCACAACTATGACCACCTGAAAATATGTGAAAGAGAGTTAAGTAACTTTATGCATGTTAAAGGTAAACATAAATTGTTCTTTGTAAAACAAAACTATTTAGAAAATGGAGAACGAACTGGTACACTGTTAGTTCATATGGCCAAAGCCCAAACTGCACCTCCAGTGATAACTCAGATTAGAGACGAAGCTGAGACTTCCCTAACAGATCCCCTACAAATAAACAAATGCTTCCTTCGATACTACCAGGAAGTGTATTCCACCGCTTCTTCCTTCTCCCAGACAGATGCCAGAATCTACTTAAGCAAGATAAAAATGCCTAAATTCACACCAGAACATAGAGCTATATTGAACACTCCAATAAACCTGGAGGAGATCAAAGCAGCTATTTATGAACTCCCCAACCATAAAGCCCCTGGTCTAGATGGACTACCGCTCGAAATCTACAAACAACATGTAGATTACCTGGCACCTAAACTGCTAATGTTGTATATGGATGCTAAATTGCAGGGCTCCCTGTCACCCTCTATGATGGAAGCTGCAATAATACTTATCCCCAAACCTGGGAAAGATAGGCTTGATTGCAGCTCCTACCGTCCTATATCCTTACTCACATCTGATGTCTAGTGATGGGCGAATCTACCCAGTTTCGCTTCGCCGAAAAATTTGCAAATTTTCAATTTCAAATTCGAGAGTTGGTGATTCTTTGACGTTTTTGACGCGTCGCGTCGTGTCGTTTTCGTCACGTCAAAAACAGCGCGCAACTCATTTTTTTAAGCGAATTTATTACCAAATAAATTCGCTCATCACTACTGATGTCAAAATACTAGCTAAAATATTGGCAACCAGACTCTCCACAGTAATTTTACATGTTATACACCATAACCAAACGGGCTTTATGCCAGGGAAATTCACCACCCTCAACATCCGTAGAGTCTATGAGGTTATACAAGCTCCATATGAGCAAGCGGAGGACAGGGCCTTGGTTGCACTAGATGCGGCCAAGGCCTTTGACTCCATAGAATGGCCTTTCCTCTGGGCAGTGCTGGAGCAGGTGGGATGTAGTGAGGAGTTTATAGAGTGGGTGCAACTGTTGTACTCCCTCCCCCAGGCCAAGGTAATCACAAATGGCTGGACATCTCAGCCCTTTCAGCTCTGTAAGGGGACGAGACAGGGATGCCCACTATCACCCCTTTTGTACGCCCTAGCCATTGAAACCCTAGCTGCTAAAATATGACAGGACACACTCATTGAAGGACTCTCATCTACTAATTGTAATGATAAGGTGGGACTGTATGCCGATGACATGATACTATATCTAAAAGATACTAACAAGTCTCTAGATCGAGCACTTATGGTAGTTAATGAAATGGGACAATACTCGGGCCTTCGCATAAACTAGGCAAAATCCAATTTTTCTACATCAGAGAAAATAATGAGCACAGACTCCCTGTGAGATATCCTCTGCTCATAACCAATGCTTTTAAGTACTTAGGTATTAATATTACTAGAGACTCCATAGATTACCTGCCTCACAATATCTATCCCTTGCTGAAATACACAAGATAGAAAACACAAGCTTGGGAGAAGCTGCCACTTACACTTGCTGGGAGAATAAACCTGGTAAAAATGGTACTCCTCCCCAAAATAATGTATATAATAATACACTCCCCGATCTTCTTGGCACAAAGGCTCTTTCGGACCCTCACATCATATGTACTCACACTACTGTGGAAGGGCTCCAGACCTAGACTCAGACTGACTCTCCTGCAAAACCCAGCTGCTAAAGGAGGTCTAGCACTCCCAAATTTCTACCTCTATTATATCTCCACACAGATGATGCAATTATCATACTGGTTTCACCCACAAAGTCAAGATAGCGCTGGGAAAATGGGGTTTACAGGCCCTATGCCCACAAGAGACAGAGTATACAAATTACTTAAAGGATACTGTGCATATCCCACCCCAAAGCCCAACAACACACTCATGGTACAAGTGTTACTAATTTGGGATAAAGTAGGTAAACTGATCCCTCTATCAGTAGGGTCTATGGAGTACTATATGCCATTATGGGAAAATAATTCACTGTCTGAATGTTGTAAAATGCAGGACACCGTGCTCTGGAAGGAGAAAGGCATTTGGTGCCTGGGACAAGTTCTAGATAATGGCAATATCAAGCCATTTCAACAGCTCAAAATTGTCACGGGTTGGCCTTCGATAGGCGCCCAGGGGAAGTAGTGGACCAAGGAGGAAGCTTAAGGGGTTCAATAACACAGCAAGGCAAGGATCAGGCAGGAGTCAAACAGATCCAGGCAAAAAGTAAAGATGTATTCACAGGAACAAAAATAGAACAAAGTCCAAGCAGTGGTCAAAATACAGGAAACAGGATCAAAAACACAGGAAACAGGATCAAAAGCAATATCAGGATCAATATACAATACCCAGGAACAATAGCAGCATGGTCCTATAATTGGGTGCCATAATGGCGTCCAATACACCTTTAAATATTTAAATTTCGCGCCAAAACGAGCGCGGTGACGTCATCGCGTCAAGCGTGACGCGATGACGTCACTATCCGGCGCCGCATATCCACGTGGCGGCTATGGGCGCCGCCATTGTGGATATGCCGCCGGAGGAAGAGGACGCGCCGCCCGGAGCTAAGGTAAGCCTCCGGGCGGCGCGATCCTGACAAAAATAGACTACAACCTCCCTAACCATATCTTTTATCTTTTTACCTACAACTTCGCCATGCTCTAACAACACAATATCCTCAAAGATACCCCACTATAGATACCAGTACATACATTCACTGTGTTCAAATTGGTTACTCTAAGGGTATGATATCTAAGATATACGGTATTCTACTAGCACCTGCATCCAACACATATACCCAGAGATCTTGGAATGCATGGCAAGACAATGTAGGCCAAATGGACCAGGAAGAATGGGAGGAGGCCCTAGAGGCCCACAGATATGCCTCTCCTTATGTACGAGGACGTACTATACAAATATATATCCTACACCAAGCATATCTTACCCCTCTAACATTTAGACACTTTAATAGAAATACAAATCCACAATGCCCCAAGTGCCATGCTGATTGCCCCATCTTTTTCCACATAATATGGGCTTGCCCAGTGATTGCCAATTACTGGGTGCAAGTAACTAAATTTATACATGATATCATGGGATCCCCAGTCCCCCTGGACCCCAAAGTCTGCCTATTGGCAATCATAGAAGAAATATACCCCAATACATACTTGCGGACCACGATGGCAGAATTGCTACACTGCACAAGAAAACACATAACCAGCAAGTGGCTGTCACCAAAACATCCAACACTAAAGGGCTGGATAAATTTGGTGACCCAAGCACTCCCATATAAAGCTATAACCTACAAAAACAGGGGATGCTGGGACAAATATGAACAGATATGGAACCCCTGGCTTGAAAGCCCCCAAACTACAACATGAGCAGACAAACTGACCCCCAGGAGTTAAACTTCTACCATGTGTACCTCTGTACAAGCCTGGTGTCCTGCATATGATATTGCAACTTGTAATGTGCAAGAAACAATGCTATTATATCTCATGGAAGTGAAAAAAGCTGACAAGAAATGTACAATTATTCTAAACAAATGTCTGTACCTTCTCAGTAACAATATACATAAAACAATAAAAGAGTTTAAACAAACAAAAAAAAGCTTTAAAAATTGTATATATGTAAAGCATAACCTGTGTGTGAACCAGTCATAAAGACGAACCGTTTACAACAGATAAAAGACAAACTATCTTAACAGCTACTAAAACTGAAGCACTACATTAGCTGTCCTTAATTCCCTGTCACTGTATTTTAACTGGAATGTGTCAGTTTCATTGCCTGCCCCTTTGAATATTATGAACAATAACTTTTAACAGCAGTGTCTTTTCTTCCCAGAAAAGCAAACAAAATTGTGTTGACCTGGAAATCAGAAGCAGAAAGCATTTGACTATACTTTTCTTTATCATCACAAGGCACATTCAATGACTTGCAAACTCACTAAAGTATCATTTTCTTTTTCAGATTGTTACCGCATTTAGCAATTAAAATAATCATCCATGTTAAATCGGTCCCTGTATGAGGAGGTTTTTGTAGAGTATGAGGAATTCAAGTGATATACTTGGAATATTGGAAAAAATACATATACACATAATCACTGGAGTAATATTACGCCAGAAAATACAGTTATTGGATTCATTATCCAAAATATCATTACACAGATGCTCTGAAAACTGCCAATGTTGTTCTACAATGTCTTATTCATTCTTGCCTGATTAACTGTGTATAAATAAGACAGTGCCTACTCATGTGAATTAACACTGAATAAAAACATGCTGATGGCGTAATAATACTTTATTTTAACTTTAAATTTGTTTATTAGGCTTTAGTTCATTAATGGCCCTTACTAATGATAGGCGAATTCATTTGCCAGTTGAATTTGCGTCAGTTTTTTGGACTCCGGCATCCATTTTTTGCCGAATTTTTGCTGGAGATTGTGCGCCACTGTCCAAAAACAGACAGCGGCATCCAAAAACTGACGCGTGCGTCCAAAACAAGCCACTTGCGGCGTTTTTTACGAGAAATTCGTCAATACTAGCCCTTACACATCGGCTGAGCATGAAAAACCCATATAGTGCATTTTAATAATATTTTAATGCAACTAAAAGCATTTTTTCCATTCTGAACATAATCCTCCATTCTATTGAAAGCTGAACGTCAAGTGCAAGAAAATGCAGCAAGCTGCATCTAGACAAATGCACTGAAACACAAATAGAGTAAAACACAACTTAGAACAGCCAGGAGGAATATAATGGAATCAATTAGCGGTTATTTGCTCTCAAACCTGTGTAAAATCGCACATTAAAGGAGAATTAAACCCTAAACACTTACAGCCTAGGTGGTATCCCGGGTAAATGCCCTTAATTCTTTACTTACTCCCCCCCCAGAAGAGTCAGGGTGTCGGACTTCACGGGGACCATCTTCCAGCTCTTCAGTAATCTTCAGGTCTTCTTCCTTCGCTTTGGCAATTCCGTGACTTTCAGCGCATGTGCAGTTGTTGCAAAATGGAAGATTGCTCCAACTGCGCATGTGCCAATACGCTGAAGATTAACAAAAGAGAATAAGGTGGCACCGGTGAACTCTGATGCCCTGAATCTACACAAGGGGTAAGTAAAGACTATGGGGCATTTACCTGAGGGGGTTTTTGTAGGGTATAGGGGGTATGGAATTTTATTAGTAAGGATTTAGTTCTCCTTTAAATGGAAGAAAAATGCCCATGTAATAGTCTATACTGCAAACCTTTGAGCATCTAAAATAATTTATTTTATTGTTTCTTTAATTTGGAATGAACCTACCTGGACTCACATCAATTATATGCCAGGTCTGGTGCACATTTGTAATATGGAGCTGAACAGTTAATAAAAAAAAGGTTAAGAAATGGAACACACACCAAAAAAAAAAACATAAGTACAAAATTGCCCTAATTTTCAGACAGCATTGACAGTTATTGTCTATGGGTACAAACTGAAAATAGTGGGAGCAGAGATTATTTGCTGTACAGGGATCACTACTGCAATCAAATTACATTGTTTGATTCAGTATCAGTACCAAAGTTTGCGCTTTATGAAATAAGCACTAAATCACAATGGAAAAGCTTAAAAAGTTGACACCCTGCCATCAAAACAATGATGATCAGTTAGCATTTTGCTTTATTCTGTATTTATATAGTTATAAATTTATACAAAATATTACAATTCTAAACTGAAGAATTATTAAGATCTGAGTCTACAACTAGTGATGGGCGAAACGGGCGCGTTTC
Source organism: Xenopus borealis (assembly GCA_024363595.1). Classification (NCBI taxonomy): domain Eukaryota; kingdom Metazoa; phylum Chordata; class Amphibia; order Anura; family Pipidae; genus Xenopus; species Xenopus borealis. Next base: position 77,323,284 of record CM044444.1, read on the forward strand.
GCTTCGCTGAAAAATTTGCGAATTTCCAGAGAAATTCGCGAATTTTTCGCCGATTCGCGAAACGAGTCGCGCGTCGTTTTTGTCACGTTGTTTCCCACGCGTCGCGCCGTTTCCGAGCGGCGAATTTTTTTGGGCGAATTTTTTGGGCAGTTTCGCGAATTTATTCGCCAGCGGCGAATCGCGGGAATTAGCCGCGAATTCGCCCCTGGCGAATAAATTCGCCCATCACTATCTACAACCATTTATTTTTGGGTAACACCATATTAAAAACAGAAGTGCAGTAGTAATAATATATTTAGACTGGTTGCTGTAGTGTAAAAACCACAAAAAACTCTAATACAGGTTATCTGGAAACCCGTTATGCAGAAAGTTCCCAAGCATTCTAGATAATAGGTTCCATACCTGTACAAACAATTGCCAAGTAAGAGCATAGTCAATGGGAACATTGCTGATCCCACTGGACTATTAATTGTCCAAAAATTAGGTTTTCCTAGTTTTTAGCAAACTGTTCAGCTTGTGTTTTATGCTTTTTATAATTGGATTTTGTTTTAATAAATTACATGGCAATTGTGTTTTAAAATGAGTTTATTTGTCCTTTCTAAAACCTCCCCACATATTAAAAGTAAATATTGATATGCTCTGTTTGTTAGATAGACAGTAAGCCTACTACTTGTTAGTCAGGAAGACTACACTACAGGAATGTGATCTTTTATAAAGTACATTTTAAGCAAATAATTCTACTTTTTAAAAAATGATTTCCTTTTTCTCTGTAATTGTGACACAGTGCCTTGTGCTTGATAGTAACTAAGATGCATGAATCCATATTTCATTGCATGAAACCTATTTATGTATTTAAAGTTTAAATTATTTTTATGTAATGTAAACATTCTCATTTTAGTGGTTTTAGAGGTTTTTGAAACAATGACTAGTGATGGGCAAATAAAATTGCCATTTAGAATGCATTTAGACCAAAAAGCTGTGTATTACAATTGTCGCTTGCGTCAAAATTGACGAGCTAAAATTATTTTGACACCCATTGACTTCAATGCGTTTCGCAAATTTTTCGCCATTTTGAGAATAAATTCGCACCTTTTTCTGCAAAACGAAACTGCACAGATTCGCCCATCACTAACCATGACTAAACTCACATTCTCTAAATTCATAAATTCACAAATCTGTCATATTAAAGGATCCAAAAAAAAATTGGAAAAAACCCTGAGAGGTTGGATAAAAAAAAGAATATTCATGAGAAAAAAAATCCCTGAAAACCTCTAAAAGTCAGTATTGATTATAAGTGGTTTAATAGGATAAACTCCCGTTGTCTTCTAAAGGACCTTGATAACTTTTACTTGCCAAAGTTTTGCAATAGAGTTTATAGAGTCTAGAAAATTATATTTTTATAATACATTTCGACCCACAGCACTAGTGTGGGTGAGCATTTAGGGAACAATGAGACAACTGAAACCCAGAAGCCCATTTATTAAAGGAAAATTATACCATGAAAATGAATATTTGAGCAACAGATTAATATCAAATTAAGTGACATATTAAAGAATCTTACCAAACTGGTATATATATTCAAGTAAATATTGACCATTTACATCTCTTGCCTTGAACCACCATTTTGTGATGGTCTGTGTGCTGCCTCAGAGATCACCTGACCAGAAATATTCCAACTCTAACTGTAACAGGAAGAAGTGTGGAATAGTGATGGGCGAATCTCCCGAGATTCGCTTCGCCGAATTTTTCGCGAATTTCTAGAGAAATTCGCGAAACGGCGAAAAATTCGCGAAACGAGTCGCGGGACGATTTTGTCGCGCGTCGCGGCAATTTTGTTGCGCGTCTGTCGCGCGTCGCGTCAACTTTGACGCGTCGCGTCGTTTTCGGCGCGCGTCACGTCGATTTCTGAGCGCGTCGAGTCGTTTTCGTCGCGTCGCGTCAAAACGACGCGCGACTGACGCGCGACTCGTTTTCAGCGAATTTTCGCCAAGCGAAATTTCGCTGGTGATTCGCGAATTTATTCGCCAGCGGCGAATCGCGGGAATTCGCCGCGAATTCGACCTAGGCGAATAAATTCGCCCATCACTAGTGTGGAAGCAAAAGACAGAACTCTGTGTGACTAATTGGCTTGTGTGACCTAACTTTATAGTTCGTTTGGTATGTTTGTGTGCACAGTTGAATCATACGATCCTAGGAGGCTGTCCTTATTTTTGAAAATGGCAATTTTCTATTTATGATTACCCAATGGCACATGCTGCTAAAAAAGTATATTATTATGAAAATGGTTTATTTACATGAAGCAGGGTTTTACATGAGTTGTTTTATGCAATATCTTTTTATAAAGACCTACATTGTTCGGGGGGTATAGTTTCCTTTAACAATTCAATATATATTTTTTTTTAAAATTTGTGATTTTCAGATATTTCTTAAAATCTTAGATTTATTTAAACCTCTAATGCAAAAATTCTCACAGTAAAAGTTGTTGAGGTCCTATAGAAGTCAAAGGGAGCTGCTCTTATCTTTTTGCATCATTTTAATCCATTCAGATTGTTTAAGGTTTTTTAGAGGTTTTTGAGTTGTTTATATTTTTTAGTATATCATTTAGCAATTTTTTTCATTCATACTTTTTGTATTCAGAAATTTTAATATATTCCATGACATTAATGGTTTTAGAGAATGTGAGTTTAGCTGTGGTTTCAAAAACCTCTAACACTAATACAATCCATCCTTTAATAAATAGGACTCTAAATTTTGGATATGAAAATGCTGGTTGTATAAGGCCATGAGTGCAACATACTATATTAACCAGTAATGACTTTTCACAAAATGGAATGTTGTTAAAATGATCACAATTCGATTATTAGCAAATGGGCACCTTAATGTATGGAGATTCACATTACAGAGAGATCCCCCCAGGTCCCAGCATTTTGGGTAATAGATCCAATACCTGAACAATTATCCTGGATGTTTTTTTATATTCAGATGATGAGAATGTTGCTGCAATTAACTCATGAATAACTACATCAGGTAGAAATAGATGTGCTTGTGTTCTATTTTTTAAACTTAAGCAGGTAACTGTTTATGACTGGAACAACATTTCCATTGTAATTATAATTATTCTACCCTAAAACAACCCATGTCAACTGCAGACATGTTCATCCATTTATTCCTGCCATTAATGTTTTCCAATAGCATGGGCACTCTATTTTTTTATCTTTCTCTCCTTTTCCCCCCTCAATATTAACCTTTTTCATTATAGAAGATTATAAACAAACATTTGCTCATAATGTCAAAATGCTTATACTGGAATTGTATCCAATTGACTTGATAGCTGCGAGAAATAGATTAAATAGTGCTTACATGGTTCTCATTTCTCTTTGATATGAACTACTGAAAGACATTATCATGGATTGCTAATCCTTAGAATAAATCATTTGCCATACTCTACAGTGTAAAAGTGCTTCACGTATTTAAAAAAAAAATAATAATACAGTTTTCATATGTATGTGCTAGTCTGTGCCAGGTAACATACAGGAGATAAAGTGCATCATTTCCTTGGAAACATGAGCTTTGATGAAAGGGCAATTTCAGCAATTGCTACCTTCTATTTGTATATAGCATGTCACTAAGAAGAATATGTATTCAGAAATTACCCTCTGTGTTAATGGTGCATTTTATGATGCCAAAGGAGTCATGCATTTTGTTTTATTATTTAAAAAAAGGAAGTGACTCATTTTTAACAAAGGCATTTCCATAAAATATATGCTAACATAATGGCACATTTTCATCCCGTGGATCTTTTTCAATGTCATACACATTTTTACACTTACAACTTCATTCAGGTTACCATAGTCTCACTGTAGATTCCAATCTTGGTGATTATTTCTGATGAAGGCTGTCAAGCAAACCAAAATATATCTATACATACACACACATACAGAGGAACGGTACCCAATAGATTGATTTCACTTCTAATAAGGATTCATTATAACTTAGTTTGGATCAAGTACAAGATACTATTTTATTATTACAGAGAAAAAGGAAATTATTTGGGAGATGGTCTTTCCATAATTTGGAGCTTTCTGGATAATCGGTTTCCGGATAATGTGTCCCATACCTGTATATATTTATTTAATTACATACACAAAAAACCATTGTAGCCCTGAAGATAACTGTGTATCTATCCTGTTCAAGTAGACATCTAAGCCCCTCTTTTCTTAAAGGCATCAAGAGAATGTATCAAAAACAACAGGGTGTTTTTTTTTCACTGCTCACTAAATGGATGATAAACATAGCTTCTGCTATGGAGCACATTTATTAAGGTTCAAAGGTAAATTTGAATTTTCAAATTTTTTGGGGGGGTCAAACCTCAAAAATTTGAATTCTAAGTCACCAACTAGAATCTGAATGCGAGATTTATCGCAATTCGACCCTAGAAACAGTTTTAATTTGAATATTCATCATCTAAAACCTTACAGGTTCATGTACAAGTCAATGGCAGAGGCCCTTTGAACCATTTAAAGATGTTAATTGCTTTCCTGACATTCTAATTTTTGGAGGAAACCTCGATTTGAACACAATTTCTATTTGAATTTTCAGGTCATTCATATTTGATCGAATATTTGACCGAACATTTGAGCGTTTTTAACAAATAACCTCCCATTCAAGTTGTTGGTAAATTCAAATTTATTAGAGTAAAAAAATTCACATACTTTAAAATTTGATCCTTGATAAATCTGCCCCTATGTGTGAATAATAATGTCTTTGACCATATTTATAAAGCGTATTTATAAAGAGAAAACAACTGCAACTTTTCTCATAGTTTAGTTGTTCTCCAGTTTAGTTGCATGCCTCTTTTTACAGATTGTTACTCTCTTTCCTAAGCATTGGCACCCCAAAACTTCTTGCATATGCAAGGTGAGGCCTTACAATGGGATCACAATTTAGGTTTCATGCCCTTTTTAATATATAATAATTCACTTTAGTAGCCACTGACACTGTCTAAAATCTTTCTGCTACCCACAGTAACTTAACATAACTAGTGTTTATGTTAGTTTGTTCCCATGTGCATCACAATATATTTATCAATGATAATTCACAATTGCCAGTTTGCTGCCCACTTCTCCAATTTATTCAAATCTCTCTGCAAAGTGGAAACATCTTGCATTGCCCTCCCATAGCCATAATTTTGGGTATGTGGGGCTACACTGGCTGAAGAAAATAACAGACATAAAAACAGCATGTTATCCATGGACCTTGCCCTTATCAGGAATTGTTCCAGCTCTTGTTTTACTCTCTCAGCTGCCCAGGGTGATAGGCAGAGGAGAACTGAAGAGTGAAATTTGCGAAGAGGAATAAAGTATGGACCAACAAATTTCCTCGTAAAGACCCACAATTCGTCCCCAACTTTATATAAGGGAGAAGAATTCCTTCATTCATCAGCAAACTTTTTGTGGGACAAGGAACTTTTCTCTAAGTTAGTTCTGATAGCCGACCAAATGGCCAACATGTGGGCTGCATGATCAACGGCTACTGGGACATCAGACTAGAGGAAATCTTGAGGATGTTCTCCATACACAGTCAAGAAGGGCGATCTACCATTGGAGGTATGGCAAGCATGGTTGTGAGCGAGCTCCGCCCAGGGAAGTAGATCAGCCCAATCGTCCTGACAGAGGGCTACATGAATTATCAGGAATTGTTCCAGTGCTTGGTTTAGTCTCTCAGCTGCCCTGTTTGATTGAGGGTGATAGGCAGAGGAGAATTGAAGAGTGATACCCAGATTTTTGCACAAAGAGTGTCAGAACTTGCAAACAAACTTGGTACCTCTGTCAGATACAATCTCTGCTGGAAAGCCATGGAGTTGGAAGATTTATTGCATGAACAACTGAGAGAGTTCAATGGCAGAGGGAAGTTTGCAAAGAGGAATAAAGTGTGCCATCTTGCTGAAGTGGTCAACAACCACCCATATCACGGTGTTCCCCTGGGAAGGTGGTAATTTGACAATAAAGTCCATAACCCATAGCCAAATGAGTCCTAGAACAAGAAGGAATGGGCAGAGGCTGTAAAAGCCCACTAGGGCAAGAGTTACTTGACTTGGTTGAGGCTAAGATGTAACAGGCTGCCACAAAGTGTCTCACATCATTCCATAGGGTAGGCCACCAGAGGAGTTGACTGACAAACTCAAAGGTCTTTTGAGTACCTGGATGTCCAGCTTGCTTGGAACAATCGCTTTACTGAAGCGTGGGTATGCAGAATTCAGGTGGTAGGTAAACCATACCAATCTGCCAGAGCAGATGACTGGACAGATAGGATCTAGCTGGCCAATTGTGGGAATAGGGAAGCAATGATCTTTGTGGGATGAACAATTGGCTCTTGATCTTCAATGATGCGCCCCTCAGGGAGAATGCTTCTGTATAGGGCATCCGCCTTACAGTTTCTAGAGCCTGGGTGATACAGATGCAGCCACTTGGATTTGTGAGTTAAATGCATCATGACTCAGGGTTAATTGAAGAAACTGTGTTATCTAAAGTTATCTTAACTCATTTAATGCATTTAACCTTTTCATTAGCATACCAAAGCACCATTGTTTTCAATGGTGAACTCTTTAATTGGATGGGATGCTGTGACAAAATATTCTGTGCTAAGTGGGATAAATGGTATAGATGAGTTAAGTTATTCTGTATCAAATGCACAATCCAAAGTGGCTTAATCTGTACGTAAGGACAAAATTAAGAAGAGTGCCCATTGAGCCTGATGGGGATTCAATCTCTTGAGAGTCTGGATGAACTCTAAGTTTTTGTGATGAGTGTAAATGGTCAAAGGGTGAGTGGCTCCATCCAGGAAATGTTGCCACTCCTTGAGTGCAAGTTTCACAGCCAGAAGCTCATTATTCCCCATGACGTAATTTTGCTCTGCAGGAGACAAATTTTTAGAGAAATAAGCACAAGGGAGAAGTTTCCCATCTGCAAGTTGTCTCTGAGAGAGGATGGGACCAGCCCTGATGTCGGATGCATCTACTTCAATAAACAAGGGTTGCAAAGGGTCAGGATGTTGGAGGACAGGAGCCGAAGCAAATTAATCTTTCAAGTACTGGAAGGCTTCCAGAGCATGAGAGGGCCAGGCATTAGATTTTCCTCCCTTCCAGATGAGGGCCAAGACAGGAGCAATACGGTAGGAGAACCCCTTTGCACATTGTCAGTAGTAACTAGTGAAACCAACATATCTTTGGATGATCTTGGTACTAGCAGGTAGAGACCAGTCTTGGATCGGCGCAACCTTGTTAGAGATAATGTACCCCAGGAACGTAATACTGTATTGGGCACCTCTAAGAGGTCTGCTAACTCTTGAGAACCATTTCAGCCAAATGGTGATCCTTTTATTATATAAGTTGCACTACATGTTTCTTATCAAGAGAGCCTTCCTCAGGTTTTTGTGTTCAAACAGTGATATTTTGGATTTCTGAAGCCAAGAAGGTGAGGTGGAGCCTCACTCTCTGGGATGAACCTGAAACATTGAGTACAACAGGGGAGGCCTTTACCAACAGTTGATTTATACCTGAGAACTTGAGGGTGCATCTATCCATGTGGTACACTATCTCCAAGGATATCACAATGCTGTGATGTTACCTAACATGTATGTGACAAATCTCAAAAAGTCTAAAACCCCTGATTTGTGCTTTAAAAGAACAAAGCCTGTTGCTATTTGTTGTGTTCAAGAACCTTCTGGCATCCAATTCTTTTATTTAGTCATGCAGCACAAGTGAGGTGTAGTTGTACAAAAGCATTCCTTCACCCTTTCAAGTAGCAAAGGCCCATCCTGTAGAGAGAGGGTCAAATAGAACCAGTGCTCTGCCTCTTTCCTATACAAGGTCAAGCCTATCCTGCAGTAGATGGGGCTACATTAACATTGTGTTCTGCCTAATATATGACTGACACACACACACACACACACACACACACATAGGTTTATTTCTGTCACATTTAAGAAGAAACTCAATGTAATTGTTTACCTAAATAATGCTGCTTTATTTTATTGAGTATTGGAATCACTATTGATGGTTTATTAAAGAAATAAGTGATTATTGAAAGCCAACATTTTTAAACTGACTTATTAAGTCTACTTGCTCTTGTTAGAGATTCATCTACTGCACCAGAGAACCCTGCCCAAATGTCTAGAATGATCTAAAAATGTTAAAATGTTAATTAAACCATAACAGATTTGTAGCATTATTTATTGTAATGCACAGAATACAGTATTTCTGAATCAGTTTTGATAAAGTGCAGCATTTCATCTTTAAAACACAGTGCAACATTTTCGAATTCCGAGAATATATGTCTATCTGAAATATTCTGGAAACAAAATCTGTGTACAGTAATGGATGATAGGAAATGGAAAATATTCTCGTTACTAAATATTTCATTTTACCATCATACTGCTGACTGTTTTACAGTAATGGAAGAACTTTAGCCTAATTTATTCCTATTTTAAATAAAAAATGTTGATAAGAAAAGTATAATTCACTCATGTACAGGATCTTCTTCAGTTCAAAACAGGCTCATAACTAAGGTTTCAGCTGTTGCCCTTATAGTATTCCTATTACACTTTTTTAAAAGATAATATCAGAGATCCCCGCCCAACAGTGTAAAAAGTAACTAAAGGAGTAGTTAGACATACTGTATATTTTATTTAAATTAAGTGATAGGTCTGATGTACTGATTCCCATAAACAGTAATGAGAAATTTCTTTTGCCAGCTCCACCACCTTTTGCTGCTGAGCAGGAAGCAAAATCTTTGTGATTGCCCCTCAATAGACCTACTTTAAATGATAGTCTAAATGATAGATTACACAGCTTACCGGCTGTGCATACTGCCTGGGTGCCGACCACAAAATAGTAAAGTATTATCTGTAGGTAGAAGTAGCACTCACAGGTCTTAACAAAAACAAAAAAAATTTATTGACAATGCCCACAAAGGCACAACTAACGTTTCGGCTGTTCCACAGCCTTTCTCAAAGTGAAAAAAAAACCATAGCCACCATCTTAAATACCACAGTTGGCGGGAACAAAACAAGATGTGCAGGGAGGAGTGACGTCATTATTATACATTATTATACGTCATTATTATACAGTATATACACACAGAAACTGTCACACAGTAGTAACAAAATAAGTAAATGCTAAACAATATAACGTAACAGATCAGCAAATGTTAAGTCATGATTCGTGCTATCTGTATAGTGAAAGAAACAAAGTAACAATGTAATAGGAAAGATATAATCAACTTTGTGCAGTGGAGGTCGGAGATCATATATATATATATATATATATATATATATATATATATAGCAAGTGGATTTGCAGTGGCTCTGTATGTTCTTATTTTAATGTCAATATGTCAATGCTGGCACGTTTGTAGGTATCTGAGATCTATGGAACTTTTTTGCACTCATGAAATTCTAGCCAATTTTAACTCGTAATAAAAGCTGAGAAACTTTAATTTAATTTTAAATTTGCTGATCTGGGATGTCAAAGTTTGCCACTATTCCATAAGGTTTCACATAACTTTTCAGGGGTTTCTTAGCATCACATCATTATCCATACATACATCCAAAGTAGAACTTTAATTCATAATTGTACCACCAATATTTATGTTTCCAATAGCATGCAATACAACTACCGTACTTTTATGAAAAGTGAGTTAAAGCTTAAGAAAAATGTTTACACACACACCCTCAGCTAGTTGCTAGAGGGGGTCATGACAATACAGGAAGGGAGTTTTTACGGATAAGAACTAGTGATGGGTGATGAGTGATTTTGTTTTGCTGAATTTCCCATGAAAATCGAAATGAAAGCGAAGCGAAGCGGCGAAAAATCGCTAGCGCAGGCTTCGCGAGCGTTCGCTGCACTTCGCCAGGCGAATTTTCGCCTGCGCTACGCAAATTCACTAAAGTGTGAATTTACGCTCTGGTCGGGCACATGTAGGGCAATAGGACAGCTTTATTTTTTTTGATTAAAGGTGTCCTGGGCTTGTGTAGTGGCTGTAACATACACTTCTTTTTCAGACTATCACCCACAGTGGTAAAACACGCCACAGCGTTTTTTGGGACTTAGAAAAATTTTCTATTTTTTTTTCAACCTCCTATCTATTGAACATACACTTCTTTTTCAGACTATCACCCACAATGGTAAAACACGCCACAGCATTTTTTGGGACTTTGAAAAATTTAAAAAATTTTTTTAAACCTCCTATCTATTGAACATACACTTCTTTTTCAGACTATCACCCACAATGGTAAAACATGCCACAGCGTTGTTTGGGACTTTGAAAAATTTTCAATTTTTTTTTTCAACCTCCTATCTATTGAACATACACTTCTTTTTCAGACTATCACCCACAATGGTAAAACACACCACAGCGTTAGACGCTTCGCGCTGGCTGTCCATGGGGCACATGCGCAGTAGCGCAATTCCACGGACACAGGGACTGGATGCAGAGACACTTGAACTTTATTATATAGGATATATGTCTGCAAAGCAAATGAATGTTATTATAAATATTGTAAATTGATCATATTGTGACAACTACATGGTCACTGAATTAATTTGCATGTCTTAGAGGTTTCCCTTCAATAAAAACCTTGCATGAATATTATTAGCTTTTATGGTCATGAAAATGATACATGTTTCCTTTCATGCACAAAATACTGAAATATTTATAAACTGATGGCCTAATCAGTTGACCTGTCTTTGCAGCTTGCTGTTCCTCTCTTTCGGATGAAGTGACAGAACTGTTTCTTTACTTTTGTCTAATTATGGTTTTAACATTTAGAAGTAGAGCCTACTAATCAGCCAGAATGATAATGAACAGCTTCTGCTTGTAGATTTAATTTTTTTTTATTGACTTGCCTATTTCACAGTATCTATAAATTGTTTCTTTATCTACTCCGTTGATATGCTCACATTAGTATTGTTTTAGGGCATACTTATGTTAATGCATGCCTTAGGTTTTAATTCTAATACACCAAAATGTCTCAGAACAGTGCTGAGTGTGGAATGCAGAGTGGGTCCTACTGGTGCCTCAGTTATGCTGGATCATTGTGAAAGGAACTATATTATTCATGTTAAGTAATTTAATTAGCGCTATGTTTTATAGTTTCAGTTTTGACTTTTGAGTACGAACGGACTTGTGATTTACAGATTAACTTTTTATACCTCACTGCATGAATATGTTTTGTACTCCATTGAGTTATTATGATTATATGCAACTGTATACAACTATTTAGGATGTCACTACAATGAAGGGGTGGTGCTTGAGTTCACACCTCCTTCCAATCACTTTAAAATGGGCTTTTAATAGTGTAACAATGGGCTTGACAAAGGTCCTCGTGGAGTCAAACGTTGACTAATTTTGTAGTTTTTGGGGTCTGAATAGATCTGCTATGCACGAATATGACTTACACAGTGTGCTGCTGGTATTTTTATTTAGCATTAGGTTTTAATTCTGTCAATAGGTTGTGTGAATCAGCATAGTGTAGCAAGTGAAAAACTAAACCATTTCTACAGGATTCTCCAAAAATATATGTACAGGTGTGGGACCATCTTTATCCAGAATGACCAGGACCTGGGGGTTTCCAGATAATGGATATTTCCATAATTTGGATCTTCATAGTCTACTAGAAAATAATTTAAAAATTAAAAAACCTTATAGGCTGGTTTTGCCTCCAGTAAGGACTAATTGTGTCTTAGTTTGGATCAAGTACAGGGTATTGTTTTATTACTGCAGAGAAAAAGGAAATCATATTTAAAAATTTGGATTATATAGATAAAATATATGCGGGACAGTTCGTAATTTGTATATTTCTGGGTAATGGTTTTCTGGATTTCAGATTTCATACCTGTATTAATATAACTGTACCTGTTGGCACAGATATATATTTATTAGAGGTGTGTGGTTTGTGGAAATGCCATATGTCGTGATGGGCGAATAAATTCGCCTGGCACAAATTTGGCACTCATTTGGAACTCATTTTATAAAGAGGACATTCACTTAGAATAGAGCCCATTTCATCTCAAGTTAAACTATGTTTATTTCAGGATTTGCTAGGCTTATTCTGTTGTTCCTTTGGACTCATGTTTACGTAGTTCATTCGTAGATACCGTGCCTGATCATTTTTATTAAATATATTCTGAAACCTAATACATATAAAAGAAGCACCAACATGTGTCAAATTCAAAGTGTTATTGTCATCTCTCCAAGAATGTGTTACTATAGTTGATTAAAACTGGATAAATTATAATTAAGCATTTAATATTAAAATATGGCATGTTTTTATGTAAAAACTGCATCTGACAGACCTTACACATGCACAGTATGACACACAATATTAGATTAATTTCTTAGAATATCTCAGGGATAAAGGTGCGCTGAAGTTTAGCATCAACTTACTGGCCTTTAATTCAGTATTATTTTTAGGCCATCTATTATACAGGTATGTACTGTTATTTGTATCTATGTATGTATCTTAAAATCTGTCCAGACTGTTTTTCTCAAACCTTTTACATCAGAATGCAATACTTTATTTGTGTGTGTTGTTTGTTTCTGATGATAGCCTAGATTTTGTATGTTTAGAGTTTAGAGTTTCAGCTCAACAAAGGCTTAAGGCCTTTAGGGGCACATTGACTAATTTACTAAAGAATAAAATTAAAATTTTTCAAATTTTTGTTTTGAAATAATTTTGGGCTACATCGATTATCGAATATCCCAAAATTTGAAAAAAAGTTGAATTGAAAAAAATAGAAAATTCGAATTTCAAAGTACTTGTCCTTTAAAGATCCTTCGACTGTTCGCCAGCTTAAAGCTGTTGAATTACCATTTTAGCCGATGGGGGACCTATCCTGAAAAATGTTCTACATTCCAAGAATTTGAAGGATTTTGCGGAGAATCATTCCAATTGTTTGATCGAATCCAACATTCCAACGATTTTTTATTTGATCGAAAATTTACCTATTAGATCGGAATAGGTCCATTTTCGATCAAAAAACCTTCAAGGGTCAAATTTTTAAGTTTTTTAACTTCTAAAATTTGGCCCTTAGTAAATCTGTCCCTTAGGAATATTCGACTATATCAAATTGCAGTAAAATCCTTCAAATTCGATAGTCAAATTCGAAGGATTTTACTTCCCTACCTATTCACATGGTCGAATTTCGATTTTCAATTCGAAATTTGACCAATAGTAAATCTGTCCCTTAGTGTTAGTTGGAAAGCTAAGGTTCTTTGCTTTATGCACTATATTGTAAGTGTTGAATTTATTGTTCTGTTTTTGTCTTTGACATACATTTTTTTTTATATTCATTTGAAGATGAAAATAATTAAATACTGTTTTTTACTAATAGTTGCTTAGAGTGTTTTGAATTCAATTGGCTTTGGTATCCTACTCCAAACTTGTAATGGAATATATGAAAACTTGGTTATAGTGTTCACTGCTCAAACAAATGGATCAGCTGATGGGGAGAGGACAACACAAATATACAAAAGAACATTAACAGATACAGCTAGGCCACCTACAGTTTTTGTATTATGTGATTGATTACCCATGATGGAGTTTATGTTATTTTAACATATAGCAAATTTGAGACTATATGAATAACTAAGTATGTACAGTATGTATATTTTTATTTGTTTAGTGCTCCTTGAGGGCAAAGCACTGTACAGCAGAACAATAGATTAGTATAAGAAACAGTTGGGTAATTACAATTATAAGTATGAATAAATACAAAAAGAAAATATTCATAAATATAAAGTATATTTACAATGTATATTAAGTGCTTATTGACAAGGATACACAAGGATGGATGTAGAGTTTACAGTCTAAATTGGAGGGTATTATTCAGACACAAATCGGAGGGATAATAAGTGCTGTAGGTTCCAGTGGGTGACACTGCCATATAAGTGCCAGTTCCCAGTTCTGATGTTATGTAAGTGCTCCAAGGTAGTCTTTGAGTTTAAATCTGAAGGCATTGAGGGAGGATTCTCTCCAGAGAGATTCAGCAATGGCATTCCAATTATAAGGTGCAGCAAGACAGAAGGGTTTGATGTGGGAAATAGCAGTAGTAATGGGGGGGTGCAACCAAATGGTTGCTCTGAGAGGAGCAGAGGATTCGGCCAGGAGCATATAGAGAGAGACAAGAGACAAGATGTAATTAGGTGCAGAGGAGTGAAGGACTTTGAAGGTTATGAGGAGTATAAGTTGTTGAGCTGTGTTGCTAAATAAGACATTTTACAGTATATACTATTTATCTATACATTTCATGACTATGCTTTTATTAAAAAAGAATATTAAAAACAAAATTTTCATAGCAATTACAACTGATTTAAGGGGCACCATGATACCAAAATGTAAAAAGGTGCAAGCCAAAACCGAAACTGGGAAAGACTGGTTTTAGCTTTCATCACAGAGAATAACTAGGGAGTTACTGGTACCATGGAAAGTGCCCTTCAGAGCTCTATTTGGTTAACCAGACCCTCATTGATGTTATACCATATTCTCCAGGGCGTAAAGTCATGCCCCTTTCTGGCTTCTTGCAATAGGATTCTAATCCCAGGATCCCTGAGTGAGGTAATAAGAATCATGTCAACCTACAATCACTCAAAGCCTGGAATAGAGAAATATATACATGGATACGTAATGAAGAATAAGGAAAACACATATATATTAAGATTTTAATATTCCCATTAGGCAAACCCATTGTTGAAATGAAAAAAAGATTTCTATGACTGCTCATAGGAATCTTTTATTTCAGAGAAACCTTGTTCAGTAAATGCTTTATAAACATATAATGTATTCAAAACCTTTTTCAAAAAACCCAATATAAATAAAACAAATAATTTTCTGCTAGACTTAAGAATCAAATAACTGAAAGATTGGCATACTGTGCCAGAAACAAGGAAATGAAAGTAAACACAAATAAAGCAGAAAAATAACAGATTTGGGTATCTTTATAAAGCAAGCTGGAAGAAAACAAAGCAGGAACAAAGATGTGGAAAGGATAAACATTTGGACATTTATAAAGTTTCAGAAAAGGTACAGTACATAGAGGACTTAGAGTCGAACATGGAGTTGAAATCTGAGAAAACCTGAGAATGCAAACTATGAATTCCTTTGTGCCTTGTGTTTATTTGCAATAATGTATCTTTTTAATAGCTCTTTCCAAATGTGATGCTTATTCCTGTAAATAGTCTGTGTGCTGGGTATACAAATAATGTCACATTTCATTATACATGAAATGCATATTATCTAATTAAATGTTCAGGATTGCTTCTGATTGTTAGCTTTTTAGTTTCTTAATAAAATGGGGCTTTAGGTATGGAATCCATTATCCAGAAATCCAGAATCCAGCTCTGAATTATGGAAAAGCTGTCTCCAATAGACTTCTTTTCATCCAAAGAATCCACATTTTTAATAATGATTTCCCTTTTCTCTGTAATAAAAAAAACAGTACCTTGTACATGATCCAAATGTATGAACCCAAATATATAATTCATACTTATTGAAAGCATAGCCAGTCTATTGGGTTTATTTAAAGGGATACTGCCAATGCAATGCATCAGTTAATAGGCTGCTCCAGCAGAATTCTGCACTGAAATCCATTTCTCGAAAGAGCAAACAGATTTTTTCATTTTGAAATCTGACATGAGGCTAGACATATTGTCAATTTCCCAGCTGCCCCAAGTAATGTCACTTGTTCTCTGAATAAACTTCAGTCACTCTTTACTGCTGTACTGCAAATTGGAGTGATATCGCCCACCTCCCTCTTCCCCCCAGCAGCCTAACAACAGACCAATGGGAATGTAAACAGATAGCAGCTCCCTAACACAAGATAACAGCTGCCTTGTAGATGTAGTAAAAGCTCATGTCCCACTGAGACTCCTTCAGTTACATTGAGAAGGAAAAACAGCCTGCCTGAAAGCAGGTATGACGATCGCAAAGCCCCAGGTCCCCAGCATTCTGGATAACCCATACCTCTACTATTAAGGGAATGTAAAACAAAAAGAGCCAAACTGTATAAAGTTACTTAGGTTTTTCTTTTAGCATTTTTTTTCTATTTCTTGCACATTTCATTCAGTGTGGGGCTGGCACATGTTTTCCAGTCAGACCATTTGCCCTTTCTCAAAGAAAAGAGCTTAACTCTTTTCAACCAGGTTCTTTTAATTTTCATTGGTTGATTTCCAGCAATGAGAAAGAAAGGAAAGAGTTAATTTAGAACTCTATAATGATGTCAGGAACAAGAGAATCTAAGGAAGAATTTGCACAGGCATAGAGCAGTCCAGCCTGCATCCTATCTGTCCATGCTATCCTATGCAGTCTGTTTCAAACCACATTGTGTTGCTCTGGGTTCTTACACAACTTGTATTAGCAATAAAACAAGAAAGACACCATAGAGGGGAAGCGCAATTGCTCACACAGAGTCCCAGATGTGTCTTATTAAAGTTCTAATACTGGTTGCTGTGATAACTCTGTGTATCAAAAATTTCCCTTAGACTTCAGTCAACTGGCATCTAGTAGTGATGGGCGAATTCATTTGGCAGCCACAAATTCACAATGAATTTGCGCATTTCGCAGTTGGCAAAAAGATTTGGACTCCAGCGACAATTTTGACGCCTACTTCACCAAGTGCCCATTGACTTTAATGCAATAGGACAAAATAGACACACGTAAAATTGTTGCTGGTGTCAACATTGCCTCAATTTTTGATGCCGTCGAATTGTTGCTGACATGAAAAGTTCCATTTCCCAATTTTTCACCATTTTGTGAATTTCACAGAAAATCTGCACATTTTTTAGAAAAATGGGACAAATTTGCCACCACTATCATCTATTGCGTAGTTGGTTATATGAAATATGTTACACTTGAATAATGAATCTCAAACATGGGGATACAAGTATATTTCTCAGCTATCTGTTAGACTGTATCTGTGTTATTAATTCAACAGTTTTGGGTTCATAGTTGGCCACAGGGACATTAAGGACTCATTTGCATGTCTCCTCCTATAAATCCTTAGGTGAAGGTGAAAACCCCATTTTTGGTTTTAAGGTAGTGCAATGTGTACAGCACAAGCAGGATTTTAGGGGGGTGGCATGCTGCCCAACCACAACCACATTGGTTAAAAACACTGGGGATGCACAGGAGATACTATAATTTTTTTTAATTTGGTGTGCATCAGAAACCCATTGCTCCAGTGCCGATGATGAAAATTTGCACAAATAAAGGAGAGGGAACAGGGGCGACGAGTGACAGTGGGCCTAGGGGCGCTCAATATGTAAATCTGACCCTGAGCACTGGCACACAAATATCTTCTGTTCTAAGGAAGCTCTCAGTGATTATATTGCATTTGAGAATGACTCTTGAGCAGTGTCAAAATGGTTGCTGGTGTCAAGTCCTGTTTCGCAAATTTTTTTTTTAAGGAAAATTTATGAAATTTTCGTTGAAGTAAAATGGTACAAATTCGCCCATCACTAGTGAATTTCAATGAAAGACAAATGCTTAATCTGCAATTCCCACTAATGTATGCATGTGTAATAGATGTGGTCCCTTATCTAGAAGCCTTTTATTCAGAAAGCTCCAAATTATGGAAAGTAATTTCTTATATAGAAGCCATTTTAAGTAAATACAATATATTATATTTTTTTAAATACGCCCGCCGCGCCGCTCCTTTTCTTAGTGCCGGCTGTTATAGTGTGCGTGCGGCGCGCACTTCCGCAATTTAAAGGCGCATGTGCGCTGGCGTCATTACGTCAGCGTGCAATGGCATCAAATTCAAATATTTAAAGGTTTATTTCCTGGTGCCTTGTATTTCTGCTCAAAGTGTCTGTTTGATCCCGATTTCTGTGTTTGACCCTGCCTGACTCTTGACTACTCTGATATCTGTATCCTGACCTGTGCCTGTTAATCTGTCTACCGATTCTGCCTCATCCTCATCTGATTGATTACCCGGTTTTGACCTTTGCCTGCCTGACGATCCTTGCTATCTGCCTGCCTTGACCCAGCCTGTCTGACCACGAATCTGCCTACTCCTGTCTGTACCATGACCTTTGGCCATTGGGATCAATTAGCATTTTTTTCTTTCCAAATGCATTGGAGTTTAACCCAAAGCTGTATCCCTAGTTAATAAATTCCTCCCCTCATTATATCTTGCTGCGATTTTGGTCATTTTAAGCAAAGTAGACTTACTTTTTAAAGATTTTTTTTTAATCTGGGCATGTAACGCATGTAACGCCTAGAGGCACATTTATTAAGGTTTAAATTTCAAATACATGAAACTCCCAAAATTTGACCAATCAAAATCTAGTAATAAAACAATTTACTCAACTCAGACATGTTGAATCTACCCAAAACTAGAATGTCGGGAAGGCTGCAAACATCACCAAATTGATCCCTGGTCCCTCCCCATTGAGTTATACAGTAATCCAGCAGGATTTTAGGTTTAGAATAGTTAAATTCAAGTTCTTAAAGGACCAGAGTATGATAAATCTGAAAATTCGAATTAAAACTCAAATCGAGTTTTTATATATAACAATTTACAATTGTTTATGAGTTTTGACCAATCAAATTTTCACTACGACCCTTAATAAATTTGCCCTTTGTTCTTCGAGTGGTAAGATTTGATTTTAATTTCAGACATACAAAATGGCAAAGTAGAACATATTTGACCTAGGGGGTTATTAATCAAAATCTTTTGTTATCACTAACAAAAACAAAAAACAGAAACAGATCAGGAAAAAACTAGCCTTTTTTTTCGATCTAAAAATCAGAATTTTTCACATTTGAAAAACAACAGAAAATCCAAGTTTTCATTGAAAGCTTTGAAAAGTCCTAACATTTCATGAGGTATAAAGCATCTTCAAATGCTTAAGCGGACATCTGCAATTGACTTATACATGAATTCAGCAGGTTTTAGATGGTGTATTTTTGGATTTTTACTTGAAACAGCTTCAGGGCATAAGAAACTGTGAAAAAAACTGTGAATCTAATTTTACTGCAAGTTTTTTTGAGTTTTTGACGTCAAAAAAACACGCAGTGAAAAAAATCAAGCTTTAATAAATAGCCCCCTTAAATTCAGAGAGAAACATAATATACAGTAGATGGAGCTGACAGAATAGAGACAGAATATACTAAGAGGCAGATTTATCAAGGGTTGAATTTGAGCATTAAAAAACCCTCGAATTCGACTATCTAATTTTTGCTGAATTTAAATCCTTTGAATTAGAATATTGAAATTGAAGGATTTTACCGCAAATTCGAATATTTGAACGATTGAATAGAAAAAATTCCATCGAATGATTAAAGAGTTCGAATAGAACGATTTTAACCATTAGATCGAATTTTTTATTCTATCTAAAAAACTTAAAAAAAAACCCTATGTGTGCTTCCAATAGGGTTTAATAGCAATTAATAGCAATTCGTTAGTTTTAATCTGGTGAACTAGGCAGTCGATTAAAAATTGAAAGGGCAAGTAATTTGACTGACGAATATTGAAATATTCGAATAGAATTTTATTCAAATCATTTGAATAGAATTGTATTAGAATTATTCTAATAGAATTTTAATCAAATTATTCGAATCATTCGATGGTTGAAGTGGCCTTAAAAATATTTGAAAATTCAAAATCGAATCTTTTCTGCCCCTAAACATTGTCAGTTCTTCATTCTACTGCATAGGGAACAGCCATTACTCGGATGAAGCTTAACTTACATGAGACATTGTTCTTAGGAAAGAGACCCCTAGAATGTTAAACATTAGAAAATGTAAATGCTATTAGACAAACTTATTAAATTAAATTGTCTGCAAATTGATTCTCATTAAAACTGCACTATGATAAACTGAATAAGTCCCCACTGAGCTTTTATCCATTTCAGCAAATGATGGAACAGTCTATTTATTATGGAAGCCAGATAACAGCTACACTTCTTTCAGATCCCTATAGATTCAACTGGCAAAAGTGGGACATTATACCTACCTTTGTACTTTTATTGTTGAACTGCCACTCTAACAGCTTCACTAGATCAAATTATACTAAAGGTTTGAAGTAGATGCCAGAACATGGTGGAGAGATCTCTAAAACTCTTATTATTGAAACATTGCTCTGCAATGTGAAATATTGTCAAGGTTATGTCAATCATGTACTTATATTGTATAAATCAATCATTTACAGTATACCAGATCAGCCTGTTGCTTTTAGTACATACCAAGCACCTCTTTTTTATTCAGCAAAAGCTAGATAATATGGCTAATAAATCAGACCTGCGCTGTACATATCAGAGACTGAGCTGGGACCAATAGAATCCCAAAATGACTGGAAGCAAGGCAATGCATAACCAATGCATTGCCAGCAGATTTTTTTAAATGTTTATTATTATGATACGTTTAGTTAATTTTACTTCTTTGTAAAACGTATGTACATTAATTGATTGTTGACCCTTATTTTTAAACCTATCCATATGCTCAGGACCTGGGGTTTACAGGATAAAGGATCTCTCTGTAATTTGGATTTACATGCCTTAAGTAAAAATTAAATTTCAAATAAACCCAAAGGAATATTTTGCCTCATATAAGGATGAATTGTAACTTGGTTGGGATCAAGTACAAGATACTGTTTTAAAAAAAATGACTAAACTTATTGAAGTCAATGGGTGTCAAAAAAAATTTATGAGCAACAATTTTTAATTTTTCAGTTTCACAAAAATATTCACTCATCATTTATTAAGGCCCATACAGAAATATTTTCCTGAGATGTGAGAAGAAGAGCTTTACTGACCTGCACATATACTTTATTTCAACCCAACTTTACCCCTGTGGGATAATTAGGAATGTGAGACAAGCCTACATAAGGAGCCCACCACTTATGTATGAAGCAAATCCCACTGGCCGTATTCCAACATCTAGTGCCTTCCCACAAGAGTAAAGGCTAAAGGATTTATATTAATACCCTTGGTTTTGGATTAATGGAAAGGTTATAGCAATAAAGCCAATACTACTAATTTATAATAATAAATAATAAGACTGAGTTTTCATTCATACAAATTAAGCACAATTTGCCACTAAAATTTAATTATTGAAACAGTATTTTATAGTTTTAATGCATTTTGTCATTTTTCCTCTACTTATAAATGTATCATCATATTTTTTCTTGATTTGCAAGCAACAGCTGGAGACAATTGGAGGCAATGTTTGCTGTCTCTACATGAGCCAACATTTTGTTTGGATCAGGGACATGTTGCTACTGCTTAATAGCTAGCATAGGTGCTTACTGTTGGGTCAAATCAAGTCCTACTACTTACCAGAATGCCTGTTACATTTCATAATGTAACACAGCAAGATCAGGGATCAGTGTTAGCCCAATGGCTGGCCAATGGAATGCTCAGTGTGCTGAAAGGCTTTTTATAGGACATTAAAACTTTGTCTTATGGTCCTGTATTACTGAAAATGTGTGATTATATTATGTCTCCTTTAAAATGAAGGGTACTGCAATGCTTTGGGTCCTGAGTTTGAGTCTGGCGTCTTCCACTTTGCAAGAGTTTGTATGTTTTTCTTACAGGGACTGAGGTTTCCTCTCACACTTCAATAACATACAGTACAGGCAGGTAAACTGGCTCCTGTTGAAACTGGAGATAATGCATTGTGTGAGTGTGATGGGGACTGTGATGAGTATTGTAAGCTTCAGTGGGGCAGGCACTGGTGTGAATGATGAAGAAGTAAACCTTTTTTAGCTTAAGTGTCCTTGAGAGGCATTCCTTGTTTTCTTCACTACCTTTAACACAGTGATCACTCATGTGTCATGAAGACCAAATATCGAGAGCTACAAGGGTGGAAAGTACAAACAAGCTAGTTGTTTATTAGTATTATTACAAATTATCTCTTTTGTTACTGTAAATCATCTGTAATGGAAAAATCCCAGTGTTAATAACATTACCATACAAAAGTTAAGCAGAATGTCTTGCAGTTTAAGCCAGTATAATGTTTTCTTTAAACAAAATTACTTACACAAATTCAATTATAAAAATTAAATTGCCATTCATTTTTTGCTTTAAAAGTTGATGTTGGTAAAATTTGCACTAACCTTTACCACATGCATATGCTAAAGTATCATTTATTTCAAAGATTAAAGCAGAACCTGTCTCTGAGTAATTTGAATGATTGCCTACCCACAGATAGCTTGTAATTATCATTAAAGTCCCATTGTGCTAACAGTGATTACATATAGCCTTTCTGTGTCAAGCTTTTTTAAGAATGGTGTTTATGTTTACTAATCACAGTTGAAGAGGGAAATGTGAGCCTCAGTTAACTGCAATACATGTTATGCAATCATAGATATATTGAGTGATTATACAGTAAGTTTTATTTTATTACTTAACTCAAACTTGTTCATGGATAATGTTTAGCTTTAAATGGAGTTAGAAAGTGACATTTTCTTTAAATAATACAGACTTATTTGATTCCTACGATTAAACCTCTACCAATTTCTTTTTTTTTTGTATGTGTAGACACATATCTATTAGTCTTAAAAGGGAATTATTACTGAAATGAACATTTAATATAAGCTTCAGCATACTGAAATACGTTTTCTAAATATAATCAATATAATATTCTGTACCCTTTCTGAAATAATCAAGCTCATCTTCACTATTCCTTCTTCATGCAGCAGTTGGGTGTCAGATTTTCATTGACTGTTATATTCAATGTGTCATATAGGAGGGCTCCTTTTGCCTAGAAGTATTAAAATAACCAGACATCATGTCTCTCTACATGCAGGATTTGTGTAAAATCAGTTATTTGAGTTAGTTCTAATTCAGGAAAGGAAGTTGCCCCTATCAGATGTATTAGATATAACTGTCAATGAATATCTGACACCCAGCTGCTGCAAGAAGACAGAATGATGAGAAAGAGATGCTGAGAGAGTGATAGTGACAATACACTTGATTATTTCAGAAACGGTACTTCTGTATATTATATATATTCTTATTATATTTAATATATATATATTACTCATTTTTGTGATAGCTCCCCTATAATAAGAATATTTGCATTTTAAACTAGAACTCACTCAAACTGCACATACATATAACATGATCATGGATCCTGTAAGTTCAACAACAGAGCACAGAACTCTTATTAATCATTCTACAAATACGTTGGCACCAAAATAAGGCATCATTTTATATAATAATATATTTATTAATAGCAATGAAAAGTATTTTTGGAAATTTTCACTGTAACATTTGAATTTTACAGTCAGCAATTTTTTCACAAAAACAATGAAGAAAAAAAGCATCAAGAAACAACACCCATTTACTTCAATGCATTGTCTGTGAAAATAAAAGGTAGCTGAAAATGCCCATTTATTTCAGCATATTTTTCAGGAAAATATGCAAAGGAAAAACCACCCATTGACACCAACACATTTTGTGTGAAAAAAGTTGCAAAAAACACCCGTTCAGAACTAAAAAAATGCTCATTTACTTCTGTGTGTTCCGAATAATATTGTGTGGTTTTGCAGATTTTTCTTGGAAACGGGATTTATCACTATTATTTAATTTAATAATTAATAAATAGTATTAAAGTTACAGAAAACAAATGTTTCAAAACCATCAAGAAAAATGCAAGTAATGATTGTTTCTTTTAAATACAAGTTTTTTCAGATGGCTGCAACAAGGTTTGTAATATGACTGTGCTGAGTTACACCGTAGAAAAGAAAGCCGGCAGCACACTGTTTGTAGTGAAGCAATATTCGTGGTTTATTTTAGCCCATATACATATAAAGAAACAGGGCAACGTTTCGGACCCTACTGGGTCCTTTATCAAGCCTTGTGTATACAACCAAACACAGTGTTTTATATCTTGCAATATGGGAGTGGCTCTTGACTCCTCCCTTTTCAAGTGACATCATAGTGAACAAGGTAAAATGTGTAAAATAGTTAAAAAAGTTAAAAAAGTTACAAATTTAGTGTCCCATTAGAATGCATAGAATGAAATTCATTAGTGTATGTCCATGATTAAATATACAAAATAGTGTATCAGTGATTGTGCAAAACATTAGGGCAACAAGGGCAACCATTTCTATCACCCTCATACAGGTAAACAATATACTATCAATAACTATTTTACCTGTGACTCATCTTTTGTGATCTATTTATTAAAATGTCCCTGTGGCCTTATATACATTGGGGAGACCACTCAAAAAATCAGGGACAGAATTTCAAAACATAAGTCTACTATTCGTAAAAAAATCACTACTCTACCAGTTCCACAACATTTTCATCAGGCTAAACATTCGATAAGCCAGCTCAAATTTCAAGTCATTGAAACTGTAGATATACCTAGGAGAGGGGGGAACCGACTATTGCAATTAAAATATCGAGAGATGTATTGGATACATAAACTAGACACTATGTGGCCACGAGGATTAAACAAAGATTATACTCCGGGCATGTTTATTTTTAAGTAAGTCGTAATGATACATATAAATATGTTGCTACTGTATTTATTCGTGTAGTGATTTTGTTTTTAACTATTGTATTTCTTTTTATACACATAAGGTTACTAAGTGGTCTGGGAAGACACCGAATGCCTGCTACTTGATCTGCATGTGAACCTCAGCGAATACTGGGCGCCATATGCAGTAAATAGTTAAATTAAGCACTTTAGGTAATACCAGACCTTTTTTCACGCATTTATACTTTTAATAACAGATTAATGTTTTGCACAATCACTGATACACTATTTTGTATATTTAATCATGGACATACACTAATGAATTTCATTCTATGCATTCTAATGGGACACTAAATTTGTAACTTTTTTAACTTTTTTAACTATTTTACACATTTTACCTTGTTCACTATGATGTCACTTTAAAAGGGAGGAGTCATGAGCCACTCCCATATTGCAAGATATAAAACACTGTGTTTGGTTGTATACACAAGGCTTGATAAAGGACCCAGTAGGGTCCGAAACGTTGCCCTGTTTCTTTATATGTATATGGGCTAAAATAAACCACGAATATTGCTTCACTACAAACAGTGTGCTGCCGGCTTTCTTTTCTACGTTGTACATTGGACCCGTGAGACAGGAGGGGGTCCTCCGGAACAAGCACCTGAGATTACCGGGATATGGTGATGTATGAAGGGTAGAGCACTCCATAACTTTCCTTATATGTGCTGAGTTACACAAGATTGAGCAGAACTTAGTTTTATTACAGAACTTCTCTATAGTGATGGGCGAATCTCCTGCGATTCGCTTCGCCGAAAAATTCGTGAATTTCTAGAGAAATTCGCGAATCGGCGAAAAATTCGCGAAACGAGTCGCGGGACGCTTTTGATGCGCGACGCGTCAACTTTGACGCTAGACTTGTCAAAAACGACGCTAGACTTGTTTTTTCGGCGAAATTTCGCTGGTGATTTGCGAATTTATTCGCCAGCGGCAAATCGCGGGAATTCGCCGCGAATTCGACCCTGGCGAATAAATTCGCCCATCACTACTTCTCTAACATGAGCTCTCCTATATGGGCTTGCCCAGATAGAGAATATCATGCATAAGTACATTGTTGCAAGCAGGTCAGAATGATTACTGACTTCATATTTCATAGTGTCTGATGCATGTTCACCTTGAACAATCTCAGTTAAGTCTATGCATTAGTCATTGTTTATCACATTTTCTGGACCATCAGAAGTTGTTTCTCTTGTATTCTCTTCTATCATGTCTATGAACAACAAACGATCTGGCTTGACCATGCTTTTGCAGAACTGTAGCCGGTTGCCATGTGTGTCTCCTTTGCATCCTTACAGTAACTCCTATTTCTAAATCTGGTAGTATTTTGGATTGCTTGTTGTTGTACAAATTTTGTTTTCTTTGCTTTTCTTTCATTTTGTCATATTCCTTGGTGATACCTCTGGGTATGAGCAATAAGGTGTGTGTTGGCAATTTGGTTTTTAGCCTTCTGCCTATCACAATTTGTGCCTTCAAGTGGTGTACCTCGATATTCCATTAAAGCAATATAAGGATTGTTAACTTGTAACTTTTTAATCATATTTTTGACAGTCTGAAGGGTTCTCTCAGCCTGTTCATTTTACTAAGAATGACTTGGAATGGAAGTTATGTGCTTGAATTCCCAACTTTCTGCAAATGTGTTGAATTCTGATGTACTTAGAAACCATTGTCAGATACTGTATAGCAATATCAGGAATACCATGACTTGCAAATATGGGTTGTAATGTATTGATCATTCAGCTTGAGTATCTCTGGAAACTCTGAGAAGTAGTCCGCACAAAGTAGGTATTTTGATCAATTAAGACAAAATATCAGTTCCTACCTTTTTCCATGGTTGTCTTGAAAGTGGATGAGGAATCAAAGATTGTTTTTGGTTACTGTTCATGTGCTCATTGCATTTTGAACATTGAGAACATTTATGAATTTTGCTGAGGAACAAATACATTTGCTGATTTGAACATAAGTTCAGATGCATTAATGATTTCCTAGTTGAAAGTCCAGTATGCTTGTTATTCTTTCGTTACAGCTATTTTATGACTGAGCCATCCTTTCATTGCGATGCTCTTTAATTTTTGCAAAATGGAGTACTTTGCTGAAGCTTTTCACAATTTGTAAAGCTTGTCCTCTGACACTGGTATTTGAGATATGACCCAGTTCACTTCTAGTTAATGTCCTAGCAGATCTTCCTTCTGCTCTTTTTAGAAAAGCTTGCATCCACAATGCACATCTCTTTGTCAGGTGTGTATGTAACCTTCTTAGAAGCATTCTTTGCAATTTCATTGGAGCTTGGTAAAATGTTTTTTTGAACATGCTTTCTATGGATCTTTTTCCATACAGATATTGACACTGAGATTGTTGCGATTGTTGACACTGAGCATGTTGCAGCGGCCATTTGTTATTAAGGGAATGTACAGTAGCGGACAATTCCGGGAGCACGCAGTGCTATCAGCTGCTTCAGGGTAGTAAGTGAGAATACTCCAAGCTGAGTAAAGGGAGCTGAAAACTGAATGCCACGTCTCCTGATGGGCTTCCTCTGATTGGTGGATTTTTGCTTTTTTTTTCTTCTGCCAGACTCCTCGATATTTACATTATGATTAATAACAGTAGCAAAATTACAGTTATGAAGTAGCAATGAAAATTATTTTATGGTTGGGGGTCACCACAACATGAGGAACTGTATTAAAGGGCCAGTAACATCAAAACATTAAATTGTTTTAAAGTAATAAAAATATAAGTGTTGCCCTGCACTGGTAAAACTGAAGTGTTTGCTTCAGAAGCTCTACTATTGTTTATATAAATAAACTGCTGTGTAGCCATGGGGGCAGCCATTCAAAGGAGAAAATGCGCAAGTGACACAGCAGATAGCAGATAAGCTCTGTAGAACATAATGTTTTCTGTTATCCATTGCTTATGGCTGTGCCATATAGCCGTTTTTCAATTTCAGCCATTGCTACTTAGCAACTTGTTTATATGAACTATAGTAGTGTTTCTGAAGCAAACAGATCAGTTTTAACAGCACAGTGCAACACTACATAATATTTTCTTTACTTTAAAACACTTAATTTTTTTGGTGTTACTGTTCCTTTAAAGGGTCATGGCATTAGGAAGGTTGAGAACCACTGATATAGAGTCTTCCCAGTGCCATTCAATGCACTGATTTTAGCTTACATTTGGTATGAATTTAGCTAGGTATTGTATCTTTTCCATGAATCTCATTAGCTCTTGCTTATTGTTTGGTTGTTGAAGATGAGTGATAGCTCTCACCTTTTCTTCATCTGGTTTCAGACCATCTGCACTGAGTATGTGATGTTCAATTTTAAGTTTCATATCCTTGCTCTCTCCAACACTTTTCTTAATCTGGCATCATGCTCTTCACTGAAATATTGCCATACTAGTAAGTCATCAGTTATATTAACAATATAATCTAGACCTTCTATCATCTGTGCAAAATCTTTTTGAAACACTTCTGATGCCAATGAAATACTACCAAAGTGTAATCTCAGAAAGCAAAATCTTCTTATTGGTGTGTTGAAAGTATATAGCTTGGAACTCTTCACAGCCAGGTTTATTTTCCAGAAACCATGATTGGCATCTAACACTGAGAAGCATTTGGCATGCTTACCACGACTTCCTCCACAGTTATGATTTTCCATGCTATTGACCCATTCAGTTGATCAGATTGCCTGGCTGTAACTGCCATTTCTTTCATTTTGTGTTACTCCTTAATCACTTCAAGAGCACCTCCGAGAGCTACAGGAATTTTTCTAGGAGCATGTACCACAGGCTTGATAGCGTAATCAATTCCTATATGGTACTGCCCCAGAAAGTGGTCATGACCATTGAATAGATCACTGAAATCCTTTAGAGTTTCTTCTTCTTGCTGTATGATATTAAAGCTGATAAGTTTTTTGTATTTCCACAGCAGTAATGTTCTGCCTAATGGTGATATGTGGTGGCCAGTGTACTAAACAAACTTAACTTTATTAAGGTTTTAGTATTACTTTTATTTTGAGTGCTTTAAATGTTTTTTCTGACCTCATATGCCAGTCTGCTTCTTTGTCAAGTTTAAACAACACTGGCTTTTTATTGATATTTTAGTGTTCAGATCAGTTTCCTTCAGCACCCTGCTTTGCACTTTCAATAGTATTGGCACATTTCTTACTTTTGGTTTCAATTGTTCCAATAAACATAATGCATCTCAGCTTTTCAGCTTCTGTTTCGAGCATTATTTTACCAGGATTGTGTTGCTTTTGTGACCTGCACATCATCGCATAGTGATTCAGTTTATGACACAATTTGCATATTTGTCCTATTGCTGGGCTTTTCTTATATTCGTGTTTATGCTCACAACTGTTACAGATCTTTTCTGTCTGCTCAGTGGGTGTACAGTTAATCTTCACTCTGTGATTTACTTTTTTTTTCCAACTGTTCTAATTGTGTGCACTTTCATTTCATTATTTAATGCTTTGACTTGGCCAGATGTTATTTCACTTGTTCTGCATGTATCTATTGCTTTATCCAACGTCCAGTCTGCTTCTTTTAATAATCTGCCTCTGACTTGATCATCTTTTATACAACACACTATTCTGTCACAAAGTAAAGAATCATGCATCAGCCCAAATTCACAGTCTTTTGCTTTGTGCTTTTAAGTCTGTGACGTGCATATATACATGCAGTTTCTGCTTGTCCATGGGCCCTTGTGAAGAACAAGTGTTTTATCTAGTGATGGGCGAATTTATTCACCAGGCGCGAATTTGCCGCGAATTCCCGAGATTCGCGAAACACCAGTGAAAATTCGCCTGCCAAAAATTCGCTGGTGCAAAAAAAATGAAAAGGGATAGATTCGCCCATCACTAATCTTATCTACAGTATGGTAAATGTTTTCTCACATTATTCCTGAAAGTTTTTCTTCAGCACATTCATGAATTCAAATGTATTTCTCACTTTTATGGCTTTTATCTCTCCTGCAACATGCAGAAATCTGGCACATTGAATTTTTTCTCACGTTTTCTACAATGCAATTGGCTGTGCTCAATAGCTCATATCTAGTGATGGGCAAATTTATTCGACTGGCGTGAATTCATGGCGAATTCCAGCGATTCACAGCTGTGAATAAATTCGCAAAATGCCCACGTCCAAAATGTTGAAGCTGTGTACATTTTTTTTTCTGTGTGACTCCTTGTAATTAGATTGTGCTGAGCTACCAGAAACAAGAACTTAGTTTTATTGCAATGCTTCTCTTAACATGTGCTCTCTTGTGTGGGCATGTCCAGGTTCCCCGTATTACTTCCTATTACATCACTAGCGTGTAACCCCCACGTTGCATTCTTGGTATTCCTGTTATTTTAGATGCTGTAACAAATGGCACATTTCCACAATGTGGGAAGCAACTGCTTTCTCAACTGTCATTGTCCTTATGGCAGACTAGTTTTCTCTTATGCTGACATAAACAGCAAAAGTTGTGGAACAAGTATAATATCCCCACATTTTTATAGGGGTGCCCATACGAGGATTATATATTACATCCCCTTTTTCTTATCTTAAATGACATCATTGGTGGTGTCTCAAACCAAGTTATCCCAGGAATAGCATCCCTCAACACTCCCCAGTGTCTCCTAATGATATTGGCTACCTGGTGGGTCAAAACATAAAATCTAGAGACAAATGGAATACAATCCATTTGTCTTTTTTTGGCCTTTCACCATATTAATTCTATCTGATTTCATCTCCTCCCATTGTTTAAGTATATTAGGATACCCTCTCTCTAAACTTTTCCTGCATCTTGTCTAACCTTCCACCCAGCAGTTGTTCATCACTTACAATACGTTTAACTCTGCTAAATTGTGATTTTGCCAATAATTTTTAACCTGCATTGGGTGGAAGGAGTCGAATTGCAGTAAAGTGTTTTGGTGGGCTTCACAAACAAATCCATTGATAAAGCTTTACCACGCCTTGAAACATTTGTATCAAGGAAGGAGAAATCATTCTGACTTACATGAACCCTAAAATTTCTACATGAAAGTGAAGAGTATATATTCTGTACAAACTCCTTAAGCACGAACAGGGCAATGATAAGGAGAAACCTTCTAAGGCAATATATCAAAAACCCCTTGTTGGGATATACAAACTGTTCTTCAAATCTATTCATGAAGATATTACAATTAGTTTAAAGGAATTATTAAAAATTATAAAAATACACTGGTTACATTACAAATACCATTTTTACAAATAATTCATTGTTCCATATAAAATTTTATCTCTAGTACAGATTTACTAATGGTCAAATTCCAAACTAAAAAAACTTCGACATTAAACTATCTAAATATTTTTGGGGGGGCATTTTTGATCGAATATTCGATCAAATTAAAATTGTTCAAATTGTTCGATAGCATTATTTCAATCGAACGATTCGAACAATTTTGGTAAAAATCCTTTGAATTCCTAGGACTTAAATTTTCAGGACAGGTTCTGGGAGGTCCTCCATAGGACAGGTTGGTTGAAACTGGCAAACTAGGCAGTCGGATAAAAATTTAAAGGAGAAGTTATTCAACTGTCGAATATTGTAATAGATTTTTATTCAAATTATTTGAATCATTCGATTCAATCAAATTTTCATAATTCACTGGTCGAATTTGATTGAATTTTGAATCTTACATGTGAATTTGATAAATTGTTGAAGGGTTGAATTTCGAAGAGGAAAATACTTTGTAATTCGACCATTGAATTTGTTTTGGGAGGTCATTTTCGATCGAATATGGCCGTTTTCGAAAAATGGCTGTATTCGATCGAATGAAAATAGTTTGAATCTCTTGAATCCTTCAATTCGATTGAACGATTCAAACGATTTTCACCAAAATACTTTGATTTCTCAGAACTTAGAAAAAAATTTCAGGACAAGTTCTGTAAGGTCCCCCATAGACTAAAATAGCAATTCAGCAGCTATAAGCTGGAGAATATTCGAATTCAAAGGATCGTATAGGACCTTTTTCAGCCATTTATACTTTTATAGGTTTTCAGATTTTTTTTCACTAGTAATATAGGTTTTTGAGCTATTAGTATTTTATATCAAATTGTTCAATGTTTTTTATTTTCGTTCATAGTTTTTCTATTTGGATATTTTAATAATTTTCATGGTATTCCTGGTTTTAGAGGAATATAGTTTAATTGTGATTTAAAAAATATAAAAAACCACTTAAGATTGATCTTTAATAAATTAGTTAAATTTAATTTAAATCAGGGCAGATGGTTGATGAATAGATGCAATAAAGCAAATAAGAATAACTACAGATAGGAAAGTATGGTTAGTAGATAATATATTTGAATAGGTGACAATTGCATGACAAATTCGGATGACTGATGTTCAAATACAGAACAAATTAGTTACATTTATAAGCTTACTAGAGGCTCAGGCTTGCTTATAGCATTCCATTGTTCAGATACTGTATATTAATTAATACACATAACTAGTGATGGGCCAATTTATTTCCCTGGAGTGAATTTGTGGCACATTCCCCCAATTCGCCATCACTGAATAAATTCATAAAATGCCTGTAAACATTCGCCTGATGAATTTTTGGACGCAGGCATCTGTTATTGGACGCGGGCATCTGTTTATTCGACGCCATTGAATATGCCGGTGGCGTTTTGTGAATTTTTTGGTGAAGCAAATATTCTCTTCTTTGGTCCAACACTCATATAAAGATAAAACATTTCTGTTTTATGAAAAACCAAAGGCTATACAGTGCTAATGATATTTTTGGAGCCATGTCCATTATGTTTACATAAGAAGCTCAATTCTAAACTAGCCCTAAAAAGGCAAAGTAATTCATTTTTTACTAAGTGAAAACGCCACATGGGGTTAAACCCACTTAGAGTCCATCTCATCAAAAAACAGATTAAAAAATGTTCAGAATGGATATGACGCTATACTGTGAGTGGCGTGTTCATGCCTGTGGTAGTGCAGAAAGTAGGACAAATTTTAAACAAGCTTTAAAAAATGCAGGGCAATTTGTTTTATAACAAGTGGAAACTCTACATGAGCTTCAAAGCCCTCAACTTCCATTGTATCAATCAACTAATGTAACAATGTTCAGATGGGATATGAAGCTATAGTGTGAGTGGATGTGTGTGTGTGTCTGTGTGTGTGTGTGTGTGAGAATTGTTCATGTATATGATAATGTAGGATTCTAAACTATACACACAATTAGTTTGTTACCAAGTGGAAAAATATGAATAATTCATGCAAATATCATTATATTTTTCTATTTTAATTTACATACTTATTTTCTTAAGAAACATTAGTACAGGATTCCTGCAGGAAAGCCAACTTTAAAAATTAAACAAAAACAGCTGTTACTTGCTTTATTAACAATTAAAACAACATAATCCACTGTGTTTAAACTCATTAACATAAATATCAATCTTTTCTTGGGATACAAAGTTTGAAAACAAATGAAACACATAGAAACAAAAAAGAATACCAAATATATTTTTCTGAGTTGAATTTCAATATCTACTCTTATGTATAATTACACAAAATCAAACAGCATATTTAAAATAAAATACAGTTTAAACTGTTTTCAATTCCACTTTTGTTAATGTGTCTATAATATTTATTAATTATAAGACCAATACAACTAGTAAAAAGGAGCAACTGCTGATGAATATCCTTTTCAAATATTGGCAAGAGTGGACTCTACCTTAAGGTCAATTTTGAGAATGTTGATCATCTTTGCTAGGCAAACAGTTTTGATAATATTAGAAGTTTAAGGAGGTATACATGATGAAACCTATTTTTTCTTAAAAAGTTTGCTCATTTGCTCATAACCCATATTTTAGATCTTGTATTTAATTGTTAATATTAATATTATTAGATAAGATCTTCGTAATTTTTTCAGCGAAGTGAAACGGGTGAGATTCGCCCATCACTTAATAAAATGAAATTGTCCATGTTAGAGACAGTAGCAGTAG
Source organism: Xenopus borealis (assembly GCA_024363595.1). NCBI lineage: Eukaryota > Metazoa > Chordata > Amphibia > Anura > Pipidae > Xenopus > Xenopus borealis. The sequence goes on from CM044444.1 coordinate 77,356,791, forward strand.
TTACATATAAATCACATGGGCATATCTCTAAGACATCTGAATATAAGAAATCAGTGGCGGTCAAACAATTGTTGTCAATAATAATTACACAATTTATTGACATTACTTTCTGTCATGCAATAAGCTATAGATCATATAAGAATGTTTTGTTATTTATTTATGGAGCTGGACTGATGCTGATGTTGCCTAATTCCCACCTCAACCCATCTTGCTGCTTTTTGTCTATCCTTTCAATCTGTTTGATTAAATCGCTGCCTTTTAAAAATTCTAATCCCTTGACATGTACATGTAACCTAAGAAGAATGCTCAACAAAAAGTGGAAAGGTGGTGCTATAGCTGAACACCCGAAGACCTATTTGTAAAAATTAGAATTTTAGAGGTTTTTTCGACCTTGACTAACCTCACAAAATGATACTGTATGTCTACATATTTAAGGGTAGAAAAAAACCTTGAAATTCCTATTTTGACAAACAAAAAAACTTCTCAATCCTCAAAGCAAAGAAAGATTTTACAACTGGAAAAGAACAGCTCCCTATGACTACATAATCTTGACAGCTTTTAGATGGAGAAGTTTTGTATTAGAGTTTTTCATGCTTTCTACACTTAAATAAAAAATTGTTCATGGTTTATAGAAATTATTCCAATACAAATTTGTAGAGCAAAAAAGGTTCAATTTGGGGGTAACAAAATACAATCTGAATGTTTCTTTAGTTTCTTAACTAAATATTATGTCTAATATAGCTGTAAAATATGGCCCCATCAATGACAGAAAATTATTGCATGATTTACTGAAATCAGTCTGGTTGATGAGAGGTTAATATGTCCTCAGAATTACAGTATGAGTAAAAATAATATAATATGTTATATCAAGAAAATTTTATATGCCCATAACACATGAAGGTTACATCATGTTTCTAATTTGCATGTCTCTATCACAGAAAGCTTCAGGACAGTGACCTTAAGTTTATGAAAGCTGTGAGCTAGCTTTTGTAGCAAAAAGAAGAGTTTACTTCACTCTACTTTATGACTGAAAGGGGCAGATCTATCAAGGGTCGAAATGAACATTCAAATTAAATTTAGAAGTAATTTTTGGGTTCTTCATCTATCGAATAGGCGGAAATTCAATTCAAATTTTAAAATTCGACCATTCGAAAATTGAAGTACTGACACTTTATAAAAAGTTTTTTCATGAAATTCGACCCTTGATAAATCTGCCCCAAAAGTGTACCTTTTCAATAAATATTACATTACCATTATGGAAAGAAAGCTGTGTAAAGCATCAATACTGTCATTTTGATTAAAGAAGTTCTTCTACTTTCCAGATATTCTATGCAATCAGAGACATTGGGGAAAATCCACTTAGAAGTGGAGCTGTGCTAGCGCAGTGTTCGCCGCACTTAGCCGCACTTAGCCTGGTGAATTTTCGTCTAATTCACTAAAATGGGAAGTTACGATCATGTAAGCGAACGGTAGCGAAATTGCGCTAGCGAAAATTCGCCAGGCAAAGTGCAGTTGCAGCGAAGGCTAATTTGCATACGGCAGGAACTTGTAAGTTTGAATGGAGTAATATGTTACAGTTCAAACATTACACTACACAAGCCAAGGGAACCCTAATAAAGCCTAATCTAATTGTTTTCTTGCCCTACACATGTGCCCCATGTCTAGTATATTTGCCCTATGTTAGGAAATTAAGGGGGGAGCAGGGTACCCAAAAAAAAATTTTTCAAAATCACCCTACGCTAAGGCAAAAATGCCAGTGTTTTTTTGGGACTTAGAAAAAATGTAAACTATTTTTACAAAATCTCCTATCTACTCTATTGCACTTTGCCTGCTCTAACCTGGCGAAGTGAACTCTGGCAAAGGGGCTAACGTTCAGAAAAATTACTAACTTAGTGAATTTGCACCCCCTTCACCAGAGTGCAACTTCGTCAGTGTTAGGGTGCAAAGTTGCCAGCGATGGACTTAGTGAATTTGCGGTTACGATTTGCACTAACGCTGGCGAATTTACGCCAGCATTAGTCACTTCGCCCTTTGGTTAATATGCCCCATTGAGAGAATGTTTATACATTTTTTTACATAAGTCAAATTTAATTAACTCGTGCCAAAAATTAGGTTCCACTTGACTCTTCCTACTGACTGAAAAGGGAGGATTAGCTTTGGGATTGTGAATGTCAACAAAAACTGTTTATTTGTAAATTGCTTGTACTTCTGATTGCAGCCAGTGTTGATCATTGTAAGGATTCTCCCAAAGTTTGTTTCCTAGGCACCAGTATAATATGTGTGCCATTCTGCTAAATTGTTATTTAGAATTGCTAGAGAAGCTTCTTTTCACTAAGCTATAACATCTTCATAGTAATAAAAAGTCTCCCATATTTCCAATTTCTTCCAAACATGGTGCCCAATCAGCTCTTTAGATAGATGGGGGAGGGCTGTGTTGTCTCCAACCCCATCTGCTGATGTGGAATGGAAGGGCTGGTTAATAATGATATCTGTTGGGTTTTTTTTTAGTGCCATAAACTGTTTTATTTCCAGTGAAAAATCAAATTTTGTGAGGAACTTTGCTGGATGAAAAGTTTGCTCACCCCTAATGATAATGAATAATATCACCTTTATTAGGGATGTATAGATGTAACAAATGTACTCATTGTAATTATGTTCAGAAGGGTAATACAATTAACTTTGGACATAGTGAATTGTGTTATGTAGTACAGATCTGTTATCTAGAAACCCAATATCCAGAAAGCTCTGAATTACGGACAAGCTGTCTCTCATAGAATCCATTTCATTCAAATAATCATAAAATTTTCACCTTCTGGAAAACTAGGCACATAATACAGAATTTCAGCATTTCCTCTTTCAAGTCAATTTTATATATTAGTTAAAAAAAATTAACTTGTGATGATTTGACTTCTGAGAATCTGTTCAAGCCTGATTGACAATACAATTTAGAACGTACAGAATGTTATGCATATATCAAATTTGTGAAAAGCACATGCACAAGATTTTTTCTGTGCCTACTTACCAACTAAACACTTCATTTTAAGCATGGCTACTTCAAAGCATATGGAACCTTTTTTTCTTTATAGGCAGTATTTTCTTCATTAAGGTAGGACAGACATATTGTATATTTTAAATACATGCACTTGCATATTCATTGGATTATTTTGATAGGGGATTATTGTACTTAATTATATTTTTATATGGCCTTAGGTGTGCACCCACAACCCCCTGACATAGGACATTGCACATCTAAAAAACACAAATTATCACTAATTTGCACTGCATTTTTTCTAAATCAGGTTATTTTAATATTACCGTGTAATAGTAATTATTATTATTATTATTATTGGGAACTAATTACTGATGAAATACAGTTTTTTAACCCACATGAAGCTAAGCATTTAAAAATAATTACAGATATAGTATAACTCCAAGAGATGTTCCAGTACCTCTGAATTTAAAGGGGTGGTTCACCTTCAAGTTAACTTTTAGTATATTGTACAAGGGCCAATTCTAAGAGCAATTGGTCTTCATTATTTATTTTTCATAGTTTTGATTTGCAATTTTCTTCTGTTTCTTTGCAGCTTTCAAATGGGGCTCACTGACAACATCTAAAAACAAATGCTCTGTAAGGCTACAAATGAATTGTTGTTACCACTTTTTTATTACTTATCATTTTATTCAGTCCCTCTCCTATTCATATTCCAGGCTCTTATTCAAAATAATGCAGGTTTGCTAGGGTAATTTGTACCCTAGAAACCAAATTGCTGACACTGCAAACTAGAGAGCTGCTGAATAAAAAGCTAAATAACTATAAAACCACAAACAATACAAAACAATACAAAAAAACAACATTTGAGCGTCAAATGTTTTTGATGCATAACGTTTTTGACTCACACCCCCCCCATTGGAAAATATGGGCATCATTTTCTAAGCGAAACTTTGGCTCATCACTACTTTTAACATCTTCAAATGCTGTAGTTAAAGGGACCTCTGCCAATGACTTCTACATGAATGCAAATAGTCGAATTAGTACTGTTTACTGGATTTCGAGGTGTGTTAAATCTCCCATTCAAATTCAAAATTGAATTATCAGTTTTAAATTCAAATTTGTGAGACCCAAATTTAGACCCAAATTCGAATTTATCATTCAAACCATAGTAAATCTTCCCCATTTAGCCCAAAACTTTAGAGAACCACAAAGGAAAAAACACGCTCCAAAGGTTAATGGAACCATCTGTCATTGACTTTTACATGATTTTGACAGGTTTTAGCTGGAGTATTTCTGGATTCAAATTTTGGGGTATAATAAATCCATATACTTATGCCCCTAAATGTTTAACATTTGCACCATCATATCCAATAATGTGCACCATTTCACCATTCTAAGGCAAGTTTAATGCTTAAGGGAAACAACTAATGTTTAAATTCTTTGGTCTTTCAGATCTACTGACAGTAGGTTTCCACATGGCTTTTAACCCTGTTGCCATGTTAGGTACCCACTGGCCCTGTATATACAGTAATCTGGACACCTAAGTAGTCTCAGGTGATGATTTCCCTTTCCATGGTTGTCAAAGTGATGTAATAGCAATTCATTGTTTTAGTGTTTAAGTATAAAAAAGAGCACACATGCTCAGGGTTCTATCCTGGATCACACCTAGCAGAGAGGTGGGTACAGACTTGGGCCTGGTCAGGTTCCATGCCCAGTTAGGATAGTTTAGTGATAGCTTTTGTATAGTCACTCCTTGAGTGAGAAACAGGCAGGATTCGGCTAGTTGAGCAGCTCAAGGCTCCAAAAAGTTGGATAGTGCTGGTTAGTACCCATTGTGATCAAAATGCCATTATAAGGATTCAACTGGTTGTGTTTCAGGGACACAGTGAGTGAGCAAAGGACCATGGTGGGATACTTGCACTTAGGCTGTCACTACCACCTCCAGAGAGGGCAAATCACTAGTGTAGTCCAATCAGAGCTGGGTCACACCTGCCAGGTGCCCTAGGCAACCTGGCTGGCCACGGTGCCGGCTGAGTGCACGCATGCCGATTGGAGCTTCTGCGCATGCGCACAGGCGTCATCCCTCAAGAAGATGACGGGGATGCCCGGACGTGGGGTAGGCTACAGAGCTGGTATGTGCTTGGTGCCCCCCCAGCTTTGTGCCCTAGGCATGTGCCTACTCTGCCTACCTCTTGTGGACATATATGCTGTATTTATGTGCAACTTGTATATGAGCAGAGTTCTGATGTTATAGAAACAAAATATCAAGCTAGCACACAAGGCAAGTGCAAACCGAGGTCAAGCCCCTGGTACGTTTATTGCATCACAACGTTTCTGGGGCAGACCCCCTTCTTCAGGTGACCCTGGTTTGCACTTGCCTTGTGTGCTAGCTTGATATTTTGTTTCTACGAGGATTTGGGAGAGCCGTCTCCCTTAAGCGTTTAAACACCAATCATTACTACTAAGGAAGGGCCTGAGTGTGCAAGTGAGTTTTCTTGCACAGTTCTGATGTCACCAGAAGTGCCTGGGATCAATATGTGCTTATTTGTTAAGAGTACAGTTCTAAAATCACCAGAAGTAATATCCCTAGGATAAATAAAGGGATTTATTAGATCTCTAGACCTCTACTTTTTTGCTTAAACTGTCTCTGGCCCACAGGTTATCTATCAGAGTGAGAAGAATCACGTCTGATACTTTTTTGGGGAGTTTTTGGGAGACAAACATTAGTTTATATTAGCCAGATTAATGCATCTGTTCATGGTATTAATCAGTAGAAACGAATCATTTACTTTTATAAATGTAACTACACTAAAAAAAGTAAAAAGTATATTGTTTATTGCATATATCATCTCTGAATATGTATATCTTACTAAGGGTCGAATTTCAAATAGAAAAAAATAAGAAATTCGGCCATCAAAAGTGTATTTTTGATCGAAAAAGGACCTTTTTCGTTCCTATCGGTCAGTTTTCGATCAAATAAAAATCATTCGAATCGTTCAAAATACTCCTTAAAGGTTCCAGGAGGTCAAAGATGGCAAAGTGTCAAATTTTTTAAAGAGACAGTACTTCGATTTTTGAATGGTCGAATTTTAAAATTCAATTAAAATATTTTTCAATTCAAATAGAATTTAGGCCTATTCAATAGTCGAAGTACCCAAAAATTACTTCAAAATTAGAATTTTTTAAATTAGAATTTTCACTTCGACCCTTAGTAAATTTGCCCCTAATATTTTCTTTAGTTTAGCAGTAAAGATGGCTTCTACACTGTACAAAGATTGGATGAAATGGATGTTCATAATGGTCTTTAAAGGAAAATAAAGTACATATAAAGATTATTTTTAGCTTTGATAGTGTGCATTGCATATGCTTCCTGTTGGTGAATGTGTATTGTTTTGGTACATTATTCTGATATGTTTGGTCTACTAAATTATAATAGCAATAAGAATCATCATAGCAATAACACTGTATTTCAGGAACTTGTTGGAAGTACATTTACATTCATCACAAACAATAAAAGGCACTGTAGATGCAGTTAATCTTTTTTTAAGCCAAGTCTGCTGCATACTGTGATAATAATTCTAGTTTTTTAATATTTTAGACACTGTCCATTCATTATGTGCTGGGCTATAAATTGCTTACCTGCCTGCCTTGGTTTCACATATACAGAAGGCAGGAGAATGCTAAGCTGTAGAAATGTATAGAATTCTAGATATTTCTTCCTAAACATTAATCTAATTGCCTTCTGATTGTATTGTTTACAACTTCTTGGTGGCTTTCATTGTTTGAAATGTACATGTATAATTTAATTCAAATACAATACATTAAGTTATTTTATCAAACAAGTATTGTAGGCTCAGCTAAAAGTATAAATATCAATGCCGTATTCTTGAGTTTTTGTGCATTTTAAATGAGACCTACAGAATTTTTAAACTTGTTATTAAAGGAAAACTATACCCCCAGTATGATTGCTTAACCAATAGATAGTTTATGTCATATTAGGTGGCCTATTAAAGAATCTTACCAAAATAGGTTATAGATATCAGTAAATACTGATATTTATTTGTTTGCTGGAGCCACTATTTTATGATATTCTCTGTGCTCCCTCATAGATCACCTTAGAAATAATGCAGCTGGTGGGGGAGTAAAGTGGGGGAGTAAAACACAGAACTTTGTCCATTATATGGCTTATGTGACCTAACATGTTTGTCTGCCCATTATTTATTTGTATGAATTGTGAATTTGTGAATTGTATGGTCCCAGGGGGGGGCCTTAGGACATAAATTGATGATTTTCTATTACTACTACTAGAAAAAATATTTTTATGTAAATGGTTATTTAGATGAGCTATTTAATGCAATATATTTTCATAGAGACACGTTCAGGTGTATACTTTTCTTTAACCCAGCCTTATTTTTGGGTCACAATACAGCAGGTGAAATGAGGGGAAATTGGGGAAATCAATACCAGTCCCATCTCTAATGTCTTACTTACAATGGATGTGTCACAGTTCATTGGATAGCATAGTATCTGATTATTATTAATATTTTAGAATGACCCCACAATACACAATCTAGTTGGTTAAAATGTATACCTTGGCACCAATGGACTTGATTTTTCATTGTGCCACACTACTGAACTCATTTGAGTGGCAAATTGTAATTTCTGACATGTCTTGTAGCATTTACCCATTATTCCAGTGTACTGTAATTGTGGCCACAAGGTAATGATATGTTAGCTGCAATTGAGGACAATGCACTATAATATATACAGTTGTGTGTGTGTGATCAAATGCAAATCTGCTGCAGTTGCACAGAAACTCTCTGGTATTGGTGTCTACATCTGATTCTTTAGATGCTACATCAATTAATGTAGGCCATGGTGGGAACCCTGGAGTTAGTGCCACCTTCTAAGCACTGGTAGCTCTAGGGTTTCCTTGTATCATTAGGCATACTTGTACATGATTTGAGTAATAAACAAACTTGTACTCTTCTCATCTATGCAGAACTCCCAGGAGTGGCTTTATATGTGAGTAATGAATATATTACATTTCAGCATTAGCTGTAGCAAAATTAGTGCAACTAATGCCTCCATCATTTTTGTTCCCTACAGGACCTGAGAAGGCTTGGTTAGCATCTTTTGGCATCTCGCAGGGGCTCTTCAGTCAAATACAATGTGTGACATTGAACTAATTGTATATTAGTGTTTACCACACCACCCATAAACATTGTACCTGTGTTCTCTTTTGTTTTCTTGAGCAGCTATAACAAAATGTATGTTAGTCATTGATTTTAGGTTGGACGTTTCTTGAAATGTCAACATTTTACTGACATTCTATTAATCTTATAAACATATCAATTAGTAAAAAAAATATTAAAAAGGAAAGAATGTATTATTGTCTGCTCTCTCTTTTTTCATCCAAAAGTAGTTCTTTAGCCTAACCTAAGAAATAACAGATTTGTACAGGACCATGGTGAAGAGTACAATATCAACATGTTTGTCAAAAACAGAAGTTAAAATTCTTTCAGCTTAGAGGAGATAAGAATAAGAATATGTTGGGACTTAAATCCTTGAATCAAAATGAGAGCTTTGTAAATTGGAGTTTATGCTACAGTCTACGTTTTAAAATTACATTTTTAAAGTCACTTAAATACCTTAATTATACACTGATTTGTTTAGGATGCTAGAAGCTATACAAAGGATTGGTCAGTAGAAGGTTAGTAAGAATACCAATATCTACTATGAAAGAGAAAAAATTATTATAGGATTGCCAAAAATCAAAGGCTTTAATAGAATATTAAACACAAAATGTAGAAAGTTGAGGTAACACTAGCCTGGAAAGGTGATAAATAAAAGTATGGTAAACTAATAACATAGAATGAAGCATAAGACATCACCTGTATTCCCAGGTTTAAATGTGAGATTCATTAAATTCCCATCTTTTAAGGCTTATAAATTATTGTAAAAAAAAAAAGCAGTTCACATTTGTATATAGGTTTTAGCTTATTAACAAATGAGGTAGTCTAAAAGCAGAGGATTCTCTTGTTTGATATCATTTTCAGTCCAGATTAATATATTTTCAGGTTTCACCTTCCCACCAATGTTTAATTTATGAGGTTTTAAATATTTATTTGAAAAATGTAATCCCATTTTCTGCACTTCCAATTATTTTACCAAGCTTCTAAGAAGAGAACCACAGACAAAATAAAAAAGAAAGGGTTTTTCTAAGAAAATAATTGTGGGGAGCTACAGACACCACATATCTTCAATGTAATTCAGCTGCTGCATCTTTGGGCTGGTACAGTAAGGGGGTTATTTAATAAGGTATATATAGAAAAAGTCATTTTTTTTAACGTTAGCAATAAATTCGGAATTTATGAAAACATTACAATTTGTTTCACAAAAAATTCTAAAACTTTTAGCTGTTTTCACGAAAATATTGTGAACATTGGCAGTGGATGACAAAAAGATAGTATATTGTGTAAAGACATCAGAATTTATCAATTTCAATTCGGACTTTGAAGTAAATAAATAAATAAAACTTACGCTAGGTTTCAACTGCCGAAGACCATTGAGTCCCATGGAGTTGTTGAAATCCCTCTATTTTTTCCCGAAATTTAAATAAGCCTTTATTATATATATAAACAGGTTTTTTTAAAATTTTAGTCAAGATTGTTTTAAAGAGGTATTGATGCTCAAATGTCCAAATGCACTTTTTAAAAGGGAAGTGAGGCTAATATATAGGTCTACACTTTTTAAATGGGAAGTGAAGCTAATATATGGGACCCCACTTTTTAAAGGGGAAGTGACTCTTGCCTTGCATGTGTGAAATCCCATAGCCTGTGTTTTTACCAATGAATGGCTACTTATTGACTGGAGCAATATCTTTTACCAAGATCTTTTACACCTTCTTGCCTTTCACAAAGAATAAGCTTGATAAAATTATAATCTTTACCTAAAATAAAATAAAACATGAAACATTTTCAAGTTTAAGTATTTTATGAAATATATCAATAAATATTCAAAAATACTATCCAAAAAAATGTATTTCTGTCAAAGGTATCATATTTTAGGAAAAAATGTACCAAACAATTCCACAAGAAATAGGTACTCTAGGCATAGGGTACATCATAAAGCTGGTTTGAGCTTTCATTACATCCTCTAACAGGCCACCTTGACCACTAAAGGTCAGTGCTTTAGAAAGACTTAGAAAGACTTAATAGGGCACAACAGGCAGGGGAGGGAAACAAGGCATGGCTCAGTTTGAACATACGCAGTATGTAAAAATATAAAACATCACAAAAAATATTTAACATTAAGGTTATTTGTAAACATATTTGGTGCCCTTTTTCTTAACAGCTGCAAATACATTGGGTCAGTGCTAGGCCGCAGACTTAGGCTCTATATAAAATATATATATGGTAAAAAAAATTTATAGGGCTGTTGCACCTGAAGGATCAAGCAAGCGAAATATGTCCATTGAGTTAAAGAAACTAGCAGACACAATGATTAATATATAAAATATATTGTTTGAAGAAATGAGAACTTGTGTATCATATCTGAGTCCAGATATTCACCTTCCACCCAGCAGACCTCTTCACCAAGGTGTCCAGAAGGTGGAGTTCAAAGGCCTTGAGGCAGATGGGGGGGTGGAGTCCCAGCACCAGACTTCTGGACCTTCGCCCTTCTGACCGCAAACTTCCTTCTGATGCACCTCCTCAGGTCACTGAAATACTTGGATGCCGCATGTCCATCACGGCACACATCACTTACAGCACTCACACGATCCGCCACCTGCTGCCATTGTTGACTGCGTCTGGCAGCAGTGATCAGATGGGACTGCGCACCAAACAACATGTCCCATTGTTGCAGCACCTCATCCACTAATACTGTATTCTCCTTGGTTGAGAACCATGCATTTTTTTCAGTAGGGCCCTCCTCCTTGTCCTCCTCTTCCTCTCTCCTCCTCCTCCTGGCCCTAAGTAGCCTCTCCTCCCCCCCTCTATTCTGGGCTCTCCCCCTGGGGTTCCCTATCCCTAACTGCTGGGCTCCTCTCCGCTCTAACTACTGGAGTCCCCTCCAAATCAAATCACACGATTTATACCACAAAATTCTGGCTTTACAGACCGAAAATTAAAAAAAAGTAAGATAATTATTATTTCATTGTGAATATTGATAAAGTACCCACAATTTGGGGGAAAAAAGTTAAAATCAGGTTCATTTGCAATAAAACCAAAAGTGTTTTGATGGATAAAAATGTTATTGAGAATTTATAGTGGGGCACATTATCACAAAGGAGCAGATTGCAAAATAATGTTCATATGTATAGTACCTATGTTACACATCCTATTTCATTTTTGAGTGGATTAAATATTAAAAATTACAACCCTCAAAATGACAAATTAAATAGTTCTTATACAAGATGTCAGCCAGGTGCAAAACATAGTTGGTGATATCATCTTAATAGAAACAACACCTGAGAAGAAGAATAAACGAGAAAGTGGACAGAGTTAAGAAATTGGTAAATTAAAACCACCCCTATCATAATGGACACATTGTTGGATCTGGAGGCATTGAAAGCCACTAGTGATGGGCGAATTTATTCGCCAGGGGCGAATTCGCGGCGAATTCCCGCGATTCGCCGCTGGCGAATAAATTCGCGAAAAAGCAGGAAAAATTCACCGCCAAAAATTCGCCGCCAAAAACGAGTCGACGCGCGACTCGTTTTGCGAATTGGCGAAAAATTCGTGAATTTCTCTGGAAATTCGCTAATTTTTCGGCGAAGCGAAACGCGGCCGTTTCGCCCATCACTAAAAGCCACATTTTAAATTTCCCACAAAACAGAATTTAATACCTCTCCAAAAATACATTATATAAATATGGTTAACGACTGTAGTAGATACTGCAGTAGACACTGTAAAGATCTTGTGGCTTCTATTTCCTCTATATTTCTATTTCATTTTGTTTATTAAATGTTGCAGATATTTTTAACAGGGCATACTGTACTATTTACACAAATAACACTTTTTACTAGACATGTTTCTTGGCACCCCACTCTTTCAGACATCAAGATGTGTTACCACTTTATCCATATGGAAGTGTTCAAAATACAGAAGAGTTGTCCAATTCATTGGTTTTAAATTCAGCTGACAGAATATTCAAATATAACTGCTAAATTGCTGAAATATATCTACAGTAAATGGTTTTAGAAGAAGATACTGCAGTTATTACACTACTTAAGTCCGTTTCTGCTCAACAGAAGTTCAGTATGTATTGCATACCAAACAACATATATCACTATGGTGCAAATGAGCAAACATATTTAATAACATGTATTTCACACACTTTGGTGGAACAGCCCTTTCTTGGGTGCAACAATGAATTCAGAGAAAATAGAGGCCAGTGATGCCCCGAAAACCTCATATTCCAAGGCACAATGGCAAGTATTCTTATGAATTCACGTGCTTCATGATCATGTGTTTTCAACCTTCAGCCAGTACATCATCAACAAATAACAGAAAAGTATGATGCCCATAGTTCTCATTGATTCCATTCAATTCAGAAGACTTTCTTAATTGATGGGAGAGAAAATTGTATGTTATTACAAACTTGAATTAGAGTAAGAAAGCTTTCTAATCATGAGCTTTCTAATCATGAAACTAATTTATACAGTGCTGATTCACCAATTTCCCCAGTTATTGATTAAATATATTATTAATATTGGTATTAATATACACAGCAGATCAGTTTCATTCTTTTACAGATATAGAGTGAAAGATTTTGTTTTTTTTCCACAACAGTTATAGAGAAGCCCTACCTTTTTGATATCTTGTTAGGGAATTATTAGATGTAGGACTAGACTGGAGTTTTTATGTTTGGATTGATGCTCCCAGGATTGCAGATACCAGGGCAACTCCTTTAGCACTAGGAATGTATTCCTCCTTTACTAGGAATGTAAATCATGCATATTGTTTACATTATAAAGCTATATGCTATATTCCTGTAACATTTTTAAAGTTTCAGTATGTTCTTAAAAGTTCAGTGCGTCTCCTGTTGTTTTACTGTATTTGGACTAGGAAGCAGAAATGTTTGGCACCGCAAACAATATTTCTGTATATCTTTCAATGATTTTTATAATTGCATTAAGTCTATTTCAGGTCTAAGTATAGCTGACTTTAAATATTCAGTTTTACTTTACAAAAGCCAGTTTGCTGCTTCTGCATAACAGGTTTGGAAGATGCAGTACTAGCAAAAGGAACGTACTGAACTGCTAACATTCGAATGTCATTTAATTTTACTTTGCCTCTTGCCACTGCACTGAAACTGTAAAAATACATAGTAATCATAATAGTAACATGGTAATCACTTGTTCGAGACTTTAGTCATGGAATGATCCTGGTTGCGATGCTGTTCCCACATATCATTCATTTTTTGCAGTCTTTGTCCCCTAATCTTAGAGGAGATCAACTACTACTTTTTGGTCTCGAAACATCAGATCTTGGTTACAACAGCCCTTCAATCTTTACAGCGAATCAGATTTTGGAATTCTATAGGGACCAGCTGCAAAAAAAAACACACAGCTTAGTGGTTTTAAGGGTGCTAAGGAGCTATGATTCAGTCTACCATCCCTACATTCACAATCCTGCACATATAATCAATGAGACTGCATGTTGCATACTGTAGCCAATAGGTTGCTAGTACTAACCTTGTAGGTGAAGTAGAAGAGCCCAGCCAACCACAGTTTTCACTAATGTCCTTTTTGGGCCCCGTAACTTTCTGATGCAGAGCTGATAGGAATCTGACTCATGGCCAAGGTTAGTCAAAATACATAATATAAAGGATAAGGTAAAGTCAAGGGCAGAGGCAGGCAGCAAAGATTCAAAGGGGCAAATTCATTATAGCGTGAAGCGTCTAACTCTAACTCTAATTAACCAGCATGACGTCAATTCATAACTTTGGAAATTCACTAACACCGGCTCTGGGGAATTTACGCTAGCGGAGTAGATAGACTTGTGCAACTTCGCACCCTTACGCCAGGCGAAGTTGCGCACTGACGAAGGATCGTAAATTCGCAAATTCACTAAGATGAACATTTTCCTGACCAGGCAAAGTTCAATACAATAGATAGGAGGTTTAAAAAAGTCCCAAAACAACGCTGGCGTATTTTGCCATAGGAGGTAGTGATGGACGAATTTATTCGCCAGAGACTAATTTGCGGCGAATAGCAAGAACAAGACAACTTTCATTCCATATGCATCCATCAGATTTAATATGTGTATAATCCTTGCTGGTTTCTCACTTTAAAGGAACAGTTGAGGGTAAAAATAAAAATTGGGTAAATAGATCGTCTGTGCAAATTTTTTTTTATCTAATATAGCTAGTTAGCTATACAAATGTAATCTGTAAAGGCTGGAGTGACTGGATGTCTAAAATAACAGAACACAACACAACACAACCTCCTGCTTTTAGCTCTCTAAATCTGAGTTAGTCAGCAACTTGAAGGAGGGCCCCATGGGACATAACTTTTCAGTGAGTTTGCCATTGATCCTCAGCATGCAGCTCAGATTCAAAAGCAACAGTTATGACCAATGTGGCCCTCCCTCAAGTCACTGATTGGTTACTACCTGGTAACCAGGGTAACCATTCAGTGTAAACCAAGAGAGCTGAAAAGATGGAAGTAGTGTTCTGCTCTGCTAGGTTAGACTTACAGTCACTCCAGCCTTTATGCATTACATTTTTGGCTAACTAATTATATTGAAAAATTTTTTATTTTGTACAGCCTATCTATTTACCCAGTTTTTACTTTTATTACTGACTAAAGATCCACGCTGAAAGTGCATTTCTCTTGCACCATGTTTTCTGTCCGTATAAGCCTTGCATCTGTCTTGTTGAATTTGACAATGTCAGCAGTAGATGACCTTGTATGCACGGTATTTTGATGAAGTTTTGATGTCTGCAACATTTAACTGAGTGCACATCTGTCTGCCATGTAATAATTCAGCTGGAGATACTTGGGTTATTGCATGGCATTTTGCTCTGTAGTTATATATGAACTCTGCTGTAAATACTTTCCAGTAAGATTTGCTGTCTGTAGGGCTTCTTTCAGACTTCTGTTGAATCACTCGATTTCTCCATTTGCTTGTGGGTAATACACTTAAGATTTCCTATGCACAATATTCAAAAGAGTTCAAACTCAGATGAGTCAAACTGTGGTCTGGTGTCTGATGTTAACTCCTTTGGATTACCTTCTCTGCTGAAGACTGTAGACAGAAATGTTATTACTGTAGCTGATGTTATATGAGAAACAAATGCAATTGATGACCATTACTGTAATAGTCTATAAAGGTTATAGCAAATCTTCAGTCTATAGGAGTAGTCTTTGTTTTGTACGTACAATTCCTTGATGACTCTCATCTGCAAGTTTTATGAGCTTTTTTTGCAAGGTCTCCGGTAAGCGGTGAGCTCCACAGACAATATAGCCACCTACTAAAGACAGTTCATGTCTAATCCTGTAGTAAGGTTGAAGATCAGGACTGAGTTTCATCTCAGCATTTGGCCATTTGTGATGTAAGCTTGCTTAAAATCAGCAGCTGTTATTGAAGATTACAGTATATCAGTCAATGCTACAACTTCTATGCCCTCATCCAGTGTATCAGAAGCTGCAGGTAAAGGTAAACATGAAAAACAATCAGCAGTACAAACCTGTTTTGTATTGCATTTTGTCGATGATTTTTCAAAAATTTTAAAAAGACTCATTAAAGGTTATAGGAGGTCCCCCACAGGTTAAAACAGCAATTTGAATTGAATTTTGGCCTATTTGATAGTCGAAGTACCCAAAAAAATTTCTTTCGAATTTTCACTTGATACATCTGCCCTTATTTGTCATGAAGATCCATAGTTGGAACATAGTAGCATTGTACAACAGGTACAGTATATCATGGAGTATAGAAGACATCAGTCTTTGAAAAGAACTCAATGCTGAGGTCAATCCATAAAGTACACGCTTGTACTGAAACAAACCATCATGGGTGATAAATGAAGTGAGGTCCCTGCTTTCCTTATGCAGTAATACTTGATGATAAGCACTCCAGGGTGGAAAATAATTTTGCTCCTCAGAGTTCTGAAAATATTTCCTCTATGTGTGGGAAGGGATGATTATGCATAACAACTGCTTTATTAGGTTCACGGAGATCAACACACAATCGAATACCTCCAGTTTTCATCATTTCATCCTGCTCTAGGAGCAGTCTCTCTCTAATGCGAGGCGAGTTTGTTTGTTCCCCTATTTGGTCTATTATAATTTCATCTGTTACATTCCGAAAACCACAGGTAACAAACAGCTCTCTCAAAGCTGCTACAAATTGTTTCTTTGTATACGCCATTACGTTGTCTACGTTAGAGGAATTTATATCTTTCAGCAAGAGAGGAGTCCTAACTGACTAATGTGAGCACACAGGTCCAGTTGGTGTGACCAGTGCAGTGTGACTGACAATGAGAATGGTTTTGATGGATTTCTAAACACCAAGGTTTATCTCTTCATAGAACAACTAGTTGATTATTTTCATTTAAAACATTATAATGTTCATTTACTATTAGTATGACACATGTGCAGGAGGGATGAGTAGTGCAATATTGCATGCCTAATAGCCCCACCTACTAAACAAAACAAGCAATTCTGGTGCAAGGTACATTGTAGAGCACTCACAAGTTGTGTGCATGTTGCCCCATGCTCCATAGGACAGATATCCTATTAGTAAGTACAGGTATTGTTTATCCCCTGCTTTGGCCAGCTACTGTAAGTGTTGGGCCTAAATGGGATATGGGAGAGGGAGTGATTTCTGTTCCCCAGATAAAAAGGCCTAAAGGATGGCGAGGCCCTTGGAGGGCTTGGGGTACAAGGAGAGTCTAGAGCAGTGATCCCCAATCAGTAGCTTGTGAGCAACATGTTGCTCTTCAACCCCTTGGATGTTGCTCCCAGAGGCCTCAAAGCAGGTGCATATTTTTTAATTCCAGGCTTGGAGGAAAGTTTTATTTGTATAAAAAACAGGTGCACTGCTATACAGAGCCTCAGTGTAGAATGACAATCCACATAGAGGCTACCAAATGGGCAATTGCAGCACTTATTTGGCTCCCCAAGAACAGTTTTCATGCTAGTGTTGCTCCCCAGCTCCTTTTACTTCTGAATGTTGCTCACAGGTTCAAAAGGTTGGGGATCCCTGGTCTAGAGCTTGGAAACAACAGAGACAGGGCTGCCCCTGCCATGAGGCAAGGTGACAACCTTGTCTCAAGCGGCTGTGAGTGGCCAGTTACAAGTGGTGGCAAAAAGCTTCCTCTTGTAACTTTTAGAGCTGATTTTCTGGATTTTAACCTGGAAATTTGGCTCCTCTAGTGCAGAGAGCGATATTGCGCTTGTTGAACTAGCGATGTTGCCCCCGTTTGACCCCATATAAAGGTATGTATGTATGTATTTATAAGTGATGATGAAATTGCTGAAATGGAGACTTATTATTTAAAATGTTGAAGGAAGCAAAATAAAGACGAAAGAGATCCTCTATTGTCCTACAAATGAGCCTACCCTAAAATATGATTTCAAAACAGAAAAAGAAGTAAAAAAAACCCCCTTACCCTCCACACCCCAACCAACCAAAGCTTGGTTGAAAAAGTGCTTGGTTCAATAAATACTTGATTAAATTACTTAATAGTAGATGGTCTGGCAAATACTATGATAAAACTAGGGAGAACACCACCGTTAATTAGGTTAAATTAAAACTAATGAGTCATAAGAGGTGTATTAATTATTCCACTAAATAAGGCTTGCCATTCACATGAGTTTAATAAAATACTAAATATAACACAGATTGACTACCTTCAATTAAATACACATAAAGTGCTGATGCAAATAAACCAATTAAAATAAATGGAACACCTATTGACCACCTTTAAGCAGAGGTTCTTAAAGTGCTAGTGCAAAATGGTTATAGGAAGTGAATCAAACCAAAACCAGCATTTGAGAAATAAACGTAGGAAAAATTAAAATAGTAGAGAGGTGGAGAAGTCCCAAGAAACTAAAGCCTTGACAAAGCCACAGGCGAAACGCGCATTGGCAAAACGCACATTGGCAAAACGCGCATTGGCAAAACTCCAGCTCTTTAATATTGGGATTGGATCCCTAGAATTGCTTTTAACTCTTTTTTAACTTTGATACACTTTTAACCATATTATACCGCATTTACATCTTTACAATCTCTAATTCACTAAGATGCGAAAATTCGCTAGCGTTGGCTTCGCTAACGTTTGCTGCACTTCGCCAGGTGAATTTTCACTAGCACTACGCAAATTCACTAAGATGCGAATTTGCGCTCAGGTTGGCGAACGTTAGCAAAGTAGTGCAACCGTTAGTTCGCCAGGCAAAGCGTAGTTACGCTAGCGATGCCTAATTTGCATACAGCGGGAACTTAAGCATATAATAGAAGTATATGTTACAGCCACTACATTACACTACACAAGCCCAGGAAACCTTTAATGAATAAAATAAAGTTGTCCTATTGCCCTACATGTGTCCCCTGTATAGTCGAGTTGCCATATGTTAGGAAATGTAGGGGAGAAGGAGGGTAACCCCACAAAAAAAATCGATCTTTTTCAGACTAGCACCCTACAATGGTAAAACACGCCAGCGTTTTTTTTGGGACTTAGAAAAATGTTTCCAATTTTTTTTTTCTATTGTATTGAACTTCGCCAGGTCTGACCAGGCGAAGTAAAGTCTAGCGTAAGTGGTAAAGTTCAGGAAAATGTTGATCTTAGTGAATTTGCATAATATCCTTAGTCAGTGCGCAACTAAGGGTGCGAAGTTGCGCAAGTCTACTTCACTAGCGAAAATACGCCAGAGTCGGTGTTAGTGAATTTGCAAAATTGCGAAATGTTGTCATGCTGGCTAATTAGCGCTAGCGTTAGACGCTTTGCGCTTTAGTGAATTTCCCCTATAGGCTCTGGAGGATAGGTTAGATTGTCCTTTAGTTTTCCTCCTGCCGGTACTTCCACAGTCCCCTCTCTGTGTGTAGATAATATCAAATAAAAGTGGAAGGCGCCAGAGGCAACGGAGAAAAGCGCTATATGGTGTAGTAATTAGTAAATTCTTCACAAAGACACCCTTTGTGCAGTTATAGAGATAGATATACTGGTGTGAGCCTTCTTTGGCGTGGTTCTGGCAACAAAGATTTATAATCACCTCCACTGCTGTAGCAAAAATGCCTACTTACTACAAACATTCTTGTAATATTGTGTATAACAAGACATAGCTCTTCCTCATGGTGAGCCCTTTAGCTCCAAAAAGAGGGTAATAGAAAACCCATAGCATAATTCTGTTTATTTAAATCTTTCTAAAAAAGCAGTAATTCACTCACATTAAAATAAAGTTCAGTCACTTGTACTTATCACAAGTCTCTGTGCAGATCAGTCCCGGAGTATGTGGGGTAGTGATTTTAGCCGGCACAATTATCTTTCCGCTTCTGTCTCCTTGTGCTGCTTAGTGCTGATTGTGGTGACGTCACTTCCATCAGAGGCCTTTTTAGGGAAGTCAGCTCTTCTTCCTAGATAGCAAAACTTGAGACCACAGTGCCCAGTGTCCTACTTTCTACCCGTGTGGGGTCCCAGGGCCAGAAAACAAAACAGGCTTTAGTTTCTTGGGACTTCTCCACCTCTCTACTATTTTCATTTTTCTCAAATGCTGGTTTTGGTTTGATTCACTTCCTAAAACCATTTAGCACTAGCACTTTAAGAGCCCCTATTTAATCGCAATAGTATTTATTGCACCAAGCATTTTTTCAACCAAGCTTTGGTTGGTTGGGGTGTGGAGGGTAAGGAGGTTTTTTTACTTCTTTTTCTAAATCACATTTGTCCAAGTATCACACACCTCCCTCCTCCCTGGAAGTGAATCGTTTGCACCAATAGTAAGGTTGCCACAAACAAATCCTTTTTAACCTACCCTAAAACATATCTGGCATGATCTTCAAATGGTTACAAAAGTGTAAATAACATATATTTAACAGTTATAACTTTTAAACACAATCCCACATTAAAATATGAAAAATGGCAACGTTCTTTCTTATTGTATGACTTTTTTGAATACAGTATATGTTGAGGTATTAGCTTCATCCTAACAAATAGAACCAGATGAAGTAGACTTTGATGAAAATGGTAATGTATTGGAAAGTTTATACTTTGATAACTTTGTGGATTAATCAGGGCTGGATTTACATTGCGGGAGCCCCTAGGCCCACTGCTGTTCATAGCCCCCATACTCTCCCCTTTATTTACAGATTTTCATCATCAAGACCAGATCAATGAGGATTGGCACATGGGAGATGAAAAAACTATTGTATTTCCTCCATATCCCCAGTGTTTCTGGACCAATATGGGTGTAGCTGGGCAGCATGCCACCCCCTAAAATCCTGCCACCCTAGGCCCGGGCCTAGGTGGCCTTTCCACAAATCCGGGCCTGGGATTAATGATTGTTCACCTGAGTGAAAATCATCTGATAAAACAGTGCAAAAGTTCTCTAATGCTAAAGTTTTTCTCTAGCAAATTTCCCTCTACACCATTTAGTAAATAGTCAATATTGTGGCAAATTGTCTTTTTGATGGATTTTCGCTAAACATCCACAACTCATCCTTTAGTAAATGTGCCCCCAAGATGTCACAATAGAGTTACATACATGAACATCATACACAGAAAGGCTTATTACAAAACTGTTTATATAACATGAAATTCCAAAATCAGACTATGAAATCCAAACAAAAGTTGAGAAAGACTGAGGAGCTGTTTAGTTTAGTTCTGTGGTCCCATATCTAATTTTTGTATTACTTAATAGAGCACACATTTTAATAGCCTGTACTTTCATGAACAAATAAGTCAGTTGAGCAGTTATGATAATAGATTAAATCTGATTGTAATGCCTGCAAAACGCAGGCTTATTATTCCTGCTTAGATCAAGTATTTTAAAGAAGGACAATATTTCTCTGTGACAAGGATCTAATAAAAACGAATTCAAGAGGATCAAGAGTGCAGAGCAGATTGACAGAATTCAAAGCAAAAGCTGTATATGCTTTGTACGTCTTTAACTATGAGAATTTCTTTCAGTCCTGTAGACTTTATTTTAATATTTCATCTATTATTGAGCACTTGTTCATTTCATATCCATCTGTTACTCTTGCATTCTCTTCTTTTCTGTTATTTTTTTATTATTTCAGAAAGCTTCTGTTATAGGGATGTAATAATGCACAAACCTCAACTTTAATTTAATGTTACACATATTTTATCCATGTGCGTATGTGCATTAATACATGCATCAAAATAAAACAAATCTGTTTAGTGCCAAAATATTATGTGTGTGCACAAATATGCATTTGGACTGTAGTTACATTAGTTATGTGGCATACGGTTTGCAATTGAAATGTGTCTGATGTTATTACAGACAGAGCTCTTTATTGTAGGAACAAAGGGCAATATTGCCAGAATGCAAAGTGAAGCTATTTCCACATATGGAAGGATCTGGGGTCCTGCTTCAGTTGCTAAATAACAAAGTGAACACAAGTGCTAGTAGCCGGTAGCTCTCTTGATGCTTTTGAAAATGTTATCTATTGAGAACAGAAGATTTTTTTAACCAGTCGGATACTATTGTTTATTGTCTCTGCTCTGAAACCAACAGAGCAAAGACATATTCCCATTGCTGATCTTGTCCCTTTTACTGTGTGTATAGCTCGATGTAATACATCTTTATTTATATGAATCTCTGTGAACGAGTTATAATAAGGGTCTTCGTTTTAACAGCCCATATATTTGGCTTGAGTGTCATCTTAGGTGCTGTTGAGCAGGCAATGCCCATAGTAAGGGATACACAATGTTTTGCATTCCACTCTGGGAGCACAAAGAGTTCCAACAAATTCTTGAGAGCAAAGGGACAAAGGGCAAAACCATTATTACGTAATCAGGAAAACAAAGTACACCTACATATATTTAAAAATGTTAAGGCTTAACCAATCCACAGCCATATTGCAGATCTCTTATTAGGAACCCGGTGCAAACACTGAATCTAACACCTCCATGAACGTATACTGTTCTTTGCAAGATTGAAGCTACAGTATACCTGCCTCCCTAGCTCCAATTTTTCTCTCTTATTCTTTGCACTTTTTAATCCAGATGGCCATTTGTGCAGTTCCACTAGTATCCCTTATTTGTTCTACTTCTTAATTAACTATGATACTTGGAACTGGTGTTTGCCTTTACATTGACCTAGTGGCTGTTTGAGCTTCACATTGTCACTCTTGCATTTCTAAAGTTTTGAAACCACAAATGAGATCTTGCTTTCTGCTTATTGTATGCTTGTGTTGTGAGTTGAAATAAAAATAAATGGTTCATTGGCATCCACAAGTTCAGTAAGCAAAGAGCAATTTACAGTGCAATTGTCATGTTTTTTCCCCACAAAGCAGTGATTTTTCCCAAAATTTTAGCAAAAAAAAAGAAAAACTGGAAAAGTAACCAGAAAAAAATGGTTATACAAAAATCAATGGGATTAGCCTCTTTATTTATATTCCCAGATTATTAAAACATTTGAGGATTTTCAGCCTCATCGAAAAAATTTATAATTTTTCTTTAAAAAATCTTGACTTCAACATTCCTCTTTTTCATTTTTGTTCTTTTGAAAGAACAAGTGAAAGACAAACAAAAAAACAAAAAAAAATGTAATGAGAAATGCAAAACCGGCACAAATGAAATGCAACACATACCCTACAAATAAATATTAGATTTTACATACTTTAATTGAATTCAATTGTAAGCCAGGAAAACTTTTAGGGAACGAGCAGTCCACTTGCGCCCAATTAAATCTGAAATCAAAGACTTAGAAATTATGACTTAAAAAAACTACTTTGTGCTTTGCATAATTAAAGTGAGTCAAATCAAAGTAAAATCCACACTCCAAATAAATTACAGTTGGGTGTATGTCTGTGGCTTGTCTAGTCCATCCAGTGTGTAATCATTTATCTTCCATGACAGCACTTAATAATTTTGATTAAAAGACTTTATTTCTTTAATTAATGCGGCACTACAGCTCAGTTATTATACCATAAAGGAATGAAGATGTTTAATAAAAACTGAGGAGTGCTGTCCTGAAGATAAAATAATCTAATGTACCGCCACTTACATTACAAAGTACCAGTGCCATAAATTCAGACTGCTAATATATTTAGGCAGTAAAAACACTGATGCATGGTCACTAGGTTTTTCAACAGCAATTTTAATTGGCTGCTGGATGTTATTCTAGAATTGAACACACAAAATGAATATACAGCTTGATAAATTCATGTTTTTGTTTACATACTGTAGCAATGTCTGATCATAAGCTGGTCATATGAGGTGTATTCCATGACCATTTTGACTACATTTGATAAATAGGCCCCAGAATGATGCACTGGATTTGAAAACACAGGGAACAGTGCTGACGGGTATATAATGTAGTTTTGTCAATAATGCCAACCCTAAGTTGATGGAGATCTAGTTATGCAACCCACTTGCAGTGGAAACTAATTTGTTTTGCTCAATTATTAGATAGTGGAACATTTATTATGTCCATAAACAAGGACACAGTAACTTGTCAGCTGTTTAATCACAAGTCCCAAACATTAAATTGTTAATTGGTGCTGGCAGCTTTATACAACAATAAATATGGAGGATTTGCAGGATTATTTTTCAATGTGTGAAGGAAATTGACCAGCTAGAAATACCTCAGGCAGAATAGTGATGGTCATGAAAAAAGAGTCGTGCACAAGGGGACATCACATTGTTCCATTCATTTTCAAAGAGTGTGAAAATCTCAAATGTTTGGATAAATAATAAAGTTATTTGGATAATAAATAAGGTTATCAGAGACAATGCCCAGTGACTTCTTTAGAAACTCAGCAGTGTTTACTTGCAGAGCAATATTTTGTAGGGGGGGTATTTTGCTCTAAATCTTTATCTGAACAAGTTCAGTCCAAAATATTAGTGCAATAGAACACATACTGTATTTGCCATGCCATTTGTTCATGGGCCAGATTAAATATAAAAGATTATAGTGTTTGTAGCCCATTAGCAGACAGTGGGCTATAAAATATCTTCAAGGGTAAAGTGGTGACTGATTTAAAAGCAACCTGGCACTTGACATCTGTTTGCATCTCTTATGTATCCTGTAGTAAGCATTAAATGTTATGAATGATGATTTAGACAAACCTCTGGTAGTTCAACCTATAGAATAAAGGGTGATATCCTCAGCCATTGTCAGTCAATATGTTCCAATATATTTGTAATCAAATGATTGCAATTACATACTCATGTCTTAAAACTTGGAGTTGAATGCATTTGCACATCTATTTGATAGCTTTTATACACTAGAGGCTGCAAAAAATTGTGTGCCAATATATTCAAGTGGGTGGTAAAAATGGCATTCAAAACACTACAGGTCAAGTCTATGTTTCATAGTAATATGTAAAAGCTTAGTATAAGAAGTTATAGCAGACAAAAGTCTTATTTATCGTAAGTGGGTGTTCTGGCCATGTGGCTGTTGGAGGCAATATTGAGTTCACGAGGGTGCAATGCACACATTTGCATCCAGTAAAGCTTTTTACACTTTAGAATTTGCACAAGTCAGTGCAAGGTTCACATGAGTCGTGTCAGGCACAAGCATTGTGTATATTGCAATCTGCACATAGGAGCTCCAGATACCACTTGTATTCAAAGATTCAAGTGCCATTAAGGGAATCACAATATCTTGTCTATGTGTCACACATTGCAATTCAACTTGCTCCCACCAGTTCATCATCCACAGTTGAATGTATTTCCTATATGGTGTTACAATCTTTTTGTATACCAGTAAGGTTTTCCCAAGCTATTTGTTTGGGCACTGCAACTAGTGAATTGATACATTCATGATGGTTGAA
This sequence comes from Xenopus borealis, assembly GCA_024363595.1. Taxonomy (NCBI): domain Eukaryota; kingdom Metazoa; phylum Chordata; class Amphibia; order Anura; family Pipidae; genus Xenopus; species Xenopus borealis. The sequence goes on from CM044444.1 coordinate 77,381,748, forward strand.
TAGTCAACAAGATTATTGGATTGCTGCTCACCCTTAAGTAACAGACTCAGTATTACTCTTTACAGTGGTAAGCTAGATATCTCATTTATAATATTTATAATATGTGAAATAATACAGTATAATATCTAAATTGTTCCCCTTAATATAGTATTTGATGTCAGCACTTGTTGCAAAGAAGGCAATGCAGGGTTCCCCCTTCATATATAAAATAACTCATTGTTTACAGTTAAAAAATATAGATCCAAATCATGCCACTCAAGATGTTGTTTGGAAACATTTTACAAGCTACATGTTTTAAAACACAGTAACATAGTTAAGTTGGTTTGAAAAAAGTTCATCTAGTTCCTCCAAATGAAACCCAGCACCCATACATACACACACTCACATTGACTTTTCCATACACTCACATAAGCTATATACAGTATATACCAATCCGAGAAATCATCCAAGCCACTCTTATATGCATTAACAGAATCAGTCATCACAACCATCTAGCAGTGTCTTCTACAAGCTCACTGTCCTTAATATGAAGAACTACCTACACTGCTTCCAATGAAAGTTATTTTTCACTAGTCTAAAGGGATGGCCTCTGATACTTTTTATAGGAAAAAGGCCCCCTGATATCTGTCTATAATGAGTAATCATGTCCCTTCTTAAACACCTTTATTCAGAGAAAACAACCCCAACCGTAAAAATCTCCCCTCATAATTGGAATATTCCATATATATATAAAAAAGTGCACGTATTCACTGAATTATTCATTCAGATAGAACTAAAAGTTGCACATCATGTCTCAGATATTTGATCAGACAACTCCTTAGTGACCCAGTGGCTATAGACAAATTCATTCTTGCAACTGTTTTTTTTCCTGTAGACTTATAGATATCTCAGTGGGTACAGATACTCTCATTCCAGCTTCATCTTGTCTTATTGGTCTAATATTATTTTTAAAAAATGCCATTTGAAATAAGGACACTTTTTTGTGTTGTTGGTGCAATAATGCTGCCCTGTAACTGAATATTGTCACACAGGACAAAGGATAACACATTCTTGGCACCTGCAGCACTGAATAGAGCTGTCCCTTTCACTATGTTATAAATAATAGCAATGGTCTCTTTCAGCTCTCAACTTTGCATTGAATATACTTGAAATAAAAATGCCTTTCTCTGTTCATTTTTGATTGGGAGGAGACTGCTTTATGGAGAATAAGAAATAATTAGACTTGGAAATGAACAGAAGAATTCAAAAAATATAGAACTGTTGTGGGTTGTTATTGGCAACCACAGAAAAGAATAATAAATAACTACAGGCTGTTTGCTGGGTGCTGGTAGAATTATAAATAGCAATAGTGTCAGTAGCTGTTAGATCTCCATTTTTGTTCAAATTAACATCTTCAGACCTCAAAATTTTCTTAAATTGTTGTATGGTTTGGCAACCAAAGCGTATATGGTAAACAACAGACATGACATGAATGATGATGAATGATGATGACATGAAATATTTACTTTTGAAAAGGTAGTAAGGTATCTGCCATATTAATGTACTGTTAATAATATATATGTAAGGAAGGTCAAGAATTATCATTAGGACTCAGGAGTTGTTGTGTTCTATACTGTAGTGATCCAATAGAACTTTAGGAAATACCTTTCCTAAATGGGATATTTCCGATTCTTGTGTCAGCTTGGCACAGGCTGAATTGAACAGTTGTATAGACAGAGGTCCATTGGACTCTCCAACTACATTGAAGTTCTGCAGGCCAAGCTTCCATGTGGTTGTAGCTACCCAACAAATGTACCTTTATATGGTGGTCGTATGCCTTTAAATGGGTGTTGGTTTGGGCTGACTCTCACACTTGAAAGCAGCAAGTGGGGGAGGATTAAGTATGTGGAACCAATGCTGTGGTCTTGACTTCTCTCTCCTAAGTCCTCTGACTGAAGCAAATTCCTAGGTCAGGAGACACTTATCCCAAGAAATACTACCATGCAGGGAGGTACCAGGCTTTGAATAATATGACTGGAGGTAAATAAAGATAGGGAACACCATATAGAATTTTTCTCCACAAGTTTGGTGAAATTGCCATAAAAGGGGGTACAAATCACTGCCCCATCAGTATGGAACGTTATTTTTTTAATAAACTGTATCTTCGTTTCATTTTTAATATTTCAGTAACTGCCAGAAGAAAAGACACTTCGGGGCAGATTGAAAAGAATTCGAAATTCAACCATCTGAATAGTATGTGAAGTAAAATCCTTTGAATTCGAATATCGACCAATTCGATTGGTCGAACGAATGATCGAATAGGAAAAATTCGATCAATCGATTGAAATAATTTTTTCGATAGGTCGAATTTTTTTCATTCTATCAAAAATAATGATACCCAATTCGGTAGCTTTGATCTGGTGAACTAGGTGGTAGAATAAAAATTTAAAGGGGAAGTACTTCGACCATCGAATAGCCGAATATTCGAATACAATTAAATTTGAATATTCAAATTATTCGAATTCGAATATTGGATGGCCGAATTTGCCGAATTTGCATATTCGAATATTCAAATTCATATTGATGTATCTAATAAATCTGTCTGTGAGCATATGAAAATAAACTTCTTGGCACACCTATTTGATTTTCTATAATTGTGCAGAGAGTCATGAATGACATTTGGCCCCATTGATAAGAACGTAAGCATATGCAATGCAAAGCTAGCTTTGAAACCTTACAGGACAAATTTTTATTGTCAGATACAATTTTATCAACAATACTATTGTTCTGTGCATAACATGACTCGAGCAGCAACTGACTTCAGGAGGATCTCTCTGTGCTGCACATATAGATCAGGAGTGTATTAGAATTAGCAGGAAAGAGTGCATGGACAGGGGTGAGAATGTTTTCACTGATACAGATTCACATTTTTGTAAGTGCATTTTTTGCAATTGTGTTCTAGGAACAGCTTCGACAGCACCTATTAACTCCAATGAATATTCAAGATAAATCCTCCCATCATCTCCAATCTATTTGGTGTTTGGTGAAAGAAATCTGGTGCAAAAACACCCACTGACTCCAATCATGTGAAAATCAACAGTTTTTCTGCATCATGTTTCTACACAGCAATATCTCCTCACCCAACAACATATTGTATACAGGCATGGAAACCCATTATCCAGAAAGATCCAAATTAAGGAAATGCCATTTTCCATTTTCTAGTAGACTTAAGGTATGAAGTTACAAATTATTCATAAAACCCCAGGTCCTTAGTATTCTGAATAACAGGTTCTATACCTGTTCTATAGAACTTTTTATCCCAATTATTTTGTTATCCAAAAAAACCTGAAGAAATTTTCCTGAAAAAAATATTTTACTAACATTTTAGTATTTTTATATAAAACTTTTGTTTATCATTATAGAAGGGCCTGTAGAGGAGAACAAGTTCTACATACATTTAATATACATGTTATTCATTCTATTATTATATTATTGGTTTTAAGGATATTTTATCCAGGTTTTGAGACTAGAGCTACTTATTTTAAGATATCAAGTTACTTGATGCCATGTTTGGAAAGCAGAAGTCCAGCTTTTCCTTATCTGTTAGTTCTATTACTATGACATGATGCAAGAACATATGGACTCACACTTAACTGACACTATCTCAGATTGAAATATGACAGGCACTGTACTTATTCCCCTATCTGCATGTTTCAACCATCATCAGTGGCAACAAACATTGTGAAAGGCAGATAGGGGTTGGCAAGTGTTAATTTCTCACATAAGTTTGTATTTGAAGCTGTCAGTTGTATACCCTTTATTTTTCAAAGATAGTGATTCAGAAGGCAACATGTCGCTCCACTATCTGTTAGGTTCTGCAAACTGATAAGGATGATGTCTGCATGTTATGCAGCTGAAAAATATCACCTACCAGGTTATTGTTATTTATCATTTGTTGGCCGTATGTTCCAGTAATCAAAATATAATAGGTTTGTTCAAATCAAATATTGACAGCACAAAATCAGAGTAGGCACACAAACAATGGTAAGATAAGATACTCAAAAAATGAGCTGCATGCAAAAATCCCAAGTTGTAGGGAAGATGTTACTTTTTTCTAGCGGTTTGGGAGCTTTAGCGCAACAAATCAAGTGGATTCACTCAGCTTTAAAGAAGCAGAAATTTAACACTAAAATAAACCAAAAGAAACACACAATCACAAGATGTTAACATTGGATACCCTGAACATTGTCTTTCCATAAAAAGTATTCATGTATTTATGTATTTATGGAAAGGCTCAACATACAGTACTCTAGATCCCTTTGTTTATGGCAACTGTAGTAGGTAGCAATTTTAAGGAAACCGCTTGAGTTTTCTAGCTTAAGTTGAGTTTTGTTATCAAAATAGCACATCAGTCTTCTTAATATTATCCAAACCACCTATTTTGAAGAAAAACAACTTTAGCAGCTTCTACAAGCTTGGATTTGTGGGAAGGCAACAAAGGCTTAGGGCAGCAGGAATTCATGGGCTACATGTTGCATCTAATTTTTATCTGAAGCCTTAAACATACACACTGGTGCCAATTTTTTTTAACTTATATGGGAGCCCTGACCATCAATATATGTGGGGGGTTACTTTTTTATTGCTGATGTCTGTGTAGTGTTTTAACTTCGATGTGGAGTGGACGGGATCAGGGGTGGGGCTTGGATGCCAGGGTGTGCATGGTCCAGGGGGCCCCAAAAATTTTGTTGTGTGGGGCCCTGTCATTTCTAATGGCGCCCTGTCCATGTATACTGTATATTCTCATTTTAGTTGTTTTATAGGTTTATGGAACCACAACTAAACTCACCTTCTCTAAAACAGTCATTCAATTTATTAAAAGATCCAAATATAAAAAGCATCAGCGAAAAAAAAGAGCTGAGCAATCCGAAAGAAAAAAATCACCTATAAATCAATTAAAGGTTTATTTATTAAAGGTCAGATTTCAATGGTTTTGAAAGTTTTAGAAACCACGACTAAACTCACAAACTTTAAAACCTTGTTTGTCAATGAATTTCTTAAAAGATCCAAAATTAAAAAGTAGAAACCTAAAAAAAAGCTCTGAACGGTCAAAAGCCTCTAAAAATTCAAGTTTTTCAGTCAATTCCTTCTGAAAATAATCCTAAAAGTCAGAATTCTATAGGACCTTGACAACTTTTACCTGTCGAATATTTGCGTAACACGTTTTTTGGGCTCAATTACAGCCTTCCCAGTAGAACACCAGTTACACTGGACTCTCTCACCCAGAGTGGGCCTTTGTACAACTATACCTCTCATGTTGAACATCTACAAGGACTACTCACATCACAGTGGTTCAGAGACAAGTGGTACAGGCACATGCAGAGCATAACACAGGATGACACTCCCCTGGGCCAGACTTGGCAGGAATCTCACTTCACCTCTGCGACACACCCCATAGGCTTCTGAGGCTAAGTCCTGCTCGAATACCATTCGTATGATCGGAGCATTCCATCGTTCGAATCGTACAAATTTTTCGGACGCTCAAATGAAATTTCACTATTTTTCGAGAAATAGAACGATCGGTATCTGATCATAAGAATTCATAAAGAAATCGGATATTAAGCAAAATGATAGCCTAAAACAATTCGATAAGCATTCGATGGTCGAATACTTATCAAATTGCGAATTTGGTCGAATTTATTTTGGGGAATAATAGTAAATGATCGGATATTCGATAATTCGGTCATTCGCCGATCGAAGGAATCAAAATTTTAAAGTTATTTGACTGCCTACTTCGTCAGATTGAACCTATCGGTATCCGATTGTACGAATTCATCAAGAAATTGGATATCGAGAAAAATGATAGCCTAAAACAATTCGATAAGCATTCGATAGTCAAATACTTATCGAATTTCGAATTTGGTCAAATTTATTTTGGGGAATAATAGTAAATTTGCCCCTTAATGTGAGAATATAATTTTTGTAATTTTATGCACCTATATAAAGATAAATATTGGATTTGATTTGACTGATGGAGTAGTAAAGGGCAGACTCTTGCAGTGGGCAGGGTACATGCTGAAAAGCAGCATGTATTTTGCAAAAAAACCCCACATGGTATCTGATCCCTAATATAAACAGGGCAAAAATTCAATTTATTTATTTATTTATTTAACTGAAACAAGAATATACAGTGCTAATTTAGTCACAGAAATCTGCAGTGCACTATTTAAACAGGGTTTTGTTCTGAGGGAATTTGAAATCCTTCTTCTTGATTAAATGTAAAATACAAATGGATTATTCTCCTTTTTAAAAGTAACTTGTTTAAATTGATGGCAATTGTATCTAAATCCTGGTGCTTACAAGATTAATGTTGCTGGTAAAAGGTCAAGTGCTGTATTTGCATACTACCAAGCTGGTCTCTTCTTGCCGCGTGGAGATATTTTTATCTGTTACATTATCTAGGAAGTATGTGATCAGCATTTTAGTATTTTTAAGATGTCTACATCCTTCAGCACAAATTAGTTTTGATGAGCTGCACCTTTTTTTTATTTCTGGGTCAAATCCTTTAATTGTATCTCTAGTATCTCCAACTATACAATAAGTAATTTGCCTGTGATATGTGAATAGATATAAGAATGAGGCATAGAACTTTACACCAGAAACAATAATACTTTATTAGTGCTTCTATTGTGTAAATTTTGATGATTGTCAATTTATTATCCTCACTAATGATTCTACAGTAGCAACAACAGAGTTAATAACTGCCCTTCCAAGGCTGGTAATTATGAACTGTTGATATGCATTTTCCAAACACTTAAATGGGGCAAATTTACTATTATTCCCCATAATTAGCTCGACCAAATTCGCAAAGATCAAAAACGTCAAAATAAAGTGACCATGTAATCTTTAAAGACAGCTTAAATTTAGTGCAATTCAATGATGACAGAATAAAGGTTATATAACATTAAAAAATTTGGTTTAAGTAAAACAGGGGTTTGTTTTTTTAGTATGTTATCTATAAGTATGGCTACAAAAAATATGGAACATAAGTACATTCCCATGTATTTCTTTTAGTTTAACAGTTCAAATAAGCATTGCTGCAATTTAAATGTTATGTTATGTTATACCAAAGGTCATGCTGCTGCTGTTCTGCAAACTTCTGAGCTGCTTTTCTCTACTGTCCAGTGCCTAGAGGAACAAGCGGGAAACAGGGCTTCAGTATCCAGGATCTGTGTTACCTCTCCGACAGGCTGGATGCAGTTCAGCAAGCCTCTGCTGCAGTTCCTGAGGGGTCTACCCTGTCTGCTACTCTGGGTAATAGAGTTTTGTCCCATGATCCAAAAATTCTATTTATCAAAAGTATGGATACAAAAAATATGGAACATAAGTACATTCCCATGTATTTCTTTTAGTTTAACAGTTCAAATAAGCATTGCTGCAATTTAAATGTTATGTATAGTGATGGGCGAATCTCCCGAGATTCGCTTCGCCGAAAAAATTTGCGAAACGAGTCGTTTCCGTCACGTCGCTTCATTTCCGTCACGTCGTTTTCGGCGCACGCCGCGTTGTTTTCGGCGCGTTTTTTTTGCGAATTTTCGCTGGCGAATTTTTGCCAGCGGCGAATCGCGGGAATTCGCCCCTGGCGAATAAATTCGCCCATCACTAGTTATGTACTGTGCAATAGGAATTTTCTATAATTGACAAGAAGAAATGTAAAGAGCTGGAGTAACACTGTGATGCTGAAAGCTTCTGCTAATAGAGGGTTATGGCTTCTTTCTTGCATACTTCTTGTCAAATAAACACTTTGCTTCATGCTATCTGCTTCATCATTTCTGGAATTTCCTGCAGGGTATTATAAAAGTTGTTAGAATAATGTGTTGGCAGCTTGTGTTGTTTCTAAAATAATAGTATGTATATCTGCAGAATAAAATGTATCCCTCCATAATCTTTGCATACATGTGCACAGTGAATTGACAAAGTGCAAGCAACAGAATTTCTATATTTATATAGTAAATAAGATTGAAAAACAAAATACCAACAGAAAGCAACAACTTATTTTACCTATCAGCCACATTCAAATGTAAAAAGAGCTGGGGAACAATACAAACGTGAAAAAAGTCCCTGGTAATGACAAATGATTGTTTATTTTGTATCCCCTAGGTGGACAACTCACCACATAAGGCTCTACTTGGAATATACTTAAATTTATATGCAATTAAAACTTGTGTTAAAGCCTAGAATTAAAAAAGCACCTGCTTTGAGGCCACTGAGAGCAATATCCAATTGATTGGTGAGCAATGTTACTCATGAGCTCACTGGTTTCAGATCACTGACTTACAGTACATGATCAGCATTAAATTAAAGTTCTTCAGAAAAGGCTAAGAGAAGAGATGAAGAATTCCACCCTTATCCCAGTACAGTTCCATTCAAAGATATTATTGTCAAATTTATATATCTTAAACCTGCATTTCCTTCCTTACATTTTCTTTAACAATCCTTAACTTAAGTCTTGAACTTGTCTGCCCTCCCAGTAAATAAAATATACCTACACTGATAAAGCCAGCTTTCATCCTTTGTCAGTGTCTCCTTGTCCCTGAACCATTCTAGGTAAGACAATTAATTGCACAATGATTGCATAATTTTTTTAAAAGGGTTCTGCCTTTGGTCATGTAAAAGTGTACTCAATCATTGCTAGTATTGACCTCATAAATTAATTGTACTTGCAACTAAACATGCTCTTGCTTGTTCTGCCTTCTGATTTTAGCAGACAATTGTAAGGACTCCTGGTGGTCTAGAGGGCAGTCGGGTCCACCACTGCTCCATCGGCATGGACGCACGCTGCTCTTTTCCTTTGCATGTCTGGTTCTCCTATGGCGCACGTGTTGGCGCACTTCCGGGTTTATTTGCTGGAGTGATGATGTAATCGTGCATGGCAGGAAATTCAAATAGTATAAAAGGGGAAATCGGTGTTCTGCAAGCTGCCCGTTGTTAGGTTCTATTTGCTATTTCCTGGGTGTGTAGTTCCTTGTAAATCCAATTCATCTTCTGTTTATCGACCCTTACCTGCCTGCTTGACTATTCTGACTCTCTCCAATCCCGACCCTTGCCTGTCTGTGACTATTCTAATATCTCTAATCCTGATCCCAGCCTGTCTGATGATTCTGCTCTGCTTGTGTTAGTCTGGCCTCACTGTTCCATTCTGTGGCATCTGGTGGCGTTCTTCTATCCAGTATCCTTGGTGAGACGATCGTGCCACTTTGCTCGTCCAGAACCTATTGCTTTGCTCCTTTCTCAAATAAGACCTGGTGGCATCCAATTAGCTGAGGGCTCCTCTCGAGGTGAAAGGCCGCGGTTATAGGCAGAAGTGAGAGCCGAGACGAGGGAGCTTAGCTTGGGTACTGGTTTGGCTGCCGTTCATGACAGTACTACAGGCCCATGAAAAATAAGAATATGGATACCAAAGGTCATGCTGCTGCTGTTCCGCAAACTTCTGAGCTGCTTTTCTCTACTGTCCAGTGCCTAGAGGAACAAGCGGGAAACAGGGCTTCAGTATCCAGGATCTGTGTTACCTCTCCGACAGGCTGGATGCAGTTCAGCAAGCTTCTGCTGCAGTTCCTGAGGGGTCTACATTGTCTGCTACTCTGAGTAATAGAGTTTTGTCCCATGATCCAAAAATTCTATTTATCAAAAGTAACTCAAAGCAACTGGATTTGCTGAGAAATTTTAATGAAGACGTTTCACTGCTTCTTCAGTTCAACTGACTGGTGTAGGGGAGACTCTTCCAACAATTCAGTCACAATGGCACATTGTAACTCTTCAGAGAGGTGACATCTGAAATTTACAGGATAGGATTACCAATGTGTCATGCAACTCATAGAAAACAGGTGTTACTTGTGAGAGTTGCATGAATGGATGTGTGAAGAGTTCTGAAACCGCCAGGGAACAGATGTTAGAACAGCATTGTATGTAGCAGACAGGTGGTGTCGAAGGCCCCCACCTCTGTTCAGGGATGGTTTCTCCACCTTAACATGAATCGCCTCTTTAACACCTCTTTCACACCTCTTTCAAACCATCAGCCTTCTTTATGCAAAATTTGGACATTGCTATCTTCAAAAGAGTGTCCCTCGTCTTTTAGGTGTAGAAAAACAGCCGAGTCTTACCCTGTAGAGTTTGCCCTACTATGCTGATCCATTCACTTATGGAGCAGTTGTTTTGTCTCCCCAGTGTATAGATCAGTGCACTCTTTCCAGATTAGTTTAGTGGGGATAGGAGTACATTTTTTGTTTTTCGAGAAGCCTGTAAGCTTTATCTTAGTTTTTTTCCTCACAACTTCCAATTAGGTTACATAGCTCAGGGTACAGGGTTAATTTATTTACAGAATGTACCTTTTATTAGCTACATGACTCTGAACCAATTATTAATTAGCTTTCTAATGAGACTTTTCTGTTATCTACACTGTATGGTATGAGTCGATCTCTAAACTTTGGTAATAGCAGCCCAGAGCATGTGTTGTCAACCAGCAGACAGAGAAAATGCTACTAAAAGTTTGTGGTCACCATGGCCTAGCGCAGAATGCCAAAACATATGTTGGATTTCCACAACCTCACTGTCCTCACTGTGAAGAACCACCTACGCTGCTTAAAATGAAAGTCCTTTTTCTTCTAGTCTGAAGGGGTGGCCTCTGGTGCGGTGATCCTTTATGGGTATAAAGGTCCCCTGCTATTTGTGTATAATGCCCTCTAATGTATTTGTAAAGTGGAGTCATGTCCCCTCACGAGCGCTTTTTTTACAACAAAAAAAAGAAAACAACCCCAACCTGGACAGTCTACCCTCATAATTTAAGTCTTCTATCCATCTAACTGGCTTAGTTGCACATCTCTGCACTCTCTCCAGCTCATTTATATCCCTCTGAAGGACTGGAGTCCAAAACTGCACTGCATCCTCCACATGAGGCATTACTAGGGATCTGTAAAGAGGCATAATTATGTTTTCTTCCATTCAGTTTATGCCCTTTTTTATGCAAAGCAAAACTTTATTTGTTATAGAATTGCCTCTGCAACAGAATCTCAAAGGAGACCAAGTTATGATCACTATTCCCTTTTGATCACTATTGCCTAAATGCTCACCCACACAAATGCTAGAAATGAGTATTATTAGTTCGGTATTATTAGTTTTTACAAGATCCAAAAGAGAGTTATTCCTAGTAGGTTCTTGAATGAGCTGGAATAAAATAAAATTCTAGGTCACCCATTTTACCTGACAAACTCGTTTGCCAGCATACAGCGGAGGTTACTACTTTTACTTTTTAAATTTATATTACTTAGTATAGAATGATATGTTAAGTTAGTATTATCCTGTTTTCCTTGTAACAGAAGGACCTCCTTAGCTGGTAAACTGTGTGCCCCCCTCACACCTCCCCCATGACCCCTTACTAAACACACTACCCCTTCTGCCCTAACTTCCCCATAATTCTTTATCCCACCCACCCCCACTTGCCTAGTTTGAACACTCCTCCAGCCTCTTGGTCATTCTTTCCCCTAGAACAGTGGACCCCCTTCCATTGAGGTGCAATACATCACGACAGGTTGTATCCCAAAGAAAAATCAGCCCAGTGCTCTAGGAACCCAAACCCTTCCTTCCTACACTAAGACTTGAGCCACACATTTAGCTCCCTAAGTTCCCACTGTCTACCTAAACTTGCATGTGGCACAGGCAAAATTTTCAAAAACATTACATTGGAAGACCTTCCCTTAATCTTAGAGCCTAGATCCCTTAACTCACTCCCTTAATTCTTCCATCCACCGTTTACAGTATCTTGTCATACGTAAGTACCAATATGTACTAAGATAGTTGGGTCATGCCCAGCCCAACCCAATAATTTGTCTACCCGATCAACCACATGCCAAACCTGGGTCCAGGTAGACAGCAAACTGTTCGGTTGTAGCAACCCGGATGACATATCACCTTATCCACTTTCCTAATAATTGAATCCCCTACAAACAGAATATGCTTAGGTCTGACTCTTCTCTCCTCCCCACAACAACTAGAGAAACTGGTCTCCTGGATGTTAGAGAGATCAGCCCCATCTAGAATTGCCAATCTAGAGTTCACACTACCAATCTGGCGTATCGGTTGGGATGTATAAACCCTGGATCAGCCTCCATTTTCCTTTTGTCCACCTTAGATTTTCTAACTGTCACTCAGCTAGCTACCTCAACATCCTGCTGCTGTTCTGTCATCGCCCCCAGTCTATCTGACCCAGCTAGGTCCTGCTCAGTGAGCAAGAGACTCCTTTCAAGATTGTCAATCAACTGCAGTGTTGCAATATGTTCCTCTAACTCAGATGTAAACTCAAAGACTCCCTCTTGGATCACTTGGATAACACCTAAACTGGAACTGGCACTTATATGGCAGTGTCACCCACTGTAACCTACAGCACTTAATATCCCTCTGATTTGTGTCTGTATGTCACCTTCCCATTTAGACTGGGCAGGGACCTCCAACCCTTTGTCTCCTTGACAATAAGCACTTTATATTTATGTTTGCATTTTTATACTTATTTGTGCTTATTATTGTAATGACCCCCTGTTTCTTATACTAATTTATTGTTCTTCTGTACAGTGCATTGCCCTCAAAAATATAAAATATACATTCAAACATACATACATACTGTACATACATACATATACTTCTAAATGGGATATAATGCAGTTCTCCTTTAATAACATGGTTGCTTTATATGAGCCTTTTCCAGTTTTTCCAAATTTTGGGTGGAAAGAAGTGTTCCCCCTGCCCAAAGCGTTGCCTCCCCAAATATTTTTACAATAAAATTATAATAACTTTGCTGACCAAATCTGTAAGAACAACAGAGAAAAGTCACAAGTATGCCTATACAATGCTCTATGGCTAGATGCCCCCCCACACCAAATAGGTACTGTATATAAAATACTTTTTGACATTTGAACACATACTATTTAATTAGCTTATGTACACACAATTACCCATAAATACTTTAATATCTTTGCACTACTTTTATATTTTTTCTGTGTGTAACATTGTGTATGTTTTGAAGTAAATATTCACAAATGGAGAAATGCAATCTGTTCTACATGCACTTTAAAGATGAGGAAAAAAATGTTGCATCACAAGAAGAATGATCCTGTATTTCAGAGACATAGTTGAAATTAGTTTATCACTAAATCTTGTAAACATATTGCTGGTCTAGAAATAATGATAGGGGCTTTGCTGCATTGTATGTGCCCCTGGAGCTATACTAAGACTCCAGATATGTATCAGAGACTCAGTGATGAACATTTTTTAGATAAGGACTGATTTTTCTATAAGTAATAAATCACTATTCAACAAATCCCAGAATGTGCCCCCAAGTCTTGTACTGAGATCTGAAAACCTGCACAGCTTAATTTATCTTTGACATTTTAACTTTTCTTTGCTTACATTTTTACATTTCATAAAGAATGTATTTGCTTTACTTTAGAGAATTTCCAGCCTGTGATGGAACAGCACTAGCATTGTGTTACTATGGGGAGTTTATGTATATGTATCAGCATTAAAATTATATATCTCTATGACACCACACAAAGAATAATGTTCCTAAAAGCATAGACATAAAGTAGTAGATATGGAAAATATGGATCAGAATTTCAAGAAAAAGAAATTTGGCAATTCTCTAGTGTAAACTGAATTGAATTGCATTGTCCGTGTGTTCTGGACTAGGTATACTCAAACATAAACAGAAAAAGAATAGACAAGGTATCCACAGTAAATATAAGACAGGAACAGATTTGATGACAAGGAGCTTCTTTATCAGAGAGTCCATGATCATCTCAGGTTGATAAAAAGATACCTTAAATGAAGCATATAATTTCTACGCTAATCCAGGGGCATTATCTATTCTTGAAGAGTGAGCTTTTGCAGATATTTTTCTTAGGTGTGCATTTTTATTGTTTTTTTGTGCATAAAATGGATCTGCACCTAATATAATCATAACATTTCTTAAAATGGACAATGTAAAATGGGTTCCATTAATAATTTGTGAGATGATTTTCTAATAATTCCCAGCAAAAATCCTCAATTTTTTCTGATGTCAATAAATTAACTTCAAGATTAAATTCTATATTTCATAAGCTTGTCTTTGATGAATTCTGCTTATTAATATATAAAATTGCTATTATTTATATTTAATTCATATGTATGCAGAAACGCATGCATATAATTTATTTATTTTGGAGGAGGACTCATGGTGAGATTTTACTTATATAAAATGTACAACTGTGCTTTCCATTAGTTAAGTACAGGTAAAGTACAAACACTTGCAGTTTCTGAAGTGTAACAAATTCTAATAAGAAAATAGCTTTAAATCCTAGTTGCTTAGCACTTCTGTTTTTCTGTATCTATTTAAGCCCTGTTAATTTAATATCATACACGTGTTTTAGAGTCTGATGTTTTATAAAATACTTTTTACTCTTTTCAGTTAGTAAGTCTATCTACAACTCACATGCCATAAAGAAATTTCTGTTGAATCACTTGAGGTATCATCTTGGAGGGGACTTTTGCTAATTACCTTTTTGAAACTAGAAACTAGAATCTTCTAGGAAACATGCTACTGCAACAATTTATATAATTTTGCAAAGTTGTTTTGCAGAAAACATACATTTTAATTTACTCTGATCCTACTTTTTATGGCAGCTGTAAGGAAACTTTATTCTAATACGACACAGTATTTGGTAGAGTGTTTGCCACAGTTTTAGTATTATAATTACAGTCACTACTATTGTTTTAAAGGTGAATATTTGAAAGTTAATACTTAATATCTGAGATCAGTTTCCACCCAAATCTTGTTAATTCAAACACCTGAGTGCAGAACATCAATTCCCATAAGTATGTGCCTTATTTATGATGTACAATCTGTATCAGCATACATTCCCATTCACTTTGGGGCAAATTCACTAAGTGGCAAAAATGCGGTAGCGATGGCTTCGCCACAATTCTTCGCACTTCGCCAGGCAAATTTTTGCCAGACCACCACAAATTCACTAAAATGCAAATTTGCGCTCAGGTAGGCAAATGGTAGCAAAGTTGTGCTACCATTACTTTGTCAGGCAAAGCGCATTTATGCTAGCGATGCCTAATTTGCATAGGGCGTGAAGTTAAACGTATTATAGAAGTATATGTTACAGCCACTACATTACACTACATAAGCCCAGGAAACCTTTAATAAGTACAATAAAGTTGTCCTATTGCAATAAACATGTGTCCCCTGTATAGTTGGGCTGCCATATGTTAGGAAATGTAGGGGGGGAAGAGGGTAACCCCCAAAAAATTTTCACTATTTTTCAGACTATCACCCTACAAACTATAAAAGACACCAGTGTTTTTTGGGACTTTTTTTTTTTTCAAACTCCTATCGTATTGAACTTCACCAGGTCTGACCTGGCGAAGTAAAGTCTAGTGCAAGAAGTAACGTTCAGTAAAATGAATCTTAGTGAATTAGCGTAGTTATGTCCCTTCGTCAGTGGCGTAAGGGTCTATCTACTTCACTAGTGAATTTTTGCTAAAGTTGTGAATTAACGTCATGATGATGAATTAGTGCTAGCGTTAGACGTTTCTCGCTTTAGTGAATTTGCCCCTTTGTTTCTGTGTGTGCTGTTCCTCTCACTTCCACCTGCACATCATAAGAGTAGAAACCTATTCAACAAAGGTCATTATTCAAGAAGTTGAACAGCAAGTTTCAATATTTGCTGCACAAGGAGCCCCTCATCAGCTGCCATTCAAACTATTGTTTTTCATGATCATGGCTGTAGAGGACAGGAGACTTTTGCAAGACTTTTGGGAACAATGTGGATGGCAAGTCAAGCAAACAAACTTGACCAGATATAAACTGATATATTTATATTTAACTGAATCACAAATTGCCAAAGCAAAGTTATTTTAAATATATCAGACCAGATTTTATTCGTTAACAAAATCCAGGTGGTTTATCGCCTAAAAATGCATCTGAAGTCTAGGGGAAATCTGGAATTTAATGTGGAGATAAGATTTTCTCATCAAGTTTCTGGCCTTTTTTTTTTTAGAAGAACCAATTTAACAATAAATACATTATTACATATTTTTAAGTATTCCTTGCTTGCAACAGATCCATTTAAGTAGGGAAAAGAAATAGGCTTCAATAGCAAGCAATGGAATTCTTCTTTGGAGAATGATTATGCTTTCATGATTATGTTTGTGGAACCCTTAAAAGGTACATACCAAACTTCAATTTAAAAGCAATTTATTGATAGAAAAGTACCATTATAACCATTTGAATGTGTTCATGGGGTAATTTGGATATCTTTATTTAAATCATGCTGTTTCCTGCTGTATATTTGTTCACTTATGTCTACTATAATTTGTTATGCCAAAGAAAGGCAAAATGCCTGGTTTTTGAAAGTACAACATTGTGCAGATTAAATGATTTATTGAGACTTTGAGAGTAATATTTGTGCTAGAAATACTAAACTCTTTTCCACTGGGGGTAAGCGTGGGAGGGGCTGAATTCCCCTTTGAACTGGAACTGAACAAAGGTCAGATGCCATTCATGCCTGTCTAAAGGACTATAGACTAAACATTGTTCTTAAATAAAATTGTATCACCATTTTTTGTCTGATAAAAATAGTTTAAACCTTAAAGGGAAACTGTCATGGGAAAACATGTTTTTTTTAAACGCATCAGTTAACAGTGCTTCTCCAGTAGACTTCTGCACTAAAATCCATTTCTCACAAGAGCAAACAGATTTTTTTTATATTTCAATTTTTAAATCTGACATGGGGATAGCCATTTTGTCAATTTCCCAGCTGCCCCAGGTCATGTGACTTGTGCAGCACTTTAGGAGGGAACTACTTTCTGGCAGGCTGCTGTTTTTCCTTCTCAATGTACAACTGAATAGTATGCAGTGGGACATGGGTTTTAGTATTGAGTGCTGTTCTTAGATCTACCAGGTAGCTGTTATCATGTGTTAGGGAGCTGTTATCTGGTTACCTTCTCATTGTTCTTTTGTTAGGCTGCTGTGTGGGGGAAGGGAAGGGGTGATATCACTCCAACTTGCAGTACATCTGAAAAGAGTGATTGAAGTTTATCAGAGCACAAGTCACATGGCTTGGGGCAGCTGGGAAATTGACAATATGTCTAGCCCCATGTCAGATTTCAAAATGAAATATAAAAAAATCTGTTTGCTCTTTTGAGAAATGGATTTTAATGCAGAATTCTTCTGGAACAGCACTATTAACTGATGCATTTTGAAAATTCCCTTAAAAAAAAGCAGTAGGATTGTTTTGCCACCAATTAGGATTATCTAATCTTAATTTGGATTAAGTTCAAGGAGCTATTTTTACAGAGAAAAAGGGAATCATTTTTAAACATTTTAATTATTTGATTAAAATTGAGTTTATGCGAGATTGTCCTCCCTTAATTCAGAGCTTCCTGTATAATGAGTTTTGGAATAATGCATCCCATACTTGTACCAGACTTTAGTGGCAATTATAATTTCCCATACTTCTATATTACTGGCTATTATCACACACAGCAGAACATTTTTCTTCTATGTACGTTATGAAAGACTGGTAGCTCAGGGCACATGACCCTGACCTAATTCAATCTGGAAAGTACAGAGCACATTTTATTCTACCTCAGATATGCCTTGTATCTCTATTAGCCTCTCTCCCTTTCATTTTTCTTGTGTGAATTTGAAGGAACCCATGTCTCTTCTAAATCCTGCTAATCAGGTACACTACTTTTCCAAAATGATTTCTTGTGCAAACACACTGAAAAATCTTCAAGGAAAAATTATCCATATCATCTGCAAAAGAATGATATCAATGTGTGGTGACATTGACATGAATAATATTTGAGTGTCAAAAAAAGTTACGCAATAAGGTCAACTTTTTGAACATTGGCTTCCTTTCAATGCTATAAAGAGGCTTTGATGCAAACAAAGCATGTGTCCTTTATTTCTTTGTGAGGTTACCTGGTGGTCTAGTGGGGTCTAGGGGCCAGCTCTGATCCTTGTGCTCTGATGCGTACCTATCCTATGACACATGCACTCACTCGGTTCCGGGTTTATGTGCCGAGCATCATGACATCATCACATTTTGGTGTAAAAATTTAAATATTTAAAGGGGCCTTGGGCCAACTATCATCACCAGTTGTTAGGTGTATTTTGTTAGTACCTGGATGCGTTTGTTTTGCTGATATTACCTAGTTTTGAACTCTGCATGAACCGACCTCTACCTGATTGACCATGCTTGAATTCTGCCTGGACCAACTTTAGCCTATCTGACCTCACTTGGACTCTGCCTTGACCTTACCTGCCTAACCCCACTTGAACTCTGCCTGGACCGACCTCCACCTGCCTGACCCCGCTTGTATTCTCTATACTTCTTTGGTAAGCTGGCGTTGTCTTCAGTCCTAACTATGTTTTACATAGACCCCTTTGATTATCCAGAACTCCTGTTTAGCTACTCTCATTTTAAAGCTGGCAGCATCTGAGTCGCTGAGGGCTACTCCCAAAGCCAACGGCGGTTGCTAAAGGCAGAGGACTGAGCCATGACTGGGAGCTTGGCACTTGTTATGGATTTAGGGAGCTGGACCATTGCCTGAAACTGTGAAAAAAGTTTAGTTCTCCATTCAGTAATTCTGTCTTGCAGCAAAGGAACGGATTCTTAAAGGGATACTGTCATGGAAAAACATGTTTTTTTTTCCAAAACATATCAGTTACTAGTGTTGCTCCAGTAGACTTCTGCACTGAAATCCATTTCTCAAAAGAGCAAACAGTTTTTTTAATATTCAGTTTTGAAATCTGACATGGGGCTAGACATATTGTCAATTTCCCAGCTGCCCCAGGTCATGTGACTTGTGCCAGCACTTTAGGAGGGAACTGCTTTCTGGCAGGCTGTTGCTTTTCCTTCTCAATGTAACTTAATAGAATGCAGTGGGACATGGGTTTTTACTATCGAGTGCTGTTCTTAGATCTACCAGTCAACTGTTATCTTGTTACCTTCCCATTGTTCTTTTGTTAGGCTGCTGTAAGGGAAAAGGGGAGGGGGTGGTATCATTCCAACTTGCAGTACAGCAGTAAAGAGTGACTGAAGTTTATCAGAGCACAAGTCACAAGACTGGGGGGCAGCTGGGAAACTGACAATATATCTAGCCCCATGTCAGATTTCAAAATTAAATATAAAAAAATCTGTTTGCTCTTTTGAGAAATGGATTTCAATGCAGAATTCTGCTGGATCAGCGCTATTAACTAATGCATTTTGAAAAAAAAAATTCCCTTGACAGTATCCCTTTAAAGATTTAGAAATTTTTGTAAATGTCTCAGTTTAATTTTTTTTTATTAATATAACACTGCTCTTTTTTTACTAAGGTTACCACATTTCCCAAGTCTTCCATTCTGCTCTTCAGAGAAAAAAAGCCTTCAGATGCTGACAAATATTGCTGCAGATGGCATTTAAATGACATAGTGCAATAAAGGGAAAGAAGTTACAAAAAAGGTAGCTTTGTTTTTGAAATCTGATGCCATCAAGACATTCATCAATGTGACAGGACCACAAAAGTCTTACACAGTGTTCTCTTGACAAATCATGGATTGTTAAGTTTGTTCTGTGTTTTATATTGTTATATTTTTTATTACAAAGAAAAGCGTAGCTATGACATTATACATTGTTATCAATTATTAAAAAAAGGCTTACCAGTATAACATTAAAACATGAAGGCACTGCTTGTTAAAATTCTTCTTTCATTATAAATAATGTTTATGTCACATTTTAAACTGATGTTGATACCATGGTAATAAGCTGATATTAAATCTCGTGTTTTCTACTTGTCATTAGGTTCTTCACCAATGTACAAATTAAATGTAGAAGAATATTGAATGAAAGTTTGACTTAGGATTGTATTTTCAATGGATGAGGCATAAGTTGGAACAAGTCAGGGAAACTGACACCACTGATATGGTGCTCAGCCATTGGGTTGCCTAGTTTACTTTAAATGGGTTGTTAGCCTTTAAAAGAACCTTTAGTATGATGCATCGAGTGAAATTCTGAGACAATTTGCAGTTGGTTTCATTTTTTAGTATTTGTATTTTGTTTTTAGTTATTTAACATTTTATTCAGCAGTTCTCTAGTTTTAGCAATCTGCTAATTAAAAATATCGAAATTTCCCTAGCAACAATGCTCTGATTTGAATAATAGACTGAAATATGAATAGGAGAGGGGCCTGAATAGAAAGATGTCAAATTAAAAATAGAAATAACGATACATTTGTAGCCTTACTGAGTAGGGATGGCGCAAACCGCCGAAAAAAAGTTGCGACATGTTCGCGAACCCCATAGACTTCAATGGGAAGGCGAACTTTAACAGCTAAAAAAGATATTTCTGGCCAGAAAAATTATTTTAAAGTTGTTTAAAGGGTGCAACGACCTGGACAGTGGCATGCCAGAGGGGGATCAAGGGCAAAAATGTATCTGAAAAATCCATTGTTGACACAGCGCTGCATTTTGTGCGGTAAAGGGAAAAAAGTCACTCAGGTGGTTGTGGACACTGTAATATTATTGATATTTAGACAGAATGTGAACAAGCTCACACAGCTAGATGGCAGTTGTTTGAAGAACACACTGGGCAAAAAATGGCTACAGGGCAAATAATGGCTACAAGGTCAACGTATACACTACTACAGCGGTGGATACGGATTACGTAAAATATATTATGGCTGCTTGAAAAAAGTCACTCAGGTGCTTTTTCTGGAGACTGTAATATTATGGATATTTAGACAGAATGTGAACAAGCTCACACAGCTAGATGGCAGTTGTTTGAAGTACAGTAGATTACTAGCCAGCAAACTTACTATCCACTGTCCCTGAAATCACTAACAGGCAGCTCTCTCCCTACACTATCTCTTCAGCACACACAGGCAGAGTGAAAAAACACTGCAGGGCTTCGGTTTTTATAGGGAAGGGGAGTGGTCCAGGGGGTGTGGGGGTGGTCCAGGAGGGAGAGCTTACTGATTGGCTGCCATGTATCTGCTGGTCTGGGGGAGAAATGGCAAAATAAAAGCGCCAACTAAGGCGAACCCAAATTGGCGAACGTCGCGCGACGTTCGCGAACTTCCGGCGAGCGCGAACACCCGATGTTCGCGCGAACAAGTTCGCCGGCGAACAGTTCGTGCCATCCCTATTACTGAGCATTTGTTTTTAGATGGGTCAGTTTAAAATTTGAAAGCTTGAAAGAGGCAGATAATTAAAAAACTATGAAAAAGAAAAAATGAAGGCCAATTGAAAAGTTGCTTAGGATGAGCTATTCTATAACATACTAGAAGTTCACTTAAAGGTCAATCACCCTTTGCTATGTGAATTTAATGAATTTTAATCATATAAAAACTCCCAGTACTCTTTTCCCCTTATCCCCTATATAATTTCACAGGTAGAAATAAATAAATACAACAGATGTTTGAAAAATGATAAAACTGGATTATTTTGTTGTTGTGTATAGTTTTTGCCTAAAACTTTATCACATTATAAGCTGGAAAACCTTCTGGATAAGGAAACTCTGAACTATGACACCCAAAGGGTTAAATGAGCAGTGCTATTTCAATTGTTTTTTAAATCCAAGATAGTGAGTTTATTACTTTGCAACATCTGTATCATCTACTTATAACATTTTTAAATTATTGCAGTGTAATTTTGTAACAGCTATTTGCACTGCTAATTTATGATAATGTGTCATTATTGATGGTATACTTCGTAGCTAGTGGCAATTGGTATGTGGGAGCGGACACGCCCAGAGGGGTTGGTATATGTAGCATTTTAATTGTAATTTAATCTTGATAAACATCGATTTCTACTAAGATTGAATATGCTTGAATAAAATATTGAATTTTAAAAAAGTCCCAGGAATGCGCTGCCATCTTCTTTTCTATGTAACTAGTATAAATATATATATATATATATATATATATATACACAGTCCCAAAGGTACACACCATTTACAGGATAGAGTACCTGGGTGCCCAAGCCAGCAGGGTAAATGTATAGGGGAAGAATGGTGGCACTCACAGGTTTTTCAGGCGAAATAAAGAAAAACTTTTTATTTAACTCGACGTTTCGATCCCTCACAGGGATCTTTCTCAAGAGTATACATGCATGTTTGTATTATTTCGCCTGAAAAACCTGTGAGTGCCGCCATTCTTCACCTATATATATATATATCCAAGAGAAGAGGTCCGCACTCTCAGGTCTTAACGTTTCGGCCCACTCCAAGGCCTTTCTCAAAGTGTTTTGGACACTGCACCCAGGCACACTAAGCGTATGTGTCGAGAGTGCCGGCTCCTCGCTGGATGTCTATATATATATATATATATATATATATATACACAAAAGGAAAAATGTCACCAAGCACTACTCTTCCTGACTGATGCAATGACTGAAATTATAGGAAAAATGCAGCATTCTGGATAAAAAAACATTGTGATTTGTGACCAAATTTGCACTTTGCATGCTACACCTGTGCTGGTAAATAAGCCTCATATATTTTCTAGGGAAGCTAAAAATCCCCAGGAAATGCACATCATTTGCTGCAAGTTAAATGTGAAAACCTCCCTGGCAGTGAAAGGGTTAAAAGAAATGAAATATGTTTGCATGGTAAACATTCAACCATTTTTGAAATATGAATAATTAATTATAAACTGAAGTAACTGCCCTCTGCATGTTGGCTCAAACCTTAAATGTCTAAGTGCTTGCTTATTAATATTCCAATCTTCAGCTTGTGAAACTACATACAACATATGTGCTTCTGCTGAAGAGAGAACAAGGTGAAATACACTATGCAAAGAAGGGTCAGAGAAGTTGATTTGATTCCTTTTCTAAGAATGTAGTGGCATCTTCCTTTGAGAAAGCTGGAACATCTTTAAGCAGTACTTAAATTTCCAATACTACAGTATATAGGTGTTAAACTTCAATATTCTTTTAGAATATATTAAACACTTATAATAGTTCTGTAGTAATCTGTTTAAAGCAATCAAGAATCTACATCAATAACTAATTATTAAACTTTGTATGTGACTGATACAAAATATGGAAACAAAACAAAGAGCATGTATGAATTGTAAATAACTGCAAATGAATGATGAGCTCTAATCTACAATATGAAATGGAAATTTATAGTAAGAGAAAAAGAGTAATTGCATGCAACTAAACATTTTAAGGGAAATCATTACTATGTTACAATGGGTTTAATGTCACCATATGTTGATTCCAATAACATTTATTTTGTTTAGTCATGTGGATCATTTTGCCCTTCTAGGGATGATTAAAACATGTAATTGCACAAATGAAATGCTTAGGATATATGGCATATAATAATATGGTGTAATACTGGTACTACACCAGTTGCTAAACCCCTAAATAAAAGAAGAACATGGGAAGCATTAATCTACATTCATTGCATTTAATATAATGACTGATAAATGAATTGAAGATGATGTAACCAACCACTTATGTACTTGATTGAATATGTGTGGGGTGTTTTTCATAACCGTTGATATTTTTTCATGTGCCTGCTCCACAATTATTTTACAATTGAATTTACCATGGTACATGGTTCGATGTTGTTTTATAAAGCTCCACAATTATAGTCTCATGGGTATACTAATAGGCCTACAAAATGATGCTCAAAAGCAAAAGGCAAATGGAAAGGTAAGTGAAGCTAAAACAAAAAAAGACAATAAACTAAAAAAGGTCCAATGTAGTCACATCCACAATGGTCAGGCACAGAATTTTAAACCTGATACTGCAGGCACAACAATTTGCATCAATTAGAACTTGCTCCTGCAAAGGCATTCCAGTGTGGGGATCGAATATGGGTGTTTTTTACAGCCATAATCTGGTAGAATACTGAGTGGTTGTAGTCTACAGTATAGGTGCAACACACAAAGTCATGCCTAGATGTATTATCAAGTCCAGCAGGTATTAAATATTAGCAGCAGGAAAAATTAAATCTACGTATATTTTATTAATGCTGGTGTGATTAAGGAATAAGACAGCATCCACTTTTATGCATGTTAAGCAATGCTTTATATGCTTTCCATAGAAATCAGCCAGGTTTCACTTTATCCAGTCTTAACCAATATTTGAGTTACTTGTTTCTGCACATTATTGTTATATAATTGTTTAATAAACAAAACAAGTTGAATGCAATGTTTGAAACATGACAAAAAAATAATACTGGACCCCCATTCTAATAAAATCTTGCATCAGGAGACATTGCAAAGTTAATTTCCTCTTACGAACCCTGGTCAATATGCCACTGAGGTATTGGCTTATTCGTTAAAATAGTATTCAACTTAATTTATCGCATATAATACAATTACACATTCATATTTTATAGCTTACATAACATATCCTGAATATAATGGCAACAAATAATGGCTAATAAAAGAGGATGATAAAACTGCCTGCCTTTTTTGCTTATGAGTAGGATATGTGATTGAAATATAGTTCTTATTCCTCGGGTTACTACAATTATTTACTTAGATCTTTAGTCACTTTGCAAAATAAAGAACATCTATGAAAATGAAACGAACAAACATTGTTTTTTAACTTTGCTTTTGAATTGTGTAAAAAGAATGTGCCAAGTTTAAAATTGCATAATAAACGGCAACAATGATAAAAAAGGTAATTATTTTTATAAACAGTTGGTGTTTGTTGGAAAGACTAAAATTATTTTCTTCATAAATGCAAAGCATACAAAGGAAAATATAAAAGAAAAAATAGAGGCTTTATAATTGCAACTGTATAACAATTTTGTTTACAATAATTGGCACCAATTCACAGCTCGTTGGACAAATTGCAATCTATAAATTTTGGCTAGTCCTTTGTTTCTACATTTTTCTTTTGTTTGTACATTATTGGTTATCTATTCTCCAAATCGCTCAAAATTACCAGATGCTTCCCATTAAACATAATCTTCCCTGGTTCAATAGAGTAATTGATCTAATAGATGACAGCTAGGTTTGCTGTAAATAGACAGCATTTCACTTATTTGCACATGTTTAACATGTTCTGTTTTGGGAATTGCCACTGTATATATTTAGACAATAAATTAAAAGCATTTAGCACATTTTCTTTTCTATAGTAGGGTTATTTTCCATGCCATTGGCTGTTCAAAAACTATATAATGTTCATTGGATAATTAACATTTTTCATGATTTTGTAGAAAAATCGATTCATTTACCTGCTGATTCATCCATCCATCTGCTCATTCATATGTCTGTCCTACAATATGCAAATATGGTATTGTCTTTAAGGTTTCTCAATAAGGCACCTCCAACCCTTTAACATGAATGCATAGATTTGTTGTGTATTTTTCACTGAACGACTCCAAAAACACATATTTATAGTAAGAGAAGAATGTATTGTACATGAATAAAAAAAAGTGACTTTTACCATAAAGTCTACAATAAAAATGCTGTAATCATTAACCAAATTATAACCAATCGTCCCTTGTGTGAGCATTAACATTTATTTTTATGGCAATCAAAGATTTGAAAATCAAAGTATGCAAAAATAAAACTTGTACACATGCTTTATCCATCTAATAATTGCAAAAAAAAAAAGCTTACTAGTGGTTTAAGAGAAAATAGTTACCTTATTATAGGGCTTATAGGGTTACCGATTACAGGGCTTATATAGGCAAACATTATTATATATACATTATTATATATACATTATTATATATATATAAATTTGAAAATTAGAATTTTGAAGTACTGTCTCTTTAAAAAAACTTCAAATTCGACACCACCACCTTAAAGCTGCTGAATTGCCATTGTAGCCTATGCGGAACCTCCTGGAACCTTTCCTGAAAATCCTGGAAATTCAATGCATTGAACAATGCATTCGAACGAGCTGAACAATTTTTATTCAGTCGAAAACAAACCTCTTTGATCGAAAGTGGTAAATTTCCGATTGAAAATGCCCCCCCCCCAAAAAAATTAGATAGTCGAATTTCAAACTTTTTTCTATTTGAAATTTGACCAATAGAAAATCTGCCCCTATGAGTCAAAAACAATAACCATATGCAGACAACACCTACCCTACACCCACCCAGGTACCCACAAAACCAGTAGCCAGTAGGCAAACTGCCAAAATGTGCATTTAACCTAGTGAATGAAAATATTTGCAAAATATTTAAACAACTAAACTACATTCAGGGGCATATTTACTAAGGGTTGAATTTTAAATAAAAAAAAAATAAAATTCGACCATCGTATTTTTTGCACTCGAAAATGGACCTTTTCTATCGAATAGGCCCATTTTCAATTGGTTAAAACTCATTTGAATCATTTGAATGTATCATTTCATTCATACAATTTTGCCCCAAATCCTTCGATTTTCAAGAAATTTCAAAAACATTTCTTAAAGGTTCCAGGAGGTCCCCCATAGGCTAAAATAGCATTTCGGCAGGTTTAAGGGGGTGGAGTGTTGAATTCAAATTTTTTAAAGAGACAGTACTTTTATTTTCGAATGGTCAAATTTAAAAAATTTGATTCAAATTTTTTATAATTCATATCAAATTTTGGCCTATTTGATAGTCAAAGTAGCCAAAAATTACTTTGAAATTAGATTTTTTTAATTCAAATTTTCACTTCAACCCTTAGTGACTCTTCCCCTCAATATATATCACTCCCTTTAAAAACTTTGTTTTGGTTTCTGCTGTTCTGACAAAGCTCCTCTAAGATGGTTGTGCTCCTTTTCCTTGGACTTGTATAAGTTGTCACTTTTTATTAATCCGTATGAGTAGGTTTCCTGTATACCTCCATTTTTTAAGTTACCCCCTTCTTGGATGCACATTAAATATTCCAAAAAAGCAAGTGTGTTCCTGTGGACATCTTCTCTTTTGAACTTGATGTTATTGGAATTAAAGGGGTTGTTCACGTTTGAGTTAAAGTTTAGTATAATGTAGAGAGTGATATTCTGAGATAATTTGCAATTGGTTTTCATTTTTTATTGTTTGTGTTTTTATAGTTATTTAGCTTTTTATTCAGCAACTCTCCAGTTTGCAGTGTCAGCAATTTGATTTCTAGGGTACAAATTACGCTAGAAACCCTGCATTGATTTGAATAAGAGACTGGAATATGAATAGGAGATGGACTAAATAGAATGATAAGTAATAAAAATTGTCAATAACAATACATTTGTAGCCTTACAGAGCATTTGTTTTTAGATGGTGTCAGTGACCCCCATTTGAAAGCTGCAAAGAAACAGAAGAAAATTGCAAATCATAAAAAAACTATGAAAAATAAATAATGAAGACCAATCGAAAAGTCTCTTAGAATTGGCCCTTCTACAATATACTAAAAGTTAATTTGAAGGTGAACCACCCCTTTAATGTGTTCTGTAAAGGAAGCCACTTCATTTGATCTGATTTTAATCCAAGTGTCATCCACATATCTGAATCAGTGACTCCATGTACACGTTAGCTACAATAGGAGAGACTGAAGAACCCATTGCACAGCCATTTTCTGTCTATAGAAAAGGTCCTTTTACTTGAAGTATGTAGTGTGAAGGCACAAATCTAGCAACAACCATACTTGGTTAGGATTGAGCCTCGTTCTGCTGCTGAGGGTGTTTTTTTGCTGCAGTCGATTTCTTACAGTCTCAATAACCTCTGTCATCGGTATACATGTAAACAATGATGTGACATCATATTATACTATTGCTTCTTCTGCCTCTAGTGTAAAGCTTTGAATCTTGGTGATGCAATATTATGCGCTGTATTGCCTGCCAACAGGGCTAAGATGTTAGCCAAGAATTTTGCAATGCTGTATATCACTGAATTTTTGCTGCTGACAATGGGCATTAGTGGGGATCCTTCTTTGTGTATCTTGGGGAGTCCACATAAGAATGGTCTGGCTTCTCTGGGGTACAAATCTAGTATAAAACTCGATTGATGGCTTTCGCCTTTTCAAGTTGTTGTAAGCAAGATATCACCCTTTTCTTGAAACAGCTGGTTGGTTTTACCTTAAAGGTTCATATGTATTGCTATCACTGAGCAATGTCGTTATCTTGCAGTGATAGTCAGTTGTGTTGGGCACAACTATGCATCGCCCTTTATCTACTGGCAGGATAGTGATGTTCGGGTCCTTACTCAAAGAACTGACAGCTCTCCTCTCTTGCGTAGTAAGAGAGGGAGGTGTTCTGGCACTTCACAAGGCAGCCGACACTTTTAGTGTTTTTTCGATTGAAAATGGACATTTTTTGTTTGAATAAGTCTGTTTTTGATGGAATAAAAATAGTTTGAATGCAGAGTTCGATTCAAACAATTCAAACGATTTTGTCCAAAAAAATTTGACTCCTTTAAGGCTCTAGGAGGTCCCAATAAGCTAAAATAGAAATTAAGCAGGTTTAAGGTGGCAAAGGGTCGAATTGGAATCTTTTAAAGAAAAAGTACTTTGAATTTTGTATGGTCGAATTTTAAAATTTGATTTGAATTTTTTATAATTCAAATTGAATTTTAGCCTATTCAATAGTCGAAGTGCCCAAAAATTACTTCGAAATTCAATTTTTTTTAATTTGAATTTTCACTTCGACCCTTAGTATATCTGCCCCTTTGTGTAAAATTGTATAGTCAGTGAAAGCAATCATCTGATTGGTTGTCATGGGTTACTGCCCATATGCAAATGTGCCCAGTGTTTATAAATCACCCTCTCTGTGTTTTATGCTGTGTGCGCCATCGTATTTGCAAGCCTAAATACTTGTAAAATTAAATACCTGTAGCGTGGTCATTCATCACTATACATCTATACTGTATGAAAGCATTAACATTCATGACCAGACCACTACGCTCAATGCCATATATAAATACATACAAACTTGTACAATCTCACCCTGCTTCCAAAATACTTATTGATCTATGAGATTGTCTCCACTTGCCAACAGATTAGCTATGCCTTTTAGAAAACATTACCAAGGAAGACGAAAAAACAAAAGTCTTGTCATGCTCCAGCAATCTCAGTAGTAGCCACGTACTTGATGTAGGATAAAGATTTCTTTAATGCTTTCATATCAAGCACTACTAGGATTTGTCAGCTGAGAAAAGAGTGGGAATTTGTAATCATGTATTTCAAGAGTTTTTATATATGTTCAGATCTAATTTATTTTTAAACTGTCAAAGTAACATAGTATATACTTTTTTTTATAGATCTTTTAATATTGAAATATAATATTGCTCTTGAGTTCTGTGATATCCACAGTTATGCTAATGTTTGTTTTAAAGGAACAGTTCAGTGTAAACATGAAAACTGGGTAAATAAAAATGTTTCTGATATAGTTAGTTAGCCAAAAATGTAATGTATAAAGGCTGGAGTGACTGGATGTCCAATATAATAGCCAGAAACTAACACTGAAAGAAATTGCCAGCTCTCTGTCTAACCCACGCTGTGGCATTAACCAGCTGCTAGAATCCCCCTTGTGCCAGAGCCCAGTCAAACCCACATTCTGGAGTTCACTAGCTGCTATAAACGATAGAAAGCCAAAAAGAAAAAAAAAAATTGCCATCACATGGTTTGCCTTTAAAAAGAACTATTATAAGTACACTGACAGTTTTTCTCTTTATTTTTGTGTACAAATACTGGCTTTTTATCATTTATAGCAGCTGGTGAACTCCAGAATGTGGGTTAGACTGAGCACTGGCACAAGAGTGATTCTAGCAGCTAGTCAACCAAAGAGGAAGAGGACAGTAGGGTTAGTACCTTTGTGGTGATCAGCCACCAGCACAGGGACATGAGAGTGTGAGCTTAGGGCAGGAAATTTGCCAGGGAGGAAGACACCAAAGGTGAGTGGGAGAGCTCATGGACAAGAGGTCTGCCAACAATGCAAGACATATATCTCTGATGGGGAGTAGATCAACAAGACAGGCAGTTCGACCTCTGAGCAGGAAATTTACCAAGACTATCCTATCTATAAGTGTTGCATTACATTATCTATTGAGAGGATCTCTCGGATTGATGTGAATTTATACATTTGCCATTGAGAGCAGTTGCATTTACTAGAAGCCTGCCTGCTTGTTCAATAAATATGTTTATTTGTTTGAAGCAACCTTGGACTGCTGTTATTTCCAAGCTGGTTGATCTGTGCACCATAACTCAAGTTAGGATCCACCTGAAGGTAAAGTGGAATTTTTGCTGTCATTTCGAGAATTTATTCGCCGGCGGCGAATCGCGGGAATTCACCGCGAATTCGCGCCTGGAGAATAAATTCACCCATCACTAGAGGACATTCTTCCACTTTACAGAGCACTGGCAAGGCCTTATGAAGAACATAGTAAAGGGTATGAAAAGTCTCTGTTATTAAGGAAGACTAGCCAAGTTTTTGGGGGATATGATAACTATGTATATATATATATGGGGATCTCATATCTGTTCTGATTACTGTCATGCTCATAAATAGTAGGACAGACAGTGTTGCTACAGTACACGTGGTCTACATGTCTTTTTACACTATGCTTTTTAAACTAAGGCATGTTAGTGATGGTGGTGCAAGACTGCATTCATGTGTTTATGCCATCAATACTAAAGCTTAATTATGAAACTGATAAAACAAATTATTTTTAGTTAAAACTGCACCAGTACAATTATGTATAGCAACCAATCGGCACTTTTCTTCTGCTTATTTTACATTCAGTATATAAATTTGATTAAAGTTAAGGTTTGGTTTGATGATGTATCAAGTAGATTTTGGCCATTTTAAAGTGAAATAAATCTACCTGTCAATTGCAATGCAATGCACAAAATAAACACATTTTTTTAATTTTTATTCTGGGGTTGACTTGCCCTTTAAAAATGAGAAGTTATATTTTTGAAATTGCAATTTACAAAATTGCATGTTAAAAATTTGATTTGGCTATATCTTCATTGAAATATATATTCTGAAAAATCAAGATTTCAACACTGAAAGCATTGGGACACATTTGTAAAGAAATAAACAAAAGTTCTAAAGTTTTTTCCCACAAAGTTGCAATTTTGGTGTGATTTTTGAATTATTATTTAGGTCCATCTCTTTTCTCTTGAACCCTATAAGAGGTTCCTACAGATTATGTGTCAATACAACAAAAGTTTCTTTTAACAAATGGTTATTTCACCCAGCAGCAAACAGGTTACAATCAAAGACAGTTTTCTTCCAAAAAAATTTGACAACATAAAAAGCTTTCAGCAGCAATAACAGTTCACAAAAACCAGAATGGTAGCAATTTAACTGACCTCGGAGCAGGTAATCTTGTGAATGTATGCATAGACTTCAATATGTCACACTCCCATATTTCTCTTTTTGTCTATCTTAGGGCTCCTACACAAGGGCGTTTTTGACCTGCGCTCCCCTGCGTTGCGTTTGGCTGCGTTCAGCCGCAGGGGAGCGCAGGTCTAGACGCACCTCATTTTGTTCAATGAGATTGTACCCACGAGACGCGTGTAAGCGCCGAACGCAGATTCAGACGCAACATGCTGCATTTTTCCTGCGTTCGACGCTCACATGCGTTCGTGTGAGTACAGCCCCATTGAAAATAATTGAGTGCGTCTATACCTGCGCTCCCCTGCGTTTGAACGCAGCAAAACGCAACGCAGGGGAGCGCAGGTAAAAACGCCCGTGTGTAGGAGCCCTCAGTCAGAGCCCCTTAAGAGACTGATAAGCGCGGGATTTAAGGGCTACTAATTAGCCACCCGAGGCTAATCAGACCCAGCTGGCCAGCCTGCAGCACCTCACTCTGCTACAAACAATACCACAATTGCAAATTCTGTAAAATTCCTTCTTATAAAAATTCTGACGGACCATCCTCATCCTCCTTCATAACCGAGATGATATGAAGGAGTAAGTTTTGGTAAAAAAAAAAAAATATGGGGAGTTCGACAGCTCTGAATATATTCAGGCCCATTCAGTGTTGGACTGGGATGCCAGGGTGTACCAGAAAACTTTGGGACAAACTTTTTTCCTCTTCCCCGTACTCAGCCATTACTTTTCCTAGTCTCTTTTCTTTACATATTGTACTTGTTCCTTCTATTTACTTTGCCTTGTTGTTCCCTTACAAAAACAGTAAATGACAAAGAAATAGTAAGGAGCGGTATCTTAAAACTGCCCAGCAGCACATTGTTGCAGAGTCAAAATTATACACAGACCTGTAGGTTTTTCAATGGAGATGAACTTAATTATCAAAGTAATTTGCCTTCAGATCTAATAGATTTACCAGCTTATGCTGGGCAAGTGATAAAATATCTCATCAATAAAGGTGCAGTGTCGGACTGGCCCACCGGTGGGCAAAGGTGTCAGTGGGCCCTCATGCTGCTAAACTTTTGGCCTATTTCATGACCTTTCCTTATTTTTATTAGAACAAAGAGGCTAAATAGATATAAAAATTGATTATGGTATGTAACGAAAACAAATTAGGAGAATAGAGTTTGATTGAGGAGATGAAGAACATTAGTACTGAGAGCGGGCCCCTGGTCTAAAGTTTTATGGTGGGCCCCTGGTCTAAGGTTTTTGGGTGAGCCCCTGGTGTCCCAGTCTCACACTGGTATTGTATATTGTGTGTATTTTGCACAATTTTCCAATGTATTTCACGTTGAAGTAGTAGAAAGGTGAAGATTCTAATTTTGTTATACAAAAGAAATAAAAGGAATTTTAAAATATAAATCAATATTTTGTGCAAACTAATTAAACAAGTGAAGAAAATGAATTGAACACCATCCAAAATAACAAATGATGTAACTGCCTGCAAATAAATTTGCAAAACTGCTGTGACAATTCGCCAGTGAATAATCCAGTGAAAGTCCATCAAGTTCAACCCTCCAAATTAAAACCCAGAATACACACCACACCACTCTTTCACACAAACCATATATGCCCATAGCTATATTAACTGTAGAGTTTAGTATCAAAATAGCCTTTGATATTATGTCTGTCCAAAAAATCATCCAAGCCCCTTTTAAAAGCATCAACAGAATCAGCCATCACAACATCACCCGGCAGTGCATTCAACAACCTCACTGTCCTCACTGTGAAGAACCACCTATGCTGCTTCAAATGAAATTCCTTTTCTTCTAGTCTGTAGGGGTGGCCTCTGGTGCGGTGATCCTCTTTATGGGTACAAAGGTCCCCTGATATTTGTCTATAATCTCCTCTAATGTATTTGTAAAGTGTAATCAAGTTCCTTTCGCAAGCCGCAAGTGCCTTCCAGAGAAAACAACCCCAACCTGAACAGTCTACCCTCATAATTTAAGTCTTCCATCCCTCTAACTAGCTTAGTTGCACGTCTTTGCACTCTCTCCAGCTCATTTATATCCCTCTTAAGGGCTGGAGTCCAAAACTGCACTGCATACTCCAGATGAGGTCTTACTAGGGATCTATATTCTTATCACTCATTTCTAAGAGCTCTCCAGATCAAGCATTTCCCGAATCTGAAAGTAGGAGTGTCCATTCAGTTCAACAGCATTCACTTAGCCCTGGCCATATTCCATAAGTCATATTTCCCCACCCTTATCCTCTAGTTACATCATATCTGAGTGCAGCACTTCTCTGTATGCAGACAGGCAAGCAGTATTGAAGCAGTATTGAGCTTTGTTGACAAAGAACTGGTAAAGAACTTTTCAAACTGATTGTAGAGGATCATTTAAGCAGTACTGCTCCTTGTCGGGGGAGGGGGGCATGAATTCTTCAGGTCTGTAATCTCCCCCAGTATTGTTCATGTCTGTAAAACCCTGTACTCTTCACACCTCAGACCAAGACAGCATTGTTCACCTGATAAAACCACAGACAAGCTGCTGGAGTATGTACAGTATAAACGTAATTTATGTACATATATCTATATATATATATATAACAGTTATGTACATAACTGTTATATATAGTGTCCTACACTGCCTGTGTGCTATACTTTATGCTGTATGGCTGGGATTCTAAATAAGTTTATAACATATTATTTCATATTGGCACAGCTCCTCTCTGATACCCATTAAAAGAAGCATCCCTGCCCTGCTTTATGGCTGAGATTATAGGTATTATTATATTTTCTCTCTGATCCCCAATATAACCTACTGTGGAGGGTTAATATATATACTAATGAAATGAATATCACCACGGGGGGGTGGACTTTGTCCGGAAGGAGGAACATACTGGAGCTGTTTGTGATGACACTTTGCCCCAGACTATGCTGTTTATGTGTTTGACTGCATGGGATTAGTAAAAGCTTGGTTGAGGATGCAGAGGTGATATAAGGCTATTTTTTCATTAAGTAATAGGTTTAACTCTGAAAAAACACTATATTCTTTTTTACTGTTAACTTAACTGTGTATAACTTTAAAGATAGAGAACACTATATTTCATGACAGTTCTCCTTTAAGGAAACTCCAAACACACTGCCATTTAGTGTATAACTTGCATTTATAATATTTTTGCCAAAGTGCATAACCTTGCATTTATCAACATTGAACCTCATTTTCCAGTTTGCTGCCCAGTTTCCCAACTTAGACACATCACTCTGCAGAGTGGCAGCATCCTGCATGGAACCTATAGTTCTGCACAATTTATTATCATCTGCAAAAATATAAACCATACTTTCAATGCCAATCTATGATGAGAAGGCAGTGTACTCCTGGGTATTCAAAAAACTTCACTTCACTTCACAATATAGATCCCTAGTCTCCAGATCGAATAAAATCAAGTACTTTATTTAGAAATTGTGCAAATCAACCAAAACATGGTGTCTGATGCGTTTCGTGATAGAACACTTCCTCAGAGACCTCTTTTCAATGCCCACATCCAGGTCATTAATAAACTATTTGAAAAGCAAGGGACCCAGTACAGAGCCCTGTGGTACACCACTAACAACCAATTAGAAAATGTTCCATTTACCACCACTCTTAGTAGTCTATCTTTTAGCCAGTTTATGTTCCAGGCCAACATTCCTTAATTTAACCAGTAACGTCTGTGTGGCACTGTATTGAATGTTTTAGCAAATTCTAAGTAAATCACATCCACTGCCATCCCACTGCCATCCCAGAATCAATTCTTAACATGTTCTAGTCTCTTTTGAATTTCATCATGTGTGAACCATGCATCATTAGATGTATTACTAGAATTGGAATATTAATAAGGAAACCTTCATTAGCTGGTTCCTCATTTGTGTAGACAAACAAAAAGTATGCATTCAGAATCTGAGCTATTTGCTTGTTCTCATCAACCCTCTGATAATAAAGGTCCTACCCCTTCCTGCTTCATTTTTTTTACAATTAACATATTGAAAAAATCATTTTTGGATTCTGTTTACTACTTACTGCAATATCCTTTTCCATATCAATTTTAGCTTGCCTGATTACTTTTTTTTGCATGATTTTTTGGCCTCCTTGTACCTCATAAATGATTTGGCTATCCCAGCTAACTTGAAAGCCTTAAAAGCATGTCTTTTCTTACCCACCTCAACACCAACACTTCTATTGAACCAAAATGGTTTTGCTTTGCAATGACATACCTTGCTTACAAGCGGAACATATACTGACATGTATATTAATTAAGTAGCATTTTAAAGACTTCCCATTTTTGTTCAGTGTTTAACCCTGTGAAAAGCATTTCCCACTTAATATGTTGCACAGATGTCATTATACTGTCAAAGTTGCACACCTGAAATTCAATGTTTAGAATTGCCTCTGCAATGGAATCTCAAAGGATTGACCATGTTATGATAACTATTCCCTAAACAGTGTCAGACTGGGATGCCAGGGGCCCACCAGAAAACCTTAGACAAGGGGCCCAAAAGAAAACCTTAGACCAGGGGCCCAACATTCCAAACTATTATTACTTCTCTCCTCAGTTAACCTCTTTATTAGCCTATTCTTTTAAATCTTACTATACTCTATTCTTCCATTATTAAGCCTCTTTTTCCACATAAAGAAAAAGGGATGGACATGAAATAGGCCAAATTGTTATAAGCAAGAGGGCCCACTGACACCTGGGCCCACCTGGTATCCCTGTGGGCCAGTCCAACACTGTCCCTAAATGCTCACCCACACAAATGCTAGAGATGAGTTCAGTATTATTAGTTATTACAAGATCCAAAAGAAAGTTATCCCTAGTATGTTCTTGAACTCTGTGAGTTTTAACCCCAAAAAATTGAAAATTCTTATTTGAATTCAAATTTACGATTCAAACCTTAGTAAAACTGAACCTTAAAATATAAAAATTAAGGCATCCCAGGGACAGGGGTTTTTGCTCCATGGGGCACTTTTGTTCCCCATCACATTACCTCATACAGTATATTGGAGTCTTCTGTTTTACAGCTCCTGGATCAGTTCAAATACTGGTGTGCACTGTTTTGTACCCAACATATGCCCTTGTATGAGTTGCATTCCTGTATTGCTGTTAGAGCATTTGCTGGCCAGTGCTTGTACCCCCATCTGTGTGTCCTCTAGGCCTGTCCAAAAGGCATCCGGTGACAGTGGTGTATGTGGCCCCTACACCCCATTTTACTTTGTGGTAGTTAGCTTAGGCTCAGTCAGTTATTAGGTAGAAATAGTTAGGGGACTGAACCTTACTGCCTCCTGTTATTTATTTTTTTTATTTTCTTTGTTCCCAGTACAGGAGATACTGTATACGTATCTTTCAATGGAAAAAGGTTTCACAGTCAGCTGCCTCCCTCAAAAGACTTTCCTAAGGTAAAGGCTTTTTTTTTTTTTTTTTAAACGTTTTCTGTATAGAATTTCAGTTAGTAATTGCTGCAGACTTGGGCTCTTGCAAGAGGCACTAACACTAAGGGGCAGATTTGCTATTGGTCGAATTTCGAATAAAAAAAAATTGAAATTCGACCATGTGAAGTAAAATCCTTTGAATTCGAAGGATTTTACCGCAATTTGATCGATCGAATAGAAAAAATGTGATCGATCGATTAATTGATCGATTCGAACTATCTTATCGATCGATCGAATTTTTAATTTTTTTTAAATATAACGGTCCTCAATTCGGCAGTTTAGATCTGGTGAACTAGGTGTTCAAATGGGGAAGTACTTCGACCATCGAATAGTCGAATATTCTAATTAAATTTGATTTGAATATTCAAATTTGCCTAATTTGCATATTCAAAGATTATAATTTGACTTTTATGCAAATTTGATCGAACCTCGAATTCTTCACACAAATTTTGTAAATTTGCCCCTACTTATCTAATTGCATCTGTGTAACCTCAGCAGTTACTTTTGGTTTCATACGTACCTCTGCAGACCCCAGCTGAGTATAATCAATGGATTCAACTGGCTATGCAACCCTCTGTCTGTGTAGACACCATAATAAGGTGATTATATCCAGGTGTGACACCCACCAAATGGTGATGGTCCTGTCCACTCTCTAACTCTCTAACAGAATGCTCTTCCAGTTGCCTCAGGTAAGTGCTGCTGTTCTCAGCAAGTTTGTGAGGCTTTTTTGTCTGGGATTTGATCCTGGTGTCCTGCCATATGGTAACATGATTATAGCCTGGCATTATCACGGACATGAAACATCCAGCCGCAGGTGACTTTGGTGGGCTGATTTACTAAAGATCATATTTCGAAGTGGAAAATACTTCGAAATTTGTATCGAATTAAAATAAGATTTTTCACTGAATTTGGCATTCCCGATCTAAGAAAAATATAACATTTTGGCGTACAATCGAAGGATTTTTCTTCGATAAAATAAAACTTACAAAAATGGTCTAGAAGGTCCCCATAGGCTAACAGCACTTTGGCAGCTTTTATTTTGCAAAGTAAAAAAAAAATCGAAGTATTTTTAAAGAGAGTACTTCAAATTGCAAAGTCAAAGGATTTTACTAATGGTCGAAGTAGCCTATTCAATGGTCGAAGTTTTTCAAATTTTAAATTTTTTTGCATTCGAATATTCACTTTGACCGTTAGTAAATCAGCCCCCCGGTGTGGCTTTCAGGGGTCACTCAGTCAGTCTCTCACCCATCTTGCACACAGGTCAGACTGGCATAACAGCACCCCAAACACCAACCAACACCCACAAAACACACAAAAATGTGTTGCCACCACTCTCAACTTCACACTGGTGTTGAGAGAAACCAGGTACTCTAGTAGTGAAAGGGTTAATGTAATTGAAACACACACTTCCTACCAGCACTCAAATTCTGTAAAAAAAAATTATTGTAATTTTATCTCTAGTTATTCTTCCAAGGAAATTCTCCCACATAAATGATGACTTTTAACTTTTCAATAGGAATGTATTTTACTTATTGTTTTTTAAGCTTAGAATAACCCTGTTTCTTTTTAATTTATAAAGATTGTGCCAGGCAATCTGGTTTGACAGACACCAAAGCAATTCCATTTTAGCTGAAAATATCGTTTACTTACAAAAGCATTTCCCAGTTGAAACAGTATAATTCCTGGTTTTGTTTGCAAACTAAAACCACACATCAAGGGTACTTTAGCAAAATTATCATAAACACCAAATAACAAATGTCTTAAGAATAAGACATCAGCTTTTAAAATTGGAACATAAAGTCTGAATTGTGTTTAAGAAATTAGATAATAATATTTGAAGGGCATTCATGGAATACTATTGTTAAATGACATTTAAATTCAGAGTTCATTTCTTGTTTCTTTGTAAAGCTCTCTGTAACAGTCTCCTGAATACACTCAGTGATAAAATTTAAACTTTAATAGCTAAGCTAATGTTTTAGATGTATAACCAATGCATTTTTTGTTCTCCGAGGACACAAGCTATTATATATTTTAATTCTGCATTATAAAGTAAATTGAAAAAATATTGATAATTGCCTGGGAATGGCATGAGTAACAGAACACGGATTGACACTCTAATGGTGCATTTGATGACAAAAATGGTACTCAGGACAATGCATGACACACAATCAATGCTTGATTAGAATGGGCCTGGAATACTTTTTCCTGATGCATTAAGTTTCTCCTGCTCTCTTCACCAGCAGACTAAAAATGACTCCTGAAAGTGACTGGTATTATGGAGTATTCCATGTGACTATGTAGGACGCTCTCCCCTAGGCTGTTGCATTGGCAAATTCAGTATCAACTGTACCAAAAACTATTTGTAACATTCAGGCTAGGATTCTGAGATATTTAAAAAAGACACTATAAAAAAATAGGGGATACTATTAGGGGATAGTAAAAAATTTGTAGTTCAAAATAAAGTAGTTCAATACATCTTAAGAACTCTCATGGTTAGAGTCCCATATGAATGACATTCTGGGCATAGAAAAGGTAATGGGAAAATAGAGGGGAGGAGACTTGGTAAAAATGAATTTGCGGCATTAGAGCAGGTAGAGGATATTGAGCAGCATATTGA
Source organism: Xenopus borealis (assembly GCA_024363595.1). Lineage (NCBI taxonomy): Eukaryota > Metazoa > Chordata > Amphibia > Anura > Pipidae > Xenopus > Xenopus borealis. The sequence goes on from CM044444.1 coordinate 77,421,112, forward strand.
TCTTTTTTTGTAAAAAATGACATTATAGTGGTATTACTGCATAACGTACATCCACCTGTAGGTTAAAATAAATATGAATAAATAGCTGCATATCAGAAAACTATGTGGCATCAATTAAAATAGAATATGGCAAAATGGTAAGGCAGGCAGCAGCACCTACATACTGTACCTTGTGCCTCTGAATGATGCGCAAGGTGTGGGCTGGGTAAGGGGCAGGATGTTTCCTGCTCTGAAAGTGAATGCAGAGGCCAAGGTCTAGTTACACAATGCAGGACACAGCCTGCAAAGTGTGTAAAAAAAGGGCAATGTTTGTCTTTGTTGCATGCTGTAGTCCTCATTATAAATTCGGACTGATGTATTATTGAAGATGTTAGATGTTAGATATACATTATACATTTACTGCCTGAAATTATAAAAAAGTTCCTAAGTTCCCACCTACAGTACTATCTGAAATAGAAATTGGTAAGATCTTTTCATTCATAAGAGTTCTGTTGGTGGTACTACTGAAAATTGGCCACCATAAGCCTGAAAAATGTTATATTCTTCTATTATTAACATGCAAAAAATACAGTAACTCCAATAGTGTGTGCAGTACTTGCGATCTGCAATGACTATATTCAGATAAGGCAAACTGCTAAAATGAAGCTACATCTTCCTCAATCCTTATGTATGTTTCCTTATTTCAATGCCATAATATCCTGCATGCTGGAAATGCATTAAAGTTGTAAAAAATGCTGGCGAATGTTCTTTTTGAAATGTAATGAAATCTCTGCTGTGGAATGAATGGAATCAATTTATAAGTCCATATGCCACAATGTAACTGTTCACTGTTGAGTAATATGTATGGTAAATTTTATATTAATGAAACAAATAATTAATTGCAAGGAATGTCTGAAAGTGGCAGCACCAACAACATTGAAGTAATTGTTGGCTTGCCATAAAATGGGGCAGGTAAATATTTATGAAATTCATCATGTGGACATTCAAATAAGATTTTATTTTTAAGCATTACTTTATCAGATCCACTGTGAATATTATGGGGCACATTTATTAACATTCTCATTTAAGTGATTTTAGAGGTTTTTGAAACCTTGAACAAACTAATGTATGGACCTGTAGGGCTAATTCCCCTACTGGGTTGAACCAAATGATGTGGGAATCCCCTTATGTGAGCTACAGGATCTACCTAGAGCTTTGGGAGGGGCTGGAGCCTTGTCCCAGCTCAGCATATCCGGCAGGTACTGGAGGGTATCACAAGGTATTGCTTCTGCACCACTTTTGTATAAATAGGAGATGTCATGTGCTCACAGCCATTGCTGCTAGTTTTTCACTTTCACTTTGGAAGCAGGATGGAGTGATTGTCGGCTGGGGTGCTACAGGGGCAGACCTCAGGCTATGGCGACACACCACATGGCTGCTATGCCCTGTGTGGACTTAGGGATAACTAGACCCTGATATTCATTGAGATGGATACCAAAACTGGACTTTGTGTGCTCACACTATGGACATTGCTGTGAGCTATAGTTCAGCTCCGGATCAAGCAAGTGTGTGCTTGGCTAGGAGAGCCTGGAGCTTTTGAAGGATGCCATCATTTGGATGCCTGTTTCAGCTCTGTGTGAGCCTGAGTGACTCTGCCTGAGGAGAGTAGAGGAAAAGGATCCAGTGCGTCTACTATTATGATACAGGCTTTTTGTGTGCCTGGCACATGAGAGCAAGTACCTTGTCCATCAGGAAAGGTATTTGGGCAAAAACCTGGGACCAAGTGTGCTCTTTTGGGAAAGAGGGACTGAGACTCTTTATCTGCAAAGGAGTAGTGCAGGGCTTTGCCTGACAAGGAATTACCAGGATAGGACTGTCACATGTTCCCTAGGGTAGTGGGTCATGCTATTGAATGCATATTTTTACTGTGAATATTTACTTACCCTTTAATCTGCACTTTCTTTATTATAAAGTTGATATTGTTATGAAGCAAAGTGTGTGTTGAATGTTTTTCCTAATGAGGCCACCAGCAGGTATATTTCCGGATCCCATTAGAAGAAATTCCCAGTACCCTTTCACCTTGCAAAGGGGACTCGTGGTCTGCTTTTGAAAGATGATATTCAGGCACAACCTTGGCACCAGGGGGGTGGCCAAGGGGTCATTACACTGACTTTCTCTAAAACCACAAATAACATGGAATAATCCAAATTTTAAAAGTATAAACCAAAAAAATTAACATCTCCACAACCTCTGAAAATTCAATATTTTTGGACAAATTCTACTGAAAAAACTTTAGGAAGTCTCTAAAAGAGCAAATTGATTAAAAAGGGTTCTATAGGTTTGGCATAGCTCCCACTGACTTATAGCACCTCGACAACTTTTACATGGTGAAGTTTTGCATTAGGTTTTTTTGTGGTTTTTACACTTAATACACTTTTTACAACTAATAATCTCATATTTAGAGTTTAGAGAAATAGAAAAAAAGGCTTACAGAACTAAAGGTCCTTCTTTCTTGTTACTTTCTTGTATTCCTTTTTTCTCTAATGACAACGTGATTTTAAATTCTGAATTTAAAGTCTAAACATTTTGAATGCATTCAGTAAATATCCATTAAAAAAATGAGTAGACTCAAACATGGATGATATGCAGTACATCAATAGTTATGCCCACTGTGTTGGTCATTATTGTTTATCGACCACAAAAAAAATATGATGCTGGTTCCAAATTGCTTTATCTGAAGTATTGCCTGAAGTCTTTGCCTTCTATGAAGTCCAAACACATTTTGTGCTTTATAATTCCTGCTGGTATGGAAGTCAATATATCAATTGAAAATTGAGCAATCATACATTTTACAAAGAAATTGTTCACATAGAAACGACAATTCCTACCAAGCTAAATCGTAATTGTCATAACAATGTACAGTTTAGTGATAAGCTGAAAGCTAAACTTTATATTGAATTAAATTTGAGACTTCTGGTTGAACTGTGCTGTACAAATAGGACTTATTGTCATTATTACATGGAAATGTATTATCTTTGAGAAAAATAAAAAGTAAACAACATTGTTTAATGTTTTTGCATTCTGTATAACATTTAATTACATCTTAATATAAAAGAAGAAAGAGTTTGTTTTTGTTTTATTTGATAACTCCTCAAACAATAAATGAACACATTAATCAATTTGGGTACTATAGGACCCATTATTACTTGTGTGATTATTATAATATTGTAGTGAATTGTTTTATTAACTTGCATTGAAAATAATATTTTTTCTTTATGTGGGAGTCTGTATTAGTGCCCATTCATGGACATAGGTTGTGTTTTTTTAATAGGAAAAACTAGTCTAATGTTTAAATTGCATATGTCATCTTCCTCAGGGAAAATAATGATAAATGATATGTTATAGTATTGCACATGGGTTACCATAAAGGGAGGGTATATCTCTCCCAGAATGCTTAAAGGGATACTATCATGGGAAAAAACATTTTTTCAAAATGCATCAGTTAATAGTGCTGATCTGGCAGAATTCTGCATTGGAATCCATTTCTAAAAAGAGCAAATAGATTTTTTTAGATTTCATTTTGAAATCTGACATGGGACTAGACATACTGTCCCAAGTCATGTGACTTGTACTGTGATAAACTTCAATCACTCTTTACTGCTGTACTGCAAGTTGGAGTGATATTACCCCCAGCAGCCTAACAACAGAACAATGGGAAAGTAACCAGATAACAGCTGCCTAAAACAAGATAATAGCTGCCTGGTAGATCTAAGAACAGCACTCAATAGTAAAAACCCATGTCCCACTGTGTTCCATTCAGTTACATTGAGAAGGAAAAACAACAGCCTGCCAGAAAGCAGTTCCCCACTAAAGTCACATGGCCAGGAGCAGCTGGGAAATTGACAAAATGCCTAGCCCCATGTCAGATTTCAAAACTGATTATAAAAAAATCTGTTTGCTGTTTCTAGGAATGGATTTCAGTGCAGAAGTCTACTGGAACAGCACTATTAACTGATGCATTTTGAAAAAAAAAACATGTTTTCCCATGACAGTATCCAGGGCCACTCCTGACATTAGCAAGGTGAGAACCAGAATTTGTTGATTTTGTTTCTCTTCAAATATTTACTTTCAACACATTACAGTGCACCTAAGCACTGGCTCCTAGGGTTCAGCACTGGCCCAATGCCCAAGGGTTCAGGGCTTGTAGAAGGTGAACTGCATTCATGAAAACCCAAAGGTTGATCCACCTAAAATGTGGCCAACTGCCCAAACAACTCATATAATGTTAACATTTATTTGAAATATAGCTACAATTGAAATAAACAGAACCAACTGTCCACAATACTGCAGACTTAAAGGTTGCAATGCTCACAGACATCTTTATTGAGTATACTGCTACAATACATTCAGACATCTGAATCAATAGGTTTTTCTCATATTGAACACACGTGTTGTTTTCTATGTAAACAAAAGAATTTGTATTCTTTTTTGTCTGTCCTTCTTTGTGTGTTCTTTGTCTTTTTATAGTCAAAGAAAATATTATTTTAATCCTATATACAATGCAAATATATACACCATATATATATATATATATATATATATATATATATTCTAGAGAAACAGACAAAAAAGGTTTACAATGGTCATTCAGGTACAAATCACACAAAGGACATTTTTGTGTATGGAAAATGATGGATTAAGTGCTCCTTTTTACCACATTTTCTTAATTTGAAACTCAATTAGTAACTTGGCTATGCAATCCCAGCTTTACTTTATTATCATACATTACTAATACATCCCTACTTTTACTCAGGAACTAGCTCCAAATTTCAGGATCTTGTTTCAAACGTTATACCTATTCATTTTTGTAACAGTCAAGTTCAACCCCGCAGTCATTTATAAGTTGCCTTGTTAATGCTCAATTATTCTACACTGGGTGACCTTGTTCCAAAACCTTTCTTTTGTGCTGCATCCTATTAAATCACTATAGTGTAAAACAGCTACAGTAGATACAATTTACTGCTTAAATAATTTATCTAGATTCTGTACAGAAAGTCTTTGAACAAATTCATCAGCTAATAAAGGAAATTGATTTCAGAAGACAAAGTCAATATGAGGTTAGCACTCCACCTTGGGAAGCACTACTTAAATATTTTGTCTTAAAAAATGAAACAACAACAAAAGACAAGATAAATAAAACTGTCAAAATGAAATCCTTTTATAATAGTATATGTTTGTTTTATCTCTGGGTCGTGTTTATGTGCTCTAATTTAAGGAAACATATATTTTATAGTGATACCTAAGGTGAAAAAACATCTTTCTTGGGAGTTGACACAGACTTTTCTGCACATTAAATAAAGTAATATTAAATAAATATTGCAACAATAGAACAAGGGATATGAATTGTGTCATTCAGTTGGATTCTTCTTTTGTAGACAGATAAAGCTAGATTAGAAGTCTTTGAGCAAATAAAAAAAAATACATAAGATTTTGGTGACACCTTTTCTCCTCAGCAACACTGCTGAAAACTTACCTGGTCTTAATCCTCATTGTAAAGGATACTTTAGGCATCTGCAAACGAGTTCCCTGCATATTGAAGGATTATGTAAAAAAGTGTTATTTCCCAACATACTTAAGGCTCATAGTCATTCAATCCCTCCCTTACCTTGTTCCATTGTGAAGTGATGGGTTAAGGTCTTAAAGTGTCTCTGTTGTCCATAGTGGGTGGTGCACAGCAACCCAAAGCAGTTGAGTTTTAAGCCCCAGAATACATCACTCCACAATAGAAAAAAGGTGGGAAAGGAATAGATAATAGATCATTTGCATCAAAGATAATCTATTATGTGTTCCTTTCAATGTGTGGAAACAGGAATGACCATGTTAAACAAATACATTTATATTTATTTTTGGTTGTTTGGATAGTATTTATTTGTATGAATGCATGTCAAAAATTGAATGTTTCCCTTTGATTTTTGAACATGTTTTACCTCATGAGAAATGTACATTAAGTAGGAGCAGCAATGTATGAATTATAGGATCATGGAAGCAACAGAGCTGTCCTATTCTCTAAGAATAAAAAGCTTAGCTTGCTTACCTTTTAGCTTAGCTTGCTTACCTTCGCCAGCTCAGACCAGGGGAAGTGCAATGGAGTGCATAGAACATCCTCAATCTTTAGTTACTTACATCATAATTTTTGAGTGGAAAACTGCTGTAGTCTTTTCCTTTTTTCAGGGCGATAGGCTGCAAGTGTTAAAAAACTTTTATTTGTGTAACCGCTTTACCCCATACATTTTATAACATATGTGAACATTATTTTACATTGGAATTATGTGTTGGGCATTAAAACAACTCTCTTGACTTTATTAGGCTTCCCTTGGCATGTCTACTTATCAGTGTAAATGTAATGTTTTAGATGCAACTTGTAACATAAAGAGGTGCATTCAACTTTAAATTTCCCACCGTATGCAAATTAGCCTGAGTGCAAGATCTCTAACAAAGTTGTGCTAGGCAGAATTGAACACTATCACATCTTCTCTTCTAAGTAAATTTGTGCCGTCTGAGCAAATTTTTGCCTGGTGAAGTGTTGCGACAGCTGTGAAGCAGTTGCTGGCTAATTTTAGCCGCTTAGTAAATTTGCCCTATGGCAAATCTGGGAGAGATTTCAAATGGGCAAAAGGTAACAAAGAAAATAATTATTGGTGTATGCTATAAACCACCTTGTATAAGTGATGAAAATGCAGATCAGGTATGTTTACAAACTGAGGATTCTTCACAACTAGGTTATTACAACAAGTTATTATTATGTGCGGCTTCACTTATCCAGACATTGACTGGAATGGGGTTGCCAAGTCAGAAAAGGCTAGTTTGTTAATATGTTGAATGACAACTTTTTATTTCAACTAATTTATGTACCTACTAGGAATGAATCTCTTTTGGATCTTATAACTAATAATACTGAACTCATGTCTAGTAGTGATGGATAGTGATGGGCGAATCTCACCCGTTTCGCTTCGCCGAAAAATTAGCGAATTTCCAGCGAAATTCGCGAATTGGTGAAAAAAATCCGACGCGTCGCGTCGTTTTCGACGCGTCGCGTCAAAAACGACGCGCGACTCGTTTTTTTGGCAAATTTTTGCTGGCGAATTTTTGCTGGCGTTTCACGAATTTATTCGCCAGTGGCGAATCGCGGGAATTCGCCGCGAATTCGCCCCCGGCAAATAAATTCGCCCATCGCTAGTGATGGACAAATTTATTCACAGGGGCAAATTTGCAAAACTTACAAATTTTACTTCAATTTGAACAATTTGAATACAGCCTATTCAGCCACAGAATAAAAACTTCTATTTTTTAAATAAATATTGTTTGGTCTTTTTTTCTTCGAAAATTCCATGTTATGGGAGTACCAAAAACTCCCATTATTTTGAAATTCGACCCTTGATAAATCTGCCCCTAAGTTTGTATCAAACATCAGTTATTCTATTTTGTAAAATAACATTAGTATAGTGCTATACTAATATGTATAATTAGTAATCTCTTGCACATGGAAGTCAATTGGTTTCATTGGTAAAAGAGTGCAGTTGTAAATAACTGTAAAAAGACGACTTCATACACTGTAGGCTTTCGAGCTACAGATACTGATGAGGTGTAAAATTGATAAAGCTAACTTTTAATTTCCTGTTTGTTTACCTTTGTGTGTAAGTATAAATGCCAGTTTGTTCTTCCTTTAAACAAAAAAATATTGACCCTCAGAGCTTTATACTTGCTGCCATTCCTATGTTTTCAAATTGAATTGCCGAGTTCTATGAGATTCAATGAGATGCCACAAAGTTAATGAGAGAGACTTGTCTTTAAATGCATAATACAAAAACCACCAAATACCCTTGGGCCTAGAATTATATTGCGATCACTGCAAAGACATCCATTGTATAAAACTGTATTTGAATTGAACTGATGTTCTACACTTCACTGCTATTTTCAAGTAAAAGGTCAGCTGAGGTATGTTTCCTTTATATGGGGGTTGAAGCTACTTTTGGTAGAAGTGTTCTCAAAATGACTTTGTGTTTGAGGTAGAGATTGCTACAAAATCCTATGTGTTTGACTCAACAAGGGATTTTGAAAAGCAAACAATGTGAATATAAAAATATATTTGAGAAAAAAAGAACTGTATTCTGCTGTTTTTCAGCTGTGACCAAGACATCAAACATTACTTCACCACTTAAGAAAAGATGGCCATTTTCCACACCATAAAAAATTGCTCACTAAGCGAATGGATCAGCAGAGGAGGGCGAACTCGACAGTCCAAGTCTCTGCTGTCTTTTTACACTTAAAAGACAAGGGACACTCATTTGAAGATAGCAATGTCCAAATCTTGGATAAAGAAGACAGCTGGTTTGAAAGAGGTGTGAAAGAGGCGATTTATATTAAGGTGGAGAAACCATACCTGAACAAAGGCAGGGGCCTTCAACACCACCTGTCTGCCACATACAATGCTGTTCTAACATCTGTACCCTGGTGGTTTCAGAACTTCAGAACATCCATTCATGGAACTCTCCCAAGTAACACCTGTGTCTAGGAGTTGCATAACACATTGGTAATCCTATCATAGAAACTACACAGAATCAACACCTCTGTGAATTTCAGATGTAACCATTCTGAAGAGTTACAATGTACCGTTGTGGTTGGATTGTTGGAAAAGTTTATATGCCGAGAACTCCCCTACACCAGTCAGTTGAACTGAAGAAGCTGCTCGGATGAGCAGTGATAGGTCTTCATTTAAATTTCTCAGCAAGTCCAGTTGCTTTGAGTTACTTGTGTTAGATATTCCCATACCATCTACACACTGGACTGGATCCAAAACTTATTTATGCTTAATTTTTTAAAAAATACAATAGATTTTTTTGGACTTCAGGCAAACATTAGTTCATACAGATACAGCCACTTGGATTTGTGTGTTAAATGCGTCGTGACTCAGGGTTAATTGAAGAAACTGTGTTATCTAAAGTTATCTTAACTCATTTAATGCATTTAACCTTTTCATTAGCATACCAAAGCACCATTGTTTTCAATGGTGAACTCTTTAATTGGATGGGATGCTGTGACACAATACTCTGTGTTGAGTAAGTTAAATGGAATGTCTGAGTTAAATTATTCTGCGTCAAAGGCAAAATCCAAAGTGGCTTCATCTGTACATATAAAACCTGTACTGTGTTCTCTTGTAAAGCTTTGCCAGCCTTGCACCTATCAAAACACAGAACGCTGCGGACATCACTAAGGCTGTGCATATTGAGTGTTTATATTTACTAGCCATTGCACCATAAATGAGTTGTAATGAACTACAGCAATCACTAGCCATTTCCTTTTGTCATTGTCATGGTACAGTACCTTAACATATAACCACTGGCAGAAGATATTTTTATTTCTTTAAAACGGATGATGAAAAAAACATACTGCATGTGAATAAGTAAAAAAATAATTGCATTTACTTTTAGGGCTAATGCAAAATTATCCTATTCCCTATAGAGAAAAGTGCCGAGAATACTCTATTTCACTTGCATATAGCTGATCATTTATTTTTCCCAGTTGCAAACAATGACTCAATAACTTTCTACATTTCATATGGGGTCACCTGCAGAGTAGCTGAAGCAATTGAAGAAGTCAATTGAACTACCAGCTGCTTGTACCTTTCTGTATTGAATTTATGTGCTATCAAGAGGCACTACATAAGATTAAATTGTTTCTCCTAAGATGTTACATTCATAATTGCGCAGGAAATCCGTCATCCAGTAGTTTTCAGTGTATCATTGACCCTTCTGATATTGAAGGACTTCAAGAAATTGATGAAAATGGAGCAAAACCACTTTGAAATGGAAGATCACAGATTGAATCCCAATGAAATATTTCTACATGATTATGAACAGATATTACTTAAATATTCAATTATGAACAGATATTACATATTTATTCAATATATAAGCACACTGTATTAACATTGAAATAAAAAATGTTTTTATTATAAATAAAATACAACTTGATGCAAAGAAACCCAAGCTTGTTTTTCATTTGACAGCTGCTTGCATTATGCTCATAACCCCAGTGTTCTTTCTTATTGACCTCCACTGTTCTATGTTTGAATCTGCTTTGTCCTTAGAGTATTTCTTGTCCATTGCCCATACCACACATTGGTATACTCCACTCTGCACCTAGGGCACAGGGTATTTGTGTTCCACAATGGAGGAAGCACTGCCAGGTGGAAGGTTCAAAAGAACCCAGTCCTTAACATCTGCTGTATGATCCTGAGGTTTTCTGGTCTTGAGGGACCAAAAACTGTACTGATCACATACGATGATGATCAGTATAATAGAGAGGGTTGCTATTTTCTCCTGAAAGGGCATTTTTACATTTCTTTGATGCACATTATTGTGGCCTAATCCAAGAAAAGCATTTAAAAACTCAAAAATATCCACAGCAAGATTATAGCCAAAATAACCTTGAGTTTTCCTCTTCATGACTTTTGCCTTCACTTATAAATAATGACCAGGTCAGATTTGTGGCAGAACACCAAGTCCCAGACCACGTTAGGAAATTTCATAGCTTTCTATACATCATAAAACAGTAGAAATGTCCAGCTTTACTTCTATCACTCAACACAGAGAAGGATTCACAGGGGCTTCAAGGTGCCCACAACTTAATTTCAACTAGACTCAAAATGTTTTAAAGCTGTACTACCACTCTATTCTTATCCTAAAGCAAAGGTGGATGCATCTGCGGTCCTGTTGAGCACCTTCCATATCACAAATGTTACAAGACAGGGGCACCCATTAATCCTTTCATTTAATGAGAAATTATGCCACTTTTTTGGCACACAGTACCATACCATGTGAACTTCCAAAAATAACTATATAAATGCATTTGTCCTCCTCTTAGCATTGCAATGAAAACCTTTCCTAATTTAGATCCATTGTGAACTGATGCATTCTGGGAATTCCACTCACTATGGAAAGGAAAGAGATTCCAAGAATCAGAATCTATCAAACATGGTAAGAAATGGTTTATATTGCGTGGTTAGCCTAAGAGGTACAGTATTAGGAAATGGGTCTGTAAACCCATCTAGGCTACAGGTAGAGCACCAGTTACATCTTACCCCTCTCTAGGGTCGCCGTATGCTACATGAAAGGATGAAGGAATGGTGTTGTGCAAATACACTTCAATAAGGTTCTTGAAGATAAGATTTCAAAAAAAGTATAGAATAGGTAGAACAGTTACATTAAATAGATCTCATTATAAATGGTATCAGATCAAGTACGTACAGGTGTTTAGGATCAGTGAGTATAGAAAGTAAAAATACAAAAGCTGAGAGCAGCAATAGAATAGCAGTGGAACAGAAACTTGCCAATATATAAAACTGACATACTGTAGTACCAAAAATAAAAGCCATAAACTGGAGTAGATAGGACATATGGACTGAATTCTATAATATAAGGCTGTGTAAAAGGCATATACTGTAAATCAGAAGTATCCTGCTAAAAGGACCGAGGATAGGATGGATTATATAGAGGAGGACTAAAGCATCACAAGGGTCAGACACTAGAGAACCAAAATGCCAAACACTGGACTGGAATTTTTCAGGTTGTGACCATTTATAGATTGTAGATCAGAGGAAGAAGAAAGTAAATGTGCCAGATGATTGCTGTGTCATATTGGTGCTACATGGTAATATGTATTTGTACAAAATGTTAATTTGTAGAATTCAGATTTATATAAATATAGTCTAATACCAAATAGTTGGAAATACTGAATAAAATAATATCTAAGGAAATACATCATCAGCCAATGCAGTGCAAAAAAATAGTGATGGGCATGTTTTTTTGAAGTGCTTCACCCTTTTATTAAAAAAGTCACATTGCTTGAAAAAAGTGCTTATTGACCTCGATGCATTTAGCAAAGTTTCACAAATTTTGGGCAAAACCAGACAAAATTTCCTATCACTAAAAAGAACATCTGGGGGAAGATTTATCAAGGGTCAAAATTAAAATTAGAATTTTTGAATTGAAATTCCAAATTCAAGTTTTCAAGTTCTTTCATGGCCAAAATTGTGAAATTTGAATTGTTAAAATTCTAGTTGAGTTTTTGGTGTTATTTAGAACTCCCATGAACTCGTAATTCGACCAATTGCAATTTATTTTTAAAAATCAAATTTTTTAAATTCGGGTGAATAGGATCGACCTGCAAGCTCAACTTGAGTTTTTTCTTTGAAAAACACTTGAATTGACATTTAAGGAAGGCTGCAAAAAACAACTCAAAATTTATCCATGGACTACTCCCAAAAAACTTGAATTTGAATAACTCCCTCGTTGAATTTGAGTTTTGACCATATAAAAACTCAAAAATTCTAATTTCGATTTTGAATGTTCAATTTAACCCTTTATAAATCTGCCCCATACTGTTATTAGTGTTCATTATTTATTTAATTATAATAGTCATAAATGTATATATTGGTGGTAAACAGGGAGACCACTACTCAAGACAAACCTTATTTCATCTTACTTCATCTTCACATTAAAGATTTTTCCCCTCTTTCATATTTAAAAGGTCTCTTTTAAAGGTAATTCAGCAACTACAGATATGGTATCCATCATTTGGAAATCAGAAAGCTTCGGATTATGGAAAAGCAGTGTCCCATAGACAACATTTTATTGAAAACATCCATGTTTTTTTAAAATGTTTTCACTGTAGTAGTCCCACAAAGTGGACCAGAATTTGATGCGACCCCTTCGACCCCCCCACAAACTGTAGCTTATAATGCACCCCCTACTGAAATTTAGAAAGATATCAGAAGTCACCTTGGAATTACAGTATATGGCCTGTGGCCTCGTGCTTTCATTTGGTCACATAACTCCTCAGCAACTTATAATATCTTTATAAATTACAGTAGGGGGTATGTTCCACTATATAACTTTATTTAACTTTAACAAGGTTTTTTAGTAGACATGTGAAGATCGAAATTACGGAAAGCTATCCAGTTACGGAAAGTTATCCAGAAAGCTCCAGATCCCGAGCAGTCTGGATAACAGGCCCCATAACTATATCTACTGTACATGGAATGCCAAATGCAATTTTTATATTGGTTGGTATGTTTTTTCCTTTTATCCTCCAAGAAAAATAAAATTAAGTTGTTGAAAGGAAAAGTGTGAAAAGCCTCATAAAAAATATTGCAAAATACATCATTCTGAAAAGAAATACCATAGGGACCTAGATTATCTAGCATTATATAGCAAAAAACATTATATTGATATTATCCTGACAAAAATAGGGTTATTATCATTATTATTAATAATAATAATAATAATAATAATAACATGTATTTCTATAGCGCCAACATATTTTGTATCACTGTAAAGTAAATGTGAATATACAACTAAATTCCATGAATTACACACATAAAACATATGGAGTTACATCTCAATTGATACCAGTACAAAAGGTGAGGAATGCCCTGTGCAGAAGGAGCTTACAATCTAAAGTGAACGGAATAATACACAAGATGTGGGAGTGGGCAAGTTCAGTTAAGTTAAGTGGGTGAGAGATGTGGTTCTATATGTGGTATTGCATTTGGTAGTTAAGAGTGAGGCTTCTTTAAAAAAAGTGCATTTTAAGAGATTCCTTGAAAGCTTAAAGCAGGGATCCCCAACCTTTTGAACCCGTGAGCAACATTCAGAAGTAAAAGGAGTTGGGAGCAACACTAGCATGAAAAATGTTCTTGAGATGCCAAATAAGTGCTGTGATTGAACATTTGGTTGCCCCTATATGCATTGTCAACCTACACTGAGGCTCTGTTTGGCAGTGCACCTAGTTTTTATACAACCAAAACTTGTCTCCAAGCCTGGAATTCAAAAATAGGCTCCTGCTTTGAGGCCACTGGGAGCAACATCAAAGGGGTTGGAGAGCAACATGTTGCTCGCAAGCTACTGGTTGGGGATCACTGGCTTAAAGGTTGGGAGAAAGTCAGACAGACCATGGGAGTGAATTCCAGAGGAGGGGTGCAACCCTTGCAAAGTCTTGAATGCAAGCATGTGAGGAGATAATAAGAGTTGAATACCAGATCAGAAGAGGAGCATAGTAAGTGGTTGGGTGAGTATATAGAGATGAGATCAGAGATGTAGGGAGGGGCAGAGTTATGAAGTGCTTTGAATGTCAGGGTCATTATTTTGAATTGCATTCTGAAGGGCAGTAAAAGCCAGTGCAGGGATTGGCAGAATGGCATGGCAGAGGAGGAGTGGTTGCTGAGGTGTATAAGTCTAGTGGCAGTGTTCATTATGGACTGGAGAGGTGACAGTCTCTGGTGGGGAAGGCCAATTAAAACAGAATTACAATAGTCTAGACGTGATAAATTATACACAATGTTCCCAATTTTAGGCAGTTGTCTGAAGTTTTTTTTCCATTCATATACATCTCATTCTAAGCCAGCTATTATATCCTTTTATTTCCATTTATACATGACATGTAGCTTACATTCTGCTTACTTTATTAGATATCCTTATTCATATTCTTTGAATACTGACCCTTAGAATTATAAGGCAAGATAAATAGGGTAGAGGTCATCTACCTAGACTCTTGATAGAAGCAAAGAGCACTAAGGGGGCACAAAAGCCTGCCCAGTAGTGTTGTTCAAACAGCTCTCTGTCTGGATGTCTGGTTGTACTGTGCATCTTGTGTTGAATGAAAAATCCTCTTAAAATATAGAGTGCAGTGGTGGTGGATGCAAGCCATTCCTGTTATTACCATATTTCTCAACACGTTCTCACTGCAACCTTTTTCCATTTTTACACTAGTAGATGGGTAGGTGGCAGGAGGTTGGTGGCAGGAGGGGAAATGTTTGTCTCCTTCAATCCACTCATGAATACAGAAATGCCAAATGTATTGGCAGAACTAAGGTCTCATCTTGTAGCGCAAGATCTTAAGCTATAGCAAAAGCATAGAAAATCAATACACCGGCTGGAGCATATGGTGACTGAATTCATGGGGTTAGCCCATGTGCAAGATGCCATTCATACGGATAATGACCCCATGCATTATTGGGTGCCGAGGCTTGACCAGTCGCCAGAACTGGCACAGTATGCTCTGGCGGTGCCGGCTTGCCCCCCTGCCAGTGTCCTTTCAGAGCATGTGTACAGTGAAGCAGGTGGGGTGGTTACTGAAAAGAGGAACCCTGGTGCTACTGTTGTATTGTAAGCAATTTTTTTGTGGTGGGGGCCTATCAATGCTCCTACTGCTGTTCTGCTGCATTTTCCTCAAATTGTTTTTGTGGTGGGGGCTTCTAAAAATGTTTCTTCTAATACTGCCACATTGTTGTTTAATTTCTTCTGGTTGAGGCCTATCATGGCTTCTAAAAATGTTGCCTATAATACTGCTGCGTCGGCTAATTTCTTCTGGTTAAGGCCTCCCATGGCTTCTAAAAATGTTGCTTCTAATATTGCTGCTTAGTTGGCTAATTTCTTCTGGTTGAGGCCTCCCATGGCTTCTAAAAATTTTGCTTCTAATATTGCCTCTTAGTTGGCTAATCTCTTCCGGTTGAGGACTAACATGGCTTCTAAAAATGTTGCCCATAATATTGCCATTTAGTTGGCTAATGTCTTCTGTTTGAGGCCTACCTCATTTAATTCTTTTGGTTCTAATGCAATTGATTCCAATACTACTGCTGCTGCTGTTGCTACTACTACCTCATCATTTGGCAAAAGTCTTCTGTTTGAGGCCTACCTCATTTAATTTTTCTGGTTCTAATACAGTTGAATCCAATGCTGCTGCATGGTTGGCAAATGTAGTCAAACTATTATGACCCAAAATCCGGCATCTATGTAAGATGTCTGCAAGTACACAAATGAGGTCTCTAAAACAACTGCTGCCAAATGTCCTGCTGCCTCATTCCTTATACAAATAACAAAATATCAATCTCTTCAAATGCTACAACTAATGCTAGTGTTGTGTTATACTTGTATTGAAGGTTTGCAGTATGCTAGTGTTGTGTTCAATAATATTTCTATTAAAGGTTTGCATTATGTGCAACCAAACCAAAAATAATAATTTTACGTGTAATACTGCTGCATAGTTAGCAAATAAAGGTAGTAATTTCTTGTCTTTACTACAATAAAGCCACTTGAGTCCTATTTAGTTTGCTATTTTTGAGCAAAAGTGTGTTTAGGTGAACAGTGTAACATCAGTAACAGTTAACAGTCATATAACTGCAGAGAAGAAGTAAATCAAATGGAGATTATCTGCGGCAAAAAAAATCTTAATGTTGCCTGCCCCATACCTGCCAATGCCATTCTTATAGAGTAGATGTTGTTTCATTTTCCTGAAGTTACATGACACACATCATCCTGTATAATTCACACTGTACTAATGCAATTGCTGTATTACTCAAATTGAAAATCTTTAATTGGCAGCTGAGTGGGTCGAGGGTGATCCCGCAGCAGAAGAGGGCTAGGCTGCAAAGGATGCAGAAGAGGGCCTGGCTGCAGTAGAGGGCGAGGTTGCAGAAGAGGTGCCTCAACCTGGTGTTGATGCTGATACTCAGACTCAGTCACACCTCCTCTTGGACATGCTGTCTGCCTAGGCTGAACAGATTGCTGGGACGAGGAGGGAACTCCAGGAAGCCTTGGAGTTTGTTTGCACCACCAGGGATAACTCTCCTACTACAGCAGCCTTTTGTCACGGTCGGCACCCTAAACCAGAACAGATGCCAAGTTCCCTGGTCTCGGCTCGGCTTCACCAGTAGTGTGACCACCTTTGGCTTCGGGAGGAACCCTCAGCTACTCAGATGCCACCTGGACTTAACGAGAGGAACAAGGCAAGGAGTTCTGGCAAGCAAAGGGGCACGACTGTTGTTAAAGTCAGTTAGGCCGAAGATCACGGTACACTAGGATTAGGCAAGTTCGTAGTCAAGCAAGCTGAGTCGAGGCAGGCAGATATCAAGGATCGCCAGGCAGGCAAGGGTCAAACCGGGTAATCAATCAGAAGGGAAGAGGCAGAATCAGAATGGAAGTACAAGCCGGGGTCAGGTTACGGATATCAGAATAGTCAGGAACAGGCTGGGTCAAACACAGGAATAATACAAGCAGGATACAAGGAACAAACGCACAAAGGCTCAGGAAAGCACCAGGAATCAAATTCTATCACGGGCAATGAACAAAGCAAAAGTGTCCCTTTAAATACTTTAAAATTTTCGCGCCATTGTGCGCTGGTGTAATTAATAAAATTAATAATGCACCTATAAAATGCGGATGTGCGTGCGCGGCGTGCACTAAGAAGATGCCGGCAGAGGAGGAGCAGCAGCAGCACGTGGCGGCGGTTGGCGCGGCCGGCGTCCCCGCCGAGGGGGCAGCAGGCGTCCCTGCTGTCCCCCCACTAGACCACCAGGTACTTTTCTTACACCTTTTAATTGTGCACTGTTGTGCCTTATATGTTTTAAGCACTGTTGTGCCTTACATATTTTTCAGTAAAAAATCTGTTAAAACCTGTATATTTGGAGTTTATTTTTTATTTAACTACTACTTAGATAATATAGAAGTTGTCTGGATAATAGGACACAACTATTACTATTCTCAGTCTCAGTCATGTAACACAACATTACCTAGTATTTCTGATTCCTTCCATTTAAACATAATAATATGGTTTATTCATTTTAATGTGGGATACAAAGCACCCTGGTATTATCTGTTCGGATTTATTATTAGTTGTGCTTGTTTTAGTAAACTATTAGTAATATATAAACTATAGCTGGTACTTTTTGGTTAAACAGCAATATAGAGAAGTAGATATCATTACCAGTTGTTCAGAGGAAATGTGAAAATGTAATGTTTTTAAGAAACTGGAAAAAGTGGACCCTTTTTTTCTATTAATATAATAGAAATAATAGAATATAGATAATATAGGGCATGTGTGTAGCAGTATACGAAGCAAAACATGCATGTGAATGGGTATTTCAATTAATTCCAAATGCAAATCAGCACATTTGAACACAAAGCAAAACATGCCACATTCATTTATCTTCACAGTCTACAAAGCTTGAAAGTAAAGGAAAAGGTTGTATTGGTAGCTCCAAAGCTGAAAAAAGGTGACACAAACAAAACACCCATAGAAGATGGGTTTCATTAAATTGCATTGCGCCTTAAAAAAATAATGTGTTAATTATTTTGATGCGCAATGAAATCGTGGCACATGTCGAAAGCATTTTGCAAATTTTTCACTAAGTTCACAAATTATTCAGCGAGGCGGAACACCACAGATTCGCCCATCACCAGTTGCAAGCTATTTTGGGGTTTGCCTCTTATATAGGTTAATGATAGTATTTCTGTTTTTCCTGTATGTTTAATGTTTACACCCAATTATTGTACAACACTGCACAATATGATATATAACTGGACCTTAATAAGACCTTAATAAGTTGGGACTTTTTCCCAATCTCAATTTAATGTCTACACATGAAAGGGGCTATTTATTAAAAAAAATTTGGATTTTTTTTAAATATAAAAATCTGACCAAACTAGAATCCATGATTTGACCATATTTTTTTCAAATGTAATTATTGCATAATTATAATTATGGGGCATTGTCTAATGAAGAAAGACTAGGCAGAGCAGGGCAGGACAGTGCAGGCATAGAGACAAGACTAGGCAGAGCAAGACAGGATTGTGCAGGCATAGAGACAGTACTAGGCAGAGCAGGACAGGAAGGTGCAGGTGTAGAGACAGGACTAGGCAGAGCAGGACAGGACAATGCCGGCGTAGAGACAGGACTAGGCAGAACAAGACAGGATGGTGCAAGTATAGAGAAAGGACTAGAAAGAGCAGGACAGGATGGTGCAAGTATAGAGATAGGACTAAGAAGAGCAGAACAGGATGGTGCCAGTGTAGAGATAGGACTAAGCAGAGCAGTACAGGACAGTGCTGGCGTAGTGACAGGGTTAGACACAGCAGGACAAAGCAGGACAAGACATGTGGATGTTCACTAGGAACAGGAGAGGAACAGGATAGGGCTGGAGCAGGATAGAAACTAGACACGGTGAGGTAAGGCAAGGTGCAGACAGGAGAAAGAGCAGGGAACAATAGCCAGGAACAGTGCCGTAGTGCAGGCCAATGCTAAGGCACTGGCGGTGAAGAGGCCTGGCCTTATATAGGGTAGGGCCAGCCCTTATTGACTGACTCCAACCCACCAATAAGGATGCTGGAGTGAAATGGCTAAACCTGAGACATACAAGAAGAACAAATGAGAACATTGTTAGGCCAAGCAGCCTGTAACCAGGAAGTGCCAGGATCAACTCCCTTGTGACATGTTTCCTCAGGAACCGAGCATTTCAAACTGGGCCGCATTCATATCATTCCTGGGCCACAGTTTGGACACCCCTGTCCTACATCTTACCCTCTTTAAATTTCTGACAGATATCTTTAAAATGCAAATTAAGATTTTGGATTTTAGTGGCAACCACTTATAAAAAAGCACAGATTAAGAATATGGAGAATAGAACCTAAGGATAATTAAAATAGTTGCATTTCCATTACAAGAGCACCATTGAATGATGTAGCCCTTGTGCCATAAAATAAATCCAAAGTTCTAAAGAAATTTCTAATAATGTTTAAGTAGCCATATTTTTTTAAGATTTCTTTTTAATTGCAAAATTCTTATTCTACATATGAATTAGGCATACAGTGTAATTTCTCATGCTTCATTCCAGAAACCATATTTGTCATATTGCCAGAAATACCATCTACTGTATGAAAACTGTCAGTAATAATATATTGCCAAATTCAAAGAGATTCTAATGATTTCCTATCAGCTGCAGTAAGTAACATTCACTTTGCTTTATATGTAATGCTTTGTATATTGAATCTATTACATTTGTCATGGTTATAAATAATTATAATGAAAACTAAAAACCAAGTAAAAGATGACAGAGACATCATTTTTAATGCTTCATGGGAACAGTATAGTATCTTATAATGCAATGGCTTCCTGAACAAGAACAGAACATTTAGTAAGTACACGTGTTGATGTTTTATTTCACTAGTGTAAAAACATCCCACAACACACTTTTAATTGTGTATGTGATTATATACATATAATTATGTTTTTGGTTTATTAATGAAAATGTAAAATGTATTAATAGGAGTTCTTTTAACCCTTTAGACTTACTTTCCTTAAGAAAGTAATTCAGTAATTAAACTACACAAGTACACTATAATATTGAAAATAACACTTTTAAAAGTTTTATATTGAACAGTCTTCAAAGGCACAAGGTCCAATATGATTTATCAGACCATTAAAATACATTCCAACCAGACCTTTACAATAGAATAGATTGAACTGACCAGGTGATCCCCAGTCAACACTACTAGTTAAAGACTGCTTTATCTGGGTATTTTTGTCTACATAAACTGATATTAAAATAAACCTGGACCAATGATGTAGATCACAAGAATGGCTAGAGAGTTATTTATAACTCTTGTATTGGACCTTTATACTGTGTAACAAAGCAGCCAGACTGTATTTGTTATTAGTGATGGGCAAAACGGCCACGTTTCGCTTCGCCGAAAAATTCGCGAATTTCCAGAGAAATTTGCGAATTTTTCACCGATTCGCGAAACGAGTCGCACGTCATTTTTGTGGTGAATTTTTTTGCCAGTTTCGCGAATTTATTTGCCAGCGGCGAATCGCGGGAATTCGCCGCGAATTCGCCCGTGGCGAATAAATTCGCCCATCACTATTTGTTATTTCTTTGTTTTTAGACCAGCTGGCCCCATAACTTTTTTGCAGGGGTTATTTTAACCCTCATCCATTAACTTTATGGAATCTCTAAAATGTGTAGTTATATTTCTTGAAAACTCTAAAACTTCAAGATTTATTAAGTGTAAAATCCACGAAAAACCTCTAATACAAAAATTCACTAAGTAAAAGTTGTAGAGTTCCAATAGAAGTTAATGGGAGCTGTACTAATCTAATTGGATCTAATTTTGGTTTGGATTGGTTGCAATTTAACGTATTTAAAGAGTTTTTTTTATTTTTCTTTGCTATTATAGTTTAAAAAACCTCAACTTTTTAGAGATATTCATATTTTTAGTGTATGGTTCCACTTTTTTATTTGCTACTTTTTAAATTCTAATACTTTTAAGAAATTTTATGACATTCATGGTGTTAGAGAAAGTGAGTTTAATTGTGGTTTCAAAAACCTTTAAGGGCTAGTCCAGACGGGGAGATTCGGGGGCGATCCGTCGCCTGGCGACTTCTCGCCGCGACGGATCGCCCCCGAATCTCCCCGAATAGCTAGGCACCGGTGAGGCTTAGCTATTTAATTAAAGTGAGGCTTAGCTATTTAATTAAAGTGAGGCTTAGCTATTTAATTAAATTACGATATTAAATGCAGGAGTGTAATCAGCAGTGCATATTCAAATCTGCAGATAAAAATGTTATATGGAGACAAACAGTACATATTTTAAAATATGAAATAAAGAAATGGATAACAGGTAACAGGTAAGTAAATGATCCTACATCGGACAAACTAAGTAACAAAACCAAGCTAAAAAAATAATAATGTTCAGTGATTCAGTGAACAGTGTAGCAAATGACTGCTGTGGCTACATTTTGTCTGCATAGGCTGTTAAATTACTGGATAATATCAATATTACTGTGTCTTATTGCTTTCTCACTCAAAAAGGCTGTGGTTCTGTCATGCTTCATGACATTTAAAGAGCATGTTATTACAACATTCACACTGACTAATTATAAGAAATCATAGAATGGAAAAGAAAAAGTTTATTTTGTAAAAACTGGATTTTTATTTTTACCTTTTTAAAAACTGGAATATTTTATCATTAGGGAAATCCTAGCTCCCCAACACACATTTTAAACAGGAAGAAAGGATTTTGACAATCATTTTCTGGGTTTGATCAAATGATTCCAGTGTGAAAAAATAAATGGTAACAGAAGTCCTAAGAGTTTTACCAAGCAGTTGATTTAATAAAATTCAGATTTATATTTTTTTCTCAATATTTTTAAAGGTTTTAGAGATAAACATTTTTAGTGCACCATTCAGTTTTTTTATTCTTACTTTTAGTATTCAAATCTTTTGATAACATTCATTGCAGTTGTGGTTTTAGACAAATAGAGTTAAGAGTTTAATCGTGGTTTCTAAAACTAAAATTTGACCTTCCGTAAATACACCTCTAAGATTTAACAAAAAAAAATAAATCAGGCCCTTTATTTTTTATTTTATTGGTATTGGTCTGAGAAGGTGAGCAAATAAATAAGGACATTTTGCATTAACGTATGTGAGGGCAATAGTGCCTGGAAAAGACATGATACAAAACATTTATAGAATTTCAGATAAGAAATGTGACTCAATCTAAGCTTTTCAGAGCAGAGGTATACAAATACAAAGCAAAACAGTTTACATATACAAACATTTCACCAAAATAGATGTACAGTTACAATTGCATACTATTATTTACTTGCATACTATTAGGTAAGTGCCGGCTAATAAGAGCTAAAGCTGTTAGGGCCTAATTGAAGAATAGTGAAGCATAACTACTTGACTAATTTGCATATGGTGTCAATAGCATTATTATAATGCCCTACACATGAGCCCACTGTAAAATAATGTTCAATATGTCAGAAAATGTATTGGGGAAAACCGGTTACACAAAAATATTTTTTTTGGACTTTTGCAGCCTATCACCCTGAAAAAAGGAAAAGACACCAGTGTTTTTTGAACTTAGAAGTTTTTCCACTCACTGAATGTGATGCAAGTAACTGAAGTTTGAGGGGGATTGGTCTGATCTGGCGAAGGCAAGTTTGGCGAAAGAGGTAACGCTCAGTAAAATCCGCATTTTAATGAATTTTGCGGAGTAACGTCCATTCACCAGAGAGAAAAGACACCTGGCCATATAGTGCGAATTACCTCTAGTGTCTATCTCTTTTACTAGCAAAGTGACTCCTGTGTCCATTAGTAAATTGGCAAAGTCTCTGCAGGCAGTAACGCTGGAAAATGTTGCCAGAATTAGTCACATCACCCTTTAGTAAATCTGCCCCATAGACTCCATTTTATCAAAAAAAATTTTAATTATTTCTGTTTTCTCCATAATAATACCTTGTACTTGAGCCCCAAAAAATTGCCCCCTGCAGGCGCTGGCGAGCCGCCATGACAGTCCATGTGCATCCGCAGTATGCGCATGTGACGTCATGCGCATAGGCCGAATGAAAAGCTGCCCCAATTTCAGTCATACCGCGCATGGACTGTTATGGCGGCTTGCGCCGGGAGCTCCCTCCTGGTGCAAGTAAGCCAGCGCCTGCAGGGGGCAATTTTTTTTTAAACCACTAGAACTCCAAACCGGAATGCGGGCTCTATCAGCCTGCACCTTCGGTTTGGGGAATTTTTTTTGCCCCATAGGTGCCCTTTAACATTTGATATAATTAACTGTGTTCAGGAAATAACAATAGCTTCTGACTTTAAAAAAAATTACAAACAACAAATATGTTTTGTTGTAAATAGTACATTTTCCCCTAGCCCATATTCTGACATACATAAAAAAACTTCTCTTCAGGAATCCATAACGTTGAAAACTATAAATACAGCAGCATTTCAATAACATCATTTAATGTGATAGCGTTAGTGATGGGCGAATTTATTCGCCAGGGGCGAATTCGCGGCGAATTCCCGCGATTCGCCGCTGGCGAATAAATTCTCGAAACGACCAGAAAAATTCACCGCCAAAAATTTGCCGCCAAAAACAAGTCGCGCGTCGTTTTTGACGCGATGCGCCGAAAACAACGCGACGCGCGCCAAAAACTACGCGACTCGTTTCGACTCGAAACTCGCCCGTTTTGCCCATCACTACATAGCGTTACATTAGATATATTATGTCTAATTACCACTCAAATTCATTTTGTTGGTAAATATTCTAAATTAAAAAAACCCCACAAAAATCATAAAATTTGTTAAATTAGAAATTTCTATACTTGAGGGGCACTTAAGGGGCTCTATTATTTGAATATAGTACACAAAGTGGTGAATATCTTGTAAATGATATCCTTATAAACGGTGAGTTTTGATGTCATCGGTTATAAATGGTGAGTTCTGATGTCATTTATGTCACATGGCTTACTGAAACTTGTGTATTATAATAAAGTACCCCCAGTTGCAAAAAATGAGGATATCAGAAGTTAGCCTTTGGCCTCGTGTTTTTATATGGTCATGAAACTCCTCGGTAACTTATAATATCCTTATAATTTACAAGAGGGGGTACTTTATTCACTATTATGTGACTAAAACTGTATTTCGTTAGACAATTTTACATCTAATCTGTTTAATCAACTTTTCCAATGAAAAGCTAGCAAAATGAATATGACACATTTTTACCTACCCAATGCAAATATTGTATCTGTAGTAATAACCCTCTACAGTACATTATATAAAACTGTGTTGTAATCACACAGTTCAATCAACTAATGCAACCATTACATGTTCCATAGGCATGAGATATCTTACTTAAAATTCATTGCACTGCCTTGACAGGTTATCACATGGAAATTTCATGGGGAAAATAAAACTGAAAAATATGATTAATTCCTAGATTAGCCTATTACACTATCAACATTGATGCTACTTCAATAACTCATAGATAGCATTGTGTGTAACCCATTTCAGAATTATTGATTTATCCGGTATTAACTGCAAATCAAAAATATTCAATTAAGGCTAATTCTTATTTAACAAATGTTAACTATAATTAATTTCAATCCAGCTACTTATTCAGACAAATCTTAATAGTTTTTTTTACCTAATTAGCAATAGTGGTGATTTGTAGTACATACATTTTTCTGCAATATTTTGCTTTAATTTGAAGCTTATTTGCACCAATTTGCACCTTGTATGGCACATAGAATCTCTGTTAATACACTCATGTCTGCTTAGTAAAGCTCTTTAAAAATATAGATACTATGGCCTTTTGGCTACCTTGGGGGGAAAAATCAATATGATCCCAAGTATTTTCAGAATTAATACAATTTTGTGTTGTCTGTATCCCTTCTTATACCAGAAAAGGGATTATAAAAAGTAGATAGAAAAGGTTGGCAACAATTATTTATAAATACAAAACTTTTCTTATTCTGGTCATTGTTCTCCTTAAATGAGCTATCAGTGATTATGCCAACCTTGTAAAAAATCCTTGATTTATTTAATGTGGGCTGTCACTACTGGGCAAGTTAAGATCCTAGATAAATGTTTCAGTCAATTTTAAAGCAAGATGAGGAAATCACTGGCTGTCTGTCTGGGATCAATACTTTCTGTGTGGCACCTACAGAGCAAATATGTAGACCAAAGAGTAGTCCAGAACCAGGAAAAATGGTTAGGCTATGTATGCATCAGAAACCATAGGCTGAGCAATAGTTCAAGGTAGACATAAATGATACCAAGTTTCCATTGAAAAGTCAGCAGACAGCAGAAACTCAATAGAGCTTAGGCATGTACACTATAAAGATGTCAGCATCTTTGGAAGATGCTTCTGTTTCAAGATGCTTGATACAGAAAGCATAATGACTTGAGACCATGTCAAAGTATATGAGAGAGTATGGGCAAGCATGGGCTAGTCCAACACACATATACAACATAAAGTGCATCCTCATACTAACCACAAAGGGGTAGATTCATCAAAGAGTGAAGTTCCGCCACCAGAGGGAAATTCCACAGCTCTCCATTAATTTCTATGGGATTTTGCAAGGCGTTTTCATCAATGGGTGAAGTGAAAGTTCACCCTTTGATGAATACGCCTTTAAAAATCCCATAGAAATTAATTGAGAGCTGTGGAATTTCCCTCTAGTGGCGGAACTTCACTCTTAACTTGAGTCTTTGATGAATCTACCCCAAAGTCTCACAAATAGTGATGGGCGAATTTATTCGCCAGGGATGAATTCATTCTCCAGGGGCGAATTTGCAGCGAATTCGCAGCAAATTCCCGCGATTCGCCGGTGGCGAATAAATTTGCGAAACGCCAGCGAAATTTCGCCTGACGAAAATTCGCTGAAAAAAAACGAGTCGTTTTTGACGCGCCGCACCGAAAACGACACGACGCGCGCCAAAAGTGACGCGACACGATGAAAACAACACGACGCGTGTCGAAAGCCATGCGACGTGTCGAAGTTGACGCGACACACGTCAAAAGTGTGCCGCGACCCGTTTCGGGAATTTTTCGCCAATTTTTCGGCGAAGCAAAACTGGGCAGATTCGCCCATCACTACTCACAAACCATTTTTATAGTCTTTAAAGTGTTTTAAAAAATTAACTTTAAAGTGAAACAAATTTTACAATGACTATTTGAGTACAAGTAGAAACTTGTCAGATGTTGATTATGCAATTGTGGAATTTATGTACAGTATGCACTGCTTTTGAAAGTAGTGATGAACAAATCTGTCCCTTTTGCTGAAAAATTATCGAAACAGCAAAAAAGGTATAAAAAGTATTGAAGTTAATCGACAGCAAAAAATTTTCTCTGCCCTGGTTTTGCAAAAAAATCACAGATAGTAAAATCGTAAATTTTACCGCAAACCTTTACCTAAGCCTGCTGAAAAAAATTATCTCATCTCTATTTGAAAGCCATTGCTTTAAATAAAGACTCTAAGATGAGGCTCCATTTATGACATAGTAGATTTAAAGGAGAGCCATTCTTAAATTACATTTCTCGACTAGATGGGTATGGCCGGCCCCACAAAATTTTGCACTTCAGTACTGGTAACTTGTATAGTCAGCCACTGAGACCATTTACTGAATTGCTCCTATTTAGTTCCTTTTTTTACATGTTTTTCTAACTCATTTAAAAATGTCTGTTTTCTAAAAACATTCCATGAAACATTAGAAAAATAAAATCCTGCACAAGGTATTAAAAAGCCAAAATAATCAGAAATAACTGTTGTTATTGTTTAATGTGACTTAATTTCTAAATATTATATTGTTTTGCTTTGTCTGTAAAAGTGACATCCCAAAACAAATGTCAACATCCTTTTTAATATTCAAATCTCTTTTGGCATTCAATCAGCAACATCTTCCAAGCAGACTTACTTGTGCATCAGCTGCTTATTGCTTTCCTGATTCTTTACAAGAAAAATTACGACGTATTATTCCCTGCTCATTAATCCTATTAAAATCACATTCTGGTTTTGTAATCAGAATGTACAATATAACCTACATTAACATGACATTACTCAAAAAGCTGATTTATTCTCAGCTGTTTTGACATTTTGGCAGTTTGATATAAACAACATTCATAGAGCGATTAACAGCAAAAGGCAAATTTTCTGCCCCAGTTTGAGATTTCTAAACTTTAAAGCAGTAGGAAAACCTCTAAACATACATCATCATCCACAAATTTCATCCAGATGTCATTTACAGCTAAACCGCCATCTTAATTATGCTATTTCACAGCAATTCATTATTGATATTGCCTAAATGATTGATATTGAACAGTGTAAAGGTGCATGAAATAAATCATAATACAAATGTTGTTTACATAAGTAAATGTGAATCTTATACACTGCTTTATTTTGTGTTCTGAATTTAGGCTGCATATTTTTCTTAGATAACTATAAATCTTGCCAACAGAAATGCAAAAAGTTCTGCTAGGTGTAATACAGTTTAGTCCACAGTGAAACCAATATGCAATATGTAATATATAAAGAAATGTTGCAAAGGTAAGCATTTTGCTTTTGAAATGGCTGATGAATGGAGGATACCCGCAAAATATTAATGGAATAAGAAGCTTGCTTTGAAATATAATAGAGGTTTATATAATTAATTTGCATTTGTTTTCATTATGCCATGTTTTATGCCAGCTCCACTCTTATACTTCCAGAAAGTTTCCTAATACTCTTTGTGACATAGAATTATACTGAACTCTCTTATACAGGATAATCACTAGCAGCTGGGCTACCTAGCCCAAGTAACAAAGTGATCATTAACTAAAGAAGTGAAAAATATTGGACTCATATATCACTGAAGCCAATGAAAGAGAAGCAGAAACTCATTTTATTTAAAATCTTTATACAGGAGAAGGAAAAATTTCATTCCCACTCTGTGAAGATCTCCATACAAGAGAGAGTGAGTGAAGCAGCATCAGAAGAGCCAAGCCAAGTTTTAGTAATACTGAGAATTTAAAGGATATAGAGACGAAAAGGTTGTGAAAGGCAGTAAGACTACTAGTTACTGCTTTAATAGCAGTAAATAACAATACTGATAATGGCACTAATATAGTAGCAGTGGTCATAGGCAGAAATATGGTTCCACTCGAGATTGGAGTGCTCTACCTCTTTTAATCCGATGTGGATCCAGGTGCTGTAACAGTACTCTGACCACGCCTGCCTATGGTCCAAACATTAGTCCAAGTATTCCATATACTGCAGCACACTGGAGACTGGAATTCAGTGCAATTGAAGTGTTTTATTAGCTCATAGTAGACAAAAAACAGGCAACGTTTCGGACACCTCTGTGCCCTTTATCAAGCCTAATCACATCAAACATTGTGCCCCCTTAAATACTGTGTTCAATTAAAAAGGTGAACACAGTATTTAAGGGGGCACAATGTTTGATGTGATTAGGCTTGATAAAGGGCACAGAGGTGTCCGAAACGTTGCCTGTTTTTTGTCTACTATGAGCTAATAAAACACTTCAATTGCACTGAATTCCAGTCTCCAGTGTGCTGCAGTATATGGAATACATAGGCAGAAATATGAACATGGTAACAAAACAATCAGAAGAGCTTTGAGTCATGACAATAGCAGTGCTGACAGGTAGCAATGGCTAAATCTGTACTGTTTTGCTTCTCCAAAAAATTCCAGAAAAGGCTACAATTTACAAAACGCACTGAAGTCATTCAGTGTTTTTTCACACTTTTTTCAAGTCATGCAACTTTTTTTTTTACCATGGAGTCTATTGATGTTTTTCTGTGGTGGGACCTGGCAAAAAATTTTGTCCATCACGGACGGACAGGCTAAAATGGGTGAACTGTAAATTATATTAGATATTATTTACTGTTCTTAAATTAAACTTCTCAAGTGCCATGGATCATAGAATCTATAATGAGTCTAGTACTCTGACAAGTGCACAAGCCAAAGCTCTCCATATCTGGGCTCTTGCTTTTCTTATTGGAAAAATGATCTGCCAATAATACTGTATGTGGTTCAAATTGAAACTGCACTGGTCTATACAGCAGGCATTTTAAAGGTTACAAGAATGTTTATTAAACTTGAAGTAACAAACCTTTTATAAAGGCCAGACACAGATCCCCTTGGTGACTCCTAATATCCTTTATAAATTATGGTACAGGGTACATTATCTTCAATATGTATTATACAAATATGTGTAAACCTATTAAAAAGAAAAAGAAACAAACACAAGGATTAGGGATTAACTCAACTTTTTAGGTTTAACCTAGTTGTATACAGAAAATAAGAGAGGCTGAATACAAGGCTTAAAGGAAGCATGCACCTGCAAAAATATGATTCATGAGATTGATTTCCAAAACAACTAAACACCTGAATAATATGACTTTTTAAGAAGTTTGGAAACTGCTAGTTAGTCACATGCAAATAACCAGTTTCTGCCTTCCTTTCATTTTCCAAATGAAATGTATTTATCTGTATGAAACTGAATATGATTGTTTTGTGCCTGATTAAAACATTTTCAATAAATTTAGCATGACACTATACTAGGGCAGATTTACTAAGGGTTGAATTGGAGAGTTAAAAAACCCTCAAATTCAACCATGGGAATTGTTGGGGAATAAAAATCCTTCAAATTCCTATTTGAAGGATTTTACCGCAATTCGATTGGTCGAACGAACGATCGAATAGAAAATATTTGATCGATTGATAAAATCGTTCCAACCATTTTTTATTCAATCCAAAATAAAGAAAACCAATTTGGTAGGTTGAAACTGGTGAACTAGGCAGTCGAATAAAAATTTAAAGGGGAAGTTATTCAACTGTTGAATATTCAAATAAATTTTTATTCAAATTATTCGAATCGTTCGATTCGATTGAATTTTCAAAATTCACTGGTCCAAGTGGTCTTCAAAAACATTAGAAAATTCAAATCTTTTTGAAAATTCGATAGCATTTCGAATCCTTCATGTGAATTTGATAAATTTTCCCCTTAATGTACATCTGGTTATTATTTTTTAAAGGTTTTTTTTTAACATTTTATTTTTGTTTTAACAATAAAAATGTCAGTTTGATCAACATGTGTCACTGTTTTTAACTGATTTTCTTCCATAGGTTTACAACAATATATTCAAATTAACAAATCCATAAGATGTGTTGCAGGTATAGAAGAAATACTTTTTAAATTGGCATTGTCTTCCCTAGGTTGTACGTCAGGACCCGACTTCCACCAAGGATTCCATACCTTATTGAACTTATGGACAGTGCCTCTAGCTTTGTATTAAAGTTTAATCATAGGTATTACAGAGTCCATTAGGTTAATCAATGAGTCCCATTCAATGCATAATATTCATAAAACACTGGACTTGAAATCTCACCTTGTATGGTCAGTCGGCACTAAGTGATCCACTACACCCAAGAGACACATTGTAGGAGAAAGGATCTGTGGAAAGTCAAGGGTAGTTGCAGGCCATTACTTGAGGCAAAAAGGTACAGTAGCTAGAGTGTTTCCAGTTGGTCCAAGATCATATGCAAAAAGTTGGACATGCATCGTCATCTCTATTGCCCATTGCAAGATGGAAGACTTGCCCATAGCTGATGGAAGACTTTATACTGCATTTATTTATTTCTCACAGCTATCAAGCTATTATAGATGGTCTCTGTGGCCTCATCGCATTGGTCCTGGGTAATCTCAGGAATGATGGCTTGCCATCGTGCCTGTGCCATTAGGAATGGTGGGGGAACTGGACAACAAATTATGGTAGAGACTGGAGACTACTTTTAAGGGGTGTTCCACTGCCAGTGTGGTTAAGGCAGGGTAGAGTGTACAAAACTGAGTCCTGAACATGTGACAGAATTGAAAATATAGACAGAAATTCATCATATACTAGTAGCAAAAAACCTCTTGCCTAAAGGACTCCTTCCCCTTCAGACTCTACAGCGCCCCCTACCTGATCCTTGACAATTGGAGGTCATGATTTGCCAGTGTGCATTCTGCACCCCTTAGCAGCAAGTAAAGTAAGGAAGTGTGCTCTGTGTTTGCTGGTGTCCTTGAAATTCCATTCCCCTGTGCCTCCCCCACTACCTTTGTCCACAATGCTTTGTTAATACTGTATATCTTCTCCCTACACTCACTAACACACAATCATACACAGCCAATCAGTGATTAGCAAATACACATCACATCTTTAGATTAGTTGTGGCTTTTATAAATTGGCAACACACATTAATACATGTGGATGCTTATTTATTAAAGGTTGGATTTTAGTAGTTTTAGAGGTTTTTGAAACCACAACTAAACTTGAAAAATCTAAAACCATGACTGTCATAGAATTTATTAAAAGATCCAAATATAAAATGAAAAAATGAAACAAAAAAGCAATGACCAATAATGATCAATAATTGTGGGTAAAAATTTTAATTCAATTGTCAGTAACTGTGCCCCATAGACATACGTACCTGCACAAAATGTAAAATTGGGCATCTATACATATTCACACATACACTTTAGGACTTTTTTTACTGCATAAATGGTTTACAAAGTATGTTATTGCCCAGTGTGGCTACTGTGAGCATGAGAGTAATTACATTGCACTTTAAAGGAAAGTCCAGCGGAGTTCATGGCAGCCATTTTTTTCTCTTTGCTAATCTTTGGAAAGAGATTGGCATATCAACGCATGTGCAGTTGAAGCATTCTTCCACTTTGAGACAACTCATCCACCAAAAGTCACAGAAATTTCTGATACGACGATCTACTTCCAAAGATTACTGAAGAACTGGAAGATGCCATGAACCTGCAATAGAGGTACCATACTGTATTTGCAGAAGCTGATTTCTATGTACCATATAATTGGCTAACCTATGAATTCTGGGAATCAAATTATTAACTACAAATAGTAGTAGCCAATTGTTTTCTAGGGTTAGCAGAGACTTTCAACACATGAAATAAAAGTACCATAATCTGATGTGTCAGCCTTGAAAACTTGTATTTACAAGATACATTCCTACAGTATGTGCAACATCATAAACCTATGCATACTAGGTATCAAACTATTCAAAAGACTTCTGGAATTAATATTTAAGATACAGATAATACTGCAAACATGAAAAAAGAAAACTAAAAATTCCCTCAAGTATTTGCCCCTAACAAGAAACAGGAGAAATGTTTTTTTTAAAAATCCTGTTATTTAATGCTAATCAAGTGAAAAGGAAGAATAATCAAAATCAGAATTCAAAATCAGAAAGTACAGTTTTATCCAGATGTGTACCAAAACACAAAAAGTTAATTTAAGTGAATAACCGCATAATAATATTATTCAAATTCCATTAAACCCTTTTATACAATAAAAAATTACTAGTTTTATTATTCTAGTTGAAGACTGGGTTAGACTGGATTAGCATGCTCTATTTATTGAACATTACAATTTCATTTCAGAATCAAATCTCTTATGAGGCAAACCTTTTGCATACTTATAAAAAAAGCATGTATAATCCATATATACTGCAATATTTTGCTGGCACAAATGTGAGGTGATATTTTGGCTGCTACTGCCATGGCACAGACTTGGGGCAATATTTTGATGGCACAGATGTAGGCAATATTTTGGTTTCTGCTTGACTGGCACAGATTTGGGGGCAATAGTTTGTCTGCTTCCTGCCTGGCACAGACTTTGAGGGCAATATCTTGCTGGCACAGATTTGGGGGCAATATTTTGTTTGCTGGCTGGCACAGGTGCACATTTGGGGGCAATGTTTTTGCTGCTGCATGCCTGGCACAGACTTTGAGGGCAAAAGTTTTCTCGCACTGATTTGGTTGCAATATTGTGTTTTCTAGCTGGCACAGGTACAGATTTGGGGCAACATTTTGGTTGTTGGCTGGCACAAGTACAGATCTGAGGGCAATATTTTGGTTGCTGGCTGGCTGGCACAGGTAAAAATTTAATGGCAATATTGTGGGTGCTGCTCACAAAGGTAATATTTGGGGTAATATTTGGCTGCTGGTTGGCCCAGGTACAGATTTGGGGCAATATTTTGGCTGCTGGCTGGCACAGGTACAGATTTGGGGGCAATATTTTGGCTGCTGGCTGGCACAGGTACAAATTTGGGGGAAATATGTTTGCTGCTGGCTGGTATAGATTTGGAGGCAATATTTTGGCTGCTGGCTGGCACAGGTACAGATTTGGGTGCAATATTTTGGCTGCTGCTGGCATAGGTACAGATTTGGGGGCAATGTTTTGGCTGCTGGCTGACACAGTTGTAAGGTTTCTTTATAAAAAAAAAACATAAGTGGTTAGGTGGGAAATGGTCATACAGGATGGGGGGCACTGATTGAAGCCCTTGCCTAGGGTGCCAAACTACCTTGGCCCAGCCCTGCCTCTATGTCTTGTGAGTCAAAGATTAGGTATTGTATGTTACTTCATTTTGGCAATGCTGATGTGTTTCTTGATAATGACCTGCCTAACTGTCCAGGATCAAAGGGATTTGGGAGCAAGATAATGGAATGAAATGATAAAGGTGGATCCTATCACATTTGGACTTCTTAACTTCTTTATCAACAAAATGGTTACAGAATGTAGTGTAGAAGATTACAGTCTTCTATTAAATTGTAACTTTGTATGTCACAGCAATGTGAGAATATATATCATTGCACCATGTTTACTCATGAAACAAAAGATTTTTTAATTATATGTAATGTTTGCTACTTATCTAGCTTAATTATTTCAACAGAAGATGAACAGCATAAAATCATCTATATAAGCATATAAATTCTCTGCTTAAATCAATTTCCTCACAGCTGTAGATTAGATTGCACAGTACAGTCTTGATAAGTGAAGAAAATGTACCATTGAAATGCAAATAAGCTTTGTTTGGAGCTTCTTTAAAAGAAAAAAAATGTTTCTAAAATATAAGTGAAAACTTGTACTTACATAGCAGTCTTCAAAAAAAGCAGAATAAACCTAAGAAAATGTTAAACATTAAAAGTCCAGTAAAATATTTTTTTATAGTTTAATGTTTAGACTTACATACAAAATATTCCTGAAAATTATTGCCATTTGTAAAACTTCAGCCTGCTGAATACATCTGTGGATTTCAATGCACCATAGGAAGTATTTATTGTAAAAAGCACCCCTAAATACCGGGTTTCTGACTATGACTGGTCAGGCTTTCCTTGACAATGAACCATTATATAAAGCCCCCCTAAATATCGGGTTTGCGACTATAACCAGTCAGGCTTTCCTTTGCTATGGACCAGCATATAACATATGAAGGACTCTGGTAAACTTATAGACATACAAGTGTATTATTCCTACAATTAACCAATACAGTTACAGCAAGTTACGTACCATAGTGTACACTCAGGGGCTGATTTACTAAATTCACATGTATTCATGTGAATAAAATCGAATTCGATCGAATTCGATGGAATATTTGATCATAGGATCTATTCGATTGGTCGAATATGCAAATTAGGCATATTCGATCATCGAATAGAGAATGATCGAATGAACGAATATTCGATCATTCGATCACTGAATAAAATAAAAATTTAAAAATATTCGACTGGTTACTTCGCCAGATTGGACCTACCGAATTGCAATAGAAGCCTTTGGGAACCCTCCCATAGGCTTCTGAGTCTACTGTAAGTCCTGATCGAATAGGAAGACTTCGATCATTTGAATCGTACGAATTATTTGAATGATCGAATGATTTATTCAAAAGCTTTCTCTGCATCCGTAGTCAGGAAGAGAGAAGGTATTCCTTTGGTTTGTGCATATCTTATTAAAGACACTACTTTGACCATGTTGTCTTTCCCTTCGCAGTTGGGTATGAATCCTGCTTGATCCAAGTGTATCATATTAGGTAAGTAAAATTTTAGCCTATTAGCTATAATTTTGGTGTAAATCTTCAAATCTATATTAATTTATTAAATTGGTCTATAACTTGGACAAAGTTGTGGGTCTTTCCCTGTCTTTGGTATTATGGTAATATGTGCTTTTTGCGCTTGTGGGTGGAAATTTCTCTTATTAGTTCTTTCTTGAAGGCTTTGTAAAAGTGGACTGTGTATCCAATACATCCTTCTACTTCTTTAAGTGAAAAGGGTGCTTCTAATGTTTGGAGTAAGTTCATTAATACCAGCATCTTTTATGAAGGTATCTATTTTCTCTATTTGTTTAATTGGAGCTTGATTGGCTAAAAGTTTGTAAAGTGATTGATAATAATCTTTAAGGGGCACATTTACTAAGGTTCAAATTGATTCAAAGTGATAATTTGAATCAAATTCGAATAAAAAAATTTGAAATTCAAAATAATTTTGGGCTTATTCGAGTATCGAATTAGCCCAAAATTCAATTAGAATTGGCCAAATTCGAAAATTTTTATTCAAAATTCCATTGTCAAAGTACTGGCCCTATGGGAAGCTCTCATATGATTTTTGCTGCTTTTTTAGATTAAATAAAAAAATTAGATTGAATGCTTAAAATCATTTGAATCGTTCGAACGATTTTATCGAACGATCAAATTTTTGATATTCGATCGTTCTATAATTCGAATTGCGTTAAAACCCCTCGAATTTGCAATTCGAATTTGAGGGGTTTTAATTCAAATTTAATTGTGGGTCAAATTTGAGGGTTAATTAACCCTCGAAATTCGACCCTTAGTAAATGTGCCCCTAAATGTGGATGTTATACCGTATTTCCGTGTCATAGTGGGTAACATTATTCTTATCTTTAATTGTGGTTATATTTGTTTTGGGATTATTTTTTTAAAATTTTAGCAAAATGTTTATTGCATTTGTCGCTTAGTTCATAAAATCTTTTTTTTTGCTTCTAAGGTCTGCTTTTTGTACTTTAGTATCTAGTATGGTTTTTAACGGTGTTCTCGTGCATTCCAGTTATGTCAGAATTTCTTGATCTAATAACTTTTTATGTTTCTGTTCTAGAGTGGAAATTTCTTTCAGTAATGTTTTCATTTCTACTTATTTTTCTTTGTTTAGGGTACTGCCTAGAGAAATAAGACGACCTCTCAGGACACATTTTAAGGTTTCCCAGAGGGTTGCTGAAGAGATTTTAGGAGACTGATTTGATTGAAGTGTTTGCAAAAATTCATAAGAGAATTATTTAGAAAAAAACCACTACCCGTGGTTGGGTTATAAGCACCTAGCACTTTACAATAGTACTTAAGAAATTTTACTGTGGAATTTTTGAGGGTGGCTATATAAGTAACAAATCTTTGTAAGTATATTTAATGAATTGTTCAATGAATTATCTTTGAGTCCTAATCTCATTGTGATCAATAGCAATTATTTTTCTAGAGTAAGTGATTGGGGGTTTCAATACTTCTTTTTATTAATTAACTTATTGTTGTGGTATACTACACCTTCGATCTACTTAAGGTACACTCATATTTGTTTTATATAAGAATCGATTCAACCCTTGCGCTTTTATACTTGTTGTCAGGTAATGTGGAAAAAGTAGTGGTTACTAAAGAAAAAAAATAGGGTGATATAATTTTAAGGTTGAAAAAAACTGCAACAGTCTTATTAGGGGGTTCCCAAAGACTGAGTTTGTGAGGTAGCGGTGGCGGTATGGAGTGCCTCCAATTTGGGGGTAGGTGGTTGGGTGGGTAATCGTATAGTCATATTTGTGTATAGACTACTCTTTCTTGTCTATCACCAATCCAAATTCTTGTTAACAAAAATGGTCATATTAAACGTGAGGAGGATGGGGTGTATTTAGAACCAAAGAAACTCAAAACACCATTAGGTTAAGTCAAAGCATGAATCATACAATGATTGTATATTTATCTAACCATTCTACTTGTATTGAATAAAGCTTTATAACATAAATCTTAGTTTACCTATAAACTCAGTTACCAACATATAGTTATCACTTTATTAATAAAATTATATTAGATTATATACTTGCACTCGTTGATAGTTGAGTTTGACTTTGGTAGGTGGTGTATGGTTCCTTATTTTAAAAAAAAAAAAAAGCTGAAGAAAAAAATAAGTATTCAGTCAGTGTTCAAGTGGTAAGCATAACTCACTGCAATATAAAGTCATAATAAAACTTTTTAACTTGAGGTGATCTTTTAAACATCCAATTTCTGCAATAATTCAGTTGTAAGATGATCTGGGTTTTCTCTTGGGATTCTCTGTGTTCTCTGAGTTCTTCTTGGACCATTCTCCAAGAGAATCGAATGGGAGTTCTGGCATTTTCATTGGATTTGGAAGCCATTCCAGGAGATCTACTTCAGGGAGATTCAGACTTTTAATGAAGTGATCAGTGTCAGAAGGGAATCTGAGTGATGCTGTTGTACCATCCTTAGTTACGGATAGGGAAAAAGGATAACCCCATCTATACTGCAGATTTTTGTCTCTATGGATATCTGTCAAGGGTTTTAGCATTTTGTGCTTA
Organism: Xenopus borealis; assembly: GCA_024363595.1. Classification (NCBI taxonomy): domain Eukaryota; kingdom Metazoa; phylum Chordata; class Amphibia; order Anura; family Pipidae; genus Xenopus; species Xenopus borealis. Next base: position 77,458,698 of record CM044444.1, read on the forward strand.
AAAAGCGTTGTTCTGGATAGGTCTTGAAAAAGTTTTAGTATTTTCTTCATATTTCTTCATGTTGCTAACCTCTTTAGCTTTAAGCAGTATTTCCTCCTTGATTCCAAAGTTATGTATGCAGCAAAGGATATCCCTGGGTGCATTCAGTGGGGCAGTTTTGGGTTTCTGTACCCTGTGTGCTCTATCCTACTGAATCTCAGTTTACTGTTCTTTGTTGAGGATATTGTTAAAGATTTGCTGTAATACCCTTGTAATTTCCTCTCTTTGCACTGACTCTGGTATCCCTCTAACTCTTATGATATTTCTTCTACTCCTATTTTCCTGATCTTCTAGTTGCCTTTGAAGATCCTGGATTATAATGTCCTGTTGTTGGATATGGGAGAAAATATTCTTTTGGTTAGAGGAGAACTTACTGAGGTATTATTCCAGATCCTCAGTGAGTGCATGTTGTGTTTTATTCTTCTCTGATGTTGGCTGTGACTTCTTATAACATTTCTTTTATGTCTGATTTTGTGGGCAGGTTAGCTATGTAACTATGAATATTAGGTTCCTCATCCAGATTGCTTTCCAGATCTGTTTACTCCTGGCATGATTCCGCTTCTTCTTCTCTATCCTGCCGCACTGTAGCCATTTTCAGATTCGTCATGCTTGTTTCTTTTTTTCAGAAATAGCATCGCTATGTCTTTGGAGCTTGTCTGAGTCCTTTTACCCGGTGTTCTCTCTTTTTCTGGTTTGATCTTGTGCGATTTTCCCATCTCTCCTGCTGTTTTTTAATGTTGGATTGGTGAAAGTCTGATGGAGCGCTTGGACTAAGCTGCCATTCCCTACCATGGCAAGCCACAAAACCCCCCCCATAACTGTGATCATTTGAGGTTGCTGTTGTTGGATATGTTGTTTTTACATTACCATCTCTTGTGACAGGGAAGGAATGACTGACCAGAAGGTATGGAAAATGGGGTTATGGGAAAAAATGGATATTTAAAAATACTAATCAACTTCAAATAGTTCCTTTAAATAAAGCCTCAGATTATTATTGCTAGTGTTGCCAATGAGAATGATAAACTCAACTTTCTCTTGAACTGATGTACTAACCAGAGGCTGGTAATTTTAGCAATTTTAGCATTATCAATGACAATAAAATATTTTTCAACAACATATAAAAGAAACTATAATTTTTAAAGATATTAAAATTTAAAGATAAACCTGTAAAAAGAGTGGACCTCAAAGCTTAAACTGTTTCTTTCTAAAGTTTTGTTTACAAGGTTATGAAGAAAACATGCAGAATCAAAGATGAAATGACAAGTCACGGTCATGAGCTTAGCAATTTGAAACAGATTTGATAAATCACATCAGTTGGTTTGACTGATGAATGAATATTCTGAACTCTGTGTTGTAACAGCCTTCATTTTTTCTCCTTTTTGCATAGTGCAGTGCCCTAAATCTGTCACATATATATATATCATTATATAAAACAAATCATAATTGCAGAAATACAGAGTCTGGTATTATGTGCACATTTGCTGCTTCAACATGTGATGTATTCTGTAGAGTATATTCACATTAAAAAGTTACATGACATGACACATTTGTTTCCAATAATATTTCCATGTTAATACAGGGAATTAGTGATAAGCTCATTTTTTTCACAATAAATGGTTTTGCAGAACGGAGCCAAACTCCCACTTTAGAAAATTAAAATACGTAAAGGAAAAGATAATGAAAATATAACATAATCTTCAACATATTGTAATAAGACATTTTCTAAATACGATCAATAAAAAAAATTCTGATCGGTTCCTATTTCCCTGTCAGGATCTGTCTCTGTTTATTCTCTCTCCATTGAGTTGAGAGTCTGATTTGATTGACAGTTATGTCCAATATAGCTTTTTTGGGGGGTGCTTTTGCTTAGAATATGCATTAGAGCTCACTTTTTAAAAATCACCAAAAATCCTGTGTCACTACATTCAGAAATCATTTCCCTCTACATGCAGGATGTATGCCAAAACCAGTTATTTTGTAGAACTTTGTTTGTGCTGAAATCAATTATTTCTTTATCTGCTAGAAAATATATATTAGCTTTGCCGATCAAAATCAAACTCCCAACTCCTGCATAAAGAGAGCATGAAGAGAAACAGATGTTAAGAGGGGGGACAGTGAAGAGAAACTTGATTATTTCAAACTTTTAATTGATTATATTTTGAACAATTTTTATTTCAGTATGAAATCAATTTTCACTAAAGTGCTGCTCCAGAGGCATAGCAAATTTGAGTAGCTCCCCTCTTTTTTCCTTGTTATGTTGTATTTTAGGTTGCACTAACATGTTTTATTTTAACAATAGTAACAATACCTATTATCATTGATACCTGACCTTTTGCACATTGACATTAATGGTTAAATTTTGAAGTAAAAAAACTTCGAAATTCGACCATCAAATTTTTTGGGGGGGTAATTTTCGATCGAAAATGGATCTAATTCAATTGAATGGCTGCATTTTTGATCAAATTGAAATCATTTAAATTGTTCAAATGCATCGTTCAATTTGAAATGATTTCAGCAAAAAAACTTCGAATTTTCAGGACTTAGAAAAATTTTCAGGACTGGCTCAAGGAGGTCCCCCCATAGGCTAAAATGGCAATTCTGCAGCTTTAAGGTGGCAAATAGTCGGGGCCAGTACAAAAATTAGACTTTTCTTCAATTTGAATCAAAGTTTGGGCTATTCGATAGTCGAAAAGAAGCCCAAAATGACTGTGAAATTTAAATTTTTTAAATTAGAATTTTATTCAAATATTCACTTCAACCCTTAGTAAATGTGCCCCTAAAATATGTACATTTACTTCCACTTGAATGTTGAATATAGGAGATAGATCATGGAAAGGTCAAGTGTGATTGCCATTGTTGCTTTGTGATTGTGCTTTCATACTGAGGTCTTGTTTCCACACGACAACCTACAATGGGCAATTTTATGAAGAGCTGAATTGAAAAATTTTATTTTTTTATTAAAGTTTTTAGCTAATTTTCAACTAGCAATAGTCAAAATTCAATTCAAATATGGAAAACATTTGAAAAATGTATCATGTACTTTCACTTTAAAAATTCAACCAACTATTTGCCATCTAAAACCTGCCGAATTGCTGTTTTAGCCTATGGGGGCCCTCCTTGAACCTTGAAAATACTTCAAATTGAATTTGATCAAATACAATCCAAATTAAATTCAAACAATGGAATACAGCCTTACCACTCAAACTTAAAAAATTAGATTTTTCAAATAAATTTTGGTCTGACTTTTTTATTTGAATTTCAAGTTCATGGGAGTTTAAAAAACTCTCATCACCTCGAAATTCGACCCTTGATAAATCTGACCCTAAGAGTAGTTTCAGAAGTGGATAAAATTGCATAGAGGCATTAAGATGAATTTCTCAGTTGACTGCGTATATTACTTTTCCTAAAAGCAGTCAATTCTAAATGCAGCCAATAAAAAGAAAAAAAACCTTGCTAAGGAGTCAGGTGTGAGAGATGATTACTAATGAGCTAAGAACCAGGTGGCGTATTTGCAAATTAGTTCTGGAAGAGTGAACATTCAAACAAAGAGGCCAATCATGGTGTTACAAATATGAAGTGTACAATGCCCCAGACTTGGTTGACAATATATATTTTCAAATAAAACTATTTTGGGTGATTTAGATAAATGCATTTTCTGTTTTTGCAGCAGTAAAAGAAAAAAAAAAAACTTTATAAAATTGAATAAACATTAAAGGAATTCTTCAGTATAAAAATAAAAAGGGGGTGAATAGATAGCCTGTGAAAAATACAAAATGTTTCTAATATAGTTAGTTAGCCAAAAATGTAATCTATAAAGTCTGAATTGACTGGATGTGTAACATTATAGCCCGAACACTACTTCCTGCTTTTCAGCTCTCTTGTTTTCCACTGACTGGTTACCCTGGTGACCAGTATCAGTAATCAGTGACTTGAGGGGGGCCACACGGACCATAACTGTTGCTTTTGAACCTGAGCTGTATGTTGAAGATCAATTGCAGACTAACTGAACAGTTATGTCCCATGTGGCCCCTCCTTCAAGTCGCAAGTTGAAAGGCAGGAAGTTGGATTCTGGCTGTTATATTAGGCATCTAGTCACTCCAGCCTTTATACATTACATTTTTTTCTAACTAACTATATTAGGAACATTTTTTATTTTGCACAGCCTATGTATTTACCCTGTTTTTATTTAGTGTACCTTAGGTGCCATATATAAATTATTATTAAGGAGCACAAAAAACTGACGTTTCGGCTGGAACACCAGCCTTTCTCAAAGTGAATTTGTGTTATAAACAATCAGTTAATATACAGAGAGTGACCAGTGGAGCAAGGAATGTGTGATGTGTAACAATCCTATTGGTAAGTGTGAAGGCATGAAAAATTCATTATGGAACTCTTGTTTGTCTGAGCTCCGTAATGTGTTTGAGTAACTTTGCACTCTACATTAACACTTTGTTTCTGTAAATGGTGGAGTGGGTGTATTGTTTTGTTCTTTTCACTCACTAATATACACTGTGGCTACCCAATTGATTTTTTTAAATTTTTCATGCCTTACATGTAACTATTCTCTTGATAACTCTCAAACCCCCATATGTAATAATAGTCACTAGGTTTTCCCAGTGGCAGTAACCCACAGAAACCAATAAGATGTTTTCTTTTAAACAGGTGACCAGTAAATATTACCTGTTGATTGGTTGCTATGAGTTACTGCTCCTGGGCAGACTTAGTGCCTTTAATTACATAATCCCTCAAAAGTGAAATACAGTATGTTATCCAAATCTTAACATACTGTATTGCAACCTTCTTGTTCACTTATGTTTTTATCATAAAACCAGAAAATAACTGGTATTCAGGGCCAAAAACAGAACTGTGATCCAACTGTCGCTTCCGGCTTGTTACAGCTTGGAAAAAAAAGAATAATTATGTCCTCAGAAAGTGACAATTGGCCATTAGAAGTCCAGAAATAGCTCATTGAGAAAATGTTATTACTATTGAGTTCCTGATTTATTTCCTAGAACAGCTTTTATCCCCTAAAACAGTAACAAAAAGAAAGTAATGCCACAGTAACTACTGATTATTTATAATCTACTAACTTGCAAAATCAATTTCTACTAAAAGTGTCTATTTACAATAACATGTTTTCTAATTAAATTTATATTTTCCATAAACGTCCATACAAGATAGGTTATAAAAAGTTATAGATGTTGAAATATTTTTCTAGTGAAACAAACAGAATGTTTGCTTCCTTACAGTGATAAAACAAATTAGTAAAATATGCATATACTATACTATCAAACAGGAATACATTGTATATGGGAAAACAAAAGGGTTATCCAATACTCTTCATTTATAAAAAAAATATTTAAAAGAAAAAAAACACTTTGGGGCAGATTTGTGATGCCTCAAGAGTTGCGTTCAAGGTTATTCACTGCAAGACAACGCTATTGAATCTTAAACTTGATCTTTTTTTTGGAATCTTTTGTTTGTTTAATTGTATCTTTTCAAAAATATTTTCAAAAATTTCTAACTCATACCTAATGCACTTTTATTCTATGGAAACAGAATAATGAGGAACTAAGGGGCAAATTTATTATTATTCCCCCAAAAAAATTTGATGATCGAATACAAATTTATTTATCGAATATATCGAATAAATCATTTGACTGAATTAATAAATAATTCAATCATTCGAATGATTTGTACGATTCGAACAATCGAAGACTTCGATCGTACGAATCCTATTCGATCAGAAGTGCTCCCATAGGCTTCTATTGCAATTCGGTAGATCCAATCTGCCGAAGTAGGCAAAAGAATAAACTTTAAAATTAAAATCTTTCGCTGGTTGAATGATCAAATGATCGAATATTTGTTCATTCGACTCTATTCGAATGTATTTGATCGTTCGACCATTCGCTATTCGATGATCGAATATGCCAAAATTTGCATATTCGACTAAACGAATAAATCCTACGTTCGAACTTCAAATCCTTCATGTGAATTTAGTAAATTGGCCCCTAAGCCTCTGCAATAATCTACTCCTATATTATACATTTGTAAAGAACAATACTAACTCTTGCTGAGTGAAGTAAGCACCCACAATATATACAACATTCTGGATCTACTACACATGTTGTAAAGCCAAAACCATACTGTACATACAATACAAGGGTGGAGCTGACCTAATCTGTACATTGTAGGTTGTTATTGAACTTGGTACATTCACTACAATAAAAAGATGGTATTTTGTGTTGAACTTTCATGAGCCAAACGGAACCATTACTGAGCAACACAAAAGAGACAATTTGTTATAAAATATATAATTAGTTGATACAATAGTATAACTTTATACTTTATATAGTGGATAAAACAGACATTAAAGTAGAAACAGTACTGTTACTAAAACACTGATCAGTTTGTGTAATTAGATTTCTTTCTGAAAAAAAAAAAAGAGAAGTAAAGGCAATGAGCTGCCTTGCGTAGTTGCACAAAATAACACACGAAAAATGTGGATATCTGACTACGATAAATGGTACCCTGAATTGACAATAATGAGATTAATTTTAATATGGATTGTAAATTTGATCAAATGGGGGGGGGGGGGAGTTAGCTGCAGGAGTGATCATTAATCAGCTCTGGTAAATGCTGCATTGGCTTCTAAGCATGCATACCCTGCATATTCATTACTAATTAGCTCTAAACACGATATGATAAATGTACGGTTTACATGCAAATGAATAATTAGCATTAGTTCAGCTGCATTCTACTTGATTGCAGAAACATAGCAGTGTAGATCTGTCATTGACTCTGATCCCTCCATATAACTGAAAAGACATGAATTAGATTTTGTAAGGCAACCATTTCCTGTATGTATCTCTGCAGCCAGGGCTGGATTTACATAGGGGGGCTCCCCTAGGCCCACTGCCGTCGTTGCCCCCATACTCTGCCCTTTATGCGTAAATTTTCATCATCAGGACCGTAGCAATGGGGATTGGCGCATGGGAAATTTAAAAAACGATTGCATCTCCTCAATATCCCCAGTGTTTCTGAACCAATGTGGATGTGTCTGGGCAGCATGCCGCCCCCTAAAATCCTGTCACCCTAGGCCCGGGCCTAGGTGGCCTTTCCACAAATCCGGGCCCGTCTGCAGCATCTGTTTTGTTTTTGAATCATGTGACTCTCTTCATATAGGTCAGTAGTAAAACTTTTCCAACTTTTTCCAAACTTACTGTAGCTTTATCTAACAAGTTGAAACCACTGACTAGGATAACAAATAGCATGGCTTTCACTTCACTTAGAAAAATGTTTCAGTGGGATAAGCAGTTTCCCTGTTGTTCTGCTGCTGATATTATTAGACTATACTGATACTATTAGACAGCATTGTCTCATAGTGAAAGACATGTTTCCTAATATTTGTTTATTTACCCATACTCCTTCACTAGGTGTCTACCAGTCACAGGGCGGGTCCGGGCAATGGCCTGGACCGAGGAGTCTGCTATATCATAGTCCACCCAAATCAGCCCTTCTCATACCTTTGGAATGATGGCATTAGGAGATTTGCAGGATGAGAGTGGGCCTAGGGAAGAGGGACTGTTTGCTCTGTGCCCTTCAGAATATTTTATTGCAGGATGGCACAGCACAACTAAGTTATGCTGTGCTTCAATCAATCGGAAACTGTCAGCACCCACCTTAACTAACACCATGGACTCTGAACTGGCTAGCTAGTGCAACCCCTGGCTGAGCCGTAGGAAGCCATGTGGCAACAGAAAATAGAAGAAGTAGAAGAAGATGATCTTGAGTTAGTAGAAGTGTCCTGGGTCCAGTGCAGTATTCTTACCAACAGGAGCACCTGCCTGGGGTATAAATAAGCTAGTATAATCACTGGGGGTGCCTCACATCTAGCATCCTCAGTGATCTAAATTCTCCTTTAAGGGACTATATAGGCTTACTGCTTCCTGTTCCCTTTGCACTTTGTACATCTGTGATTGTGCCCTGAGTTCCAGACAGAGTGTGTGTTCCGATTGCAGTTATTTCGCTAGTTATTGACCTGTTCTTAAAGGAAAACTATACCCCCCAAACAATGTAGGTCTCTATAAAAAGATATTGCATAAAAAAAATCATATGTTAAACCTTGCTTCATGTAAATAAACCATTTTCATAATAATATACTTTTTTAATAGCATGTGCCTTTGGGTAATCATAAATAGAAAATAGCCATTTTAAAAAATAAGGACAGCCTCCTGGGATCGTATGATTCAACGGTGCACACAAACATACCAAACAAACTATAAAGTTAGGTCACACGAGCCAATTAACAGACTGAGTTGTGTCTTTTGCTTCAACACTTCTTCCCTTTACAGTTAGAGTTGAAATATTTCTGTTTAGGTGATCTCTGAAGAAGCACACAGACCATCACGAACGGGTGGTTCAAGGCAAGAGATGTTTATATTTACTTAAATATATATACAGTACCAGGTTAGCACAGTTCTTTAATATGTCACTTAATTTGATATAAACTCAATTATTCACTTTTGGGGTATAGTTTTCCTTTAATCCTGGCTTATTTTTGAACTGCCCTCTGGCCTTTGATACAGACTTACCTGGACAGACTAGCCCTATTTGCCTGCTAATTAGTCCAAAATTCTGGTCTTCTTAATCAACATGTTTTACTATGATTTGCTACTGTCAACTTTGTATCACCTAATCATATAACCCATGCACAATGTTACCCTGCATATGGGCTCCATTCTGTTTTCTTAAACCTGCTTATCCTGACAGGAGTCTACAACTATGTACACTCTAAGGTATTATAAAATCTTTTTACTTATTTCTGCTTATTAAGGTTGGTGCTGAGAGATTACATATTTCACACAGCAAAATGATGAAAGCTAAAAACATATTCCTATCTTAATCTAGCCACAGCTATTTTGATTCTGCATAGGTCATCTTTCCTCTCTGTGCTCCTCTTTGGGAACCATTAGTAAAATGGAATAACACCCAACTCACTGCAAAGTCATCTCTAAACTACCAATTTGTTCGATAAATGCACACCTTTTTGAAGAGGCCCCATCATCCTCTGATGGTCTTTCTAAAAAATGAACACAAAATTCTACATCTTAAATGTTAAAAAAGCAGGGACAGTGCCCATAGTGTAATTTACCTTTATTTTTTAAAAGGTTTTAAAATGTATTGCACTTAAATCATAAGTCACACTTCCGCGCACCTTTCAAATAATCCAGTCTTATAGTGCAGATCATTGAGTTGAACTTTTGCAGTACAAAGAGATGGGTTCTGCCAGCGTCTCCCTCTCCCATATGTTCCACCTGTATATCCATTCACTGCTGAGAACGGACGTGATGAGGGATATGGGAGAGGGAGATGCTGGTAGAACCCATCTCTTTGTATTGCAAAGGTTCACCTCCATTATCTGCACTATAAGACTGGATTGTTTGATATGCACTCGGAAGTGTGACTTATGTAAGTGCAATAAGTTTTAAAACCTTTTAAAAAAAGGCAAAATGCACTATGGGTGCTGTCCCTGCTTTTTAATGTCTTTACAGAAAAAAATACCCTGGAGCTGATATTGATATGCTGTTTTGAAATCAGGAATCTTGTAAATTGCCAATCCCACCAGAGAGTGCTGATTTTTACTTTACTGAAGAAAGCACCATAGAATCTAATTTTAAAAGCACTTTGTTTGACATGATTATAATTTTATTTTGGAGATAGCACCTTGTAGAAATCACTATAGCACTTTAAAACACACACAAACAAATCTGTGCATAGACTTTCTATGGTTCAAAACACACAGATTAGTGTTGTAATACTTTGTTGACTGCACTGAATATTAACAATATTGCACTAGGTTCTGTTATTTGTTTTTTTCTATAGCCTGTGGCACTGATCTTTAATTCATAGCTAAAGCAGTGTGCTACTGTGTCACAATTTCTAGAAGGATCATTTTACACAGCGATAGATTAAAAATACCCCTCAAATCTATGTTCGGTTCTTGCTAAATTTTGGTTGACATTCTGCATACAAATCTTACATTTGCTAGAATATGTGTTTTTACAAGAAGATGTATAATAATAGTATTATATTTACATTCAGGGATACAAATCTAAAATATTCTTGGAGCAGGGTAAGTTGTAACTAAATTGAATGATTGAACCAATTAATTTTCCACGTTAAAGGCTAAAATGGGAGATATCTAGCTTGACCAACTACAGATGAAGCCACTTTGGATTTTGCGTTTGACACAGAATAACTTAACTCATCTAACCCATTTAACTCACTTATCACAGAATATTGTGTCACAGAATCCCATCCAATTAAAGAGTTCGCCATTGAAAACAATGGGGCTTTGGTATGCTAATGAAAAGGTTAAATGCATTAAATGAGTTAAGATGACTTTAGCTAACACAGTTTCTTCAATTAACCCTGAGTCACGAAGCATTTAACACACAAATCCAAGTGGCTGCATCTGTATCTAAGATTAAACAAAAACCTTGAGGTTTGTTAATCTGGATTTTTAATAAGAAGTGCTGTAGTGCTATGACCTTCTTAGCAATATGCTTATGTAGCCATGCAACATTGAGTGTGAGTGTTGCCTACCTATCTATTTCCTCCAGAATTACCATATTTTTTTTTGCACTTGCTGCAAGTTGCTTCAAAACTTAGCATCTTAAGTGTAAAATACACTGTACTGCAAATTTTTGTCATGTTCAACTTAAAGCAGACTATGAAATACATTTACATTTTCTGCAATTGAATGCAATTTGGTTGGCACAACAAAAGAGCATGCAGCATGCAAAGACAACCCTGGACTTAATTCCTAATTAATGCCAGTTGTAAAAACACCAGACTCCCTTTTACATTAGAATGTTGTGTATTTTGCCCAATTCCTGAGACAGAAGTAATGATAGGTGACAGAAAGAATAGGGGCAATGCTTTCGATATGGATTTCTAAATTTCAATTGTGCTTTTAACATTGCATCTACAAAACAGTAACTGTAGGCCATATTATTTGCAGGACTACATAACTATTAGAGTGGAATGAAATCCAGTTGATCCTAGCACTTTCATCTATCATCGCATTAATTTTTCTCTTTGCAACTTTATAGTGGAGCCAATCAAATTGTTTGCCAGTCAGCAACATAAATTACATTATGCTGTATATATATCATACTCAAGCGCATTCGGTTCATCCAAGGTTGAAGTGTATTTAATAAATGTCTTTATTAATAGCACCAAAAAAGATTGGTGAAAATTCTAACATTTAGGGGGTTATTTATTAAGCTCCAAATTTTTATGGACTGACTTTTAAAGTTGAAAAATACATTTTTTTCAAAGAGAGAAAACAAATTTTTTTCAGGATTTATTAAAGTCCAGTGGTGCTAATAGTCCAACTCAGACATGTAGAGAACATGTAAAAGTCAATGGCAGATGTCCCATCAACAACTGACTGGGGGAAAAGTCAGTGCGGATTTGGTAAGGGTAGTTTTCAGAAAATAATGGCCCCTTTATATCACTGCAATTCAATGGAGCCCAGGCTTTCTTATTTGCCAAATGTAGGAAAGGTTTGCAGCTTTCTGCTTTGGAGTATAAAGACATGCATACCCAATTTAGATTCAGGGGAATGTGTTTTTCCAAAAATATTTGGTTTTGTCAGGTGAACATACTTTTTTCTGCCTTTGCCCCCCCCCCCCCAAAATTATGTAAATGTGTTGATTTTGCAGTATCTGGAATTACAGAACTGATAGCTTGAATGGGGTATCTACATTTTGGGGAACCCAATAGGCAAGTGGTCCCCAACAAGCGGGCCATGGCCCAGAAGTGGGCCACGGACAGTCCTGAACTGGGCCACTGAGTGTAGCCCGCAATTAACAAGGCGCATTGAATTAGATGCTGGCACACCAAATTGGATGCCGGCATGCCACATTGGACGCCAGCATGCTCAGATTGGACCCCTGCTATATGCCACATACATAGGTAAAATTATACATATCATAAAATAAACTGTTCAGTGGAATCCATGATTTCATATTTAGGGTGATTTATCTTGATACCTAAAAGTATGGTGGAGATGTTGCAGTGTGGTGATTTTTGGAAATGTCACCAAAATCGCCAAATTTAGCAAAGGTTTGCTGATTGGTGCTTTGGAGTAGAAAGACATGCATACCCAATTTGGATTCAGGAGAATGTGTACTTTCCAAAAATGTATGGTTTTCTTGGGTGAACTTACTTTTTTCTACTTTTAACCCCCACAAAAATTATGTAAATGTGTTGATTTTGCAGTATCTACATTTACAGAACTGATAGTTTGAATGGGTGTCTATATTTTTCAAAAAAAAGAAACACCAATTTCTAAAGAAAATTATAACTGAAGAAAAGATTTGCAACTTGGTTCTTTGTGTGTTTGAAACAGAATAACTTAACTCAGATATCCCATTTTTCCCACTTAACACAGAATATTGTGTCACAGCATCCCATCCAATTAAAGAGTTCATCATTGAAAACAATGGTGCTTTGGTATGCTAATGAAAAGGTTAAATGCATTAAATGAGTTAAGATAACTTCAGAGAACACATTTTCTTCAATTAACCCTGAGTCATGACGCATTTAACACACAAACCCAAGTGGCTGCATCTGTATATAGATATACCCATTTTTGATTTGCCGGAATCTGCTCTTTCTAATGTGTAGTTTTCTTGGGTAAACCTACTGTTAGTGGAATGTTTGGCCTTGAGGCCTTTTTGTGGAGTGGCGCTTTGGAAATTTAGTAGTATACTGCTTGGAGAATTTGATCTATACAAGTGAGAAATCTCCAAAAAAACAATATATGTTTGGTATGGCAGATTCAGGAGACATAGAACATTTTAAATCGTTTGTGCTCTTGTACATTAAATAAATTATGTTTTTGATATATGTGATTGTACTATGTGAAATATGATTTTTTTCATTTTATTAGACATTTAGAAGCCGATATGTTTTTACAAAAAAATCTTTTTAAAGCTTAGCTTGTCCTGAAAAAAATATATATTTTTTTCTTGGGTAAACTAAAATACCCCCCAGGGAAAGGCCCTTAAATTGAAAGAGTACAAAATGTTCAAAAAGGGTCTGGCAATAAAAAATACAAAATCGGCTAGCAGCAAAATGGTTCAATGCCACTTATCATAGGAAAGTATTTCACCCACCAGACATTTCAGGCAAGGTGCAAAGTGTAAAACATGACCAGAAGCCACATATAGGGGCAGATTTACTAAGGGTCGAATTCGAGGGTTAAAAACACTCAAATTCGACCATGGGAATAGTGTGGAATAGTGTGGGAATAAAAATCCTTAGAATTCGAATATCGAATTCAAAGGATTTTACCGCTATTCGATTGGTCGAACGATCAAATAGCGAAAATTCGATCGAACGATAAAATCGTTCGAATCAAACGATTCGTACGATTTTATCCATTCTATCAAATTTTTTTATTCGATCTAAAATAATGAAAGCCGATTTGGTAGCTTTAATCTGGCGAACTAGGCAGTCGAATAAAAATTTAAAGGGGAAGTTATTCGACTGTCGAATATTCAAATAGATTTTTATTCGAATTATTGGAATCATTCGATTTGATTGAATTTTCTAAGTTCACTGGTCGAAGTGGTCTTCAAAAACCTTTTGAATTCGAATCTTTTTGAAAATTCAATCGAACTTCGAATCCTTCATGTGAATTTGATAAATCTGCCCCATAGTTTTCCCCAATCCTGCACCTTGTAGAATTGCCACAAGTCTCTGTGCTTTCTTTGGAAGTGCTGCATTCATGAAGGTTGTATAGGGAAAGGCATGTTGGTATCAACTTTTACCACCCCATGCCAATCCCCTAATTTGTGTGTCATATAGATGTGCAATTTAGGGAACAGCAGTGGATGTAGGTTGCAATTCAGTTCAGTACTGTGACAGTTCATCACTGCATCTAACACCGGATTTCTAATCCAGCACTAGGGGGCAGATTTACTAAATTCACATGAAGGATTCGAAATTCGATAGAATTTTTTTAAAATTTTTAATTTGAATTTTGAATATTCAAATGAGGACACTTCAACCATTGAATTTTCAAAATTCAACCTATTCGAATAATTCGAATTTAATTGTATTTAAATATTCGAATACTCGATGGTCGAAGTACTTCCCCTTTAAAAAAAAATTCGATAGGCCAGTTTGCACACTTGGACCTACTGACTTGCTTTAAAACCCTATGGGAAGCTCCCATAGGTGTTTTAAAGTTTTTTGTGATCGAATAAGAAAAATTTGATTGAACGTTTAATCGATCGATCAAATTATATAAGCGATCGTTCAAATTATTTAATCGAACCATCAAACTTTTCCTATTTGTTCATTGAAATATTGGAATAGCGGTAAAATCCTCAAATTCGATATTCTAATTCGAAGGATTTTACTTCCCTAACTATTCACATGGTCGAATTTCAAATTTTTTTCAATTCGAAATTCGACCAATACTAAATCTGCTCCTAGGTGTAGAGCGCTGCCACAATCTGAAGCAACTGTTTTTAGAATAAGCAATCAAGTGCACCACCTGGGATCTCTGTAAATTCCCCCAAATATTGGGTAATCATTGTGTTTTGTCATGACAAGTACCAAATTACTGTACATTTAAATATGCTACAGATATTCACAAAGAAGACAATGAACATTGTTTCTTTGGATAACTTTCTTTGCGGCTGGAAATCTATCATAATACACTGCATGAACAAAGAAAATTGTTAATTTTGTTTGAACGCCTTATGGCAGTGCTGCAAAAGATGCACCATGAATCTCAGTCTATATGGGAATCTAATTGCTTCCAGTACCTTTTCAGCATTTATCTCTAATCCACACTGAGTTAGTTTATATGCTATATATTTCTCCTCTTTCAGTAAGTTCTACCTAGGGCCCTGTGGTTAGAAAGATGAACCTTGGACAAGAGGAAAACAATAGATGCTAATAAAGAATATTTGAACAAGATAGATACACATCCTCAAAGGAACATATTCCCAGCATGGAAAACCTGGCTGATTATTTGCTGAAAAAAAAAAATAATTTGAAAGTAAAAGCATCAACATTATAAAAACCAAGGTAAAATGTAAAATATCACATTGTTTAAGTGAAAAGACATTTATAATTTCATGCAATTAATCACCTTCTAAAGAATAATATATTTGATATCTGCCAATAAGGCATTGCTAGGCAACCCCTGTGATTAACAATCCACTTTGTGAAAGGTGGGGGGGGGGTAATGTGCAGGTGAGACAGGGAACACAAAGTACTATGTTGGAGGGTGTATATAAGATGCATAGTGCCGAGAGATGTATACAAGAATAGATTTACTCACAGTACAAAACCGGCATGAAACGGTAAGCCTAGTGTACGCCTGACTAATTTCAAACAGACAAAGGTAAGGAAGGTGGCTGATGACTATAAGCACAAACGTGTTTACTGATGGCTGATGGGCATGAAATCTGACTGCTTCTCTAACATTACATATAAATATAAACCGAGGCCCTTAAATACAGTATACAGTTCTGATCAATCCACCACTCTGACCCCTCGTCACAAATTGAACAAAATACTTTTTTAGGGGTAAAAACACGGTCAAGCCAAGACAGACCAATAGGAAAAGAAACCACACCAGACGGGGAGGTATAAACCCAAGAGGGAAACCACCAAGGGGGAGACAGATGTAATATTTAAGCCAACATATATCAACCCCAGAGGAAGTATCACTGTTACATAAAGGATTGTCTTTCATCCCTAGTAAAAGACCTGAACCCATAGAGATACTGGGGGACATTCATAACCCCAACACACCTGCAGCTATCCATACCTTCAGCAACATTGTCTCAAAAGAAATGGAATGGACTCTACAACACATAAAGCCTCACCATAACCTCTCCCCAGATGAAAGGAAAGCAATTAAGGCATTACAACAAGATGACAACTTGGTCATTTGTCCTGCTGTTTTGGGGGCTTTTGAGTTTTGACTATTACAAGCAGGAACTGCTTGGACAATTATCCGATTCCTCGGCCTATGGGCGGTGCCCTAGCACCCTCCTACAAACAAGAGAATATCATAGGGAAGGCGGCCGGGAAGCTTCTCTTGTATCAGTGTTATGTAGACGATTTGCTACTAATATGGGGAGAAGACGCTGAGACATTGACTACATTCTTCAATACACTCAACAATTTGGAAAGCCCTATCAGATTTCTTCTAAACTATGACGACCATTGCATTAAATTTCTGGATCTACAAATTTTTGAAACAGAACTCGGACTGGGGAACAGATTATATGGAAAACCCACAGATCGCAATACGATTTTCCATGCTTCAAGTGAACATCCACCCACCACTATTAGAGCCATCCCCTACTCGCAGTTTTCAAGCACTATACATAACAACAGCGACCCAGACAAAGCACAAACCCAACTACAAGAAAGCTTCAAAAGTTCCTGGAAAGGGTTTACAAGGAGGGGCTACTCCTAAAACAACTGGAGAGAGCACTTGCCCACTCTCAAGCTGACCTTTTAGTAGACAGACACAAGAACAGCCATGCTTCTACAAATATTATGTTTACCACCAAATACTCACATTTCTCTAAGACTTTACAAAAATGTGTACAGCGGAATTGACCGATTGAGGCCATGGACAATTCATTATCCCTGTACCAGGCACCGTGTCCTGTTTGGACATGGTAGGAACCAGAATTTGAAAGATGTTTTGGTACAGACTGACTTTGCTAATAACATGAGAGGAACAACAAACTGGCTTATGGGACAACAAAAACTGGGCTGTTATCGCTGCCCTGATGCACTACATGTAGATCTATGCTAACAGGTAAAGACTTCCCATCCTCATACTGGCAGGAGGTTAAAGATTCAATGCAGAGTGACCTGCACCACCACTTTCGTGATATACATTGTCATATGCCCATGTAGCCTTTACTACGTGGGCAAAGCCACTACACCACTAATAGATAGTAATCAGTAAGGCATTGAAAGAAAATACAGCTAATCAACCTGTAGCCAGACACTTCCTGCAGATGGGACATGGATTACCCACATTTCATTGTATGGCGACCATCAACCCCCACTGCCCAGAGGGGGTAATAGAGACTTGGCTTTATTAAAAAGAGAATCTAAGTGGCTACATCGGCTGGACACTGTGGTTCCATGGGACCTAAATGAAACCCTCCCTTTGGGCTGCTTTATTTAGGTTGATCTATGGACCACTGCATAAATGTATTGGCTCTAACTTTGAGTCTCAACTCCTTGTGACCTGTAATCCTCAGGGACTGTTCAGTAGATAATGATACGGGATATCTAAATTGTTGCAACAATGTTGCTATGTAAATATGTTCCCTGAGTAATGTTTTCTATTTCCTCTTTGTTTCCTTTTTTCTTCCTTATGTCCTTGTTTACTTTTTTCCTTATATCTTTAATTCAGTTCTGTCACTGACCATGTCACTTGTCACTATACTTACCCTCATATGTTGCCCCATAGTAACTAACCCTTTTTGGCTGTAATATGTTGGTGTGGGCTGAAGTATACCACTCAGCTGATAAGTATGTTCCTTGATATGGGACTCCTGAAGTAATATAAAGTGACTCGATTCACTGTAGTAGCCTCTTCTTTGCACCAGTACTAAACCAGCATGAAACAGTTAGCTTAGTCTAGCGTACTCTTTGCCATACAGACATAAGTTGGTATGACATATCTAAAACCACTAATGTATCGCCTAACACACTTGCCTTTATCAAAGTGACACACAAACATCAACCAAATTTAAACCCCTAGTGGCGGGAAGGGAGAACAGGTGACGTCATCGTACAGTATTAGCTATAATAGTGCTTAAATGACCGTGCATAAAAAGACAAAATGCTGTGAACATAGGTTAAAGTGAATAAACAAATGAACATTGTAATCAAGTAACACGATGCGTGTAACAATGAACATCAAGTTGCAACAAATGTAACTGTGAATGTGAGACGTTGTCTGAATGCAGAAGCACATAAAAGGGTATTATTTCAAACAACACCAATCTGCATTTATATTTGGAATGCGGGAGATAAAACTGATAAGTATGATTGAACAACATTAATTACATTCATCGGATCAAGAATGAGCCGTCGTAATCATGTCCTGACGGGTGGCATCCTATATAGTCACGGAGTGGAAAGCCATTTATAATAGTAAGTGTAATCATATATAATAATGTGAAATACCGTGATGAGGTCTTGATGTTACTACATCTTAAAGGGAAAGAGATGCTGTACGATGACGTCACCTGCTCTCCCTTCCCGCCACTATGGTTTTAAATTTGGTTGATGTTGTTTGTGTGTCACTTTGATAAAGGATTTCTTATAGACAGAGCTGCCGAAGGGAAGCGGCCACAGTTCGCAGTGCTTATAACGTGTATGTCACGTAGTATTTCTAGCAGATTGATTGGCATCCGGCTCGGTGTTGCGTAGATCGCAAGTTCGTTTGTGTGGTGTAGTGTGTATAGTGAAGCCTGAGTTGCTATGGTGCGGATACATAGCAATAGAACAGGTGACAGATGTAAGAAAAAGAACCAGATGGAAGTAGTGGGGTGAGCATGAAGTAGGGTAAAGGGAAAGAGTCTGAAGAGAAATATGAGGGGAAACCTGACGGCCAAGGACCATTTGCTCCAATGAGCCCTGCCCTTTTAAGCTGGTGCGGGTTCAACGTAACGTCACGTGGGGCATGAAACAGGTACTGGTGAGTGCATATGTGGCTGTATCCCGGCCATCAAGTCACACATCAAGGTTCTTAACAAGCTCTGCACCGGATACTGGGCTCTGGGCTCGGTTAACATCCACTGTCCATCACAGGGTGACAGAACAGTAGGCCATCCATATAGGTGCATGTTTGTGACGGCGTATAAGGGCCACCCAGTCACTAGCGGAGGATGACCTTGTGTGTGTGGTGCAAGAATACCACAGACATCGTTAGAGGTCCCTGTGAAGTGTACCTCTTTGTTAAGAGGTGTAAACATATAGGAATATTAACCCCAACAGCAGGACTGGACTGAGAATCAAAATAGGCCCTGGCATTTCAGGTACACAGAGGCCCAATCATCCCACAAAGAGGCCCAAACAGCCCCCACCAGCCCACTAAATACTGACTTTCTATGGCACCATATAGCAGCCCATCTGGCATTTGCCCTAACCCACAGATTGACAGTCCGGGCCTGCCCAACAGAGTATATATGTGGCTGGAGCCTGGTGTACGACAACTGTGCAAGAGTACCTTTGCATAGCCGAAAGAGGACCATATGGCCAATTAAAAAATATATAGAAAATAAAGTCTCAGTCAGGGCAGGGGCTGTCCATGCGTGTACTAACGTTACACTTATATCGTGTATATATAGTGGGTGTGGAGCATGGACCGTAGATGGCACAGCAGGAGCAGAGAGAAAATTGAGATAGAGTTAAAGCATAGAATATGGTCTAAAAGTAAGTACCTGTATGTACAATGGGAGGGTAGTGTGAGAGGGAGGATGTGGGACTGACTCAAAGCCATATAGGACAGTCCTGGGCTGTGTTAGTTCTCCCACCTCGTGTAGGGGAGGGTCGTGAGGAAGAATCTCAGAGGCAGGGCCGGGCCAGGTGTTGTGTTTGGTAGCCGAGGATGAGAAAGGTATGACAATGCTTTATTAGCAGGTTCATGCAGCCATTACATAACATCAGTAAGTCTCACTTTCAAGTTGTACAGAAAGTCCTATGTATGCACAGTGCCACCTGCAGGACATTTGTATAAACACCACATATCCCCCCTATAGTAGGAAAGCATTTGGACAAATATATAAACAGTAACAATTAAACCATATGTATCTTAAAGCAATATATACATTCTTCACATGACATAGTCCTTGGTCCATGCAGGTAGTTTCCTGATTCTCTCAGTATGCCTTATAGGTTCACTTTCCTCTGCCCAATTGCAGTTGGCATCAGTAATAGGGAAATGTCCTTCATCAAATGGAACATCTCCAAAGTCATATCTAGAAGGAGCAAGACGACTTGCATTCCATATGCATCCATCAGACAGTTCATATGTGTATGGTCCTCACTGGCATCTCACTTCAAGTGGTGTAGTAAATTTACATTTCCTTGTTTCAGTATTCCTGGTTTCTTAATTCTGACTAAAGATCCAGGCTGAAAGTGCACTTCTCTTGCACCACATTTTCTATCAGTATAAGCCTTGCATTTGGCTTGGTGAAGTTTCACAATGTCAGTAGTAGATGATTTTTTAGGAATAGTCTTTGGTGGAAGTTTGACATCTGCAACATGTAACCTAGTGCGCATGGCATGTTGCTCTGTAGTTATGTACTGATTTTACATCTGAGCTCAACTTAACTTTGTGTACAAAGTTCTTTGCACAGCCCAGTGGAGTGTTACTTTGAGGTGAAATTTTAGACACAGGCTGTGTGGCAGGCACTGGTGTTGTAGTAATGAGACCATCCACTAATTGTAGGTTTAATGCAGCATATAGATCCCTTCCAAGTATAGCAGTACCTTTATTCATAATGTAAAAGTCACATTTTGCAGTATTTGATTCAAATTGTACAGTCACTGGCAAGCAACCAAGCACAGGGATTGGATCCTTTAAGTAACTGACCAGTCTCAGGGCAGGTGCACCAAGCGTATCTTTTGCAAAATATTTCAAGAAAATATCCTTTGGTAGTATAGAAACAGCTGAACCTGTATCAAGCATCAGGTTAATGGAGTGTCCCTTGTCAGCAGAAGCAGTACTGACACTGACAGTGAATATAAACTTGTCTGGAATAAATATACCAGCTTTATCCACACTTAATACTGTAACATTTGTAGTAGTAAGTTCATGAACATATTTAGTAGAACTACGGCAGACCGTAGCAAAGTGACCTGGCTTTAAACATTTGCGGCACTGTATAGCTTTTGCTGGACATTTAGCATAGTTTGCAAGGTGTTGTGTTGAACCACAGTGAAAGCAGTATTTTTTATTTGTATTTCCTGCATGGTTTTGCAGTGAATCCCTTTCCTTAGCACTTTATTTTTCCTGTGACTGCGTATTATTAGGCCACAGTTTTGAATTCACAATCTGTACATTCCCAACAGTTCCCTGACTGAGAGTTTTAGCCTCCACCACAGCTGTTTCAATTTGGCTAGCAACTGTAATAGCCTTTGCAAGGGTTAAATCTTGCTCTAGGAGCAGTCTCTCTCTAATGCGCAGTGAGTTTGTTTTTTCCACTATTTGGTCTCTTAGCATTTCATCTGTTAGATTCCCAAACTCACAGGTAACAACCAGCTCTCTCAAAGCTGCTACAAAATGTTCTGTGGATTCGCCATTACGTTGTCCACATTGGGGGAATATATATCTTTCAGCAACCACATTTACTTTTGGCACAAAAAAGTTTTTTATAGCAGTAAGAGCTGTTTCATAAGTATCATCAGGTAATGGTAATATATAGAATATACGCTGTCCCTCTGCTCCCAGGCAATGAATAAGTAAAGCACGCTTTCTAGCTGCAGAAATCTCCCCTTGGTCAGCAGCAATAATGTAATTATCAAACATACGGATCCAAGCAGTAAAAGGTATGGTAGGCTCACCAGAGTTTGGCATAAGAGATTAGTTCATTCAAACCACTGGGGCTGATGGTGTCCAGTCTATGTATCCACTTAAGTTCTGTTTGGAGTAAAAGTCTCTCTCGATCACCACCCCAAGGTGGGCTAGGCACGAAATTGATGATCATGTTTCTCATAGATGCCAATGTATGTTTCTTTTCCACAAAGTGTTGACCTGTGTGTCGCCGCTACCCTTGTTGAGTGCTGTGCGTATGGAAGATCTGTGGTTCGCCATTCTGTCTCTGAATGTGGTGATGGTTTTCCCCACATAGACCAGACCGCAAGGCACTTAATTATGTAAATGACAAATCTAGAGGTATGTGGTTGATGGAAATAGGCTTACCAGAGTTTGGATGTGTAAAGGTGGGTCCTGTGAGAAGTTGTCTGCAGGTTGTGCAGTCAGTACAACAATAGTTACCCCTTCTCTCAGTTGGAAGCCATGTAGATTGGTTAGAGGGTTGGTAACAGTGAGTGGGATATGTAATGACAAGTTGGTCTCTGAGGTTATGACCCCTTCTATAAGCTAGGCAGAGAGGAGATTTGAAACAAGGTGGCAATATTTATTCCTTCTGTACTATAGACCAGTGATTGTATATGGCCTTTGTGCTTAGTACTGCGTGAATATGTAGTTAAAAAGGACAGGCGGTCATCTGGCACCCAGGTATTTTACCAAGTTTATGGTGTGCACATTTGGACTGTATATATATATATATATATATATATATATATATTGTGACAGGGTGTTTGGGAAACATCACTGTCGTAGAGGAAAATGCATATAAAAGAGTGCATTTAAACTGCAAAAGATGTGTTGCAGAGAGGGTTAATATTCCTGCAAATTCCACAAAGGATCTTCCTGCAAATGTAAAAGGGATGTGGTCCCTTATCTTGGAGCCCTCCAAACACTTCCAAGCATGGAGGAAAATGTGGTGCAGCTGGGAGTGACTGTGCCTGACAAAAGGTGTCTTGCTGCCAGCAAGAGTGTGGCAGAGTTTGGTGAACCTAAATCCCTGGAGGGGAGAAAAGTACTAGCAGAGACTAGTGAGTCTGGGGGAGGGGAAGCCTGCAGTCCTGTGTGTGACCCTAAATACTTGTAATAGCAAATTACATACAGAATAGCAGAAGCAAGGTCACAACAGTCTCTCTATCTAGAGTTCTTGTGTAGAGAACACCGGCTCATCAGAAAATAATATATGACAATTATTTAGTTGTTAGGATAAGGGCATAGATTTCCTATTATACATACCAGTATTTGTTCCAGAAAGAAAACCTTTCAAAGAGTTTTGCCCTGCCTTAGAAACTTTCTTAGATAAAGGAAACCGAGCTACTAACACTCATTGATATGCAACTGATTGCCTCAGTGATTGATTGCAAAAGTAATCAAAGTCTACATTAAATCAAATTGCCCTAGCATCTAGTTGCTTCACTATATACCCCTTGATACACAACATGGCTGAAAGATGCCCGGGGTAACAATCCTTAGAACACTTAATTTTCAGAAAGCCACACTGTTCTGTCTCAATTTGGCACAGTATGTCAAACATTCTCACACAATTCAGTGCCTCATATATTACACATACCCCTAATGCTCTAAACTGTAATCTCTTGCAAGCAAAGCACTCTGATATCTTGCCTTGTTTGTTTTATATGTTGCATTGTTTTGTTTTTAACACTGTATTAGACATTGTAGTGTGTATAATGTAGTGAAGTGCATGTCCAATGTACACAAAAATTTTGATTTTGAAATTGACAACCTAGAAAGACTCATTGCTTTATTCAGTGTGAAATGAGTTCACAGAACTGTGGAACTTTGTTCTAGTCCAAGAAAGAGATACACTTGAGTTCCAAAATGTTAGCAGGAAATATGAACAAAGACGGGTTTATTGTATTTTCTACTCACAGAAGAATTTGAAATTGAAAAACATTAAATGAGTAGAAAAAAATTAAGAAAAAGATTTCAGGTTTACTTATTTAGGTCACTGTGAGCAATGCACACAGATACATAAATGCTAAACCAAGATGAACAGTACTGTATGAGCAGCTACTAAACCTTTAATAACCACAGTGTGAGTTTGACATGACAATGGGAAACATCTGTTTAAGCCCTTAACTTTACCGGTAAATCCACAAAGAAACCCCTTGTGCAAACATAGACATACATCCAGACATCCAGCTACATGTTGGGTTGAAAAGGCCTCGGCTCAACAATTTATTTATTTACAGTAAAAAAAAACATTGAAACCAAAATAAATCTCATCATTTAACAGTAGAATTTTAATATCATTAAATAAATTAATAGCATAATAACAACAAGCCATTGAAGACTTAATTTGTGGGAGCTATTTTTACCCCAGCATCTGTTTTGGTTAGAAATGGTTCTCTAACAACCAGACCCTGGTTTATGGATGCAATCCCTAGACTCAGACCTAAGTTTGAGCTCCTATGAGTCCTGCCCCAGCCACCCCTATCCTGGCTGCAAATTTGACTACCCCCTTGTGCACCCCAGTGAACCAATTCAGAGAGAGAGTGAGTGAGGGTGGGAGCTGTTAAGGGGAAATAGTATCCTTCCTCTTTTCTCTGCTAGTTTTAAGGACATGTCAACCCAAAAAATTACTTTTTGACTAATAAAAGAAAACCCAAATATAAGCAACTTTCCAAAATTAATGTATTAAAAATTTTTGGTGCTTTAAAAGTTATTTGTAAATGTTATTGCTATTGAAAGCAGCATTTGCTTAATTCCTGGTTGTTACATTTTAAACAATGTTGAAATATGAAATAAATTGGATGTGATTGCTTGTAGTGATGGGCAAATTTATTTGCCTGGGGCGAATTCGCAGCGAATTCCTGCGATTCACTGCAGGCGAATAAATTTGCGAAACAGCAACAAAATTTCACCTGGTGAAAACTCGCTCGTGTCTCATTTTGGACACAGGGATCTATTTTTTGGACGCGGCATCTGTTTTTGGACGCCGGCAATGGGTGACAGTGTCCAAAAAATGGACACCCGTGTCCAAAATGAGACGCCGGCGAGTTTTCAACAGGTGAAATGTTGTCGCCATTTCACAAATGTATTCGCCTGCATCCAAAAATGGGCATTTTTAAACTTTTTGCAGTAGAAATTCGAGAAATTTCAACGAAGAAAATCGCCCCAAATTTGCCCATCACTACTTGCTTGTGCTTAAAAATGAGTTTGTTTTCCTACAATCAGTTATAAACAAGCAGAGAGTTATGGTGACAACATAGTGAAAGGGATTCCTGTGCAGCATCATTCATCATGTTTAAATATTTTGCACAGTTAAAGACTGCCTCATCAGTATGTCTAAGCATCTGTTTGACTAGAAATGGTGATTTAGCAATGAGCAAAAGCTTTTGTCAGGCATGGATATGAAAAGAAATTTTGAGTTTCCTGATCCTCAAAATACTGAGGTAAAAAGGTTTGCAGCAACTAAACATGAGAAAAAAATATCCATTGACTCCAAAGCGTTTTGCCACAATTTTGAAGTATTCAAAATTATTTCCATGATATTATTCAATCGAGCTCTAAGGTAACTCTTATGTTTTATTTAATTGTGAGTTTATTTAAAGTAGAAAAAGCTCTAAATTACACAAATTGAATTTTGATAGTAGTTTAATGGTTTGAATTTATGTTTCGATTTGTACAAAACTGAACGAAGGTGAATGCTATTTGAACATAATTCCTTTTAAAAAGTTATTTAAATTGATTTGTTCGTTAACAGAGTTGCATCTTTGTATCTAAGTATTGAACAGACTTTATAAATGAATAGTGATGGGCGAAACGGCCGCGTTTCGCTTCGCCGAAAAATTTGCGAATTTCCAGAGAAATTCGCGAATTTTTCGCCGATTCGCGAAACTAGTCGCGCGTCGTTTTTGACGCGCGGCGCGTCGTGTCGTTTTTGACGCGCGGCGCGTCGATTCCGACTCGTTTTTGACGCAGCGAATTTTTGTTGGCGAATTTTTTGGGCCGTTTCGCGAATTTATTCGCCAGCGGCGAATCGCGGGAATTCGCCGCGAATTCGCCCCTTGCGAATAAATTCGCCCATCACTAGAAATGAATCCTCCATACTTAAATGATAACTTTACCCTGTCACATCTTAACCCCTCACCTCTCTCTCAACACAAAGTCTATTACATAGAAAAGAGCTTCTATTTAAAAATCTGTGATTAAAATACTGAGCAATGAAGCAGAGTTCACAGATGCCTTCTTCTATCCCATATGATCCTCTGTGTCTTTATGCTGACATGGAGCCTGTCTGAGCATGGACAGTTGAAGATGATCTTAGACTCCCTCTCAGTGAGGGAAAGGTGAGGGTGCCTATGGTAGGCAGTTGGGGTGGTCGTGCATTTTCCTTTAAGGGTATGCCATGAATATCACTAGGAAAAAGCTCTAAAGGGAAGCTCTAAAGGGGAAAAAGGTTAATAAAACGATTTGGAGGGTTTCTAATTTCAATACATTTCAGTGATTTATGACTTCAAAATTATTTCATAAAAGTGTTTTGGAGGTGTGCCAGATGCTTGTCTATGACTAAGAAATGCTGTTTTCAGAAAGTTATGGAATTTAAAAGGTTCCACATATTTACCTGCTTTTACTGCACATATCTGGTGTGTATATATATGTTTATATTATTACCATTTTTATTACAAAGTTTTTTTAAAATACTGTATAATAGCTAACACAAAGGCTAAATTGGGCCAGTATTGGTAAATCACCCGCAAGTTGAAGCACACAATATTATGTTGGAATTCAATTAAAAATGCAGCATTTTTGGTGAAAAAACTACCATTACCAAAACATTACCATTTGTGTGTGTGTTTTTAAAGCAGAGTTTTATACTTACAGGGCATTCTTATGCCCCCAGGAATCGCTCCTGTGAATGACAAAGCAATGAAAATACCTTCCCTTCCTAAAAAATGGCAACCACTGTAACCACACTTAACGTCAATGGTCTCAACAGCCCAAACAAGAGATCCCAACTGTTACTCTGGGCCAAACAAACAAAACCTACAATACTATGTATACAAGAAACCCATCTAACTAACGACCAATCGTATAGACTAAACTGTAAAGAATATCCACTCCAACTATACGCAAACAGCCCAGTAAAGAAAAAAGGAGTCGCCATATGGTTCTACTTCAAAATCACCCCTAAAGTACTAACCAAACACACAGACCCACAAGGAAGATACATCATTGCTATAATAGAACTACAGTATCAAGTATATACAATAGCCTCAGTATATGCACCAAACACGAAACAGTCCCATTTCTACCGCTCCTTTTTTAAATCACTGGACAAACTAAAACAAGGTAGAATTATAATAGGAGGGGACTTCAATATCCCCTTATCATTAGAAACAGATACCAAGGCAGAAAGAGAACGAAAACCTAGAAGAGAACAAATAACCCACGCAGCGAACCTAAAAAATAACCTAAAAAAACATAACTTATTCGACACATGGAGAACCCTGCACCCAACAAAGAAAGACTATACCTTTTACTCACACCCCCACGCAAGATACACCAGAATAGACTATACATTCACGGACAAAAACCACCTCCAACTCGTTGAGCAAGCACAAATAGGATCAATCACATGGACGGATCATGCTCCAGTAACCATTACAAGCAAAAATACCAAACCAAGCCTATCAACCACACATTGGAGATTAAACGAATCACTCCTACTTAACAATGAAATAGTTCAACAATGCAACCACACACTACAAGATTACTTCACTATTAACAGTAATGGGGAAACTTCAACAGCCACGCTATGGTGTGCGCATAAAGCAGTAATTAGAGGACAACTTATAAAAATCGGATCAATGATTAAAAACCAACGGGAGAAGAAAAAGAAAGAATTAACAAAACTATTACAAGAACTAGAAGCAATAAACAAAGCTAACCCTAATAGACAGCAAATAAGAAAGATAAGAGAAACTAGAAACGAACTATATGAAATAGAACTTATTAAAATCAACTACCACCTTCAGCGACTCAAAATGACACAATACACAAAAGGAAATAAAGCATCAAAAAAACTTGCCAATATGCTAAAACAAAAACAAACCAAACAAGCTATAGACCACCTAATAGATAAAGACAAGAAGAAAGTCACTAACCCGAAAACAATTGCTGACCTATTTGCAAACTACTACGAAACTCTATATAACTTAAAAGAAGACACAAAAACACCCCAACCAACACAAGAAGTAATCAACAATTTCTTAACAAAAGGAAAACTCCCCCGAGTAACACCAGAGCAACTCACTTGCCTGAATAAACCCATCAACCCAAACAAAATTCAAGAAGTGATCAACACCTCACCCACAGGAAAAGCACCAGGACCAGATGGATTAACATCCCAATATTACAAAACCTTTCAAAATATTCTAATTCCACACTTAACTCAATTATTCAACCAAATTCAAATACAAGGAAGTATGCCAAAAGAAATGTTAACAGCAACAATATCAACCATTCCCAAACCTGGAAAACCCCCAAATGATTGCCCAAACTTCCGACCCATCTCACTACTGAACGGAGACACCAAAATATACGCAAAAATTCTCGCTAACAGATTAAAAAGAATCCTACCAGATATAATCCACAAAGATCAATCAGGATTTACCTTAGGAAGACAAGGAACAGACAACACTAGGAAGCTCCTAGCATTAATTGAAAAATCCACTCGAAACAAAACACCAACACTTTTACTGGCACTAGACACAGAAAAAGCTTTCGACAGGGTCCACTGGCTATATATGGAGAAGACACTACAAGCATTCGGACTACAAGGTCCCATCCTGAAGTCAATCCTAGCACTATACTCAGCACCAACCGCACAGGTCAACAACATGGGCTTTCTCTCCAAACCTTTTACTATAACGAATGGGACTAGACAGGGATGCCCACTCTCCCCACTAATATTCAACCTCATACTGGAACCACTTGCAAAAACGATCAGGGACTCACAAGAAATTTCAGGTATAAAAACCACACTCTCGGAATACAAACTAGCACTTTTTGCTGACGACATTATGCTGACTTTGACAAACCCGGAAAAATCACTCCAGTCTCTAACTCAAATCATAACTAACTACAGTCAGGTTTTGTACTACAAACTCAACATAAGTAAAACACAAGCCCTTCCACTAAATATTGAACCAGAAAAACGAAAGGAATTACAAGAAACTTATCCATTCCAGTGGAAAAAGGATACAATTAACTACCTCGGAATAGAATTAGGTAATACAATAACAAAAACATACAACAACAACTTCACAAAAGTCTTGAAAGAAATACAAACACAACTAGACAAATGGAAACCACTATTTATATCTAGTGATGGGCGAAACGGCCGCGTTTCGCTTCGCCGAAAAATTCGCGAATTTCCAGAGAAATTCGCGAATTGGCGAAAAATTCGCGAAACGACGCGCGACTCGTTTTTGGCAGCAAATTTTTGCCCGCGAATTTTTCCTGCCGTTTCGCGAATTTATTCGCCAGCGGCGAATCGCGGGAATTCGCTGCGAATTCGCCCCTGGCGAATAAATTCGCCCATCACTATTTATATCCTGGCTAGGAAAAATTGCCACAATAAAGATGATGATGCTACCCAAACTACTATACTTATTTAGAACTCTACCAATCACAATACCAAAATCTTTTCTTCAACAGGTACAGAGAATCCTAGACACATTCATATGGGGAGGGAAAAAACCAAGACTTAAAAGAAAACTAATGCAACTCAGTCAAAAAAGAGGGGGGTTCGGAGTTCCGAGTATAGAAAAATATTATAAAGCCTCAATATTAGAACAGCTCACACTATGGAACCTACCGACAAGTAACAAACAATGGATGGAAATCGAACAAGAGCAAAGCCACCCTATAACACTAAACCAACTAATGTGGTCCAAAGCTTCACCTCACCTAATAAAATCAATGAACCTATACCACGCAACAACGACAGCATTAAAAATCTGGAATTCAATGAAGACACATAAGCATATCCACAAATATCCAGCAAAAAACACGCCTATAAGAACTTTAGAAGTAGAAATGCAGGATCTCAGTCTAACTAACTGGGAAACATTGGGACTTACACAAATTGCTCATCTCTTCTCAAGTAACAACCTGAAATCATATGAGAACCTACAAAAAGAATATAATCTTCCAAAACATGACCTTTATAAATATCTAAGAATTAGACACTTCCTAAATCCATACACAGAGAACATCCCAAGGCAACAAACACAATTTGAATTAGTATGCTTTCAACAAGCCGGGAAAAAGAAGGGAATCTCTAAAATCTATCAAGCTATTGACCCAGAAATGGAAGAGGAAAAACCACTACACATACAAAAATGGGAACAAGATCTGAAAGTAGACAAAACACTCCAACAGTGGACTAAAACAATAAGTAAAGTCTCAAAATACACTAAATGCACAAATCACATAGAAAACTACAAAAAAATACTTTACAGATGGTACAAAACACCAGCAACACTCAGCAAAATATTCCCAAATGTACCAGATAAATGTTGGAGATGTAACACAGATAAAGGAGACATGATCCATATATGGTGGAAATGCCACAAATTAGCCCCTTTCTGGAAAGAGGTCAATCAATTAATCTCGGAAATAACCAACAAACCAATACAGCTAAAGCCTGAACTAGCTCTACTTAACCTAGGATTACAAGAACATCCCCCAGAAATAAGAAAATTAATATTCCATATCCTCACTGCAGCCCGACTACTCATACCAAGACATTGGAAATCCACAGAAATACCAAATAAAGAAAATCTATACAACCTTATTAACTCAAACCTCACCTTCGAGAAGTACACAAAAACAACCTTAACACAAGTTAAAAAATACCTGGAAACTTACAAAGTCTGGGAAAAATGGAAAAACTCCAATAAAGGAACTTAACCCTTACCCATCAAATAGAGAATTCAACGGGACTAACATCACTCCCAAGGCTGCCTCATAAGAAACGCACAAGAAACTCACCAACAGAAGAAACAACAATACAAAAGTCAAACCTATCATCGCTATTATACAACATCCAAGAGACACGGACTAGTAAATAAGACCTGGAACAAACTCTTCCCCCCCCACATCCCCCCCTTTACTCTATACCCCACTCACCTTCTATACTTTCATCTCTTTCTGCTCTCAATCATTTGTAACCTGAAAAAGAAATAAAAAACTTTAAATATAAAAAAAAAAAGAAAATACCTTCCCTTCCCATTTGTTCAAATCTGCACACATAAATCACTTGTATCAATCGCGGATAATCATGGAAACATGACTTCTTCTCCATATTCTTGCGATTACCGGGGGTCCCAACATAACAGCAATTCCAATTAATGTGGAGAGGCAGGTAATGTTCAGGAGCTTTGTATGTGCCCCATTTGTCATTAACCTTAGTCTTGTCTGACCTGCTAGAAAGAAGAGCCATCCTTCCTCATCAAACTTGTGTGCTCAGTTTTTAAAAACTATGTGCTCAGGTCGGAATTAATACAAAATGTTGTGTTTTCACTCAAAATTAAGCTGGCTTCGTGTGCATGTGTGTGCGTTTGTTTGTGTGTGAGAGAACATTGGTGTGTAACCATACATTACTGCTCATTTCCTTGGGTCTTTAACTGCATTGTACTTGTGAGACGGTCAGTGTGAATGTGGTTTCCTGGTGATGAAAGTATAAGGAAGCTTGAAGTCATTTCTGTGTGAACTAAAAATAATTTGGTGTTTTTCATAGAGACACCAAGGGGATTATTTATAAAAAATTTCTGTGTGTGAAAAAAACATGATAAAATCAGGATATTTTGGGGATTTCTTTACATGAACTCAGCAGGTCTGAGTTGGAGTTCTTCTTAAGTTCGACTCTGGGTTTAACCCTCTGGGTTTAAAGTGGACCCGTCACCCAGACACAAAAATCTGTATAATAAAAGTCCTTTTCAAATTAAACATGAAATCCAATTTTAAATTTTTATTAAAGCATTCATTGCAGTTTTAAGCTCATTTAAAAATCTCAGCTGTCAATCAAATATTGTCTGCCACTCCTCTATGCCTTAGGCATAGAGGCGGGGCAGATAATTACTTTCACTTTCCACTCAGCACTTCCTAGATGCCACTGCTCCCCACACATTCCCCCAGTTTTCTTAACCATTTAATTGTGTAGCCAGGACATGGGGATAGACATCAGGTCCCCCATTCTGGTGCAGAAACAAGATTCTGAGATGATGCAAGGCTTGCCTTAATAACAGTGTCCACAAAATGGCTCCTGCCTGCTTGCTATAATTATGAATTCCCAGACTGAAGAAAACAAGATTAAAATAATTTATATAGTGTAATTAATGTTCAGTTTGCTTTATTAATGTGATAAAATATGATTTTGAATATTATTTTGGGGTGACAGGTCCACTTTAATAAATTCTGGAAATTTCAACATTTTTTCCACAAAAAAAGTGGATTTAATAGTAAAAAAAAAACAAAACAAAATTTTCTTGAGGTTTTGACATAAATAAATAACCCCCCCCCAAAAAAGTTCAAATTTGGATGAGAGATATCTATTACCAGATCTGAGGGAGAGATTTTGATCTACAGTACATTTAAAACTGATCAAATTTCCTAGAAGTGAAAGGGCTACATTTATGTTTTTGATAGCCGTCAAATGCCAAAACCAATTATATAAACACATTACTTAGACCACACAAGGGGTGCAAAATATGCCACTTCTGCCTGAAAATTAAGTTGACACTCGCATGACACAGATGGTACTGTAGGTACAATTAAGGATGGTATATTTTCAAACGTAATACTGATACACATTTTTATACATTTTGTAGTGTGAAGTACAGGTTTAACAGTCAAGCTTATATTGAAGAATCATACATCCCATAATATCCCCAGACTGTCATATTGGAAATAAAATGATTTACTTCATGTCTTCTTTTGCAGGCAGGTGGTAAACAGCTGCAGTGACATGGTTAATATGATGAACTGTACAAATAAAAGAAGGACAAGCTGAAAGATTTGCTCAGTACTAGGTGACCTTATAAGTAGAAATGTGATATTTTGTGACTTTACTGATCTGTTTGTTTTCTGTTTTATTTGATACAACTCAATGTTCGAATCTAAGATGGTTTTTCTGTTTTCCTACACAACATTTATTTGAAGAGAGAGCAGCGAGAAAGGAGTTTTCCAATGTAACGCTAACTTGTACTAGGCAAAGCACAAATAGTTAAGGTCCAGCTAGTGGTATGAGCATGGGTTACATTGGACTCACACTTCAGGATCAGTGCCTTCGCTAAGTGGAAGTTTCCAGCAGATGGCGTAGTTTAACTACAACACACAGGCCATGTTGATAACAAAAATAGGAAAAGATGGACGCCAGGAGATTCTTATGATGAAACCAAAAGATAACAATTTATTTGTACAAGACAAATAACCCCAGGTATACTCACATATGAGGATGGTATAACAAGTCACAGATGAGGGTAGGTAGATAAGGATGATAAAGCAAAGTAGAGACTGTCACTCCCATAAGGCATATTAGTCAAGTGTACATCAATTCTCTAAGGCAATACACCTTTAAGTGGTCCAGATCTCTTCCAGTGGAGTGGTTAGGGAGAGGAAGTCTAGCCTAACACCCTATCCGCTGGGGTCCCTTCACTAAAGGCATACGGGGAAACCTTGTGGGAAGCTACTCCCTGCTACTTGATCCTTGATGGAGCACACAGCTGCTCTTACTATATAAAGAGGACTCTCCTAGAGAGTCTATTAAAATAACTACCCTGTGCTAACCTCGTTCACGGGGTTCCCTGGTCCCCGACTTGATCTCTAAAGGTACAGGTCCCTTTAGGGCATTTGGCTTTACTGGTCCTTGGTGTACCCAGGCTCAATGGGGCACACCCAGATGATAAGGACACCAGCAGCCAAAGAGGAAGAGGCCACTCCCTGTCCAACACTATAAAGATGTGTGGCAGGAAGTGGTCCTTATACCTCTTGGCCAATAACTAGTGGTGTAAATACTTAAATGGATACATAAGCTTATTCCTAGTAACTAAGGAATAAAGAAAGGTAGGGACGTAACTAAAGATGTAACAATTATCATAGAAGATACTTTTATAACTAAAAAAAAGTTTCCTTTTGAAAAATGGAGACTTGTACAGACTTTACTTTTACTTTACCTACTTTAACAACATTAATGCATTTGATATTGGATCTCTTATCTGGCAATCCATTATCCAGAAACCTATGAATAATGGGAAAACCCTTGTCCATGAAATCGATTTTAAGCAAATAATTATTTTAAAATATGAACTTGGTACTTCAGAAAATATAGTAGATCAGAAAAAATACAGGAAAGTTACAAATTGATCCTGACTTGAAACACTTCATGCCCTTCTGCTACACTTAAAAGTCTCTGCTTCTCTTCTTTAACCACTATATTCTAAACCACAACCACTGTTTGCAAAAATTTAATTTGCATTTTAAGCAATCTGGTAGCTAGAGTCCAAATGACCATAGCAACCATGCACTGATTTGAATAAGAGACTGGATAGGAGAGGGCCAGAATATACTGTAGAGATGAGTAATAAAAACTAGCAATAACAATACATTTGTAGCCTTAAAGAGCATTTGCTTTTTAGAAGGGGGGGAGCGACGCCCATTTGAATGCTGCAAAAAGTCAGAAGAAAAAGGAAATAATTATAAAACTATAAAAAATAAATAACAGTCAAAAGGTTGTTTAGAATTGGCCATTCTATAACATACTAAAAGTTACCTTAAAGGTAAACCACCCCTTTAACAATGAAAACCTTTCTATATCTAAGCTCTGATCTCAAAATATAATCCTTCACAGACTCCTAACCTTTGAGTCTCTTCTCTCATCACATTACATCATCTCATTCCCAATTCAAAGACTTCTCTTGGACTTCTGCCTGTCTCTAGAACTATCCCCTTCCTTACAAACATTCAAATGTCCCCTAAAAACAAGGGAAGTGAAGCATTGATGCATCTTTACTGATCAGACATAAACATATTATAAATCACCAACTGTTTTCATATTTATTATGTATGAAAAGTATCCTAACCTTAGACTGTAAGGACTTGCAAGTAGCACACTCTGACCCTATTTTGTAACCCTTGTTTGTTATATTATTATAGATTCTATTGCATTTCTCTAACTGAATTCTAAGAGGCATTCTATCCAAAAACGAAAAATATGATGATTTATTCTTTCTAAATTTAAATTAATTACAGACTATATTTGTCACGTGCCAGATGCATAAATTATGGCTGCGCTATCTATACACACATACATGGCCTACGATTGAACAAGACAAATATACTTTAGTACAGTACTCTCTTAGGTTCTTCTTTTAGGTTTAAATTGCAGTGATACGGCTATCAGGTGAGTAAACTTATTTACTTCAAGTTTCATTTTTGGAAAACTGGGAAACATATGGAGGCAATTAACCTTTAATGGTCTCAGTTGTGGTGCTTTTGATGCTTTTACTGCATTTCAACAAGTTCAGTAATGTGAGATTTGGGAGCTTTTGTGACATTTGAAGAGTAACTGGATTGGCAAGTGTTTGTCAAGAGTTTATAGCAAAGAAAGCAGGTCACAGAAAGGAAGAAGAGAAGAAACATAAAAAACAATATTATGCTGTGTATGCATACTGAATTATTTGTAAGCAGGGACCATTTTTTCTGTATGCACTTTTTATAATTGAAACTTTTTCCAGGCAGACATAACAAAGGCCCCAAACAAATATCACTGGAAGTTGCAGAGATACGCAATAGGGTTAGAAACCAAAACAGATGAAACTCTGGATTCTACTAATTCACACTCAGATATTTTGACTGCTCAGGCTGAGCAAATTTAGTTTCTGAAAAACAAATTGACTGAAGACTGATCCAGGAGGACTAATTTAAGAATCAGGGGTATCCCTGAAGACATCAAGCAAATCCATTTGAAACAATGTTTTCAAACACTTTTACAAACAATACTGTCACAACTGTCTGGAATAGATATTAAGGTGGACAGAGTACACAGAATTCCCAAACCCAAACAACTTTCGGCATGCGCATCTAGAGATACCTTGGCTAAAATTTATTTTTATAGCATTAAGGAGATGATGCAAATCAGACAGGAATTCTCAAAAATAACTGAAACACTATGTAAACAGGGAATAGTTTACCACTGGGGCTTCCCTTTTCTAATAATAATCCACAGGAAAGGTGCATATTACACATTTCAAAAACCTGAGGCAGCAGCAGTATCTTTACAGGAAAGAAACTTTCCTGTATAGGAGACAGATACAGCAATGCAAAAATTCCCAAAAAAGAGAACACTGGATTGGTCCACATTTTCTCCTCTGAAAGATACTGTGAGCTTCTTCTCCATACTGCTCCACAATGATATTCTGGGAGATGGGGGAAATATTTTCTTTCTTACGAGGTTGAACCAAGAAGGTTCAAAGAGGCTAAGTTCATACAACTTTTGGGCTATTCCTTATTATGTGAACTACCTAAACTCATTTAACTGTGGTGAATATTTCAGTTAAAAAAGTTACTATTAACCCAAAATGTGTGAGGATGTCTAGTTTTAAGGATGATTTCAGGATATCTGCTATGGATCTGAACATTTGCTTATATTTGTTTTTCTTTTTTTTCACTTTGTTTACTGTACAAAATTGGTGCTGTCATCCTCTACAAAACATAATAAGACCTGTATGCTGTTGAAAGGTTTTCTTCTCTTTTTTTTCTGTTTCTTTTCCTACTGTGCTGTTTTACCTCTGTACCTACTCATGACCTCCAATTTTGCCCTTTGCCTGTGCCCTTTGTCCCTGCTAATTTTTGTATTAATTATGGAACCCTTAACCCAAACGATTCTGTATAACTATTCTATTAATGAATATACAGTAAAAGCTGCAATATCTAAAATATCTATATTTGCATACAGATGCAGTCACTTTGGATTGTAAGTTAAATGCGTCGTGACTTAACGCATTTATCTCATTTATCCCACTTAGCACAGAATATTGTGTCACAGCATCCCATCCAATTAAAGAGTTCACCATTGAAAACAATGGTGCTTTGGTATGCTAATGAAAAGGCTAAATGCATTAAATGAGTTAAGATGACTTTAGATAACACAGTTTCTTCAATTAGCCCTGAGTCACGACGCATTTAACTTACAAATCCAAGTGACTGTATCTGTATGATATCATATTATCACTGACTGAGCCTTCTATTTCTTTATCAGCAGTACTTCAAACTCTCGACCAATATTACAACATAATCTCGTATGGATTCCTCAGAGCAATACCATATGGATTCCTCAGAGTATTTTGCTCAATCTAAAAACCTCTTTGCATGGCAGAAGTTTGCATGGCAGAAGTTGTCCATCTCTTATCTAGGATGTTCAGTCAAATCCTTATATAATGCCAATTTTCATCCATTACTGGAAAAAGTGTGACACATCAACCCAAGGCTGGCTAACAAAAGATATACCCTGGATGGGGGAAATAGCTACTCTAAAGTCTATGCTACTACCAGAAATATTATATTTGTTCAGGACTATCTCTTCCAAACAAATGTTTTTCTTCACTAAGTAAAGCTATACTGAAACTCATTTGGAATCATTTCAAACCAAGGATTGCAATTAATATACTAACAAAACATAAATCAAAAGGAGGCCTTAGTCTCCCTGACTTCATAAAATACTTTAAAGCAGTTTATTTAGACTATATATATATAAATAAAGGATAACCTCCACAATCAACCAACCTCAATAGGTAAATCAAGAAGAAAAAATAACAACAAAATCTCCCTAGCGGTTACAAAACATACTCTGGACATCTCCAAAAATGTGGAAAACAATGTATATGCCTTTCGTGACCACTCAAGCATCAATACAAGTATGGGATTATATCATGCATAAAGATTCTATAGAGCAAGGTCTTCACCCATACTTCCCAATTGCAGCCCTTTTACACAAAATCCACAAATCTGGTCAGTGGGTATACAATACTTGGAGGATATAATGCCCAATAATAATTTATTAATTTGCCAAACTGTACAAGATCTAGCCAAAGCGGTGTTGGTGTAAATGTGACTTAGAATTGTCTTGGTTCTCGCACACCCTCTCCAACAGGCTAATTAGAAACGCCTGGTGCTCAATGGTGGAGGTCAAGCAACCTCCCAACAATGTAACAAACACAAAATCCAGTCGCACGCAGGACTTATTCAACACATATGTGTTTATTGCCAATTGCGGTGCA
This sequence comes from Xenopus borealis, assembly GCA_024363595.1. NCBI lineage: Eukaryota > Metazoa > Chordata > Amphibia > Anura > Pipidae > Xenopus > Xenopus borealis. Next base: position 77,496,714 of record CM044444.1, read on the forward strand.
ACGTTTTGGGGTTACCCCTCAAGGTGTAAATGTGGTCAAGTAGGCTCAATGTTACACACCTGGTGGTCAATCCCAAAATGTCTTTCATACTGGTCTCAAGTATTTTACTTGATATCTAATATTATTACCAAACATTCCATGCCATGGGAACCAACACTTGCTTTGGTCAATTTGGACATAGGCCCAATGAGAACACATCAAAAATCTCTAGTAGTATACATATTAGCAGCAGCTAGACTAATCATCGCCCAACATTGGAAATCCGAGTATCCACCAGTATTTTTGGAACTACTTAACCTATTGCAACTGATGGAGAAATTGGAATTTAATGAAGGCAAAAATAAAAACTTTCTCAATGAACAGAAAATGAAGTGGGCAGCCTGGATTACAAGCAATAAATCACAAGTGGGGTCATATTACTGTTACAATTTTTTTGAGGAGCAACCACTATTTGCTTTTTCTTATTCTACTTTTTCTTATTCCACTCCTTTTATTTCCTAACTTTTATTCCTTCCAACACTTCTTTACTTTTAATAATTTTCTTTTTCTTTACAGGCTTTATATGGCCGTGATACTGTTTATAATGACACATGTGTACAGTAGCAACATACAAAATGTTATGTTTCTGTATGTCATCGCAAAAATTTGAAATAAAAAAAAAGAAAATAACAATTCTCAGAGTAAACAACGCTTTAGGTCCATGTCTAAATGCTTCTATATACATTTAAGGTTTTAGTCTATACTGAAATAACCTATACACAGAGTTATAGAAAGTTATCATTTTAAATGATAGATATTTAGATGTTAAAGTTGGATGTGAAAAAGTAAATTGTAGAAAAACTGTTGACTACTGCCTGGTGCACAGGGGTGATAGGGGTGTGTTCCGGTGAATTGTTTAAAAAAGTAAATCTTACACAATTATAGGGAAATGTAATAAAAGTCATAGATGAAAACAAATTAAAAACAAACTAGCAATTTGCAATGTAATATTGTCCATTAGTTATTATATTGTGAAATGTAAATCACTTGGTGTATTTGATGTAAATATAGATTTCTTCACTCACAGGTAGATGACTAAATTGTTCTGAAAAATAAAATTTTGAGTAAAGGAAAAGTTTTCATTTGGAAATTTTTTACGATTAATGACCCTTATTAGTGATGGTCCAATCTACCCAGTTTCTGCGAAATTCACGAATTGTCGAAAAAATTTGTGAAACGAGTCGCGTCACGTTTTTGACGCACGTTGCGTCGTTTTCAACGCGCGTTGCGCCGTTTTCATCGTGTCGCGACTCGTTTTTAAAAGCAAATTTTTGCCAGGCGAATTTTCGCTGGCGTTTCGCAAATCTATTCACCGCGAATTCGCCCCTGGCGAATAAATTTGCCCATCACTAACCCTTATTACATTCCCCTATTAGAAAAATTACTAACAGTAAGTAAGATGATTTCTTCTCTCATTTTGCACACAAGTGCTACGATTACTATCTGAGTTTCCATATCTGAGCAGGAGAACAAATTTCAGTGATAGTCAAAGGTCTTGTTCAAAAGTTGGTCTTGTTCAAAAGTTGAAGGACAAGGGTTATCAGTACAGCTTCTACTACTGCTATGTAAGGAATGTTGAACTGAATCTAAAAAAACACAAATGCTTTTAGCTATAAATAGGGTGAAATAATGGGCATAACCCCTTTGAGTGGACTCTGGGAAAGCAGCAATTTTCAAATCAGAATCATCTTAAGTGAAATAAGATTTAATTAACAGGATCCAGTCCAATTGTTTTTTATGTATTATGGATACTTACAATTACCATGACTGCATGGAACATAATTGAATTAGGCCTATTATTCGATATTGTGGCCAACCACCAGCTTTTCTTTCCCATAAATGTATTACATAAAGGGGAAAACGTGAACCGTCACCTGCAGAGTCTGTAAATCCTCCAATCATGAGCTTCAAGGCAGTTGAAACTTTTGAAGTGGAAATTCTAAAGTGCAAATGCAGCAGCTGAGATTAAAATTGCTAACAAAATAACAGCAGGCGATTAAAACATGACAAATAATAGCAGCAATAACAAAGGCCTTTTATCAGTTCTTCCCCAAGTATAGGTGTGTTCTGGCTTTTCGTCCTTTCTTTCTTTCTTACTCAGGTTGGTATTTTCAAGTTTCATAAATTTATGAATTGTAAAAGATAAAACATGTTCAAGACTTTTCTATCTTCACCTGCTTTCCATTAATCTGATGATCATCATAGACACACTTACATCTTATGCCCCATTAGCCTGATGACATATAACTGTGAAAGTAATATATTTTGATGCAGATGCACTACTTATTTGTAGAACAGCTGCAATAAAAGTGGAACTTCACTTCTGCTTTATAAAAAAAAAAGGGGGGGAGCACAGGTATTCTTAACCATCGCTCCTGCCTAAATGCTTCCATGAAAATAATGATGAAAGGCACAAGCAATCTTTCTTTGGAGAACTATGTATAATTATAAAGGCATAAAAATGTCATAATCAAAGCCTAAAACTCCCATGCTTGTATAATATCAGTTTGTTTGCTTTTGGTGGACCAGACTGTATCAGACTGTATCCCAAACATGTATGGGATACAGGTATGGGTTCTTTTATTCAGAATGTTTGGGACCTCAGGTTTTCTTATAAAGGACAATTTTGTAATTTAAGTGCTGTAAATTATATAGCAATATTTAACTTTATATCACAATTAACCATGGCTAACAGTAAAACCTCTTGCTACTAACAGCAATATTACGGTTTAAATATGACACTGGATAAATGTGGAGTGACAAGTGGCATTTGGGGAGGACTGATGGTTTCAGTATCCTTGCAGGACAGAGTTTGGAATAAACCTTTTCATGGATTTATATGTGAACATTATATGTAAAGTATATCTAGCTATAGTATTCTGTTTTATATGTATAAATCTATGTTAGATGTAGTTGTTTATGTTATGTAATATAAAACATAGGATTGGATCTTTTGGTTCAATACATTTTCTTGTCACATGAATTTTCCTGCTATTACATGAATAGATAAAGGGACAGTATTCCATGTTGACTATTGTTAGACTTCAATAAGTGCAATTCTTTATGGAGTCTACATGTGCTGTAATACCTCCGACATATAAGACTGTGCTGAAACACGGCAATAACCAGAGTAGGCAATCACTAAGAATATTATACTCTATAATTGTGGGTTTCAAGTGGAATATGATCTATACTAAAATGTATTGAAATAAGTCTAATTTAATAGAGAGAAAGAGAGGGTGGGAGAGAAGAGTAAGATAATAGACCAGGCAATTTAGAATGTCTTATTTATGTGCCATGTCAAGAACTGTATTTTAGTTGTTATATTCCATTTATGCCTAAAAGATTAAAAGACTCTCTCTTGTATGGAGTTTATCTTTACTTACTTTACTTAATCTGGATTTTGAGGGATTACTAGAGTACTCTCTGTTCACCTAAATATGAAAATAATTACTAGTAATTTTACAAAATAACCATCATATGAGACTACTAAACCATATTCAATCATGAAAAATAACAGCAGAGTGTTTTTATGCAGCTTAAGTTGGCTGTACATTGAGATGGGCAATATCAGGGCTGATCAAATTATTGGGCCCTAGGGATACAGGCCCTAGGGACAAGGACTGGGGAAGCAATGAACCTATATGTTCCTCAACCCAGTGGGACTTTTAAACCTGCCTGATCTATATCTGCCAGCTTTTCAATCAGTCAGGTAGGCCCGTTGTAGTACCCCAATACATAGGCAGAGAAGCTGCCAAATTAGACCATATGGGCCAAACTGCAAGTGTGTGGCTGCCTTTAGTTACATTCAAGTACGAGGTACTGTTTAATTATTATGGATAAATCTTAATACTGAAAGTAGTGTCAAAAAATTTCAAAGATAGTCGACACAGAAGATCCGCACTCTCAGGGCTTAAATATAGGTAAAACGTATTTTATTTTGAACGAGCGACTGACGTTTCGGACTCCTCCGAGGCCTTTCTCAAAGTGTCTAACAACTTAAAAATTGCACTTAAATACATTTTTTCTTATTTAAGTGCAATTTTTAAGTTGTTAGACACTTTGAGAAAGGCCTCGGAGGAGGCCGAAACGTCAGTCACTCGTTCAAAATAAAATACGTTTTACCTATATTTAAGCCCTGAGAGTGCGGATCTTCTCTGTCGACTATATATATATATATATATATATATATATAGAGAGAGAGAGAGAGAGATTATTTGCATGATGTTATGTCTCTTGATGTAAGTAGCCTATATACGATCATCCCGATGGGTGATGGGATAGCCGCCTGTAGGGAAGATCCACCTGACTTCTTATGTATGTTATTAGAGATGCTATTGACATGTAACTATTTCCACTTTGAACAGACATACTACTTGCTGAAGACTCGGACAGCAATGGGTTCTAACATGGCTCCCTCGTATGCCAATTTGTTTATGGATCATTTTGAGAAGACATATGTCTACTCTAAATATACTGTATATTTCACACTACAGGTGGAGTAGACACTACCTTGTTTCTAAAGAGTACTGATTATACTACAGTAAAATGATCTTACATGCACAGTTATCATTCTCCCTCCATTTTTAAATCTATACCTTATACACAATTTCTGAGAGTGTTTAGGATTATTACTGACTTGGCATCTCTAATAACATACATAAGAAGTCAGGTGGATCTTCCCTACAGGCGGCTATCCCATCACCCATCGGGATGATCGTATATAGGCTACTTACATCAAGAGACATAACATCATCCGGCAACGGTCCTATCTGGCCTAATATTTACAATAGTGAGGAAGTATCAGCAATGTAAGATAACATCTTAGTACATAAAGGCTGTAGATAGCTATCCAGAAATTTGTCCACATTAGAAAATAAGGAATCTCTCTCAAAGATTATAGGCTGGCCAGGGGGTGCCATGAGATGTTTATGCACCTTAGGAAGCATATATATTATGGGATGCTCCGTGGTCAGAAACTGAAGACACTTTTCACTGATCCACCCCATAGTGCATGCCATTGCCAGAAGCGCATCAAACTGCTTCTTAAAATGTTCAGTATAATCTGTGGACAGTTTCTCACTTACCACTTCATCAGACAATTGTTGTAAGAGTTCCTGTCTGTAATATGTTCAATCTAATAAATCTATTGAACCACCTTTGTCTGCTGGTCGTATAATCAATTCCTTATCATTCTATAATGACTTAATGCTCTCTCTCTCATTTTGTGTCAAATTAGAATAATACGTAGTTGGTTGGATTCTAGACATTAATTCTGTACAATACCACAATATGTCTTCACAGAAACAGCAGTATTGGGCAGATCAAATGTACTGACAGGGCGAAATGTCTCATTCATGGTAACATCATTGTTTTTAAAATGGTCTTTTAATTTCAGCTTAAGATGGAATCTAAACAGATTCACTTCTAGGTTAAATGCATCATTTTTACTTATTGGAACAAAGGATAAACCACGTGAAAGTACAGACAATTTGCCCTGTGTGAGTACATGTCTACTCAAATTTTAAATCTCATGTCTACTCAAATTTTAAATCTGTTTCCTTGGTGGTCTGCCTTTGCAGCCCCCCACCACCCCGCCTGATGTGCTTTCTCTGCCTTTTGCGTCTCCTAAAAGAAGATCCTGTATTTGTCCCCCAGAGGGAGTAGGGTCCTGAGTAACACATGGTGTAGCCATTGGTGGGGTATCACAATCGGAGGATGGAGAGTCCCCTGAGCTGTCAACAGTGGATACATTTTTGGGTCTCCTAAAATAACGCCTGTCCCTTCTTGTTGTGATAGACCTACCAACTAGCCAGCCATAGACTCTGCGGTCCTTATAGTCTTGGTCAACTTTTATGACCTTGGCTTGTTTAAATGCAATCAACTCTTGCCTATACTGTTGAACACTATTCTCAAGTTTCTGTAACCAATTAGTGGATTGGTCAGTTTTTAAAATAGGCAATGATCGAGTTTCCAATTCATTGATCTCTGCCCGCACCCTTTTCAATTCCTTCCCTGACTCCTCAATTACAAGCAGCATAAGATCCGGGGAATACTTATTAAGTATGCCACATCAGCGGCTACAAAATTCAGCATTAGATCGTCCCACTGATGGGACATTACGTAGTTTAAAACCCCTAGGGATTTTTGCTGTCTGTAATAATCTGACAAATAAGACCCATGTAGTAAATAATCAATTTCCCTTTTTCTGAGAGTGTTTAGTTGATTAAATAAATGTCTTGGTAACTTACCAGCGTGTAGCACAGCAGCAGAGTCAATAAAGAGAATGCGGGTTGCGTCCTCCTGGGTAAGTGCAAACTCCCATGTGGCATCCACCTGGAAACTTGTGGTGCTGTCCTCCATTGATCCTATTGTGGGTTGGTAATTAGAAAAGTAGGCAATATTACACAGATCATCCACCGGTCACATAGAGTCCAGCACTGTTGTATCGCTTCAACTTCCTTCCTCACTCAGCACAGTGTCTCATGAGATGGACACAGCATGTAGCACAGTAATAAAGTCAATAAATAAAATGTGGGTCATGTCCTCCTAGGTATATGCAGACCCCCGCATGGCATCCACCATCCACCTGTATATATATATATATATATATATATATATATATATATATCATTTTTTTTACCCTTCACCATAAATGGTTAAATCAGATAAACAGGTTAATGTAGCAGGCAGATGTTGAGGGATGCTTGTGCAATACTAACAGTATAAGGCTGCTGTGCCCCTTCTAAATAAACTGAGGGAAAACAAAGATTTACTTTATTTCCTTTTGTTACAAATGTCTAAATATAATAGGAAGGCTTATCCCATGCTGTAAATTATTGTGATCCTGGATGCTCTATTGATTTGCTGTCTTACAGTCACTCAGTCTTTTTCTCCTCCTCATATTCCCCCCTCCCACCCTTCCCATGTCTGTGCATGAGAATGCCTTGAGATGCCAAAGGGTAAGAAGGCAGGTCACTGTTAACAACTGGAAAACAAAGCAGAATTCTGTGTAGGGGTAACAAGAGAGACAAAGTTTAGATTCCCTCAGTGAAACAGTAATACACAATTCATTTTCATTTGCCTGTTTATGGTGTTGATTATTGTGATTTATATATAATGATGGTATCTGGATGTTTGATGATGTGATCAAGAAAGGAAAGGCATCTTTCCAGCTGTGCATTAGGATTCTAAGAACTGACTAATTGTGATGAGAGATAGCAAGCAATGCATTACAAAGGGAACAATTAGCTTCTCAGGCTAATATTCATGTAAAACTACTACTGTACTTGATAATTAGCAACACGAACAAACACATCCTATTTGCAAGAGTTTGTGCTTGAGTTAATCACTTCACATACAATATAAGAGGGCACATTCACTTACTGACAGTGTGCATTCATACTTCATTACATTCACCAAGGAGGCTGTACCGGACACCACTGAGCACTTTGTGATTTGTAAGTTAGCTAAAAGAGAATGATGGGAAATGTAGTCATTATGCTTGAATAAGATGTGTTCTTGCAAAGGGTGATAGAAAACGTAGTCACTTTGTTGATAACAGGACAGATTTGGAGGTTAGATGAAAGAGAATGATGGGAAATTTAATAATTTTGTAGTAATTATGCAAGATAAGAGATGATGAAGTGATATAAACAAAGGATGATGGGATATGTAGTCTTTTTTCATTTATAGGCCAGATTTGGAGGTTAGATAACAGAAGATGATGGGAAATGTTGTAATTTTGTAGTCATTAGGCAAGATTAAGCATTGCTATAACAAAGAAAGATGGGAAATGTAGTTGTTTTTTTAACTAATAGGCCAGAGTACAGGGTTAAATAATAGGGAAGGGTGGGGATAATTTTTGTAGTTAATAAGCAAGATAAAGAAGTAATACAACTAAGCATCATGTAGCCCTTTTTAAGTAAAAGTCCTGATCTGGAGGTTAGATAACAGAGGATGATGGTAACTGTAGTCACTTTGTAGTTTTTATGCATGATTAAGAGTAAAATAATCAGTAATATATAGTAATTTTGTAAGTCATTTTGTAGTTAATATTCCGGATTGGAAGAGAAATGCAGTCATTTATTATTATTAGGCAAGATTAAGAGGCAATATAACAGAGGATGATGGGAAATGTAGTCTTTTTCAATGAATAGTCCAGATTTGGAGGTTAGATAGAGGCTGGGAAAGGTAGTCATTTTGTAGTTAATATGCATGATTAATCAATGATATAACAAATGAAATGTAGTGAGAAGAAAAACAAAAAGGCAAACTGCAAGATGCTGAATACAGGAGTACTATTTTACTGTGCAGAAAGGCACATTGGATAACATAACTAGCATTTGTGTGCATAACTGTTGCACCCATCTTAGGGGCCACACAATTGCACTTGTAAATGAGCACCAATGTCCCAACTCCATTAGGCAGCCTTGTTAATATGGAAACAGCTGGGGCTAATGTGACCTCCATCAATAAGTAACCAAATACATCATTAACCAGAGGATAGTGATTATAGGGTGAAAAATGTCAGGGAATAAGGGACAGACAGGTTGAGGGGGGTCGGCAATGCACAAGATAGGGGATTGGTCAGATGAGAGGCAGGGAGACTGGAGAGGCAGAGAGGAGAAGGTAATATACACTGGGAGGATGAGGTGAGTCAGAGCAATTGAAAGAGAGAGGTCAGGAGAGGAATAACAGGCTGACATACCCACAGTGGAATAAACAGGTAGGGACTGGGATTTGGCTTTTATTGAGAAATAAGTAATAATTCTCTGTATTAGCTCATAATGCTTGTACAGAAAGCAGCTTTCTCAAAGAGTGAGTGTACAAAAGGATGAGCACACACTAGTATGTATTTAAATGTATACACTATATATACAGTATACACATATAGCTTATTTAACTTGCCATTTGTTTTCTTAGCAATGCACTGAAGTTGTGCTGCCCCTTGATCACCAGGGAGGGACTGTCTGTGCGTCTGGCACCTGAGCTCTCTCTCTATCTCTCTCTCTCTCTACTATGTGATCACTGCTCTAACAAACAGTACAGGGCTTTGCTGCGTCTGCCACACGCTGTTCAGCAGCATTAAGCACTGCCATTGGAAGGGAATGGCTGGCACTCTTTGGAGATCCACAGGGACTGGGAAACTTAGCTCCTCTCTTTGCACTTACCTCGCTTGAAACCCATCTCAGCGCCGTCAGCTGGCAAAGCACGCGTGGTGCTCTGTGTGACACAATGCATTCCACCCATTTCTCTCTTCTCACTTTTTTCCAGTCTGAAGGAGACTCTAGGCTGATGTGAAAGAAGCTGCCTTTGAGAGCCCTGGGGGCTGCGAGCCTCACAACTTCCCCTCTTGGTGGAACTCACTCACATTCTCATTTCCATGCTGCCTTTCCTCCGACATTAAATGCTCTTCAAAGGGACATCGCTCTCTGCTGCTGCCTGCTGCTTCTTTCCCTTCTGAGAGCAGATGCATGCCGAAACGTCTAAAGATCTCATGAGGATCCCTGCTCCCAGCTTCTCCCCCGTTCCCCCTCCTATGCCAGGATCAATGTTCTCCCCTTCTCTACCCTAAATCGCACTCATAAGAGTCAAAATCTATGCAGGAATGCCTTCAGTTTTTGAAGCCTGTGAGTCCTTTGAATTCAAGATAGAAAACAATTCAATTTAAGATCATCCAAAGGAATTGCTTGTAGATTTGCATTTTTTTTTTTGACAACCACTTTTTGTGGGAAAAGTGCAAATGGAGAGGTTCTTAAACATCTGATCTTTTGGGGGCTTGAAACGTGACCATGTGGATAACACAGCTTTTAGGAATCAGGTAAGGAATTTTTATAGGGGCATGGAAATGGGAGTTGGTGTTATATAATGCCTGAAATGCAGAGCAGCCTATTGTATTGAGGTTTATGATCTGATAAAAAGTGCCCAGTAATGGGCATAGGACATCAAGGTTTAGGGGGGACTGACCTCTTATTTGTGGGAGGGGTTGGAATGTTTAGTAAATGTAGAATAGGAGCAGAATGTGTATTTTAAGGAAAGGGTTGCTGATGAATAACAATATGTTATTGGTCTTGTGCTTGTCTGTCACATATGTAGTTGTTGCTGCCATTTTTGGAAGGGCATGGGGGCTTATATTTTTCTGTAAGGGGAGAGAAGGGGCAGCTGTCCTATTCCTGCAACTCTTTCAAGGTCAGCTGGCCTTGAACTCAATAGCTGGGAAACCTGTGGCTCCCAGACTGGAGGGGTTTACTCTACAAATGCACCCAGTGTGTCCTATATAATTAACACAGTAGATTTCAATCTTCTAATGATCTGATACACAATTCAGCTGCTCTGTGTGCTCTCAGTTGCCATGCTGCTCTGCCAACATCTTGTATCTCTTCTCCAAACTGCACTAAGTTTATGCAGTCCTAAAGCTTCTCTGTTTTATAATAATAATAATAAAAAAATCTATCCATTGTTCAGCTCCTAAATGCCATCTGTTTCATTTGTGCAGCCAGTTCACATATAGCACTGTAAAGATTTAGTTATCAACAGCACTGAGGGTGGATTATTGAAACGATTTTTTTTTATTAAGAATTGATCATTTCTAGGTTTTAACTGATTGGGAAATTATAATTAACAGTGTATGCTTTGACTTGCCACTAGAGGGCACTAGACTCCAGCTTTAGAAGCAGTCTATTCCCCTTGCAAGGTTTTTTTTCAGAGGCAAGCAATCAACATTCTATAGAATTTTAACCAATTCAGTGTATGTGTGTGCGTGTGTGCATAATGGAATAGGAGAATATTAGAGCAGCAAAGCTATCCATGAATAATACTCTCTTAATGGGACCCCATCTTATATAAAGGGCATACATGTAAAAAGGACACATGCAATTTAATGAAAGCCTTTGGATGAACTAAAAGATCCTTCAGTTCAATACAAAGTACTTGAGATCTTCAGCTGCAAGTGTTCAGCTGATAAAAAGTAATGACAATGGGTACCCATCAGATATAAAACTGTTCTTATCTCTATAGTCTGATTGAGGCTGTCCTTATGGATGTTATCCTCTCGTGTGACCTGATTTCCTGATTTTTATGCTAATAGCAATGCAAGTTAAAGAGAAAGAGCCCACCAACTGAATGTCTTAATAATATCTAGCTTGTATCCCCTTTACTATACAGTTACAATTTCAGTAAAAGCAGTTAAATGACAGATCTTCAGTAATCTGTATCTCGAATAACCGTCAGATCATTGCAGTGAATGGGTATTGAAAGCTGTCATATTGTTATAAATTTTTATTTGTTTTTTTTCTAATTATTATAGCATAAATTTAACTATAAGGGATTCTAAACCTCCGTTATGTTCCCCCTGAGACCTATTAGCAATTTGGTTTATACCTCTCATTTGTTGTAGTTTGAATGTAGTGTTATGTCCATTATCTGTTCACATGAATGAGATTTCGGATTATATCAGTAACATTAACCTGCAAGAATCAAACTTGAAAGGTTTTCAGTCATTGTAATATTTCCATATGTTAATGTTTCAGAAAGTTAACATTTTCAACCTGGAGATACGAATCTGTTGCAAATGTACCAATGACACTGATGTTTTATAGGACATCATGCAGGACACATTATATAAGTATAGCATAGGGCAAACACATGGCATTCATGGAAATGATAATTGTGAAAGTTACTCTATTTCTTATTTTCACAACAAGTTTCCCATGTATTTTTATTTATTCCCAATGCATTTTTGAGCGATTTTCAAAAGCGCCGCGTGTTTATAGGCGCAGGCGACTTTACACTTTAGCGGGCGCAAGACTGGGGGAAGAAATTCAGGGAGATTTGTTGCCCCAAACACGCGGCAATTTGTTGCAGGCAACAAATCTCCCTGCAATCTCCTTGTCTGGAAGAGCCCTTAGTGGTTTGCTTGTGTATTCAGTGTTTGCTCAGTGTCTATAAAAGGTGCTGATAAGTGGTGGTACAAAGAGATTATGGAGCCAAAACAGAATACCACAGTATGTTGGTTTCAGGATTCTGCTGTGTCATTCCTAGAAATTAGATCAATAATATTTTAACATGATTCATGCAGTTGGTCATTTTCATTTCAATTGCTTTATGAAATATGGAACACTGAGAAATGTGGATTTGGACTGTTTTGGGTTTATCAGTGGTAGAAATGTTTGTCATTATGTACCTGAAAACCCTATAATAATACTATAATACTGACCAAACTAGCACACCTTTGCAAAAATGTGGGAGGAAAAAAATCTGCGTGAATAAAGACGAGGTCAAGTGACATTATCTGTAATCGTAGGCTGATTGGGTGACCTTTGGAATTAATCTGAGAAATAGTTCTCTATGGCAGTAGCCACATTAGAGTTAGTTACAGCAGTGGCACATGAAAGCAGTTGGGAGCTTTAGTTTGTCTTCCAGGGCATAAGCTAATGCTGCAGCTTGGAAAGGCAGGAGGCTTTGTGTAAAGGTGGCTGCTCCCAAACACATCCATTGTAACCTTCCTCGCAAATGGTCATATAGGACAAAGGAAATCTCTTTTTAACACTCTGGGGCTAAGCCAATGCAAGAGACATTATTCTAAGCAGCCACACAGGAAGACAGCATGATTAATGATTATAAGTCTTCTAGGCTCATGTGCTCACAATACACTGTAGGACAAGGGAGTTGCATATTTTCTATAACTATACTGTTTTTCATTTTGTATAGGGCTGCCATTATATATATATATATATACATTCCACAAGCACAGGTGCACACCAGGAATTTTCTGTTAAAACTCCATATTTAATAGATACATTTATAACAGGAACTGGCCAACGTTTCAGTCTTTTTCAAAACCTTTATCAAGACCCAGGGTCTTGATAAAGGTCTTAAAAAAGACCGAAACGTTGGCCAGTTCCTGTTTTAAATCTATCTAATAAATATGGAGTTTTAACCGAAAATTCCTGGTGTGCACCTGTGCTTGTGGAATGTGGATAATGCAGCTTTTTTCAGTGTAGCACCCAGGTATGTGATCTAAACTTTTTGGAGTTACTTATGGATGGTGTGCGCTAGGACTTTGAAATTATATATATATATATATATATATATATAAATATAACAACTGTAAATAAATGTATTTATACAGACAAATTGAAGCTCAACAGAACCTGTATCGGCAAAAATTGTGTCATTTTTTGTTTGAATTAATATGTTACTTTTATCATGCATATGTGCTTTATTCTTGTATCTAAATGCATCTTTTATTAAATCCATTGTCAAATGTATGAAACAAACTCCTCAATCCCTGTAAAGCCAAAACAGTTTCCCAAGCTTAGTAATGACTGAGAATTCCATAAGAATCTCTAACAAAGAGATTGAAAGGGAGTGAAAGGTGCAGTTTAGGCTTGCTGATTTCACACTGTAATAAGACATCATAAGGCATAACAGAGGGGAATGTTCCATAAAGCCACAAGTCTCCAACTCTGCCAGCTTCATATTTGCACATTCAGAGCCCTTTGTTTATTAGAAGTGACAACATCATGTAGGTTTACAATAGTCTTTTACTTCAGAAGTGGCAGATATCTCTCCACAAAGTAGAGGAATGTATAGACAAATCAGTTGTAGAGGTTCTACCAAGGGAAGGAGACACTGATATTAGAGTATCCTAATGTGATTACAGCTTTAGCTGTGAAATTTTTTCTCTGATTTTAGCTGCAAAAATTACGCCCATAGAATCTAATGAGTGAAAAAAATTGTCAACTTGATGCCCATTGGCTTTATTGCATTTTTATGTATTTTTGCCATTTGGGCAAAGCAAAACTGGTCATATTCTCCCATCACTACTCCTAAACTAGAATGGATTATGCTGGGGGTGTTGGCAGACAATATTTGAGATAAAAATCAACCTTACCAAAAGCTTTACATCCTTTTTATATAACACTAAGATGTGATTCAGAAAAGCCCAAAGTGCAGATAAGTTTCATGTAAACCATTAAAGAGAATGTAATTCATTTCATGTGTTGATTGTCCTTTTAAGGTTACATTTGCTCAGTGGTAAGATGCTTGATTAAATATATGCGCTACAATCTTAACTAAACCCTTGAATTATAACTTGGGTTGTTTAAGTAAGTGGAACAGAATTCACTTAATATGATATAAACTAATCTGTTGTTCAAGTATTCATTTTGGGGGTAGAATTTTCCTTCTTTCATTAGGAAACAAGTAACTTTTTTTTCCAAAGCCTATATGTATCCAAATCAATCCTTCTATCAAGTGATCCAACAAAGTTGTAGATAACTGATTGAAGTCATTAAATTAAAATATACCCCAGAGGGTCATTACTACATCTCTTTAGTCATTTCAAATCTTCTCATTTGAAGATTGGCTCCATTTTGTCATGATTGTAAATTGTACCTTGTTCCAAAGCATAGGGGGAGAGACAGACTAAGTGGTGATTAAACTCTCCAGTGGGTAAAAGCTCACAAGCTACTGAACATCTTTATCAATGTGTCAGAAAAGTCACTAAAAAAATTAATTTGGTTAAATGGCATGCAAGGTTTTGTGCACTCAAGAGATTTCTCATAGCTTCATACATCCTGCTGAAATTAAGAGGCTTTGTGATAATGGAAATGGAAGGATTACTAATAGGTGACATTTTGAGAAGGGTCATGGAGGGGAAACAAGTGCAGATAACCTTTTGATTTCTCTCTGAATTGGATGATCAATACTTTGACATCATGTAAAAAAAAAAACAGATTGCTTACGGCAGGCCTTGAACAGCCAGTAAAGTCATTCTAGCAGTTGGTAACATTTTAAAGAATAAAAATTGATTAGTAAATCCTACTTAAATATTTTTTGTTACAACCTCTACCTTTTATTATCAGTATTTTGCAATTCTATCTTAACGCTTTTATTGATAATGTAAGGGTTTTGCACAATTTAACTGGATTTGTTTAATTTTAGAATAATCACCTAACACAGCAACAGAGGCATATATACTGTATATATATATATATATATATATATATATATATATATATATACATATATATTCATTCAGAAGAGATCATCTTGCTCAGAGTTTTGATGATGTAGGCCACAAAATTATTTTGTTGCTATGTGTCCCTGTAAGTGCAGGCATGCCACCAAGTCCATTTTTTTCCATAATTATAGGTGGTGCCCTCCTTTACAGCATCACTGACTTTGATCGTTACATTAGACAGAGGGTGTTAAAAATCTGTCAAATAGACTCAGAGTTAGAAATATTATTTTCAGAAGAGCTGAAGATATTCTTTCCATGAAAACACTGCATTACTACTTTTAAAGTTCCATTATACCTTGTACTATTATCTTTTATTTTCCCTTATCATTCGGCTACTATGCCTGCAATTTTAAGGCTTCAATAAAACATCATACAGTAACTTACTGACCCCAACCTATGTTATCACCTAAAATAGCCATTCTGTAATATCAGAATCCTTTAGAAGAACAAAGCAGGCTGTGGTCTAATGGAATTATGGGTCTGGGCTAATAATGATAATTGATTTTTATAGGGATAGCTGCAACAGTAACTAACCACAAAGCGTTGTCATAGGCCAGAACATTTTAGTGTACAGTGGCCCTTTAATACCCTTAAAAAATCTAAAACATTATATATCTTTATTAGCCAGAAGTAAACATATTTAAAAACACACATTAAATGGAATCATTAAATTACTGTTATAAAGATATACAGTACATTTGAATATATAAATACTGTTATATGTACATACATTTACATTTGGTGAATTAAGTTATTTAAGAATTAAGACACTGGAATAAAGCTCTATGAAAGAGCTGTGATCTAAAAGCGATTTAATTAGTACTAACTGAATAAACTACCGTCATCGCATTTTCTTGTTTGGCTTAGTTAAAACATTTAAGCTCCATTATTTACAGGTCTCTCACCTCCAATAAATATGCCTTCAGAGTTTTGCTTGGCTTATTACACATCTGCACACATGAATTGCTGATTGCTCATAAAATGTGAGTTTTAGACACGGTTTGCTTAAAAGCTCACATTTTAGTACAATGTATTGATTCCCTTAATGGAAAAGGAAGTGGATTGTACTTCTTGGTGCATTCAAATCAATTAACTTATAGTTCACAACACCAAAATGTTGAACCCAGGAGACTGTGTGTAAAACACTGCTTTTGTTTTGATTTAAATTAAATATTTCAGTAGTTAAAAAAAGGCCTGTACTTGGTGAAGAAAACAAGACCTGACCTACTCATGAAACTTAATATAATATATATTGTGACTCAAATATAAATACATGGTCTATAGATACAGGAACCTCCTAAAACAGCAAAGAAAATGTTACTTGTTGTTTAAACAAGTACCTCAAAGCTAAAATCCAGTAGAATGGATATCCAGCTTACACTTGTAGATAACAAATAGCTTCCAGGTATGACACAGAGGCCATGTAATAGTGATTTAATATTGAAAATGTCATCAACAGTAAAAAGTTAGAAAGGCAAGACTATACCAACCAAACAGTTACATACAATAACAAGTCCCTTTTCAGGCAAGGGGTCAGGGCAGATGACAAACTAGAGAAGGTTCATTGAGCAGATGGTGGTCAAAGTTGGCAGCAACAAGGGTGAGTACATGGCACTGGCAGAGTTCAGAACTGAGAAATCAGAGGAATCACAGGCATACAGGCAGGGCAGGAATGTAGATATAGGACTGGAGCAGGAACAATACCTTGGGGGCAAGATCACCAAGCTAAATCCTGCACTGGGAGTCAGTTAAGAGACTTGCTTAAATAGCCTGATCATTGCTTGACTACAGGAACCTGCTTTTAATAAGATTGGAGGAGGAGACTGAGAGGATGGCAGAGGAAAGCTCAACTTGTGTGGATTCTTAAAAGCAGTAGACACCAACAGACCCCAGTGGCTCGACATCACACTGCACTGACCAGGGTTTGTATCTCCATGAGTCCTGACACAGTCTTTTTGCAAGAAAAATCTGGGGTCATGACCAAGTTGCTGAGGGGTTATGACCTAATATGATTGTGGTGAGACCACTCAAATGCATCCAATAGTGGCAAATACCTTAAATCAACAAGGAAAAGTTGAATTGGGTCAAAGTTATCTCATACCAAAAAGCAATAAAATGTTAGACTTTGGTTTTCCTTAAAATATAAATATTTTAGATTCTTTCTAGACTCTTCATTTATGTTCAGCCAGTAATTAAAATATATATAATAAAGTGGGGCTAGCTGAGTTTTGCTAGCTGTCTGACAACTTGACAAGTCTATTTTTGTGCCTCCTTTTTATTCTGTTGTATTGAAAAGAGAATTTCATTTCTGTCTCTTTACATCTGACATCTCTCATTTCCTCCTTACCCTACCTGACTTTATCATCTTTCATCCTCTCCCTGTCCAAGATTCAAGTTAATTCTCAGTATTATGTTGTCCACTGTCTGTGTGGGTTGAAATAACTTTAAGAATGGCATTGTCAGTCTCCAGAACTCTTTTGCTTACATATCAAGACATACAGTTTATAACATTTATGAATCTCTCATATTTACTATTTTATAACATTTTTTGTTTAAAAGAATATTTTAGCCACTAAGGAAGTACTTTTTAAATCAATAGTTATTTAAATATAATATTTATATGTATACAATATATCAATAATCTAATACTAATACAGCACATTTTCATTAATGTGAAGAAAGATATTCTACACGCTGTGAAAACTATCTGATATACTGTATGGACATTCTGTATAAAAATCTAAATAAAGATACAGGTATGGGACCTGTTATCCAGAATTCCTCATACTTTAAGTCTACTACAGAATAATGTTAATGTTAAATAAACCCAATAGGGTGGTTTTATTTCTAGTCATTTTATTGTAGCTTGCATCAAATGTTATTATTACAAAAAAAAAAACGAAATCATTTTTAAAAATTTGGAGTCTATAGAAGACAGCCTTTCTGTAATTTGGAGCTTTCTAGATAATGAATCCTATCCCTCTATATATACAAATAAATTGACTTTATGTGCATTTTAAAATTTTAGATAAAAACAAAATGTTAATATGATAGCAATATTGGAATGGGTATACAAGAATCTTATTCTTGACAATGATAATAAAACCTGCTGTATTACTATACCATTATTAATATATTGTACTATTTTAAATGTACTATTTAGATAACAGAGTAATGCAATTAATGGGTTAAAATATTTTTGTTTATTAGATTCTATAAAAACAGGAAACATCTGCTGTAAGAGCCAACACAAACATTTTATTGTATACTATACTGTATACTATATTTATACTAGACATAGGACAACAATATCCAGTGAATATATATGACAAATATAAGTACAGTACCATCTGTTCTTTCTATAAAAGTAATGCTCCTTCCCAAGGGCAATGTCCTAAAAAAACATTCCCTTCAAACATGCTTTTTTCCCAAAAGCCAACTCATCAATCCACCTATCCCAATCCCATCCCAATTAAGCTTCATTTTTAACATTATTTTTACTGTTTCGCTCTCCAACAATTCATGGAATGAGCACATTAGTGCATAGATTTTAGTAAGACAGAAGGATATAGCTCACATTTAGCCAATGTATCAAGGGTTGAAAAATCAATTAGAATTCAAATAAAAATTTTCGAGTTTAAGAATTCTCACATATGAATGTAAATTTGAATGTGAGCTTTACATAGTTAAATTGGGTTTAAAAAAGACAAAGGCCATCAAGTTCAACCCCTCCAATTTAAAACCCAGCATACAAATACCCCTCCACACTTTCACACAAATATGGACTGGCTTCAGCACCGAGTTGTTTTCAGAGACTGATGTCTTCTATACTCCATGACATACCTGGTGTACAATGCTACTTGGATGATATAATTGTCTGCGCTCCAACTATGGATTTTCATGACAAGTACATGGAAAGGGTTCTGAAATGCATTGATTCTGCAAGACTCAAACTGAACCTTTCGATATGCCACTTCAGACAAACTCAACTGTCATTTCTGGGTCATATAATTTCACAAGATGGATTACTGCCTGACCCTGACCATGTCAACACAGTTACACAAGCACCTACTCCAACTGATTTCCAGACCTTACGAGCTTTCTTAGGTCTTACATCATGGTATTCTAAGTTAGTTCCCAACTATGCTTCAGTTGTGGATAACAGTTTGAGCACTACTAAGTGGAACTTCAAGTCTGGTTTGGTCAGAGACTGCTCAACATAGCTTTGACATAGTGAAGCAGTTAATTGTGAACAGTCCAGCATTAGCTTTATTTGATCCTGCACTACCCACAATGGTTACTACAGACGCTTCAGACTATGGCATTGGTGCAGTTCTCACACAGATCCATGCTGATCATTCAGAGAAAACTGTTGCATTTGCATCCAGAACACTTACAGAGACAGAGTGTAAGTATTCAACTGTTGAAAAAGAAGCTCTAGCGTGGGCAACAGAAAAATGGAGAACCTACCTATGGGGTAGAGAATTTACCTTATGCACTGATCATAGCCCTTTAACTACACTACTTACAAGAAAGGGACTAGGAAGAGCTGGAATGCGTATAGCTAGATGGTCAGCAAGGCTATTAAATTTCAACTACAAAATGCGATACAAACCAGGTTTAAAAAATGTTACTGCCGATTGTTTGTACGTTTACCTTTACCTACAGCTTCTGATACACTGGATGAGGACATAGAAATTGTAGCACTGACATGCACAAGTCAATGACAGAGGTCCACTGAGCCATTTGAAGATGTTAATAGCCTTCCTGACATTCAAGTTTTTTTACAGGAGAAAATGTTGATTCATACAAATCAATTATGATTAAAATTTAAGGTCTGGAACCACTGATCGAATATTATCCATTTTAATTCTTAAATCACCTCCCATTCGAATTGTGAGTATATTTGAATTTTAAAAAATTCACATGAATGTACAGTCATCCTGATGGAGTTATATAAGGTAAAACTTCACTGACAAAGGATTATACATGGGGTCCCAACTTGCAAAAAAATGCAATTAACTTTGTTTTGATTCATCTGGCACTATTGCAGCCAACACAGCAATTAGTTTGGCCTCAACAGTGGTGGAATTCTGTAGGTGAAAATGCTGCATTATACGCGAAATGGATATTGCATTTGCACACAGCACACATAGAGTGTGCTATGTGGTTAAGAATGAGCATACACTTTCTCTTTTCTAAAATGACTGAGCAGAATAAGTAAATGTTGTTTATCTGTAAAATAACCTGCCTGTCTCAGTGCTGCAATCTGAGTAGTCATCAAGAGCACTGGCAGCAGATTGTTCCTCGTTCAGTACCTTGAAGGCTGGTAATCTTTTATCCAAATTCACAGTAACACTAATTGTTTTCTAAGGGCATTGCTGACTGGCAAAAGATGATAAAGTAGAATTTTGTTTGACGGGTGAAAGAAGCAGTATTGCTGTGTGGCACAGACTCAGCATATTTCTGCAGTGTTTTTTTATGCCAATCACTAATAAGCATCAAGAATCTGACATTTACAAGAAACGGAGAAGCTGTAGGTTTTAAACTTTAAAATTTGAATTGTAATCAGAACAATCTAAAATCTCTTGTGAATCCAGTCCCTCGTGAAATGGCAGTAGACAAATTTCTTTTAGCTCTCAAATGGTACACTTGTCAATTCAGAACAACAAGTCCTTCTGAATATCTTATTACCTGTGGTAATATCATTCCCTTGGGTAGTAACTTTAATCACACCCGAATCTCTATTCTCCAACTGTAGCACTTTACAAATGCAGATGAGTAATATTATAACAAATCTATCTGTAAAAAAACCTATTGATTCTTAATATACAAAACAGCAATAAATTATATAAGACGGAGAAAAGTTACAATTCTCACAAAATACAAAATACTGTACAACAAAGGCATTTAAAATTTGTTCGGGGGAGGATGACTATTCCTAAATCAGGGCATTCCTTGATATCATGGAGACTGTCTATGTTTATGTAACAGGTTTCATGTGCAGTCTACTCTTTTTGCTTGTTGTGAGAGTTGTAAACTGTTGAAGCCCATTAAGCCATTGTCTATAAGGGGAGATGAGGATCAGGCAGATCCACTTGGCAGGGTCTGCCACATTATATTTCCTTGCTTCAAACCGAATATCTTTGGAGACCAGAGTTACTTTAAACAACCCCGCCAAATGGCCATATCAGAACAATAGCAAGATAGAAGATAAACTTTCATGATCTGTAGACATTAGTCAGGTGAAATTTCAGGAGTAGCGATGTAGAGAGAGAGATTAGAACATCATACAGCTAGGTGTCAGGTTGAAGTAAGCTTCAATTAACTGCGAAGGAGCAATGCACTGAGGATCTGAAGAACAACAATCAGTTTTCTTTAGCAAACTGTTATGGAAACAGTAGGGGTAAGGCCAGACGGGAAGATTCGAGGAGATTTGTCGCCTGGCAACTAATCGCCTCTTCTTTGGGGCGACAAATCTCCCCGAACCCTCTGACTTCCAGCTTCTTTAATGAATAATCGCCTGCGCCTATTCACACGCGGAGCTGGCTTTTCCGAAGTCGCTCGAAGTTGCCTCCTTAGGCAATTTCAAACGATTTCGGGAATGTGCAGCGCCGCGTGTGAATAGGCGCAGACAATTATTTATTAAAGACGCTGGAAGGCAGGGGGAAGCGGTTCGGGGAGATTAGTTGCCAGGCGATCTCCCCGAATCTTCCCGTCTGGCCTGAGCCTAAAGTCACGACAAGCAGCAACAAAAAACACATGCAATCCAAAGTTCAGTGTAAATAAGAATGCTTTAAGAAATAAGACATCCACATCACAGAAAGCTTTAATTTCTCATACAATGAAATCTGCTTTTATAAACACTATAGGGTATGGTTCTATAATGCATGCCCTACAAAGCCTTACCTTATACTGTGAGATCTTACACAAATATTATCTTAAGGGCTGATTTAGTAACATTCAGTTATATATTTTTTCACAAATAATATTTTTCTCAAAATTTTTTTGGGTTTTATAAAAAAAAATTCAAAACATATTAATTAAAACCATGAATAAAACAGCTAATATAGAACTGCTCTAAGGAAAAGCTTTTTTTAGCCTTTCAGATTTTTAAAAGTTTTCATATTTTTTAGCGTATTGTTTTGCCAAAATGACAACCATAGACTCCAATGGGTGAAAAAAAATGTTTTGCTTCACAAAATATTGTTGCCCATAGACTTCAATCAATTTTGGCAAATTTTTGCCATTTGCCATTTTCGCCAAAGCAAAATGGGTCAGATTTGTCCATCACTACTAGTGATGGGTGAATTTATTCGCCAGGGGCGAATTCGCGGCAAATTCCCGCGATTCGCCGATGGCGAATAAATTCGCCTGGCGAAAATTCGCTACAAAAAGCTAATCGCGCGTCGTATTTGACGCGATGCGCGTAGAAAAAGGCGCGATGAAGTTGACGTGACGCACGTCAAAAACGTGCCGCGAATCGTTTCGCAAATTTTTTCGCCAATTTGAGAATTTTGCTGGAAATTCGCTAATTTTCCGGCGAACCGAAACTGGGTAGATTCGCCCATCACTAATCACTTCTGTTTACTTCTTGAATAGCCAAGATAATGCATCACTATTCGATGGTGTATGCACTGTTACAATGAAATCTTGTGTCAATCAAAACACTCTTTGTGCCATAGACCTTTTACTTTGCTTTACTTATCTTTCCAGGCTGTACTGAAAAATTATAGCATCAAGTCATTAAGACAAGGATCACCAAACTCATTTTTAGTCAGCTGTTATCCTGTAGACAAAAGGGAGTAGATCAGTGGTGCATTATGATTAGGGATGTTGCGGACTGTTCGCCGGCGAACTTGTTCGCGCGAACATCGACTGTTCGCGCTCGCCGAATGTTCGCGAACGTCGCGCGACGTTCGCCATTTTGGGTTCGCCTTAGCTGGCGCTTTTTTTTTACCTCTCACCCCAGACCAGCAGATACATGGCAGCCAATCAGGAAGCTCTCCCTCCTGGACCACCCCCACACCCCCTGGACCACTCCCCTTCCATATATAAACTGAAGCCCTGCAGCGTTTTTTCATTCTGCCTGTGTGTGCTTGGAAGAGCTAGTGTAGGGAGAGAGCTGTTAGTGATTTGAGGGACAGTTGATAGTAAGTTTGCTGGCTAGTAATCTGCTTGATACTGCTCTGTATTGGAGGGACAGAAGTCTGCAGGGATTTGAGGGACATTTTAGGTTAGGTAGCTTTGCTGGCTAGTAATCTACCTTCTACTGCAGTGCTCTGTATGTAGCTGCTGTGGGCACTGATCTCTTCTTCATTCATTAAAGCTCTTTGCAGTAAGCACCGCGTTTCGTCTTTGCGTGTGAACAGGCTGTAACCTTTACACAACTTGATTGGCATGTAGACGCCGGACGTTTTAAAGCAGTTTATTACACAGGTTTAGAAATGTAGTGTGATTTCTGCCCTTTACAGCACAAAACGCAGCGCTGTGTCAACAATGGATTTTTCAGATACATTTTTGCCCTTGATCCCCCTCTGGCATGCCACTGTCCAGGTCGTTGCACCCTTTAAACAACTTTAAAATCATTTTTCTGGCCAGAAATGTCTTTTTTAGCTTTTAAAATTCGCCTTCCCATTGAAGTCTATGGGGTTCCCGACGTTCTCGAACCGTTCGCATTTTTTGACGCAAGTTCGCGAATATGTTCACGAACTTTTTTTCCGACGTTCGCTACATCCCTAATTATGATGACAGGCCTCATCATTTAGCTGAGTATTAATATGAGTACATGTAGAAGAAAAGACTTGAGAAAATGTATTAGAAAAGACAATCAGGAAAGTTATATGCATCTTTTTGCTTCAGAAAAAAACTGTGCAATAATTTTTATTGACTTATTATACAAGGAAATCAAAATGGGGACTCTCTTTCATGTCTACAATACATTCTCACAAATGTTCGGTTAATTCTTGCATAGACACTGCAACCACAGGACACCATCATTGTATGGCAGCTTGACTGATCTGTCAAATGATTCATTAATGTATTGATTTATAGCGACTATATAATACTGTAGCTCATTTTATTTTTTGAGGTAGTCATCACAAATCCACTTTTTCTGCTGGGACCTACAATAAGTTTAATATCTCTTTCACACATTAAGTAATTATTGGTGTTCTGTATCTTGCCACCTTGATGAGACCCACCTGCAGTAGCAAACTCATGACTGCCCTATACCCAATTGAAACTGGAACCACTGATGTACATAATTATTCATGTTACAGAAGGCCTCTGTAAGTTCCTGTCTGTGTATTAATTTATTTCTATATACAACCCTGAAATGCTTATATTTCACAGGTCATTTGCAGGTTTCTCAACCTCTCACTTTGCTAAACTTTGTACATGGCTCCTGTGGCAGCTTTCAGTCAAGGTTACTGACCACTGTCATGCAATTTTACTTTTTATACCTGGTATATCAGTAAAAGATAAGGAAATGTCTCTTGTTTATTTGTATATACACTTAGGGGCACATTTACTAAGGGTCGAAGTGAATTTTCGAATAAAATTTAAAAATTTGAATTTGAAGTCCTGGAAAATTTTTTTGTTAAAATCATTTGATTAAAACTATTTGAATTTCATCGAAAACAGTAATTTTTGATCGAAATTGACTACCTCAAAAAAATTTGATAATTGAATTTTGAATTTTTTTCTATTCGAAATTTGACCCATAGTAAATCTTCCCCTTATGGTCTTATTTATCAAAAATATAATTAATGAGCTTTTAGGGTTTTTTTTCTACTTTGAATAAACTCACAATTAAAAAAACCTCAAATGTTTCCTTATTTATTAAAAATTCCCATTGAATCAGAATTATAAAAAAACTTGACTGAATACAATCATGGAAAAAAACTTGAATACCTCAAATTTGTGTTTATAGAAGCTCAAAAAAGTGAAAATCTAAAAAATCTGGAATAAAAAAATGGTTTGAGTTCTGTATAAGAAAATGCCCATTGATTTCTACATGGACTTACAAGCTTTTAGATGCCCAAGTTTTACAGTTGATTTTTTTGGTGTTTAATAAATACTAAATAGTTGCGATTTTAAAAATATAATTAGAATTTGTGAATTTTTGTACAAAAATTGTGGCAAAAACTTGAATTCTCCCCCATAAAACACTACTCTCTATTCACAAAATAATATAGAATCTCCAGCTTATGATAATCACCATGTTTTTGTACCTACATGTATCAAAAATGATTAAGATCGCACACTCATTTATGAAAAAAGGAAAAAGAAATTTAGTGAGACATGCCAGTCACCAATTAGGCATACTGGCACTCTGCCCAACGCGTTTCGACCACAATGGTCTTCATCAGGGGCACAAAAACATACAAGAAAGCAAATACAAAAATAAAAAGGGGGACTAATGTTGGGTAGCCTCCTTTGGATCAGCACCTCGGATTGAGATTTAGTTTTTTGTCATATATTTGGGAGTGTGCACCTTCTACCAACTCTATTTATGGTTTGTACCTACATGTGACCATTTATACTGGCACATGTGCGCACCAGTTTGCCAGCTGCACCAGTATTTGTTTTCAAAAATGCTAGCACTGCTGGTAATTTGGTAATTACACACTTTCATTAATAATGGGATTACATCTGTCCTGTAAAAAAGATATTAAAATAGAACTGTGATGTTTGCTCTAGAATTCAGTGGGTGTTCAAATGAACATATGTAAAAAAACTATGATGCTTTAGAAGCCTACAGTTTCTTCCCTCTGTGATGGTAGGGTGATCAGCTTCTCACCTTAATACATTCTTCTGGGCACAAGCTATGTGAATTTCTGGAAGAGTTTATTTGCCAAGAACATCCAACACCAGTCAGTTGAACTACAGAAGCTGCTTGGATGAGTATGCCTTCACTGATTACTCAGGAAGTCCAGCTGTTTTAGAATTACCTATATTAGATATATCATCATCTGGATGAATGAAAATCTTCAGTCAATAGCTCACGTGTAAAACCCTGCTTAATGTAAATAAACAATTTTCCAAATAAGTAGTATGTGCCATTGGGTAATCATAAATAGAAAATTGCCATTTTAAAAAATAAGGACCGCCCCCTAGGATCTTAGGTTTCACTATAAACAAACCAAACATACATGTTAGGTCACATGAGCCAATTAACAGAGTTCTGTCTTTTTGCTTCTGCACTTCTATTTTTTTCAATGCATGGATGATTTTAAGTAAAAATTCTTCGAATTCCTAGAACATTTTCAGGACAGGTTCCAGGAGGTCCCCCAAAGGCTACAATGGTAACTCAGCAGCTTTAAGGTGAAGAATAGTCGAATTCGAAGGATTTTAAAGAGACAGTACTTTGAAAATTCAAAGGTGAAGAATAGTCAAATTCGAAGGATTTTAAAGAGACAGTACTTTGAAAATTCAAATTCTTCTATTCAAATCGAATTTTGGGATATTCGATAGTCGAAGTAGCCCAAAATTACTTCGAAATTCTAACTTTTAAAATTCGAATTTTATTCACATTTTCACTTCGACCTTTAGCAAATCTGCCTCTTAATTTGAAATAAACTATAATAATCTGTTGATGAAGTATTTATTTTGGGGATAAAGTTTTCCTTTAACTGTGGAAAATTATGGATTGCCAGCAATGCCATGGAATAAATTATCATCGCTCTAAGGGTTGGGGCAGACGGGGAGATTTAGTCGATTGACGTTTAATCGCCTTTTCTGTGATGCGACAATCTCCCCGAACTTTTCATACAAACAGGTGGCGGGAAGGGAGCAGGCAGTTCGGGGAGATTGTCGCATCGAAGAAGAGGCGATTAATCGCCAATCAACTAAATCTCCCTGAATCTCCCTGTCTGCCCCAACCCTAAAACAAATTCATGAAAAATTAGCGAATTTCCAGCAAAATTTGCAAATTGGCACGCGCCGACTAGTTTTTTTCGCTGGCATTTCGCGCATTTATTCGCCCGCAGCGAATCGCGGGAATTTGCCATGATTTTGCCCCATGCGAATGAATTCGCCCATTACTATATATAAATCATAAACCTAAATCTGTTGGTACCAAATCAAATAAACCAGAAACTTAGAATATACAGGAAATATCATTCAGGTACTTCACAGCCAGTTGCATAGATCCTGCGGTCTGTGATGGATAAGTAGGGGGAACCACCAATTGAGTTTATTCTCATTCAGCCCCTTTATAATTAGCTTGCCCTATTATTATTATTATTACAAGGTAGTATAAACAAACTGAAGAATGGGTCTCAGGTAGTTAATACCTTTGTTTGTTAGGCTGGTGTTTTCTTTTTCATGTCTAGTCAAAGGGTCAAAAATGCCTGTCATGGAGGATGAGCATTAAATGAGTGGATGAGCGGAATTTCATTTTATGGAGGGAAACACTGGGCTGTTTTGATGTTTTAACCCAGTGATCCCCAACCAGTAGCTCCCAATCAACATGTTGCTCTCCAACCCTTTGGATGTTGTTCTCAGTGGCCTCAAAGCAGGTGCTTATTTTTTAATTCCAGGCTTGGAGGCAAGTTTTAGTTGCATAACTGCCAAACAGATCCTCCTGTAGGCTGCCAGTCCACATAGAGGCTATAAATAACCAAATAAAACACTTTTTTCACACCAACAGGAAAAGTTTTCATGCTTTTGTTGCTCCCCAACTCTTTTTAAATCTGAATGTTGCTCACGGGTGATAAAGGTTGGGGATCTCTGTTTTAACCTATCCAATCAAGACCTGGTAAATCTTAAGGCACAGTACAGTAGGTATATTGCTGAAAGAAGCAACTATTAAAATGCCATCACATTGTATTCTTCTCCATTGGGGCACATTAAAATTTTAACTCTTGATATACCAACCACAACCCCATTATGTCATAGCTGTAATATTGTAGGACAGCATAGCAATGAGGCTATACAGCACTGTATGAATAAACTGAATATTCTGTGAGCACGATTTTTGTTTTTCCCCAGAACAATTTTTAAGAAGCATGTATTTTCATTTGACTTTTACATAAATGTTCATTAGATTTTTATGCTCTTTGTTTTTCTAATGTTCAGCAAGACCTCATTTAGCAGGAAATGACTGTGCGAGAATAGCTTTTCAGTTACAGGAGTATGATTTTTCATTTGTGTAAGAAAAGTCTTGTAACATTTGTATCATTTTCAAAATTTATAACTGATCTTTATAATATCTAATGAGAAATGAATTGAAGATGAATACTTTAACTTATAACCAATGTGTGTTTCCTTCTGAACATGAAAGTGTAAATTATTCATTTAAGCAAAGCCTTTTGAAACTTAATAGCTGTAACATAACTGTCTGAGCTACCTTAGTTATGTTTAGAAATAATTTCAAATAAACTAAGCAGTTTGTTCTGAAGTACAAAAAAAAACCCAAGATAATATCGGCTAATTAATGTAATTGTATACTTAAATAGTATGGAAGCTTGGTGTTTGCTTACACTGCACCAACATAATGGAATCCAATTAATTGCCATTCCATTTGTGAAAACAGAATCTCTTTTGTACAGTATGATAGCAAAATTATTTTTGAGATCAGATATGGTTCACAGAAGCAGAAAATTATATTTGACAGAATCAGTAATTCCTGGTAACCTCTTTGACTCCCCATCCCCTTCCTTTTATTAACTTGAATTGTATACAAATCTCTCTTAAATGATAATATAAATGGTATTGTTTTAGCCCTTAATTAGGCTCACTGAGTCAAAGCCAACACTTTTACTCCTAGCATTGACATGAAGAATTTTTATAGTGTTAATTTTCTTTCATTCACACTATGTTTCTCATGCTTTGCACTTGTAAACCCTGATGTTTGAGGGAGCACCCATGTTAACAGGTTTCTTACACATGTATTTCTATTCGCAGTAAGATAGCTAGAAAGCAAACTTTACTTAAAAGCACCAAATGAAAAATACATGTGTTTGGGAGCACCTCCACCTTGGTCTTTCTGCTCCAAACTGGTACTCTCAGCTCTATGCTTTTCACTACCCTCTGCTACCCCCTCCACCAAGCACCACTGGTACCAGGTGTAACCCCATCTAGGCCCCCATCAGAGCACTGGTTACATTGACCCTCTCTCCACAGGATGGTCCATTGCTACTTGAAAGGTTCATGGAATGGTGTTCCGCAACTACACCTCACTTGTGCTGCATGAATAAATATAATAATTGGATGCCAGAATGTTCTTGAACAAAACAAACAGCAACACACTTTCTTCTCTTACAGCCCAAATAAGGGTTTTGATATGCACAATCCTATTAGGTCTATCACATACAGTTAACAACATAGCATGTCAGAGCCAGCACCTTGTGACATCCCTGTGGAGATAGAGTACCACATAGAAAGATGCACCCTCAGGATCTCTGTACCATGACCTGGATCACCACACGTTGGATCAGGGAAATAACTAACTAAATCCACATCAGGCTGTGATCCCTACACTACAGGCCAGTCTTACTTGAGGGGAGAGCTACCCTCTTGCTATACTGTACCTCCTAGTGGATGCCATGCTGCTCTTACTCAATAATTGTATCTGCCTAACTTTCCTAGAAAGTTCTGTTTAAGAGTTGAAGTTACTCCATGTTTGATCCTTGCAGTGTAGATAATTAGGGATTGCCTGTGCACTGGTAATTTAATAATCTGCTATTAGACACTGGGTGGGAAAGTAGTGAATGGAGTATAGATTGCTCCTAGACCCCACAGGAGTGAGGGCTCTGTTTTTTGTTAAATTGATGCCCCTGCAGAAGTGACACGAGTCGAGTTTTTGACGAGTGTCGCGTCATTTTCGTCGCGTCAAAAACGACGCGCGACTCGTTTTTTTTAGCAAATTTTAGCTAGGCGAATTTTCGCTGGCGTTTCGCAAATTTATTCTCCAGTGGCGAATAAATTCGCCCATCACTAGTTATTGTTACTGGAAATAAAGGAAAATTGTCATCTACATGTGTTGTTTTTTATGTTCAAACATGAAAGTCACCTAACTGAATGTGGGAATGTTGACCTTACCAAGTGAAAATAATAAGCAAAAGTAGAAACATAATTCTGGCAATGCATTGTTTTTTCTGAAGTATTTTGAGAAAGACTGTCTTGTGTGACCAAAAGACCATTGTAGGAGGCACTATACCAACAGTTATGAACATGTATGCATTTTTTATGTGTTTAAGCTTTTGATTTTCAATAGACCCAAAGTTCTTTAAAGTTTTATTCATTTTATCAAGCAAGAGCTTCCAATAAAGACTTGCAACACAAAAAATGTGCACACATATTGCCAAGGGATATTTTTCCAACAACTTGATACTGCAAATTTTTGTTGATATCCATACCAATTTGCAGGGGGTTACAAAGAAGGATAATTCCAAATATAGATGTTTCTTTTCAGTGAATCAGGAAGCCTGATATGGTATGCACCACCAATAGTGTTGATGTCTCTTTGCCTTAGCAACTGATTGCACAATATGTAGAAATTATACCCTTGGGGATATGAGAGATTAAACATTATTCTGCCTGCCTGAAGTTTCTCTTCCACCCTTTAGACACATTACAATAAGATTTTTCCCATTCTTTGTTCTTGAAATGGATGTGTACAGCAAAACCGATAGTTTTATTTTAAATTGCCGTGTTAATCATATCATGTTGCTCCAGAAATGTTTTTCTAAGACCAATAAAAGTAGAGAACAGTAATACCATATATATACACAGTACATATACAGGTTTTTCTTTAGGAATACACTCCATTATTTTGGAGCCGAGTTAGTAAAAAATTTACTCTTGGGGGAAAATTTGTTAAGGTTCAAATGCTAAGTTGTATTCTTTTCAAAACTCACAAGTCCAAATATAAAAGCACCAATTCAACCATGAAATCAGTTTCAATTCAAATATTTGCCGCCTAAAACATACAAGTCAATGGCAGAGGTCGGCTGAACCATTTGAATATGTTAATTGCCTTCCTGACTAGTGCTGGGTGAATAAATTTGGCAGGCATGGATTCACTGTGAATTTCCACGTATTGCCGCCCACAAATAAATATGCGAAACTGCTGCAAAATTTCCCTGGGGAAAAATCTGCCATGACAATTAAAATTTGTTGTGCGTCAATATTTTCATGTGCATAAAATTGTTATGCGTTAAAATTATTCAGATGCCCATTTAATGCATTTGGATTGAATAGTTGCACATATAAAAATTATCGATCCCCTCAAATTTGACGCAAGTCAAAATAATTTTGATGCCTGTTGACTTCAATGCATTATGCAAAATTTTTTATGTATTCTCCGAAACTTTTTTGGCAAAGTGAAATGGGAAAGATTCACCCATCATTATTCCTGATATTAACATAAATTTGAAATGCAACCTTTGATAAATAACCTCCTTAATATCAGTGTCATCAATAGGAAAAAATATAATAGAGCTGGTAACCATGTATGTGATTGCTGTTCTTGTCAAAAACACATTGCTATGAGGTGAAAAATCATAAGGATATCTAGGAATAGCTTTGGTACTAAAATGAGCAATTTTTATGCTTCACTAGTTTCTCTGTCATACACACTTCCCACCAGGCTTTGAATAGGGGGCAAATAACCCAATAGGCTGAAGTTCATACTATATGTAAACAGTAATACACCTATTGGGTCTTGGCACGTCCCCAAGCTCAGCATTATGGCTACATATTCAGTTATGGGAAAAATGTTGCCAAAGTCGCCCAAGTAACAAGGGACTTGGGGAATATGAGAGTTTGGACTACCTCTTGGAGGTTGACATGTGTAGGTGTGTTTTTACAGAAAGCAAGACAGAGAGAGGGGATAGTGTGGTGATTTGCTAATGTGCCGCCATTATTCACAAAGGCCTGTTCTCAGCCTGAAAACTAGAGGCCTGACTTCAGCAATAGGAAATCTTTTGGAGAGGGATAAGGTACTTGAATAGATTGCAAATCACATTTCTATGAGTTTGTGTCAACATGGTTTGATGTGGAATACCTCTTGGAAGACTTATGTAATTGCATTCTATAAGGAGATGGAGCATGAATACTCTTTTCAATAGAGGATATTCAGACAGATAGTGAGGATTTTGTTTTCCTATAAAAAGATCAAAAGCACCAAAAACCACTCCTTTACACTAAGGGGCAGATTTACTAATGGTTGAATTTCGAATAAAAAAAATTCAAAATTCGACCATTGGAATAGTGGGGAAGTAAAATCCTTCGAATTTGACTATCGAATTCGAAGGATTTTACCGCAATTCGATCAATCAATCAATCAATTCGAATTGAATATTGAATGATTTTAATCGATCCAATTTTCTATATTCGATCAAAGATAATGATACCCAATTCGGTAGCTTTGATCTGGCGAAGTCGGTGGTTGAATTAAAATTTAAAGGGGAAGTTATTCGACCATCGAATATTCGAATATTCAAATAAAATTTTATTCGATTATTCAAATCATTCGAATTTGAATATTCGATGGTCGAATTTGCCTAATTTGCATATTCAAAGATTCGAATGTAATACAAATTCGATCGAACTTCGAATTATTCATGTAAATCTGCCCCTTAACAAACAACACTTTCATTTGAAGCAGTGTTGGTGGTTCTTCATGGTGATTGCAGGGAGATTGTGGAATGCCCTGCAAGGTGATGTTGTGATGACTGATTTTATTAATGACTTGGATGACTTGGATCACTTCTTGGACATGCACAATATTGATAGTTATGGTGATACTGTGATCTCCAATTAATGCAGTATAGTCATTGGCATATATAAATAATAGTATGTATGTGCACTGGTGTTCATTTGGAGGGGTTCAGCTTGGTAACTTGCAAACCAAATGAACTATGCAACCATAACATGTTGCTGAGGGTGCTAGTGTTCACTCACTGTACACACCTTATCCTCTTTTATCTTCTATAGTACAAAAAAAGAATCTGCTTTCTGTTTGAAATGTATGTTTTTATTTGAAAATATAGTGGCTAATTGACAATCTGCTCATCCATTTATTTCGCTTCTTGCGTATTTAAAAAAACAACATAAATAGTTTTGAGAAAAGTACACAAACACTCCACAAAATTTGAGACTGTTTTGTCTATCCCTCATGAATGATTACCTTTATATACCTCCACTGTTTATGAATCAACAAATCTCTTACTGCCTTGCAATTATACAATCTGAACATTTATTTTCTCTCCATGCTACAAGCTTCAGCTATCTCTTAGATTTACTTTCCCTAAGTGTTAAACCAATAATGCTTTCAAATTGACAGTAGCAATACCTCAACAGAAATTGCTTGTATAAAGAGCCTTACATCCAAGCTAGAATTGCTATCCATATTATTTACTAAAGGTGCAATTTGAAAAAGTACAGTATACAGTATAAATTGTTTTCGCTGTTTTCTTTGCAAATGACACATTGGAATTGTTAAGGCTAATGTACACATTCGAAAGTGCTGAAAAAAAATTAAAGATTGTTTAGAATGAAATAAATTGTAAAATATAGACTGTAAATATGTATATAACTAATAGAATGTAAATAAAAAGAAAATAAGCATTTAAGGACATATAACGGAAAGGCTTGTGTGCAAAAAATGGGCACGTATGGCCATGGCTTTTGCACCCTTGCGCCCTTCCCTTTTTTATATTTGCTGCAGTTTCCCCATTAATACAGTGCTGCCTATGTTCCCATTCACAAACCTGTGTTCCTCTTATCACTACTTTTATACTTCACAGTGAGGACACTGAGGTTGAAGAATGCCCTGCTGGATAATGACACAACGTGGCTGATTTCTAATATCCAAAGCGACTGATATAAGTGAAGAGCAAATATTTTGCCATATGTTGTTCCAAAAAAAAATTGCCAAATTTGCTCATAGACTTTAATGAGTTTTGAGAATCCTTAGTTGTTTAGCTTCCCAAATTATTTTAGCGAAGTGGGACAGATTAATTTATCACTAATTGTGGTATATATATATATATATTTATATACTGTATGTGAGTGTATAAGTATGTGTACACTATGGGTTCATTTGACGGAGTTGAACTTGATGAAACAAGGAACTCTCAAGCTGTTGATATAATACAAAGCCCAACATCCTCTGCAAGGTCTGGTCTTCTTTCAACCCAACTTAACTTTGTAAATAAGTAACTAATGAGTAACTATTAAACTAATTATAAAGGTGTGTAAAATGTTTTACACCAAAGAAATGGTGTAACAAGGGAAATAAAAAAGTGAATTCTATAAAGCTGCCTATTTCTTCTTCATCAGTGAGAGTCCTTTAGAAAGTTTAGACTGTTTAGTCCAGAAATGCATATCATTATTTAATACAGCCCCAGAGCTGGTGTAATCTGTTCAAATCAGTGGGGCAGAGGGGAACTGTTAAGTAAAAAGCAGTATAATTTATATATTATATATTTTGCTTTAGAAATTTTAATTTTACACTCATCTCTTATACAGCTGTATAAATAAACATGCACAATATATGCCCCTTAAAGGGGTGGTTCACCTTAAAATTTACGTTTAGTATGTTATAAAAAGTCTGATTCTAAGCAACGTTTCAGCTGGCCTCCATTATTTATTTTTTACAGTTTTTTCATTATTTGCCTTTTTCTTCTCTCTTTCCTGCTTACAAATGGGGGTCACTGACCCCATCTAAAAACAAATGCTCTGTAAGGCTACAATTTATTGTAATTGCTACTTTACTCATTTTTCTATTCAGGCGTCTCCGATTCATAGTTAAGTCTCTCATTCAAATCAGTGCCTGGTTGGTAGGGTAATTTGGACCATAGTAACTAGATTGTTGAATTTGAAATTGGAGAGCTTCTGAATAAATAGATGAATAATTCAAAAACCATAAATAATAAAAAATGAAAACCAATTGCAAATTGTCTCAGAATCGTTCTCTACATCATACTAAAAGTTAACTCAAAGGTGAACAATCCCTTTCAGCAATGCTGCTCCTGCTTTCCATTGTTTTTTTGCTTGTAATTCATGCCATCATCTCTGGAAGCATTGCATTTATTTCACCAAAACAGCTCTATATCTCATGTTACAGTGGGATATAGGCAGGAAGAAATTTCACATTGCTATTACTGTAATATATGACTGAAAGATGACTGAAATCGCACTGGTAAGGGCAAAGCTCACTGGGGAATATTTTACATGTATATATATATATATAATTTGAATATTTTGGACACATACTTTGGCGAGAGAGAGAGAGAAACCAAATGGAAGGTTTTCAGAAGAGATTATTATTATTATCATATTATACTTTAAGCATTTGCACACAAGTATTGTTTTTTTCTCATTTCTTCTTAGGTTCTGGTTTTTGACTGAACACTTTTACAAATGAGTTATAAAGCACAGCCAGTATCAGGAGGAGGTTAAGTTTTTATGAAGGGGATATTGTGAGGATAGCTATTAAAGTCTTTGGGATAAAAGTGAATGTTCTGTTGTGATCATAATTGTCTTGGCCTCCTTTGCTTATAAGTAATGAGAAATGAGTTACATTACTTTGGTATTAATGGCATACTGTCCTATTATAAAGAGTCTCAAAAATTTAGAAAATCAATAATCATGATTTTTTTTTTATAAAACAAGTGTAAAATACAATATTGGACTTTAAGAAGGTTGCAGAAAGTAATGAGAGCAGGATGTCAGATAATAATAATTTCCTAACACCGGGCACATATTAAACCGCAATATGTGCCAGATCTTGAAAACTGCTTTTGAAACATTTATATTGTAAGTACATATTAATGATAACTAATGTACAGTTCAATATTGTATATCTAACATCTAGTGAAACAAGACTCTGTAAATGGAAAGGTAAAGGGCAGCAAGCAGTCTCATGGCCTCCATGTCAAGCAGGAGCAGAAAAAGAGGAGATGAGAGTGTGGTGTACACTTTTACAAAAGATACACATGATGAATAAAAATCTTATTACTGAGCCATAACTAACAGCCAATTATTATTTATCACAAGGGCACTTCAGTACATCAGTACCCTTAAAGTGATACTGACACGTTCCTAAGCAGCTGAAAGCTTCTCAAAGCCACCCCCAGCCCAGTGACCCTTATTCATGGCAACCCTTCGACACCATTAAATCATCTTGCTATGTTGTTTAAGTTATGCTGGGCTGGGGGCAGTGCAATCCCTTCTTAGGCTAATTACAGACGGAAACAGACTCCAGCCTATGGAGGGATCACACCACCCCCAGCCCAGTGTAACTGAAACAACATAACAATATGATTTATTGGTGTCAGAGGTTTGCCATGAATAAGGTTCACTGGGCTGGGGGCAGCTTTGGAAGAGGTGCAGCTGTTTATATTTAGCTTGCAGCCTCTCTTCACTGATACCAACAGGTTTCTATTTTTATAGGAAGATGTCAGTATCACTTTAAGTATTTTTAGGTAGAAGTCTTTATGCTCCCAGAATTGAGCACACACAGTAGGATTGTATCCCTCTTTGTATGCATGTGGGAAGGACTTCTAGTTTTTAAACGGGAAATATTCTGGGACCAACACCTCCTGTCCTACTACCCAGAGTCACAGTGGGTACTCACCACATGGGACACTATGACAAAGTTAACCAACAGATTTTATTCATACAGCAGAGGCTTTTCATTCCGGCACACATTACACACAACCAGGGCCCAGATCCTGCACAAAAGCCCCTCTCCAGACCACATTTTTAAGAAGCCAACCTCCATGTAGATACTCTAACGCAGGGGTCCCCAACCTTTTTTGCTCGTGAGCCACATTTAAATTTAAAAAAGAGTTGGAGAGCAACACAAGCATGAA
This sequence comes from Xenopus borealis, assembly GCA_024363595.1. NCBI lineage: Eukaryota > Metazoa > Chordata > Amphibia > Anura > Pipidae > Xenopus > Xenopus borealis. Next base: position 77,533,611 of record CM044444.1, read on the forward strand.
AAAGTCCATGGGGATGTCAAATAAGAGCTCTGATTGGCTTTTTGGTAACCCCTATATGGACTGGCATTCTACAGGAGAGAATGTTTGGCAGGACATCTGTTTTTTATGCAACCAAAACTTGTCTCTAAGCCAGTAATTAAAAAATAAACTCCTGCTTTGAGGCCACTGGGAGCAACATCCAAGGGGTTGGAGAGCAACATGTTGCTTGAGAGCTACTGGTTGGGGATCACTGCTCTAACGGTTTCAAGCTTAGGCAATGGCACACAACGCTATCGTATTTAAACAGCTTAAGCTAATAGGCAAGACGAGTTTATGAAGAAGAAGATAGATAGTCAGACTGTGTGTATCTGTTCTGTAACTGTGCAGCCTTGGGACGTGTGTGTGTATGTGTGTGTGTAAGAGTTCAGTGATTTCATTGAAGTTTCTGGTTTGCGTGACATGTTAATTCCTATAATTCCTATAGTCAGCCTGACTTAGAGAGATTGGTTGCACACATGCAAATTGAGAAATGACTGTCATGCCTGTATCCTAAAAGCCACCCACCTGCAATGGCTGGAAAAGAAAAAAAGGCAGTTGCTATTGCCATGCTGCTTTACTACCAACAGATGGCCTAGCAGTCACTATAATAAAAAGTGTGGTTGGCTTGATTTCTAACCAATTGGCTGCTCTCATGTGAAGAATAATATTGTAAAACAACTGTGTAGATATAGCTGTCTCACTAAAAGAGGACGTTAGGAGAGACTGCATTTGCTTTTAATCTTTCATATAACCAACAGAGGGCGCAATGTGATGTTGCCGTTGCTATTATTCTTCCGCATAACCAATGACACAGGATAATTGACAACAAGCTTTCAAACTCTTCTTTTTAAGCCCCTTATCAAACAAAAACCCTGCACCCGCTAATCCCATTAACTGTTAAAGGAAAATTATACCCCCAAAATGAATACTTGAGCAACAGATAGTTTATATCAAATTAAGTGACATATTAAAGAATCTTGCCAAAATGGAATATATATTTGAGTAAATATTACCCTTTTACATCTCTTGCCTTGAACCACCATTTCGTTATGGTCTATGTGCTGCCTCAGAGATCACCTGACCATAAATATTTCAGCTCTAACTGTAACAGGAAGAAGTGTGGAAGCAAAAGACACAACTCTGTCTGTTAATTGGCTCGTGTGACCTAACTTTATAGTTTGTTTGGTATGTTTGTGTGCACAGTTGAATCCTAGGATCCCAGGAGGCTGTCCTTATTTTTAAGATGGTTATCTACATTGTTTGAGGGGTATAGTTTTCCTTTAAACTAATTATCTTCAGAATAGCGTGTGCCTATTGACCCATGAACAAAATGCAGGATAAAATGTATCGGCCAACTTCAGTCTCTCACCTAGCGTCCTCTGTTGGTATAGGAAAAATTAAGTGACTGCAGTCTCTCGCCTAGCTCCCTCTGTTGGTATAGAAAAGATTAGCCGTGACTGCAGTCTCTCGTCTAGCACCCTCTGTTGGTATACAAAAGATTAGCAGTGACTGTAGTCTCTCACCTAGCTCCCTCTGTTGGTATAGGAATTTTAACAGTGACTGCAGTCTCTCGTCTAGCACCCTCTGTTGGTATACAAAAGATTAGCAGTGACTGCAGTCTCTCACCTAGTGCCCTCTGTTGGTATATGAAGGATTATCAGTGACTGCAATCTCGCAGGCGCTGCATGAACTTTTTTAACACAGCCGGGCCCCCATTAGCACCGGTACAACTGTACCCTCTGTGCCCCCCTGATGGTGGCCCCACACACACCATTTTGAGTCTTCACTTACCCACCCAGGTGATGTTGCTAAGGCCACGCCCTCCCATCAAGACAACTCACTTGGGAGGTGCACCTCCTTTTATGGCCTGAGAACTACACTTAAAATTAAATTAAAGAACTCTGCTACCATCTAATGGTGATTAACACAAATTACATCCAACACACTAAAACATATATACATTTTACATACAGTACATGCACATTTTGTCACAGTTACAACATTCCTGCACATAACACTCTTCACATGCAGCATTTATTTATGAATGAGGAGGTGGGGTATGGGTCACTGTACTGTGCACCATTTGGAATGCTCAGTGCAGGACTGCCAGAGAACGTATTCACCATACACTATGGTAAACAGAGAGACTTTAAGTTCCAGAATCAATCCCTTCACTTTAATTAATAATTGAATATAAATTAATCTGCAAATAATACAATACAATACTCAATTTTTATTTGCAATTATATAGTCTTTCAACACATGCAACTGGAATCTGGAACAGTGATGTAACTATGGTTACAGTATTTATTGTTTCATCAACTTTAAGTATAAGAACAGGTTTGGGCAGAAACATAAGGCTCATAATGATAGATTGCATTTATGAAGCGTATTTGTACAGATGCTGATTGATGACAAATTCAAACTATTCTACTTGTTACCACTTCTTTTTTAGACTCCAAACCATTTGCACTGTTTAAAAAAAGAAAAAAAGATACAGATTGCTATGGAAACAATAGAAAGCAGTCAAACCACTGAAATATGAAATACAAATACTCTGGCATTAGTAAATAGAATTTTCAGTTCTATCACGATGTGTTAAGAACTGTGAAAAGAACACATTTATATGCATAAAACATTGCAGGACATTCCCCTTTTTTGTTTTTTGATCCATTTCATTGTCCTTCTGAAAGATTAATTTTAACCAAGATTCAGTTTTTTAGCATAGGAACAGATTTTTATGTCTTTTTTTCAGTTTTTTAGCAGAGGAACAGATTTTTATGTCGTTTTTTTTTTCATATAATTTCCATAATCTGTTCTTCTATTTTAACAAGATAGCCAGTCTTCCACAGCTTGGAACAACCCCCACTATACTGAAGAGAGCGGTCTTCCAAACATTGTACGTTAGTTTTTTTTAAAGTTATTTTATGCTTTATAGCTGCTTTAAAAAGTACATATATATTTGGTATCCAGAATGCTTGGGACCTGGGGTTTTATGGATTATTTTGCTCTCCATACCTTAAGTCTACTAAGAAATAATTTCAACATGAAATAAACCCAATAGGCTGGTTTTTCCTTCCAATAAGGATTAATCATATGTTAGTTAGGATCAAGTTCAAGGTCCTATTTTATTATTACAGAGAAAAGGGCAATCATTCTAAAAAATGTGAATCATTTGAATAAAATGGAGTCAGTGGGAGACAGCCTTGCATAATTTGGAGCTTTGTGGAGAATAGGTTTCTGGATAACTGATATACAAAGAAATGTAATGTTATTTTACATTGTTTCCAGTGAAAATCATATAAGGAAAAAAATGGAATCATTTTATGCTGTTTTTTTTACAGGTCGAAGTATGTGGATATATAGTGTTTTATCCCACTGTTTTTTACACAGCATAATAAATATGCCCCTAGGGTTCATTTGTGAATGCAGCTGGGTGGTCACACAAGGGTTAACGTAAACACATCCTCCTTGCTAGTATTTGTGCCAAGTACCATTGTGCCCTCCCATTCTGTCTTATGAATCTCGTGAAAATTAGTTGAAAATGTATGCAGAAGAATTCTGGAGCTACAGTTACTTTGAAGGGTCCAATTTTGGGATGCTTCAGAAGTCTCAGAAAACTTGCACCAAAATAATTTTGTTCACACATAGCATTTGAAGTGGAGCAATCCTTACTTTCTGACTCACTTCATGGCGCAACGGAGTCCTATTTGTAAAATCTCGCAAGCACAGTGACCCATATTTTCATTCATTTAATGCAAACCTGCATAAGCAACTGTGTTCATTTTGATGCATCAGACGCAACTGTGGTAGATGCAACTCCACTTGCAGCTATCGGTATACTTAATTTGTGGGAAGAATGTAGCGTTGTGGATAGAAAACACATGGTCAATTGTGTCCAAATTGCACTTTGCCCATTGTGACTGCAGTTGTAAATTAGACCTATGGTGCACTGTCACCATTAATTAATAGGGCAGCTTTTTATAAATATGTTAATGTATATCACACATTTTTAGTTTTACTTGTTTATAAACATGCACTAGTATATTAGTAAGAGCAAGATTGTATTAGCAAAATCAGGACTGAGTAAAGAAAACTATTTAGCCCTGCTTACCATTTGTAAAAGTTTCTAAATAGCTAGGGATCAGTTTTCTAATGAGCCCTTTCATCTACAGCTTGTAGTGGAAGGGTCATTAAGCGAAAGAGAACAGGCATCATTTTTTTTCTTTTTTTCATTCATGCTGCTCTGTGAATAGAAGGAATCTTAAAACTGTGCAATGAGATACAGTGCATTATGAGTGAATGAATGAATAAATTCATTGAACATGTAATGTAAAATGGCAAAGAGGTAATGATCACAGATGCTGACATTATAATGGAAATGGTGGGTGTTGATAAATAGCTGCTCCACAGGAATTCAGTTTTCTTTCTACATGCCTACTTAGGCTATTGACTGCTTAATCTGAACAGATCTGCTGTTTTTTTTTTCTTGTGTATTGCATAGGTTAGAGAAAGTATAAAATCAGACATAATCGCTGTAAAGCTGCATACATGGCTTTGAAATAGTATTAAAATGAATACAGTATTTTTGCTAACTTTCTAGAGGTTAATGCATTCTATTCGGTTTTATATAGTGGTGAGTACCAAAGATCTTTTATTGTATAAAAGCAATGTTTGTTATTAGAAGATAAAGGGACACATTTAACCTCGGAAGTGCAATGGGCAGTGAGTTGCACACCACTTTTATTAAAGGTAGTTGAATCAAAACTCCTTGCACTTCTGTAGGGCACCCCATGCAGGCTGCATCGCCCCTATTTTTAGAATTTGAGAGTGGGGTAGGCAACAGGCCTTGCAACCCCCAAGCTCTGTGCCTTAGGCATGTGCCTCTTCTGCCTACTCCTATTTCCCTCCATGCCTGGAACTACTGCCATCTTTTGACCAGGTGGCAGATCCAGGGTTCCCTTTATGCCCTGTGTCAATAGTCACAGTACACTTGCAGCTAAAGAATCAGCTGCAGATATCACTCACCTGGTGGACACTGGATGCATGCACTGATGAAGCGCACATGCATTAGTGCCCATTTTGGCATTCTGGTAGCTGCAGTGCAAGGGATGGCATGTTTGCACCCACAATGATGACAGAATTGGCATTTTTGCTCAAAATTACACATTTCTCACTCTGTCTCAGCAAACGAATGCATCCAATATTGTAATAGAGTTAATTTCCCAAAAATTTGAAAAATGCAAAAAGAAAGTGTTCTAACAACTATAACTTTTTAAGACTGGGAATGCATTTTAGCTAAACTGCAAAACATTGCTACATATTTTTTTTTACCTTGTAGTAAACTGAGCTTGTAAACTCAATTTTTTTTCCATGATTCTATTTGATCAAGATTTATATATACAGATTGAGAATTTATTTAAAGAGTAAGTTTTTTAGAGTAGGAAAAACCTCTACATTTACACACACTTAAGTAAATAGGCCTCCCATACTGACAACAAAACATTGAAAAATATATTAGTATAGAAACTATACTGATAACAAAAGATAGCTATGTTCTCAAATGTGAATTCGGCATTTCACTGCTGCCACCTAGCCCTCAACCTACATTTAAAAAAAAAAAAAAAAGTTATTTCCTTTCATTGATGTATGTATTGAATAACGTGATCATCCTTATTTTGTCATATGTCAATGCCATTGAAAGAATCAATAAATCTAGAATCAACAAATCATTTTTCAAGCAAGTTCAGTTGCCAAACCAACTGGAGTCTTTCTTTATGTAGTGTAGTCATTTCAGTGAAGAATATAGTTAGAGATTCTGTCTTTGTCTCATGCTTGATGGTAAAAGGCACAGCCTTTGGCAGTTGTGCATGAAAACATTTTTCTGTTTCTCTGCATTATTGCTCTAGCATTTTAAGGGAAGTAAATCAAAGCGACAGGTGCAGCTTTTAGTATTAACAGAATTTATACAAAAACTCTGTGTGTAGTCTAGACAGCAGTACAGTGTTTATAAAGTTTGATGCTAACTACATTGAGTTTTGTGAAACTGACTTCTGTTTAAGATCCCCTAAAATGTAATTTACTATAACAGTTAGTCCAGACAAGTTGGTGTATTTTAATTATATCATTGTAGAGATGTAATAGGATACTGAATAAATATAAATAATAGCAATAAAAACTCCAATCAAAATATATACATATATTTTTCACTATGTGTTTCCCCCCCTGAGCCATCCAAGTGAACAAAAAGAGTTGACAAATGTAAAAACAACTATATTTCCCCTACACAGTTATCTCCATAATTAGCCTGTTCAAGTAACAAAATTACAGCTTGCGGAAATATTTTAGTGTTGCCAGCGGAATACAAAAGGGAAGTTATGCCTACTTAGAAACAGCTTTCCTAAACATCTCTTTTTTTTTTTTTAGAAAGGAGTTTGTTTAAGGAAATAAAATATGCCAGAACTGAAACAATCGATGATTTAAAGTCAGGCACTTGAGTCAGGTGGCAGCGCCCCCTGGTTACCAGGGGTGGCAAAAACTTGTGCAATGTTTTCGAGTAAGTCTTGCACCATGTATGGTAATACTTTCTTGACCATGTATGGCAATTCCATGTGCATCTTTGTTATAGTGAATGCTCTGTAAAATGTATATATCTCCATGTCATGCCTTCTTTGTCTTGGAGTCTTGTAAATAATTAGGTTCTGGTAAATTACCAACAGATGATTTGAAGCAGGCTGTCCATGCTCAGCAGCAATCAAATTTAACTGAATTGAAAAGATTTTGTGTGGATGAATGGTCAAAAATACCACCATCCAGAATCCAGACACTCATCAAAGGCTATAGGATGCATCTAGAGGCTGTTACATTTGCAAAAGGAGGCTCAACTAAGTATTGATGTGATATCTCTGTTGGGGTGCCTAAATTATGCACCTGTCTAATTTTGTTATGATGCATATTGCATATTTTCTGTTAATCCAATACACTATGTCACTGCTGAAATACTACTGTTTCCATAAGGCATGTTACATATTAAAAGGAAGTTGCTACTTATAAAGCTCAGCCAATGCTACAAAAAACTACAAAGAATTAAAAGGTGTTCCCAAACTTTTTCGTATGACTTTATGTACAAATATTACATTTAATTATATTCCTAAAAGAAACATTAATTTAAGCTCTGCTTCCCATATACATGCCAACAATAGGCAAGCAATTTTTACAAACAAGATGAATTTGTGCTCTAGAGAATTTGCGGAGTAAAGACTGTTTGCCAGAGCAAACCGATTGTCTCTTTCACTAGCAAATTGTCCTCTATGCCTGTTAGAAAATTGGTGATGTCCCTGCAGATGGGATTTCTGTTGAATTGTCGCTAGTGGCATCCACTTCACCCTTTAGTAAATCTGCCCCAATGTTTCTAAGGCTTGCCCAAAACCACATTAATCTTTTACGGCTATCCACAAAGGCTGTGTAAATAAAGCATAAGTTGGATCACATGATACATTGAGATGTAATTTCTTTCAAGGACAAGTGATTGGGCATGTCACAGTGTATTCTGATGAAATAAAATGAATCTCTAGAGTTTTGTTGCAATTACAATATAACACAGCAATGTAGACTGCATTGTTTAATTTGTGGAACTGACACAGGTTCAAGTAGTCAATGCATTATCTCCTACACCGATCCTAAGGGGTATATTTATCAAAGAGTGAAGTTAAGAGTGAAGTTCCTCCACTACAGGGAAATTCCGCAGTTCTCTATTAATTTCTATGGGATTTTTGAAGGCGTATTTATCAAAGGGTGAAACTTCAGTTCACCCATTGATAAATATGCCTTTCAAAATCCCATAGAAATGAATTGAGAGCTGCGGAATTTCACTCGAGTGGCGGAACTTCACTCTTTGATAAATTTACCCCTTAGAATCAACTTAAAACTATATGAAGGTTTGCAGTCTTCAAGAACTTGAAAATCAATGAACTTTCTTCACTCGAATAACTTCAGAATATAGTTTCTCACTAGGTATGTGAAGATGAGGCTTATCAGTTATCTTAATGTGCATTTAATATGTATGATCATCTACTTTAAGGCCTTTAGTGCATTGTGCTTTTTTTATGCTGCTGCTGATAATAATACTAATAACAATATCTGTCCTGCTGTGTAGAAAACTCCAAAGTATGGCATACTATAACCCACATTTCTCCAATTTTGTCTGGCTTGCTTTTCTCTGTAATACTCTTTTAACTAAGCTAACATAAATCTTTGCTGATCTTGCAGTAATCACAGTGTGGCTTTTTAATGTTTATTTTTTTTTAGTAGGCTTAAAGTATTGTGCTTTATCAAAAAATTGCCAGGTCCCAGTCAATTCAAATAATAGTTCTCACATCCATATATATTTAAAAATCTTTCCCTTTCCTTTACTGTAACATAGTAATAAGCCTTATGTCTCCAAGATCTCATTGAGCAGAGAGTGAAAGCTTCAGGGAATTGTTATGTGAATTGTACCATGAAAGGGGGGTTCAGGTAGCAGACAGTCTGGCAATATAAATTCACCCTTGTGAAGGCCATTTTAAGAAGCCTTTTAATAGATATTACATGGGTATATATTAGAAAATATGCCTAAATTCAATATAACTCATTTCAATTAGCATATACCTCAACTCAATTTTCACCAGTTGACAAAGCCAATGTATTTGTATTACCACTGACATGTATTGTTGAGTGAAGCCAAAGAGAATAATACATACTGTATGAACAGCACAAGTAGCATGCACCAATACAAATACATGTCTTTTTCTGTTTATTGAATGAATGGTCTGTAATTTGCCCAATTTAGTACAGTTTAACAAGTAGTAAGGGCCTCATAATAATACATGCAGTCCCATAAAATAAATTTGAGTTATAATTAGAATATCTCTAACTCTGTAGATTAGAACATCATTGCAGATTTCAACTTGGCAATTGAATTTAAAAACCCAATCATATTTCATAAACAAACAAATGCACACAGAAAACAGTAAAGGGATACTGAACCTGTGTGTCTTTTTACTGTCCAGTTATTTGCCTACTGATCAGTCAAAACCGTGATAGAATCCTTCCATAATACTTACAAGTTCTTATCAGGCTAACTTCTCAGAAAATGCAGGCAGGAATACAGTGATTGCACCAACACAAGACAATATTATAAAATATGTGTATACTAGGAGAATTTTGGAAAGAACATTTGGGCAAAAATATGATACAATTTTCCTTGGTGTTGTTGATATTGTTAAATGCACTACAGTAAAACGTAGTCATAGACCCAATGAGCAAAAGTGATACTTTCTTAAGCATCTGCATAATAGTTTAATTAGCTGGAAAATATACATCTTAGAAACAACACAATCGGCAAGGACAATAGGATTGCATTATAATTAAGGAACGCATATCAAGAGGTTTTTTTTTTGAGTGATGTGATGAACAGTGATGTGTTCAACATGAGCAGCTCTTTTATGCATATTACTTTTATGCATAGATGAAGTGCCTTGTTTGTTAATTTAAAACATACCTTTGTTCTTATTGCTATGGTAACCTTCTGCTTCTTTATAAACACAGTGAAACCTCATTTTTACTTCCCCCTGATTTTGTTTTCCCACATTTTATACCATTTGCTTGTGGTCCCACCATTATATTAAGTGTAATGTATTTCCCTGAAATTACATTTCCAAGGATTTACATAATTTTCCCCAAAAAACATAAACTGGGATATGTACTGTAAATCAGTGATATGATAAATCATATATTGATTCTTGATATTTTTTAACAGTTATCTTATTTTTATGAATGTATTTACAGTATAAATATATGAACTAAATTTTTAAGGCAGGATTAAGGGGTCTATTTATTCAACCTCAAATTTATGAGAGAGGAAATCAAATTTTTAGAGGGAAAAACGTTTCATTTTTCAAGATTTCTTACACTCTGAAGCTGCTATAAATTTGAATATGCAAATATTCCAGCTAAAACCTGTCAAAATCTTGTAGAAGTCAATGGCCGATGGTCCCTTTAACAATTGTAACATCTTTTTTACCTTTAGGATTCTCAATTGTTTCAGGTTGTTTGCACTGGATTTCCATTGATAATCTGATAAATTAAAAATTTTCAGGGCAACAACTTTAAAAAGTTGAGTTTTCAGAGCATCATTCAGTTGCACCATTCAAATTGATGCTCAATTTTATGTTTTGGATATTTGTAATAAAAATGTTATAATAATGTATACAACTTTTATGTTCCTCCCCTATTTAAATTGACCTAAGTGTAAGTTTAATAGCACATTTTCTCTACCCACAAACAAACACTAATGAATCTTTGCTATTAAATGCTCACTCCGAAGATGCATCATGACTCGGGAAAAATTGAAGAAACTGTGTTATCTAAAGTTATCTTAACTCATTTAATACATTTAACCTTTTCATTAGCATACCAAAGCATTATTGTTCACAATGGTGAACACTTTAATTAGATGAGATTCTGTGAATCAATTTTCTGTGTTAAATGTGAAAAGTGGGATATCTGGGTTTAGTTATTCTGTGTCAAACACACAAACCAAAGTGGCTTCATCTGTAGTCTCTCTTTAAGATGGATCATCATTATTTAAAGGCTGTTACAAAACCTTTAAAATGAAAAAAAAGCAAGTTGTTTTGCCACCAACATGTATTTATGATACCTTAGTTACCATCAAGTGCAAGGCCACTGTGTTCATGCAAAAATTGACAGAATCAATGTGCATATTGCATACATGTATCCAGTGATACTCCTTGCACTTTTAGTATAGTTGCTTTGGTGCAGGTTCATCCATCCTGTCTCAAATTGCATTCAAGAGCGCTCATTGATGCAGAGAAACATTGACATTACCAATACCTTCAAGCTGACAGTAATACCAGGAAACACAGATTGGAGTGTCAATAGGCACAGCAAATCTACATCAAAAGAATTACAGACATAATTTTGCCACCTAATGCAGACTTTTATTTAGCATTACTATTTCCAATCTGCATCAAAATGCAAATGCGCAATTCATAAAATTCTATAAAATTACACTTGAGGATACCAAAGTGTATTTTAGCACTGACTGAAATAAAAAAAGCATTGGGAGTCATCATACAGTAAAATATTATTTTTAAATCTATCCTCATTTGCCAGATAGTAAGTTAAGAACTATATGAGTTTATTGTACAGTATGATTCATTTTAAGTGAACATAACATAATATATTATAAAAAAAATATTTTTTTTAAATAGCAAAATGAAACTGGGCTTTTTATGCTGATGGCAAATCAGAATAATATTTATAAAATTGTAAAGTTTCCAATATCACTTACACTGAATTAGTAGTCAATTGTAACATGCTTATTCCCCATAAATATGTATGACTCTCAAGTTTAATCCAATTTTTGCAGAAAGATTGCTTGATTATTAGGTTACATTACAAAAATGAACATTTTGTGACTTTACCAAAAAAAAAAAGGGGGGAGGAGGGTTCTAAAGCTCTATGTGAATGTTTGAAGTTAATAATAGAAAACATTTTCTAATACTGACTGTACTATAGGAAGTAACCTTTAAGGATGATCCAACATTTTACTATTTGTTCATCTAAATGCAAATGTAGGCATTCGTTCAGAAACAGAAAAGAGATGTGGAGTGTACTGAGCCAATACACTGAATTCAATTAAAAGGTTTGATTACATTATCCAATGGGGAGTGACTATTCTCACTCTTAAGTTCTTCAATTCTGCTCAGCTTTACCTTATTTACTCAGCTTACTCTTGTTCAAATAATAATGTACCCACAGGGGACATAAAGATTATTTTGTGCCTAAATAATAAGAACTTACATAATGTTTTCCTTACATACTAAATGTCAAGCTTTAGTAAAAATAACATTAAAATACTTTAAGCTTTTAAGAGAAAGGATTCAGCATGGATAGTGGAATAAAAACAGAGGTTTCTGTAACCCCATCTTGGCATAAAAGTGCCATTCCAGCTAGTACAGGTATTACCCAGATGGGCCTTCTCTAAATGGTGGTGGAAAAGAGGGGGTGTTGAGCAGCTACACCTCACTGCTGTGTAGAAATGGCAGTAGGATACTAGAGGTTCTTGCAAATTAAACAAAAAGGGGTTTATTGAAATCACATAACATGGTTAATATTTACAGATCAGTAAGGTAGTATTATTTGCAATCAAATAAAGTCATACAGTAGGGCAGGATTCTGTGACACCACTGAGAAGACTCTTGGTAGGCAACTATTGATCTACACGCTAATGTCCTCATAAGTGTCTAGAAGGAACTGTACAAACATCCCTTTCCTTTCAGCATTGTGGTACCTTCACTTTAGGCCTGTAATACCCAAGGTGAGCTACTTCCAGCTACATACCTTCAGGTGGAGCACAAAGCTGCTCTTCATAGCTTGCTTTACTATCTAACATTCCTAGAACATACTCCTTACAGAACTAGTCCTGTATATAAGTAAACCTCATTTACAGGGTATCTGTTTCAACTTTTGCTAGAAGAGTTATCCCTCTAGGACAGAATACTTTAAGGGCCTTGTTGACAGCAGGCACCCCAGATACTTCCACCCCATAGCATAGATATTTAAATAACTAAAATAACTGAGATGCAGTGGCTTCTGCCTAGCAACTAGGGGAATAGCACTTATAGAAGACTTGCATACATAAAAACTGTTAGTTTAGAAATACAGATGAAGCCACTTTGGATTGTACATTTGACACAGAAAAACTTAACTCATCTATACCATTTATCCCACTTAGCACAGAATATTGTGTCAAAGCATCCCATCCAATTAAACAGCTCACCATTGAAAACAATGGTGCTTTGGTATGCTAATGAAAAGGTTAAATGCATTAAATGAGTTAAGATAACTTTAGATAACACAGTTTCTTCAATTAGCCATTAGTCACTACGCATTTAACTCACCAATCCCAGTGGCTGCATCTGTAGTTGTGCCATAAAAGATAATGATTTTCTTTCTTGAGCAAGGACCTCTTCCATATAAAAGGTACCTATAGTGCAAAAATCAGAGTACCCACTCCATTTGGGGGTAACAGTCATTAAAAGATTGCCCCCCATCAGCTCTAGGACACTAGCACAGGGAGGTCCTGCTTCAAGATGCCATATTGGGGCACACACCTGCGCATAATAGGCAAATCTCCAACTTACTCATTATGCACATGCATGTGATGCCAGAAGCTCATTGTGTGAGTGCGCTTTGCAAGACGTGGCTGCTCACACCTCGAGGGAACGCTTTGTGCTTTAGCTCTGGTGGGGCTAATTTTTTTGAAAAAAAAAAAAAAAATACTACTGTTACTCCAAACTAGAGCCCGCACCTTTGGTTAGGGAGAATATTTTTGTCTAGCAGTTGACCTTTAACAATTTTCTTTTTAAATTGTTTAGGTAATGTAAAATACTTTTATTAGGGTGTTTGTAAATACTATTGCTGGACATGTGGTATATGAAAAGAAAAGCTTAAATTTATGGCCTGTTTGAAATGCTAAGAATAGCCTAGGTTGGGGTGGCTTTCTCTGTAGAAAGGACAATTACAAGGGGACGTGATTACTCTTTACAAGGACATTACAGGATATTATAGTAGAGGATCTTTTTGCTATTGAAAAGAACAGACAAAAGGGAGGTTGTAAAATACCCTGTCAGGTATTGATGAAATGGCAGATGCTATGGATGCCATTAAAAGTGGCTTTAATGATTTCAGGGTGACCTATTACAACAAAGTAGTACTGATTCTTACCAGTGGGGCTCTAGATTGGCCCCACACGTGTTTTAATCTTATATGTATGTATGAATGTATGTATATTTTTATTTGTATATTGCTTCTTGAGGGCAAAGCACTGTACAGCAATAATCGGGGTCATTGCAGCAAGTACGAATAAGTATAAAAATACAATACACATACAGATGCAGTCACTTGGATTTGTAAGTTAAATGCGTCGTGACTCAGGGCTAATTGAAGAAACTGTGTTATCTAAAGTTATCTTAACTCATTTAATGCATTTAACCTTTTCATTAGCATACCAAAGCCCCACTGTTTTCAATGGTGAACTCTTTAATTGAATGGGATGCTGTGACACAATATTCTGTGCTAAGTGGGATAAATGAGATAGATGAGTTAAGTCACGACGCATTTAACTTACAAATCCAAGTGACTGCATCTGTACTTATAAAGTATACCTATGATACATATTAAGTGCTTATTGTCAAGGAGACAAAAGGATGGAGGTCCCTGCCCCATAGAGCTTACAGTCTAAATGGGAGGGTATTATACAGACAAAAACTGGAGGGATATTAAGTGCTGTAGGTTACAGATGGTGACACTGATGAGTGTGAGTTCCCAGTTCATGTGTTATACAAGTGATCCAAGAGGTATACTTTGAGTTTAGATCTGAAGGCATTGAGGGAGGATTCTCTCCAGAGAAATTCAGGAATGGCATTCCAATATAAGCAGCAAGACAGAAGGATTTGATGCAGGAAACAGCAGTAGTAGTGGGGGTGCAAACTTGGTCCCCTGAAAGGAATTGTTAAAGATCATCTGAGCTATTATAGTCTTCGTATAGAAGTGGCATTTGCTGTTCCTCTACTAAAACTTTGCATGAGCTCATGGTATGGCAAGTAACCCCCACTTTTTCTTTATAGCATTTCATATAGGTTTTTACAGTCTTACATCCTGTAGCTGAGAAGTATGGGCTTCAATGGCAATGGTTGCTTACATTGAACTGAAATGCTAAATATAAAGATGGCCATACATGGGCAGATTTAAGCTGCCAATATTGGTCCTTTAAAACAATTCAGCAGTTTATCTGCCCATGTATGAGGCATTCTTACAGGCCTCCCTGATCAATATCTGGTCAAAAAGTTGCCTGATATCAATTGGGCAGGTTTGATTTCCATTTGCTATTAAAGAACAAGGAAAGTCTAAAATAGATTAAGGCTAAAAATGCTGTATTATATTTACTAAACATAAACATGAATGTACTGCACCACAAAGACTAATCAAACAAATGATTTCTGCTTTCAAAGTTGGGTACAAGGGGCTGTCATCTTTTAACTTTGTTAAACATCTTTGCAAGACCAAGACTGTGCACATGCTCAGTGTGATCTGGGCTTCTTAGGGATTGTCATAAATGATCAAACCAGCACAAGTCAATATCTGCCAGAAGCCAATACAGCAAGGCTGATTAATAATTAGAATATACAGACTGCACATTGTCCTGTGCTGTCGTAATCTAATGGGGATTTTATAGTTTTTGTATTGTTTAATACAAACTTTCTCCAACTCTGCAGAACCAGTGACTGCAGCAAAATAATTCTCCAAATAGAATACCAGTTTATCTGTTTAAATCTGGCTCCATGATCTTTGTCCCTGCAGCTGGAGTTGGAAACAGTAAAAGGGATGTAAAGGCAAAAATAAAATCCAATACAAATCTCTACACAGTCACCGGATGCAAGCTGCTGGAGTTCTAAATGGCTGGAAAGTTAGGCGGGGGCTCCCCCTGCTGTTCATAAGTATGATTGTTTCTGCCCATCAGTTAGGGACGTCTGACAATTCCTATAAACAGTAAATGAAGTGAGAATTTAACTGAATACAGTCAGGTTTCTTATAAAAATGTTACACATTTTTTAAAGTATTTTGGAGATAGATTTCTTTTTCATTACAGAAAGTAAAAATGTGATTTTATATTTATATTTTTGCCTTTCCTTCTCCTTTAAGGACTGCATCAGCTTGTTGACTGCATCCTCATTGTGTCCACACCCATTGTCATCACTGTAATCCAATTGTTTGGCCCTTGGGCCCAATGATTGGATTAGCTCAATATCTCCCTGCCTTTAGCGGCCTTATTGGGGAAAGATCCGCTTATTTAGCGATCTCGCTAAACAAGCAGATCTTATAGGGTATGGACTCCTTTAGACAGTGGTTTAGTGGGTGATGCAGGTATACTGTATTTAGAATACAGCACAGCTGATAGCTTATAACATAATACTAATGTGTGATTTCCTGAACACTATGTAATGGAATACCAAATATTCAGATTTTTAAATATGTAGAAAACTGAATTACACCAATAAATGTAATATATAATATATGACAATATACTCACATAACTAGATAAATGATGTTAAATTAGTGATAGAATATTTATGAAATTATTCTAAAGCAATCCAAAGTAATTACTGTCATGTTCTCCAATATCATGTAAAACTGCAGTATCAGTTAAGCTTACCATGCAGCAGATCAGCAGATCAAATTTTTCACTTTATCCAAGTATAATCTGCCCACATTTCTCATGGAATAAAACCTTACACTCCTGGGAAGATTAAAAAGAAAATCAATGATTGAATGGTACATTTAAGGCAGAAGGATTTAAGCACTGCAGTAGAGTGCCTTCTATAAAGTGCTGTATTGTTCAACACATGATCTGAGTTTGTAATTGGGAACTAGGCTATACTTGTTGCTGATAAGATATATTCTGGAAAAAAAAATGAAAATGGGAGGCCTGTTTAATGACACAGAACAAATAATCTATAGATTGGACATCATTCAGTATGCGTTACAATGTTCTAAAGGCAAGGGGCTTTAGTATTTCCTTGTTTAGTAGTTAATAATTGTCTTTCATGTTCTTAGGCATCAAATAAGCATACAATTAAAACAACTTCTTCAACTGTATATAATTAATATTTTTGAACTTTAAAATATAAACCATTCTAGAACTTGCTTCCACAATGAGTTATTTGTTTTTGTGCCAACAATGCACCCTGATCTCTCTCTGTACTCTAGTATCAGCTACAACTCCTTGTTTTGTGGTGGTTTAGGATATAATTGTGTTCTTTGTCAGCTCTATGTACTGGTTGTAATACTAGCACTTCTTATAAATATGTCATACTGCACTTTACTTTGTTTTCAAGATGCTATATTAGGATTCAAAAGTGCATTTATCTAACACAGTTCAGGCTTTCTTTCCATGATCCTGAATTATGTCAATCTGCAACATGATACACTTGGTGAGATATTGCACTATTAAAGCTTATCATGTGTATTTTGTGGATCTCATACTCCTGACGCTTTTTTGCCCCATGCTAGACTCACTACAGAAACCTCTTTTAATAAAAGAAACTCTGACACTTGTAAATATTTTATTTTATCATAGCTATTTTCAACTTTTCACTAAGTTTTTTTTCTGTGGCTTCTAAATGGAGTATTTCATTCTTCATCTTCAGGACAGTAACCTCATTCAAACTAAATATAACAATTCCCATTCATCTTAGTGGGATGCTGTTGGACATACTGGTGCTTAAAAAATGGTAACAGTTTGGGGCACATTTACTAAGGGTTGAAAATTCGAATTTAATTTGAATTAAAAAAAGTAATTTTGCCACCTTAAAGCTGCCGAATTGCCATTTTAGCCTATGGGGGACCTCCTGGAAGCTTTACAGAGATTTTTTCAAAGCTTTGGAAATTCGAAGGATTTTGCCCAAAATCGTTTGAATCGAACAATGCATTCGAACAATTCAAACATTTTTTATTCAATCAAACACTGACCCGTTCGGTCCATTTTTATTTGAAAATGCCCTTAAAAAATTTGATGGTCAAATTTTTTTTATTTTTGAAATTTGACCATTAGTAAATCTACCCCATAATGTGTAAAACAGGATACCATTTTGTTAGAATAATTAGCATTACTGACATTACTGACATTTGCAAAATGCACTTTAAATACATTGCAGCATGATCTTGTTGAGGCAGATTGCCAGTGTGGGCTTAATTGTTTTCATATGTTATTTCATATAATCTAGCAATTTTATCACAGATCCATTTGCTGACTATTTTGTTTTTAAAGTATACAGTATGTAAGAAGATGGTTTTTGAGGATGAGGAAGAGAGAAAGTAGGATGAATAGACTGTCATCTTGGATTTAAAAAAGACAGATTTCTACCAAATTAGTTAATTCTGTTATAGAGATGTTGGCTTTTGGCATATGATACAGTATTAATGCAGGTCTGTTTTATGCAGAGCAATTTAGATATTTGTGTAATGTAGCACTTTCTTGGCTTCTCTACCATTGTCCTTCCAAACATGAGATGATAAAAATGGAAAGATTGCAACTGAAGCAACTATTTTTATTGCAGCTTGGAAAAGTCAACTGAGCTTATATTTGCAAATAAATGTAAGTCTGCTGAGAAAAAAAAATGGATCCTTATTGAAACTGATAGCATGCATATTTTCACATTGTAGTTAATATATTTAATTTTGATTGAAGTCTATCAAGCTCAACCCTTCCAAATGACCTCAATCCTCATACTTAGCATATTGTATTTTATAAAAGAGGGTACATTATTTATTTATTTTAATACACAAGTCACAATGAACCTGTGAGAGTTACTCACCCTGGTGGTCTAGTGGTGCGGCGGGGACGCCCGCCACTCCATTTCCCCTGCTGCCGGTCTTCATAGTGCGCGTGCAGCACTTCCACATTTTAAAGGCGCATGCGCGATGATGATGACGTCAGCGCCATGGCGCCAAAATTCAAATATTTAAAGGGGCATTCTGAATTTACATGTTGCCCGTGATAGGTTTAATCCTGGTGCCTTGTACTTGTGCTGTTAAGCTTCTGTTTGTTCCTGAATACCTGTTTGATCCTGCCTGGCTTTGACTACTCTGATTATTCTGTATCCTGACCTGTGCCTGTTATTTGACTATCGATTCTGCCTCATCCTCATCTGATTGATTACCCGGTTTGACCCTTGCCTGCCCGACGATCCCCGCTATCTGCCTGCCTCGACCCAGCCTGTCTGACCACGAATCTGCTTATCCCACCTGTACCGTGACCTTCGTCCTTTTAAGACTTTAACTACAGTCGTGCCCCATTGCTGGCCAGAACTTCTGCTCTGCACTTCTCTTTTAAGTCCAGGTGGCATCTGAGTAGCTGAGGGCTTCTCCTGAAGCCAAAGGCGGTCACACTACTGGTGAAGCACGAGCCTAGACCAGGGTGCTTGGCATTTGTTCTGGTATTGGGTGCAGACCGTGACAGAACCATTTGAAATAAATGACATCCCTAAGAACATGGTATATTACTAAGCACAATGTATAAGAATATAATTAACAAGATACTGTACATATGGTTCTTTTGTACTAATACACATACCTTTCCTTAAACACACACACAAATATGGAATCCTTTACTACACTAACTGTATCTATTAAAGCTTATTATCTGCAGCTAGATCTAGAAGTTCTTCAAGCCAAAATCATTCAGTGTGTTAAATTCAATTCCTGTAAAAGTTAACACCCTAGCATTTATCAACACTGAAAATCTTTTGCCAGTTTGCTGCCCAGATCTCCAATTTAGTCTAATCTCTATACATAATGCATACTGCCTGGAACTTTTTTTAATTTTGCAAAAAGTGGTATCATCAGCAAAAGTAGAGACTGTACTTACAATGTCAACCTCAGTGTCATTAATACTCAAATGATAAAAAACAGAGGACCAAGGACAGACCCACAGAGAATTCTACTAACACACTGGTTTACACTATTTCTAATCTATCCTTTAGCCACTTCTATTTCTAAGTGCAAATATTTTTTCCAGGCAACTATTCCAGTAAACTTTCACAGGAAATATAAATAAAGTAGAGCCCCGGTGTCAATTGAGTACAAGGCTAAGGCATGTCTAGGTAGAGATTGGGAACCACCAGGACTTCACCAGACATTAAAGGAGGACTGTCATGAACTATAAACTATAACATTTTTCTCACTGATATGTAACATTAATTAGTACAATACAATCTATACTCAACTGCGTCAAATTTGTGTTATAAAAACATTTATCACACAATTCTAACAGCTCTCCAGACCAAGCATTTTTCAGAATCTGAAGAAGAGGAAGTAGAAGTGTCCATTCAGTTCAGCAACATTCAGTTTAGCCCCACCCATGTTCCCTGAGTCATATTTCCCCTCCCACAACTCTTTCTGCAGACAGTCAAGCAGTATTGAAGAGCTGCATTTATGCTTCTGGTTTAGTTGAAAAAGAATGCAAATATTAAGTTCTGGAAAATAACTTTTCAAACTGATTGTAGAGGATCATTTCAGCAGTGCTGCTGTGACGGGGGGGCATGTATTGTTAACACCAATAATCTCCCCCAGTATTGTTCATATTTATAATCTCCCCCCCAGTATTGTTCATGTCTATAATCCCCCCCCACCCAGTATGTACATGTTCCCTGTGTGTTTGCCAGACTCTGCCTGTCCTACACTGTCAATGTGCTATTCTTTATGCTGTATGGCTGAAGTTCTAGATAGGTTTATAACACATTATTTCACATTGGTACAGCATTAAAATAAGCATCCCTGCCCTGCATTATGGCTGATATTATAGCTATTCTCGTATTTCCTCTTTGATCCCCATTATAACCAACTGTGGAGGCTTAAACATACTATTGGCATGAATATCACATTAAGGGACAAAATATGTTGGTGCTACAGAAATACATG
This sequence comes from Xenopus borealis, assembly GCA_024363595.1. Taxonomy (NCBI): domain Eukaryota; kingdom Metazoa; phylum Chordata; class Amphibia; order Anura; family Pipidae; genus Xenopus; species Xenopus borealis. The sequence goes on from CM044444.1 coordinate 77,554,170, forward strand.
TTAATAATTATACACCATTCGTTTGAATTTTTCGATGTTCCAGGACTTAGAAAAATTTACAGGAAAGCTTCCAGGAGGTCCTCCATAGGCTACAATGGCAATTCGGCAGCTTTAAGGTGGCTAATAGTCTAATTCAAATTTTTTTAAGGGCCAGTACTTCGAAATTTGAATTTTCTATTTTTTTCAATTTGAATGGAATTTTGGGTTATTCGATAGTCGAAGAAGCCCAAAATTACAGCGAAAATTCAAATTTTAAAGACTTGAATTTTATTTGAAAATTCACATCGACCCTTAGTAAATGTACTACTAAAACTACAAACCCCATAATTCATTGCAAATGGCAAGCTTCTAATAGAGGGCATGTCTTTCTGACATCAATTTTGGTGGGGGGCTCAGTGTGATTGGCTTCTCCAGAGGGATGCAGATTTGATGTCATACCAGGGGACGGACTTTTTCAGGAAGGAGGAACATACTGGGAGCTGTTTATGATGACACTTTGGGGCAAATTCACTGAAGCTTGAAGCGTCTAATGCTAGCGCTAATTCGCCAGCATGACGTCATTTCGCAACTTTGCCGATTTAGTAACAGTGTCCCTGGCAAAAATTCGTAGACTAGCGCAACTTCGCACCCTTACGCCAGGCGAAGTTGCACACTGACGAAGGGATGCAACTACGCTAATTCACTAAGATTCCCATTTTACTGAATGTTACCTCTGGCGCTAGACTTTACTTTGCCAGGTCAGACCTGGCGAAGTTCAATAAAATAGATGAGAGTTAAAAAAAATAAAGAAACTTGACTTGGCGTCTTTTACTTTTTTTTTTGGGGCTTGTGTAGTGTAATGTAGTGTCTGTAACATATACTTCTATTATACGTTTAACTTTGCGCCGTATGCAAAGTAGGCTTTGCCTGACAAAGTAATGCTAGCGCAACTTCTCTACCTTTCACCTCCCTGAGCGCAACTGCGTTTTAGGGAATTTACGTATCACTGACTAAACTACGCCTGGCAAAGTGCGGCGAACATTGGCAAAGTCAACGCTAGCGCATTTTCGCAGCTTAGTGAATTTGCCCCTTTGTCCTAGACTATTCTGCTTTTGAGTTTGGCTGCATGGGATTAGTAAAAGCTTGGTTGAGGATGCAGTGAAATAATGCTATTGTTTCATTTTTTACTGTTAACTTACTGTGCATAAAAGATAAAGAATGCTATATCTCATGACAGTTCTCTATTAATCCTTCCCTGTTGTTGCTGACCATAATTGGCTGTACAGCAACCCTTTTGGTAAAGATATTTTATTGTATTTTTTATTGGCCCTTTAAGCACTGCATTGAGTTCAGTACAAAGCTATAAATCTTTTTTTTTCTAGTATGAATTAAATGATAGAAACCTTTATTGGTATACACACATTAAAAAGTTTCTGTAAAAGCAATAGCTACGTAGCCATTTCACTAATTTTACAGAGCGTTGTAAAAAAAACTTTGCATAACCACATATTACAGTTATCCTAACTGTGATGTGATCATGATTTCAGTTAATTACTTGGACAGATTACCATGCTTAGATGATTAAAATTATGTGGGAGGAAAATCAGCAGCTTAACATTACAACTGTTTTATGGGCTTCTGGTTTTGTTGGAAATCCCACTCCAGAAAAACCCACACATTTTGTTCTTTAGTGTTACAGTATTCTGGCATTACATCCTACTTAAAGTACAATATGGTCTACTAGCTAGAGGACCAACTAGTTTCTGCAAGTCTGTATTAGGCACATTCCAGCTCTGAGAAGTAAAATAACTTCTAAATGTTATCTACAGTACCTTCTAAACTTAAAACAGTGGTTGAAATGTTGCCTTAAATAGTATTTCTTTTGTAAAAATGTCTTCTGTACATCATCTGCGATATTGGACTGTGTCAGGATTTTAAAACTGCTGAAGATTCCTTCTAAAATTATGTTCCCAGTTTATATTAATTTAATGTATCTAATTTGTAATGTCTGTCTTTTTGTTCTTTCTCCTAAGATGTCTCTAATGTTATCAGTTTAATGGAGGACACTGAGGAAATTTTCCTAGATGTTCTCCACTATAAAAGAAAACGGGAATAGTATTTTTTCAATGTAGAATTTATGTAAAAATTTATTTTCTTACACATTATCATCATTTATATCAAGCAATATTATAATATTTCCTGACCCACACATAAGTAATCTTAAAAAAGAAACATCAAAAATGGGCAATGTGTATTAATACATGATTATTCTTTATTTTTCTTTATTTTATGTTAAGAATTTTGTTTTACATTTTGGTTTATCTACTTTCTAGAACCACCACCAGTTTTAAGGCAATTAATTGTGTTAGGTCTCACATGAGCCTCTGTTTTTATTTTTCAAACATCTGGCAAAAAAATTCTAAATGTGTTCTAGTTCACATTTGTTCACACTACTTTTGAAATTGAAAGTAAAGCTTCAGCAACTAAAATCTGCTAAGTTTTATATAAAGATCAATGGGGAAGTTTATCTGTAAATTGAAGCAACGTTATTCATTCAGTTTATTTAAGCAGTCAAGACCATTTTATCAAAAACAAATAGAACAAGTTTTCCCTTTGTGAAGCAAGTGAAATGACTAAGGGGCAGATGAAGCTTAAAGGAAAGTGTGTAATTATTCTTATGGGTAATATTTTCTGTAATAAGCTCTAATTTCACACATTTAAAAATCTGCCTCTACAATATAACTTTCCTTTCTTAAAAGCAGCCTACACAATACAGCAGTCTTATTTTCTTATAACCATAGTAACATTTTAGAAAAATATTTTTATTGACAAAAATTTTAACATTATTTTCAGAGAATAATGCTTAACTTGACATATTTTTTGGACATTATGGCTCCATTATGGACAGAAGTACAACTTGCTAAAATGTAGGCAAAGTGGATGATCACTGACACCATTCGGAAACGGCAGCAAAATAAAAAAAAAAAACGAGTCGCGCGCCGAAAATGACACGAGGCGTCGACAATGACGCTTGTAGAAAACGACGTGACTCATGTCGATATCGACGTGGCGCACGTCAAAAATGTGCCACAACTCGTTGGAAATTCACGAATTTTTCTGTGACACAGGATAGATTTGCCCATCACTACTTGCATCCATAAATACTCCTTTGTAGCAATGTGCAAACAAAAATTCAGGTAGTTGCAACCTAGCGGGCAGCTGACTTCTGGGGGGAATTCTGCATTGAGAGTACAAGTCATAACTATTTGCATCCAAAAATGTTAACACTGCACATTGAATGTTTATTTATAAACACATGTGTAAAGATGTTTACGTACTATTAGAATAGGAAACATTAACACTCCAGTGTCAAAATATGACATTTTAAATCATACATAGTTATAATTCTGTATATTTAGTGGCAGGTATGTAGCCATGAAAACCTAGTTAGAAGGGCAGTTGAGGTGAGATTTAAAGGGGTCGTTCACCTTTACGGTAACTTTTATTATGTTATTGAATTACCAATTCTAAGCAACTTTTCAATTGGTTTTTATTATTTATTTGTTATAGTTTTATAGTTATTTGTCTTTTCGTCTGATTCTTTGCAACTTTCAAATGGGTGTCGCCGTCCCCTTCTAAAAAAACAAATGCTCTGTAAGGCTACAAATGCATTGTTATTGCTACTTTTTATTGCTGATCCTTCTATTCAGACTCTCTCCTATTCACATTCCAGTCTCTTATTCAAATTAATGCATGGTTGCTAGGGTAATTTGGGCCCTAGTTACTAGACTGCCTAAAATGCAAATTGAAGAGCTGCTGGATAAAAATCAAAATAACTCAAAAACTGTAAATAATAAAAAATGAAAACAAATTGCAAATTATTTCAGAATGGCGCTCTCTAAATCATACTAAAAGTTATCTCAAAGGTGAACAACCCCTTTAAAATGGTCACATATTTGCTGTTTTAAATATTGTCAGAGCTACAATAAATAAAAAGTGACCTGAAACATACCATTTTGAAACACATTTCCTCTCATTTTGAACTGTTATGTATTTCCCTTTAAGTTCATATATACTGTATCAACTGTACCAACTGTATCAATCAGTATTTGTAAGTTATTTGTTTGTTTGATATACAGTATACACCCTTCTATTGTACAGAGCTAAAAATGAGTATTGACATTATAAATACATGTTTATAATAATCATAATAAAATGTATTCATATTTTAAGTATTGCATTAATAATTGATATGCATGGTTGTAAAATGTAATTAGTTAAGTAAAGTATCAAACCGAACTGTCCCCTTTACAAAATAATGAGCTTGGTGTTTTCAATGGCAAAAGTTAATGAGATACCTTCAGGGAAAGTCACTGATATTACTATTGTTATATCGAGTTAATAACTCTGGGCTAATTAGAAGAGGGAATAGGAATACTGTATATTCTCTTTCAACAATATTGTATTGAACAGATTCAAGTCTGCTTTTGCTTTGGAGGACACAATTCATTCAAGCTGGTATATAAGTGTTTTAACTACATCTGACATGTTATTCCTAAACTAGCCATACTTGCTTCACCCTGGTCTATATGAGGCCCCAATGGTGTTTAATAGTGATGGGCGAATAGAAAATTCGTGAAACACTGCTGCTTCTCCCTTTGGACATGCACGTCCATTTTTGGACGAACTGGTCTGTATTTGGATACCCTCCCTTCTGTGGACCCCTACCTGTTTACCATGTGTAAACTTTAAATGGTATCACTACAGGATTAACTGGCCCCTGCATTGTTTAAACCTTAACTTCAGACTAATCCCCTGTATTTTTCACACCTATGATCCCTCTGCATTGTTCACACTTGTAATACCTCTTTTGTTTACAACCCTAAAGCCCTGTACTGTTCACACCTGAGACCCAGACTGAAACTGCCCTCATTGTTCACCTGTAGGGATGGCGCGAACGTAGGAAAAAAAGTTTGCGAACCGTTCGCATTTTTGACGCAAGTTCGCGAACGTCGCGAACCCAATAGACTTCAATGGGAAGGCGAACTTTAACAGCTAAAAAAGACATTTCTGGCCAGAAAAATGATTTTAAAGTTGTTTAAAGGGTGCAACGACCTGGACAGTGGCATGCCAGAGGGGGATCAAGGGCAAAAATTTATTATAAATGGTTATTACAGCAGTCAGCACACAGATGAGAATGAGATCAGAAGAGATCAGTGCCCACAGCAGCTACATACAGAGCACTGCAGTAGAAGGTAGATTACTAGCCAGCAAAGCTACCTAACCTAAAATGTCCCTCAAATCCCTGCAGACTTGGCCAGTTCATGTATAAATACCCCTAGCGTTCACAAAAGATGGCCAGTTCATGTATAAATACCTCAGAGTTCACACAAAGATGTTAAAGTGGCCAGTTCAGGTATAAATACCCCTAGAACTCATAGCAGAATGGCACAGTTATTTTCCATGATTTACTACATTCACAGCTCCCTGGCTTTGACTGGAAAGTGGACCAGTAGCCAGCACATCATCCAGGCACAACTAAAATACAAAAGCAGAGCCACTGACCATGTGGGTGGGAGGGTGGTGAGCAGACTGCAGGCTGCAGTATTTGTGTTATAGCAGCTCCTTCCTTTTTCTTTTTCCCTGTGCTGAAATCAGGGAACTGTTACTGTACAGTCTCTAAACAGAGGCGGGCAGTATCAGTGCTGGCCAATCCGATCAACAGCTCGTGCTAGTGCTCTCTCCTCCTTGTCACAGCTGAAGTAATTGGATCTGGCTGCAGGGAATGTGAAGGGAGGAGCGAGCACCAAGGGAGCTTCCATTGGAAGGGGAGTGGTCCAGGGGGTGTGGGGGTGGTCCAGGAGGGAGAGCTTCCTGATTGGCTGCCATGTATCTGCTGGTCTGAGAGGTGAGAGGGCAAAAAAAAAGCGCCAACTAACGCGAACCCAAAATGGCGAACGTCGCGCGATGTTCGCGAACTTCCGGCGAGCACGAACAGCCGATGTTCGCACAGTGCTGATGCCCCATTAGCATTTCGTATAATGTGTGAACAGGTGAATAGGGATGGCGCGAACTGTTCGCCGGCGAACTTGTTCGCGCCATCCCTATTCACCTGTTCACACATTATACGAAATGCTAATGGGGCATCAGCACTGTGTCACTATATGAAGTACATTTTAGTGGTCCTGATGGGTTTCTCTGTCACCTGCTTTATACTGCCTTCCTTATGCTCCCTGTGTGCCCTGCTCTGCCTAAGGGTGCCCTGCTCTCCATGTGTGCCCTGCTCTACTCGTGTGTGCCCTGCTCTGCCTGTGTTTGCCCTGCTCTGCTTGTGTGTGCCCTGCTCTGCCTGTGTGCCCTACTATGCTTGTGTGTGCGCTGCTATGCCTATGTGTGCGCAGCTCTGCCTGTGTGTGCCCTGCTCTGCCTGTGTGTGCCCTGCTCTGTCTGTGTGTGCCCTAGTCTGCCTTTGTCTACCCTACTCTGCCTGTGGAACATACGCCTGGTATGTGTTATGGCGGTTTGTTAGCATTTGAAAATAAATTATTGTTAGGAGCTCCTAAGGTGTTAAATCATGTGCTGGGGGTGCTGTGTTATCCACAGGGGAAGAGGAGGCATATGGATTTAAGGGTATGACAACTTTTTTCACATGAGTGATGAGTGATATCCCTGCAGTGAGCACCAACCATTTGGTTTTTTTGGTGTGCTACCACAGATAATTAATTTGGACATGGTCTTGTGGTAACATGGGTGCGGTTTAAAGTGGGCATGGTTTAAAAACAGGGAGTGGTCAACACTGGCTTCCATTATCATCCCTCCACTATGTAGACCAGAAATAGATAGCAATCCCAAAGTATTCTGTATGTTCTGGCTTGATTTTGATTCAGATGTAGGGCACTCTGTTAAAAGAGCTTTTAAACTTTTCCCGGGTAGTGCTACCTGCCCAAACACCTCTCCTGATGGATAGAGGTAGTTGCTCCAACATAGCAGGTATTCAGATAAGACCTGTCCTCACACAGGGAAACACACTGGAACCTTTTAATACTCTCATTCAGGCAGACTCACTGGGGGCTCACACAGATGGGTCAGACATCTACTGTGACTCCTCAGACTCCTCAGACTGGGCTATCAAGCTATCCTAGCTTAGCGCTACAAACATGCTTTATTCTTCAGGACACAGCTCCAACACTCATCTGACATGGGAGCATATCACAATTCCGCTTTCAAATTGCCATTCGCATAACTGTCAGCACTATCGGCAGTGAAAGCACATAAAAGCCATCTTTACTGGAATCCGTCTACAGGCAATGCATTTACACATTCTCTCAGCTGACTTGGAGCTCTAAAGCCTCCATGGTTGAGCTCATAAGGCTTGGGGCCCCATAACCCAAGCCCTCCACTTGCCTCTCTAATTCACCAGGCCCTTCCAGCTCTTTGTCAGGGTCCAGTCCCTCATGGAATGAAACTAGGAAGTAGATAGAGCTGAGCATCTGGCAGTTCAGCTGTATGAAGAAATCATGCCACAGCGACACCCTCTGGCCAAATCTAAAATCTGCCAGGGCACACTGTATTATGAATAATTTACTCACTCCCCCTCCATTATCCAATTTAGGCCCAACACTTAGCTGGCCACTGCAGGGTATTTCCCACCATATGGGATTTTCAGACCATAGGGGAACTTAACCCTATGGTCCCCACATTAGGCCAATGGTTGCTGAATAAATTTTAAACCAAAACCAAAAAGAAAAAAGAATGGCGAAGAAGCGTGTTTTCTCAACTGACTTTTGTTTCATAGGCAATTATTTAGTCTTCCATGGTAGCTGCTTAGCCCCAACTAGAAAGTGCTGTTTATCTGTGGAGTGCTCTGTCCTCCACTCTGCAAAGAATTATCTCCAACTTCAGATGCAGAAGATTTATTCACAGAAACACAGCATGTTAATATTCCAGATCACTATACTAGGACTATAGTTTATACTATAGTGTATACAGTACCTCGAGATTTTGTCCTTGAAAATGTTCCCTTGAGGTTTTAAAACAGACCAATATTAAAGGATAAATTCAAAGATCCTTTCACTATAGATTAGTTCTTTGCTGTTCTTTTCTTGAAAATATCTTGTTTTTACCATAAGTATTAAGCATGTTGTGTACAGACATGAAGTTCTGTATTTATTTACTTTATTGGGTTTATGGGATTTTTAGGCTTTATTGGCGGGTCTTTGGAGCATATTTCCTAATTTGTATGTATGCATAAAAAAATATAAACCAATAGTGCTCATAGTTATTAACTTTGGCCTATGTTCTTGATTATATTATATCCACATTCAAAAAGTAACTTGAAGATTATACAGCAGACCTTGATTTAGGTAAAGGTTTGCATGTGTGTGTGTATTCCTTCATTGCATGCACCCATTATTTGAAACCAAGAAGCAACCTGTGATTTTTAAGTGCTGTACAGATCAAGGACATCAGTTTCATTATACAGTACTTGTTGTTAAGGGTTTGTAATTATATAGTGCTCATTTTATTGTCTGTATTAGGACAAAATTATTAACTATACATTTTTGCATAGTGAAAGTGACATACTCTATAAATACTAATTTAAAATGTGTTATTTAAAATTTAAGCATAACATCAGATTAAATACACCAAGACAAAATATTAATAATCAATAATAATTAATACCCATCTACATTTGAATCACCCAGATGACGTTCATACATAAATGCAGAAGTCTTGTGTTTTGACACTTGTACATTGATGATTTTAATAACCTGCATATTCATGGTCATAGCTTGTTTTTACCCCCTACAGGACAAGGGACTCAACAAGAATCTTCAGTATTTCTAACCCAGTGCAGCAATGCCACCATCCTATGTTCTTCATTTTTTGTAAGTGTTGTCCATCTTTCATCTATCTTTTGTGATGTAAAGTGTTTATTAGCAGATATAAAAACTATTCTAGGGTTCCCACAAATGTCGTAAGCATTTGATTAAACCCCTCTGAATGTTTTACTTCATGTTTCTACCCACACGGTTTTTAACTGTCTTTATGTAGTATAAAGTGTTCCTGTTAGTACTTGTTCTTCGTAATATGTTTCCTAAACTCATGAATTCATAATGTAACCCAAAAGCGAAATGTAGGTACTTAATCTGCAGGTGTGGGTCTCACACTATATAGGAGGCAGGGTGTTGTCAATCTATATTTCTCAGTAGAGATAATAAATTAGAGACAGTGTTTCTAAACAATAACTTCTTTATTGGCAGGATTGAGGCACCAATCTTTTGGGAAATATATAATACAATATGATAACAAGAAGAAGAGTTGTTCATGATATACTTACAAATAGAACCTTTAGAAGTATTTGCCCATCAGGGGCTGGTAAATAGTATGTGGATGGTCAGCCTGCAAACTCAGGGTAGTGAAACTTGGGCAGGGCATCATCTAACCCTATGTACTTAGATATCTATTATATTGTGGTACACCCAGGACTTCAATTCTTCTGCTTTCTCAAAGGAGTATAAGACTGCTCGATAAATACCCTGAACTTAACTCTTACATGTGGAGGTTTATTTATTAAAGATAACATTTTAGTGGTTTCAGATGTTTTTGAAACAACGACTAGACTCACAAACTCTTAAACAAGTCACTGAATTTATTAAAACATTTGAATATAAAATGCATGAATGAAAAAAAAAAACATAGAACACTGAGCTAAAAAATACAAATACCTTGAAAAAGTAAAGTTTTTTCAGACAATTCCCAAAGTCTGAATTGATTGAAATACAGTAGGTCCGATAAAATCAGCACAGCTCCAACTGACTGCCTGTACATAGGACCTTGACATGACCTTGAATTTTTACTTAGCACTTTTTTGTTGCATTAAAGGCTTTCATGATTTTTACACTAAGGAGCACATTTACTAAGAGTCAAAGTGAATATTCAAATAAAAGTTGAATTAAGTAACTTTAGGCTACTTCGACTATCGAATAGCCCAAAATTTGATTTGAATGGAACAAAATTGAAAATTCAAATTTCAAAGTACTGGCCCTTTAAAAACCCTTCGAATTCAACTATTCGCCACCTTAAAGCTGCTGAATTTTAGTCTATGGGGGACCTCCTAGAACCTGTCCTGAAAATTGAAGGATTTTGCACAAAATCGCTCGAATTGTTTGATTGGAACAATGCGATTGAATGATTCGAGCAATTTTTATACAATCAAATACGGCCATTTTCGGTCGAAAACTATCCCCCCAAAATATTTGATGGTTTGACCATCAAATCTTTTTTGGGGTAATTTTTGATTTACCGGGCTACAATGGCAATTTGGCAGCTTTAAGCTGGTGAATAGTCAAATTTTAAGAAATTTAAAGAGACAGTATCTCAAAATTTTAATTTTTCAATTCAAATCTAATTTTGAGCTATTGGGCTAATTTTTAAATTAAAATTTTATTGGAAAATACACTTCAACCCTAAGTAAATGTGCCCCTTACTAGATCTCAAACTTTTTAGAGCTTTTAAGACATTTTTTCGAGATTTGTGGAAGAAAATCTCAATTATATTTTTAGTACATGGGCCCCCTAGAGTGAGCAATAAAAATCCACCCCGCTAACTTTCCTTAAAGGACCTACATCCACCCAGGTTATAATCTTCTCCCAACTTACTGCCTAGGTGGAATCTAAGGAGAGGCTCTGAAAGCTTCTCCCTTTTATATAAAAGAACAATGACCCCTCCTGGCTGGCTATGAACAGTTTCCCATAATATCAGGAGATTCCAACTTAATTTAAACCCAACTTAGCTTTCTACTAACTGTAGGGTACTGCCAGCAAACACAAAGGTTGACTACTTTTTAAATTCCCTTACAATAACAAAGCTATGTAGTGCATCAATATTGACTAATATTGGCATAGCATTTTTGTGAATTTTAAGAGAGCTCATTGTTGCAAAGAGGGGACTCTTTAGGTCATCCATTCTCAAAAAAAAAATGTACATACTATACTGTAGTGGGCTTCAAAAAATGAAGGACACATTCATTCCATGGTAGTGTTTGAGCACATTGTTTATCAAAGTTCCTTTAAAGTGTTCTTCTATCTAGCCTGTCATTGAGGTTCATTTTGCAACCATAGTTTACTGTCAGTGGGATTTGTCTGTGTTCTCTTTGACAGTTATGTTTGACTTTGTTTGGTATATGTCATGTTTTTGGAGGCCATTTGGTTTGAGTACATATTTAAACACTATTGTTCCTGCTTTATGTTGCTTTGAAAGCTTCCATATCAAAGTGTTTTATTATAGCTGACACATACTATTGATTATCACTCAATCTAATATGATTCATATATGTAGCTGGGTTAGTAATGAGGTAGTGTGAGTAAATCATACTTCACTTTCATTTCTATGTTGCATTTCTATTGTTTTATTCACAGTGTGTTGATAGATAGCTACAGTAGATAGATAGATAGATACTGCTTTAGCCATAATTGCATCAGACTTTTGACACAGTATGGTACAGAAAGTAAATTACATCTAAAGAGATTTCCATAGGCAACCCTTTCTATTAATACCTTTATTTTAACTATTCTTGCTTACAAATAAGCAGAAGCCCATCATGTAGGGAGTTTGGTGTCGCTGACAGTGCCCTCTTCTTTAACACAGGCTTCAGTGGAAGCCTTGGATCTTCTGCTTGGTTTGGAGGTGAGGGTAGCTCCAGGGTTCCTCTCCATCAAAAGGCACAATTGCATGAAATTTAAAACCAGGAGCAGAAGAAAGGCAGCAGCACCTCAAGTACAACTATACTCAAGTGCATTTCTCGTCACTTTTTCCACATGGCCTGTTACATTGATTATATCTATCATTGGGTTCTGTTTCTCATTGTCATGATCTTAATCACTTGAGACTTCTTATTTCCTTAAGGATTTAGTGCTCAACCACGGGGACCATATTTTCCTGTATTTTTATCTGTGATTATGGAGTAGAAATTTAATTTCCTCCATCTGTCATACCTCCTCTGTTTTTGCAAGCCAATTTTCTAAAAAAGGGGCTTCCATTGAGGCAAATCTAATTCTAAAAAGGAGGTCACAGAGGCAAGCTTTTGAAAAATGGGGCTCTCTGATTCAGGACAGATATCATGTGATTGTACACTTCCCTGTATTGATATTATTTAGCTCTAGTTTAAGAAATATTTATAAAATATGAGTATTCTCTATTTGCATATACATCTGTATATTTATTCGTCAGTCATATTGCTACGCTTCTTTATAGAAAAACATTAAATACTTTGAATCTCTTATCTCCAAAAGAGTCAATATTTGGTTGTGTTTCCATATTACATGCAGAACTGAATGCTATAAACATAAAACTGACTTTACAAAGGTCAAATCCTGTCAGTATACATTTCTCATGCTTTGCTTGTCTCGGGTTTTTCCATAAAGCAGTGTGCTGTTGAAAATATATCACTGTTGTATACTAAATTCAAGGGCACTTTTGACATTTTAGCATTATATTTTTAATTTGTCAAAGGACTCCAATAAAATTGTAATACAATTCTTGCCTGCAGTGCAGTCCTTATCCACATCATTGTAAGTGTTCGACAGGTTTCTAGATGGTCACATTGTAGTGTACCTTATAAATATGCCTCACAAGCATGACCTTGTATAACTCAATGGAGGTGACTGTGAAACAGGAGAAATTTTGGCTCTCTATCCTAGTATTACACAACCACCAGAGGTGTAACAAATTACTGATCAGCGTTTACTGAGGAAGAGCCAGGAGGCAGATTAAGGGCTCCTACACACAGGCGTTTTTACCTGCACTCCCCTGCGTTGTGTTTTGCTGCGTTCAAACGCAGGGGGCGCAGGTATAGATGCACTCAATTATTTTCAATGGGGCTGTACTCACACGAACGCATGTGAGCGCCGAACGCAGGAAATATGTAGCATGTTGCGTCTGAATCTGCGTTTGGCGCTTACACGCGTCTCGTGGGTACAACCTCATTGAACAAAATGAGGTGCGTCTAGACCTGCGCTCCCCTGCGGCTGAACGCAGCCAAACGCAACGCAGGGGAGCGCAGGTCAAAAACGCCCGTGTGTAGGAGCCCTTACTGCTGCAAAACGTGTTTAATCACACAACATGTTTCAGGCTTGAGACCCTTTGTCAAGTGTAATCCATAAACAGTGAATAAAACATTTATAGCCTGAAACCGGAAGTTCAGCCCCCAACTGGGAGAGTGAAATGTCCACAGGTGAATCGTGTAGATGTAGTGTCCATGTTAAATCCCATAATCCAATTCGATTATCCCATGAGTGAAATATACCTATAAATGAATAATGTCAATTTGAATCACATTAAAAACAATAAAGAACTGCCATACACAGGCTTACCTACAAAACACATGAAATAGGAAAAATTGCATTTCTGATAATACATATGCTACTAATTTCTTTAGTAATTCTACTAATACAATATTCTACTAATTACTTTTGCCCATCTTACCCGTAAGTAAAATCTTATTTTCTATCAATTTTCAGTATTCATAAAGGGCAATTTGTTTATCTGCAAAAGGAAACATTCTTAAAAAGTGGGAAACCACTAAGTATCATGTCCCACAGAGTATATTTTAATTATACAGGTACAGTATGGGGCATGTTATCCAGAAAGCCTGGAACCTGGGCTTTTCCTGCCCCTTTTCAGGATAGAATATTGAGTCAGCCTACTTAGCAAAATGAAATAAAGGTCAAGCTCATAAATATCCTTTTCAACTCTCAATCACCCAAGTTGTGATAAAGGAGGAAAAGAGCCAATATAGTATAGTATTTAAAGGGGTGGTTCACCTTCAAGTTAACTTTTAGTATATTGTAGAAGGACCAATTTTAAGAAACTTTTCAATTGGTCTTCATTATTTATTTTTCATAGTTTTTTAATGATTTGCAATTTTCTTCACTTTCTTTGCAGCTTTCAAATGGGGGTCACTGACACCATCTAAAAACAAATGCTCTGTAAGGCTACAAATGTATTGTTATTGCCACTTTTTATTACTTATCATTCTATTCAGTCCCTCTCCTATTCATATTCCAGTCTCTTATTCAAATCAATGCAGGGTTGCTAGGGTAATTTGTTCCCTAGAAACCAAATTGCTGACACAGCAAACTAGAGAGCTGCTGAATAAAAAGCTAAATAACTATAAAATCACAAACAATAAAAAATGAAAACCAATTGCAAATTGTCTCAGAATATCACTCTCTACATTATACTAAAATTTAACTCAAAGGTGAACAACTCCTTTAAAGATTAAAGGAACAGTAACATCAAATAAAAAAAAATCGTTAGTATACAACGAAAAATAAACACCAAGACAAATTAAACTTTTAAATAGCAAAGCCTTTATTAAGAAATAACTTACTGAAATTCCACTTCCTGTCCTCTTCAGAAAAGGCAACATGGCGCCCATCGATGCTGCAGCGCTGTATTTCTCCTCACTGGCTGGATTCTGCATTGAAGACGGAAGAGGATAGAGCAGATTCACAACAGTTCTGTTCAGTTCTCAGGGCTGGGGAGCTCCATTGAATTGGGGGGTTGCCTGAGCGCGACACCCGACACGGTATTGGAGCTACCATGCACCTATCTCAACTAACACAAACACTCCCCCCTGGCATTACCTAGCACCTAGATAACTGCTGCTGGCTCATTGCTTATTGCACTGATCGGGCAACGCTCAGGCAACCCCCCAATTCAATGGAGCTACCCAGCCCTGAGAACTGAGCAGAACTGCTGTGAATCTGCTGTCATGCTCTATCCTCTTCTGTCTTCAATGCAGAATCCAGCCATGGATGAGAAATCCAGCGCTGCAGCATCGATGTTCGCCATGTTGTTTTTTCTGTAAGTTATTTCTTAATAAAGGCTTTTCTATTTAAAAGTTTAATTTGTCTTGGTGTTTATTTTTCGTTGTACACTAACGAATTTAAAAAAAAAAAAAAATTGTTACTGTTCCTTTAAATAAAAATCTACAAACCCATTGTTGTAGTTCAATGCATTTTGTATAGTTCACGCTACACTTCCTCACAAACAAATTTATCAAAAATGTATTATAAATGTATTTGTTTTTGAAGAACAAATCTATCCTGCAAAGGGGCAATGAACTATAAGCACGTTTGTAACTTTATACTTCACATATTGGTTGAACTTATCACACTGAAACATCCTGTGTTGGGATTTTAACTGTACATTTGGATACTGTATCTTTTCTTTTTGTGCTTCCTTGTAGCTTTTTACTGCTTATTTTTAAAAATTTGGATAATTTGGATGAAATGTAGTCTATGGGAAACAGCCTTTCCTGTACTGATTCAAATTGGGATCTTCATCGGTTTACTGTACACAGTTTTCACTTGCTTTTGATGTCTGGGTGGTGCCAAGTATAGAACTGATAAGGTGCAAGAAGCAACAAGCAAAAATTAGTCCTGGAAGTAACACCTTTTCAAGGCAGCCATTAATCCCAGAGTACCCTTGTGTGGAAGTCCTTTACTTTGACCTTTTATTCCGCAAAGTAATTGAGACTGGACACAGGTATAGAAGCAACTACCTCTGAGACTGTTTAAAAGTTTTTGCTTTGCATGAGCATGTTTCTTGACAAACTTGATGATATTGGAAATCCAGGAGCAGGAAACAAGGAAGGAAAACAGGGAGCAGGAAAATCTCTGGACTTGTTTTTTTATGCATGAACTGCAAGGCCAGCTTGGAGCAGCTACAGGGTGCAAATGCATACCATTGTTGAAAGGTAGACTTTGATTAGTGTAGTCAAAGTAATACACCATAGGGCTGATTTACCACTGATGGGGTAAGATGCAAAGCTCAGAAAAGACAGTGGCAAGCAAATGGAGTTTGCTCTTTACCCTGCTTGTTGTTTACTAAATTGCACCTATTTATGCTTTAGAATGGTTTGCAAAGACTTCAAGTTTGGGGTTGATGGAGTTGGGTAGCACAAATGCACCCTAGCTTTTGTGCATCATCTAGATGTTCAAGCTAGGGAGCACTGGGGGATCATAGGCACTAGAGAGCCCTGTACTTGTCACCTGTGTAAGGATTCAGGAAAAAAGGGTCAATTCACTAATTAAGTATTCTCTGTTATATTTACCTTTGGTTTGCTGAATATGTTCATAACAGATCAAGCAAACAAAAAAAAATAAAAAATTACTTTTTCGAAATATTACTCTCTTGTGTGCTTTAGTGATACTGTGCAGTTTTGTACTTCTCACTTCACTGCAAGGCAATTCTATTATGTGGGCCATTCTTTGCTGATGCAAAAGATAAAGGTAATTAATTTTAACAATGAACATGCCCTTTGCCCAAATACTTCTAAAAATACTGGGCTTGTTTCAAAGTTTCAAACAAGTGTGACCCAAATGTAAGTAAGTTATTAATACAAACAATAACACAGTAAAAAACTAATTGTGCATTAAAAATATGAAGTCTTATTTAAATTCAGATGGCATATATTAAACAATAATGATCCTTGCAATGTATTCTAGCTTAGTTAAGTAGACACCAAAGCATGAATAATGAGTCAATAATTGTTCATTTACATACATTTTAATGGAATGCTATAAATAGTGCTGAAATGAGCATGTTTCTTTGTATACATTTGAATAATTGCTTGCAGTACCATTTGGAGAAGATGTTTGCTTTGCTAATACATCATAATATTGGGATATAGTTACAGTGGCTGAAAAGGCACTACATCCAAGGGGCTCTTACAGACAATAGCCTTAAGCAGAGCACCCCTGCATTCCATTTCAAAGCACATCAAGCTTTTTTATGAGTAATAATTTTAATGAGTATTTGTCAAGGCCTGATGGCACTTACAATGCTAAAGTCGGGACAGGGAAGCTGCAGTGAAGGCATGAAAAGTGCAGGTCACAGTACACAAGGGGTTAAGAGGCTTTAAGTCATATTGTAGACAAATAGTCAAAGGCAGATAGAAATCAGTGTAGTCAGGATCTAACAGAAGGGTCACGAAACAAGCATACTGTAAGTCAATATAGTGCACCCAGGAACTCACTCAGGAAGAACATAGGTTCGATTTGGGCATCGAACTTATGTCACGTTTTCATTTAAAATTTTTGCACTAAACCACCACGTGATGACATCATGAGGCGGCACATCACTACTCTGGGTACCAGAGCACTAACAGTACTATTTCACATTCAATGACTTCACCTACTGCATTTATAAAAGTTTATTCTACAGATAGAGTCATTTGGATTTGTAAGTTAAATGCGTCATGACTCAGGGCTAATTGAAGAAACTGTGTTATCTAAAGTCATCTTAACTCATTTAATGCATTTAACCTTTTCATTAACATACCAAAGCACCATTGTTTTCAATGGTGAACTCTTTAATTGGATGGGATGCTGTGACGCAATATTCTGTGCTAAGTGGGATAAATGAGATAAATGAGTTAAGTCACGACGCATTAAACTTACAATCCAAAGTGACTGCATCTGTATCAATACCATTTCTGTTAATTTTCAAGCATTTTAGGTGAAATAGTAATTTTGTTTACATCATTCATATAAGGAAGGTGCATATTGAGTGATTTTTATTTTTAAAAATAGTTTACACCAGGATAAAATGAATTTGCTCTTTGTTGAACACCATTTTGACATTTAGTTTCTACTTCTTAAAGGAAAGCTAACAAGGCAGATTATTGCCAACAGATTATCCCCAGTAGTGCATGCTAGAATGCTGTATTTGTTCTGTAGAATGCTTTACCATACTTAAGTAAATAGCTCTAGAAACTCTGTTTGTTTAGGATAGCAGCTGCCTTATTAACTTGGTGTAATACTTATTGTGAACCAAGAAGAAACACCCAGCTCTATCTCTAATAGTTATAAATCACACAACCCCCAGGGATTGCTATACTAAATATGTTAATCACTTTTAAATTACTATCACAATACTAGTGATACCGTTAAGGATGACCTTAGAACCCACCTTGATTAGTTACATAAATAAAGTGCCACGTGCTAAATTTAATTATCCAAGTGTTGATATAATTAATTCCATGAAGTATTGACTTGTGATACTGTATAACAAAGTGCTATGTGCTATAATTAATTAATAAAATAATTACCATAATTACTTGGTCTACTTGATTAATATTTAAAAAAGAATTAATTCATCTAAAATATCAATGTTCACTTTCCAATTAATTGAGGGACTATACCCCCGTCCGCCACAATGGTGATTCCAAGGCAATAACCTTATTGGTCAAATCAGTTACACGATCCAATTCCAAAAAACCCACCCAAAACAGAGGTTAAAAGTTAGAAAAGTAAAATAGTAAATAGTAGTGGTAGAGTCATCCCAATTGCTTCTATCTCAATTTTGGCTATCTAGGCCCTGCGACTGCCACAAGAGGAGAAGGCAGACCGTGGGAAACTGTGGTCTCGTTGTATTACCTTTCCCTAATTCGAGGGATTAACTAACCTCAAAAACCATAAATTTCCCATGTCTTGTGATGTGAAAATAGATAAAAGGATTGATAGATTAAAAAGATTTAAAAGCTTGTATGATAAAACCGTCCAAGTTAATAAAATAAAAAAAAAGGGAGGAGATGTAAATTCCTGCTTGAGTCTCTCCCTGCTCACTCATAGCTCTTGGCTCAGATTGCAGCAGGGAGGGGAGGCAGGAGGAAGGAGAAAGGAGGGGGAAAAGAAGCAAACTGAGCATGCTTAAAGGAATAGTAATGCCAAAAAATTAAAGTGTTTTAAAGTAATGAAAATATTGTGTTTCCCTGCACTGGTAAAACTGGTGTGTTTGCTTCAGAAACTCTACTATAGTTCATATAAACAAGCTGCTGGGCAGCAATGGCGGAAATTGAAATAAGGCTATATGGAACAGGATAAATAATTGATAGCAGATAACATTATGTTCTACAGATCTTATCTGCTGTGTAACTTGAGCTTTTTTTCCTTTGAATAGCTGCCCCCATGGCTACACAACAGCTTATTTATATAAACAATAGTAGTGTATCTGAAGCAAGTTCTACTAGTGCAGGGCAACACTGCATTATATTTTTATTACTTTAAAACAATTAAATTTTTTGATGTTACTGGTCCTTTAAGCCTGTGTCCTGGAGGTTTAAACTGAGAGACGTCTGATACAGAAGGCCACATATACACAACAGAAGGAGAGAAATGTGGTGCTTTTTTGAGGACTCAGAGCAGCAGTACTATACAGTATGTTCTTGGTTGTCTTCTCCGCCCCTCTCAGAGCCACCTTCTTTTCACACCATCTACTGCTATCTCTCCACTCAAATCTTGTTGCTCCTTACAACTGTGTCTCTTACCACATAGCAAATAAGCTTTGTGTATTATCGCATACTTTTATATATATTGTACTTTTATTTATATTGTACTTTTATGCATTGTATGGAGATACGGCTCCTTAACAGCACTTCATGTGCCCATCATGTACCAGGGCCTACAGGTGAGTAGTTACACAGTAGTATACTTTGCTGTATCTGTGCAACTTAGTTTCTGGTGTGTCTGACTGCAATTGAATACACTGTATTAATATTTTCTGATCAACACATTCCTTTACTTTTTCATTGCCCATCATAAATTCAAAATCAGATGATTCAGGATTTTTAGTTAGAATACATTATGTCCCCCTATAACATTTTGCACTTTGCAATATATATAGTGCACCTTAAGGACTACTTTTTATTTATAAAATTGTATAAAATATAAACATGCGTAGTACAATTGTAAACATAAAAATATGCTTACTCAAAATGCATTTATTTTTTTTTGCAGATCAGGCCCTCCATTAGGAAGCCATGCTTGGATTTTAATAGCCATTTTTCAGCTAGCCATGGATTTCGTTATTTGTGAATCAGGATCCCCAGGCAAAGCATACAAACAGTTACAACGACCTTCACTAGTACATAGGACTCATAATGTTGCTTTGTGGAGTCCAAAAGAAATGTTCAAACTGAGAAACCAGAAACATTATTGGAATCTTATTAATTATGATCATTCTGTCTTGCCAGTTGAAAGGATACATCATAAAACATATCATAAAGACCGTGCAAACAGCATTTTTTACAGAAATGTGCCATTAAAATACTCTACCATGGAAAACACATCACAACAAATAAAACGCACTTTCAAAATGACAAATCTGAATAGGAGGAAGCGACAGCTTCAAAGCAAAAGCTGGGATAACTTGAAACGTTTTTTGGGTAGTGAAAGTCAGCCAACGACCGTCTCTGAATTTATTTTATGGGGGCCAACAGGGGATGATGACTTTGTGGAGTCAAGCACATTCCCTGGAATTTATGGGACCAAAACAACCTCTACTGCTCAAGCCAGGACAACTTTGTTGGAAACAACAACTACCACCACAGCTTCCACAACCACAAATGTTAAAGTTACTACATTACAAAACCCAGGGATTCATCGAAAGAAAGCCCCTGGTAGGATTGGTAGCACAACTGATCCAAATCCAAGTAATGGAAAGACTGCAAAACCACCACGGATACCCAATGAAACTTCAGGTATTTATATTTATGTATATATTTTATAATTTGATTCAAATGGTCCTGAGGCATTTTCTGTTTATCAAGCAAAAGCTTGAATAATGTGAAAATGTTGCATTTGGCCATAATATTTTAGTCAAACGTGTTTTATAGGAAATTGTATGTCCTGTGATCAAATGCCTGTTCGTGCATACTCAAGAAGAAGGCAGATGGGAGTAGATTGGCCTTTTTCTCCAGTAGAAAATCTACGTCAGTGGAAAAAAAGCTGTTTTTGACATTGTCCATATCACAATCCTAACAAATAGGGGTATAATAGTAGAACTTGTGAATTCTGGGTGGTCAGATGTGAAGGAGGAACAAAAGGAGCCAATAACCTTATGTTTTACTAATTTATTGCCACAGTATTGATTCATACTATACTTTCTGTGGCGTAACTACCAGAAATGCGGGGGCTTCGATCACAACCGGGCCCGCACCCCATTGGGGCCTGCCGAAGCTGTGATAACTGTTATCATGGGCAGCTGGGCAGGGGGCCCTGGGTGCCAACAAGTACCCTGGCCCACAGAGGAGTAGTTACAACACTGTATACTTTGCTGTATCTGAGCAACTTATTTTCTGGTGTGTCTGACTGCAATTGAATATAGCCAATTTTCCATTAAATTGCACTAAATATACACAGTATGTTTTATGATCAACACATCCCTTTACTTTTCCATTGCCCATCATAAATTCAAAGCAAATAAATTACACATATATACCATTCTGAATATGTTCAGGATATTATTAAATTTTTTAGTATATCTAAGTATACTACAGATAGAATATATAATAACAGAAGGTTATAAAGAATGTAAAGCCTATGGAAGACTGAAAATAACCACACTTTATATTCCTGAGAAAAAAACGTGTATACAGTATATATATATATATATATATATATATATATATATATATATATAAAATCTGAAGTCATAAAAATATAGGTAGTTGGACAAAAGAAATAACAAGAACTTTGATAAAGTAAAATTATTAAAAGTTGTATTTGGAATGTTTGAGACTTCAGGAAACAAATGCAAAGAGATTAAAACAGGAATAGATTCAATCAAATATTCATTGTACTGTATTTCCTTTATGCAGCAAAACAATGTAGAATACATCTATAATTAGATGTGTAGTTTAGATGAGTTTTGATCAATTCAGAATTGTACTGAAAAAGAAAAATCGTTTTGGTGCAGTTCTCTAAATATGCCACCTGCTGCTATGGTCCAGTGCATTTGATTTATAGCTACAAACATATTTCAGTAGATCCAGTCTCACAATAAAGTTGAAAAAAGAGTTCATGACATAAATACTGGCATTTATAATTACCAACTTTATTGTAATACATTTTTTACACATGCCATCAAAGGGATTATGTTCTCACATAGTTTAAAGATCCACAGCATTTTTACCTTTTAACTTTCATTGTAAAATCAACCTTGGGGCAGCAATGTAGTTAAAGTTGATGAGGCTTTCATTTAAATAGCAGGTGATGTTTTTGTCGCTTTGCATATTGATCCTGATTCTGAGAATCTATGCTTAAATTTGAATTAAAAAATTCTAATTTCAAGTTATTTTTGTGTACTTTGACTAGTGAATAGTCCAAATTTGATTTGAATTTGCAGAAAATTCGAATTTTTAAATTTATCATGTATTGCCTCTTCAAAAGTTCGACTTCGACCATTCGCCATCAAAAATCTGTTGAATTGCTGTTTTAGCCTATGGGGGACTTCCTAGAAACTATTTGGAGTCAATTGGTGGACTTTGAAAATGCGAAGTTTGTTTTGGGAAAAATTTTGATTCAAATTCGTACCTATTCGATCTCAGTTGGTCTTTTGGAATTTGAATTCAAAGTCTTTGTACTTTAAGATTCAACCCTTGATAAATCTGCCACTTAGACTTATTTTCGGTTGTTCGCCAGAAAGTAAACAGAAATAGTTTTAATATTGACATTGTTTTCAGTTCAAAGTAAGCACATCATCCATTAGTATTATACATTGAGCATTACCCTTTATACCTTTACACCTTTCGTTTTTGCTTTATTTATTCCCCCAATTTTCTTCCACTATTGGAGCTGGTGAATGGGGTAGTAAGAGTTGTGGTTCGGTACCTAAAGAGCCAAACGTGAAGTTATTTTTCCAGACAGCAGTTAGTAAATGCAATTGCATCACTATGTGATAGTTGATTTTGTATTGTATTCTATTCAGTTGATTGGAATCCACTTAATACTATTTATTAACTACCCATAATGTATTCATCATTTTTATTTTTTTATAATTATTGTAATAGCTTAGCTGTGCATGTTATGTCATTCCAAATCTCTAATACATTTCAGATCATTAGTTTTATCCTTTTCTCCATGGGGCTGTGGTAATGAATCATTCAGCCAATAGACACCCATTGTAATAAATTAAAGAGCATACATGCAGCATAAGAAAGCCTATACTGAATTTTAAGATTTTCTAATTTATGCTTATTAAAGAAAAATTACATTTATTGATCATCGCTGCCTGCACAGCTGAATATTAGCTAAAAGGATATTCGCAATAAACAAATGGCCCTTAATATCTAGAGTACTTTACTGCAAAACCTGCATAATAAAAGTTGTGAATTGCATTTATCTAAATAACAACTAATTATAGATTTGTCCTTTGAGATTTTTTAAAGATTGGTTAAGACCTGTGACCTTTATGTTGCATTTAATTACCAGGGATGCCTGGTACAGTTTTTTGTCATTGACAAAATTTGACACAAAGCCGCACTAGGATTTTACCATGAATTCTGTTCTGCTGAAAAAGGAACAGCAGATGTCATTATTATTTGTTCCTTGCCTTCCACATTTACCCATGGAATCAAAGTCCTCTCCAGCCCTCCCTCTGTCTGGCTGTCTTAAATGGCAACAGTTGAGTCTTTTTATATAAAGCTTTAGCATAGCAGTAAATAGCTTCACTAGCAAGGTAGGCCAATGTATATGCTAATGGAAAGCTAAAATGCATTAACTGCAATATCGTTTTACTGTTCCTATTTTATTTTAGCAACAATTTGTGGGTTTTTCCACACAGGAGTAGTGATGGGCGAATTTATTCGCCAGGGGCGAATTCGCGGCGAATTCTCGCGATTCGCCGCTGGTGAAAAATTCGCCGCCAAAAATTCACCGCGTCAAAACGAGTCGCGCGTCATTTTTGACGCGACGCGCCGAAAACGACGCGACGCGCGTCGGAAACGACGCGCGACTCGTTTCGCCAAATGGCGAAAAATTCGCGAATTTCTCTGGAAATTCGCGAATTTTTCGGCGAAGCGAAACGCGGCCGTTTCGCCCATCACTACACAGGAGTTTTACTTTGAAAGCAGCGAGTAAGTTGCAGGTAAAACTTAGTCCCTTTGTAAAATGCATAACAAAGCAATAGAATTCTTGATGAATCAGATGCAATTTGAGAGTAGGCCTGGCCAGATATGGGATGACTTTGACGTAGTTGGCCAGCTTAAATATATTGCAATATATGGACAAACAATCCCTGTTGTTTAAAGGGTAAGGCATATTTTAGTAGCTGTATGCACAGAATGTCTCAATGTCTTAAATATATTGATAATGGGTTGAGTGCAGAGGACCTCTTGTATTTGTCTATATGTATTTTGTGGTCACAGCCTCATTGCACCCCCGCCTAATGGTTTTAAAAATTAGTGGTGAGCACAACTTCTCCTTCCTTGTTTTTCCACACAGCAGCATGTTCACTAATCACTATCAGTCACCGACAGTCATCACAAATGTGTCCAGTTTAATCACAGAGAGTAGCAACCTATATGAGCATTATCAGAGTCAAAAAGTATCTCATGAGCAGTTTGATTAAAAGATTCCCAGACACTTCAGCTGGTTTAGGCAGATATGCTGTAACCCCTATCTACACTGCCAATGTTAATTAACATTATTAACTGCACTCTTAGGATATAATGAAAATGCTTGTTTGCATCAATGCACAAAAGAATGAACTGTGCTTCACATTCTTCTATGTGTTGTTATTTGAAACTGCTATCTGATACATATCCATACCAATAAAGTGTGATTATTTTAATGGGAAATTCTTGTCTGAACACAGCACCAGTGATCAATGCTGTTCTCCCTGTGCCTTTCCTATCTGTATCTGTATTTAAATATAGTTGCTGCTTGTCTGTCGTAGAACATAAATTCCACTGTCAGCTGCCAGGGACCTGAATGAGAGTGTCATAGAATTTATAGGTCACTAATGGGGTCTTTACTGCACAGCATGTGTCAGGTTGTGTCACAGGTGAGTGCCTGGCAGGTAGGAGCCTACTGTATGTGCTGTGTAACATGGATAATATAAAACTAGAACTTGAAAGGCAGCTGATGTTGTAATAATGATGATATACTGAAGAAAGAGTACAGCAGCAAGAATGCAGACTCAAGGAAATAAACAAGTCCTTTACCAGGACAATGGTTAAAAGAGGGCATCTGACAAGGAAAGTCCAGTACTTGCAAAAGGGTCTGGGCAGGTGGCTGACAAGGAGAGTCCAGTGGGCAGGCCAAGGTCAATACCAGGAGATCCAAATTAGCAAGAAGAAAAGGAGAAGCGGGACACAGGCACAGATTGGGAACAGGGAACCAGATGGGGACTCAGGAACTATAGCAGGAATCAGGAAATTTTAGCAGGAATCAGGAACAAAGGCAGGTATCAAGAACAATGGAACACAGGAACAGAATATCGCTAGATCTGGCATTAGGGCTTCAATGATCAAGCAACCAGTATTTGGTCCCAATAGGCTTATAAAGCCCTTTAATGAGTTGGGCAAGGAAGAGATCAGCAGGAAGAGAGTGACCCATGACCATCAGGAGAGTAGACCCACATCCATACTGAAAATCCCCAGTGGCAGAGTGGGTTAATCCTACTAAATCCTACTAAGTCCTGGCAGCATGTTTATTGGCAACAAACAGCAAGGCAAGATCAAAGAACATCAGCACTTAAAGGGTCAAAGAAACAAGATCTCTGAACGTTTGCCCAAATGCAATATACACATAAAATTATAATTTTAAAAAAATGTCTTGCTCTCATTTATACTGGATTAGAATAAAAAATGTACACATATATAACATTTTAAGGATATTCAGATTTTAATTATTAAAAGACAGTTTAGTAACACTGGTAATTACAGATGAAGCCACTTTGGATTGTGCATTTGACACATAATAACTTAACCTATCTATCCTATTTATCCCATTTAGCACAGAATATTGTGTCACAGCATCCCATCCAATTAAAGAGTTCACCATTGAAAACAATGGAGCTTTGGTATGCCAATGAAAAGGTTAAATGCATTAAATGAGTTAAGATAACGTTAGATAACACAGTTTCTTCAATTAACCCTGGTTCATGACGCATTTAACTCACAAAGTGGCTGCATCTGTATTTATCAAAAACAAGGGTCTTTAGACATAAATTCTTGATCATACAGTTGTTAAGTAACCATATTATTTCAAGGTAAACTATTATTGGGTTGCACCTTGCTATTCATGCAATGATATTCAGTGAGCTGTGTGCAGAGTTTTGCAACTAAAATTCTAAAAATAATGGAATAATTAAACAATGAGGAAAGACAATCAAGATTTTTTCCTCTATAGAAGAGGTTTTTCTTTTTAGGGATTATTTATTTATTATATAATACATTATAGGGCAGAGTGAACTGAGCAATCTTAAAAAAAAAAATTTGAAGTGAAAAAACTTCGAAATTCGACCATCAAAGTTTTTTAAAGGGTTTTTTCGATCTAAAATGGACCTATTTCAATCGAATAGGTCCATTTTCGATCAAAGAAAAGTCTTTTGAATAGTTCAATCACATCGTTCACATCAAATGATTCCTAGGACTTAGAAAAAAATTCAGGGCAGGTTCTAGGAAGTCCCCCATAGGTCGAAGTAGAAGGATTTTAAAGGGCCAGTACTTTTTTCTATTCAAAACGAATTTTGGATTTCAATAGTCGAAGTAGCCCAAAATTACTTCGAAATCGAATTTCTTTGAGTAAGTTATTTACTTACCCCTTAGGGTCGAAGTGCATATTCGAATAAAATTTTAATTTTTAAAATGAAAATTTGTAAGTAATTATGGGCTACTATTGAATAGCCCAAAATGCAAATTTCGAAGTACTGTCTCTTTGAATCAAATGATTCAAACTTTTAAAAATTTTTATAGGACTCACGGACTGGCATGATGATGATATTTAAGAGAAAGTGGATAGGGTTTGGGTGGATTATAGGCACATCTGGTCATATTTGGGTAGACTTATTTTTTCACTAGTTTAGATTTTAAAAAGTTGGGGTAGGTATGCTATACACAGTGAGATTTTCCTTTTCAAACACTGAGTAGTACTGTTCCGGACTTGCAATCTAAAATATTAAATATTAATCTGATATCTTTCATTCTGCTACCCTATCAAATTTTGTAGGCTACATGCATATGGATATTCATACACTCAACATTTTAGGGAGCAGTAGAGGGAACATTGATGAACCCATGTATTTTTAATTTGATTTGTATTAAGACCTAACAGCAATGCTGTAACCTGCTACATTGCCTAAGCTATGCTATAGTGACTTTTTTCCCTAGATCCTGGATAACAGTGCCACTAGATCTGCTCTCTAGGAATGTACAGAAATATATGAAATATGTATGTGACTCTTGAAATGCTGTTTAATCTTACATGTTACTGATAAATCAGAAGGTTTATACATTAATAAATTCATAGTACAGATTATTTATTCTCTTTATTATTTTGCAATTTTTTAGATCAGATTATTTATTAAATCTAGTAAAAAACACTGGCCACAAGTGTTATTGCAGAATCAAGCATGTCAAGTGATTTGTAAGGTGACTGATAGCAGAAGAGTCTGCTTGTTTGCTACTATTATTTTTATGTACAGTATGGCCCCATCATCTACCACAGTGCTGTATTGTACAGTAAATGGATACAAGTCAGCAGTTTACATACATAGGTATTGGATCCGTTACCATTACCTGAATTACGGAAAGCCTGTCACCCATAGACTCCATTATAATCAAATAATAATCAAATAATCTGAATTAAGGAGTCCCATGGACTCAACTTTATCAAAATAATTCAAATATTTAAAATATATTTCCTTTTTCTCTGTAATAATGAAACAGAACCTTGTACTTGATCCAAACGAAGATATAATTAATCCATATTGCAAGCAAAACCAGCCTATTGAGTTTGTTTAATATTTACATTATTTTCTAGATTTAAGGTTTGTAGAAATTACAGAATTACATAAAGATCCATTATGCGGAAATCCCCAGGTGAGCATTCTGGATTACAGGTCGCATACCTGCACAGATAATTATATCACCACAATAGAGGCATAGTTACAATTGCATGTTGTTGCCTTCTTCATATTGCATCCTAAGAGACTGCTATCTGTATCCATGGGTGCCCTCATAAAGAAGTGTGTCTCCTATACTGCCTTATTGAAGGGCTTAGTTGTACATTTTGTGCAGCATCTTGGGTACCTGACCTAAGCTGGTTTGAATCCCTAAGGCCTATAGAAAACATGATAACATCTTGTGTTAAACTAGGAAACATTTCAGAAACTCTAAGCTGAGAGGATATTTTTCAGGGGGTTGTGAAGGAGATCAATGAAAAAAAACTGATGAATAAACTGAGTTTTATGATCTTTTAATTTCGCATTTTGGATATTATACATTTCTGTCCACGAACAAGGCGTTACACTTTGATGTCATGGGTTATATATCTGCTTATTACAATAATTTAGGCATATCTGTACATAATGTCAATGTGCCAAGCTGGCGAAACCATGTTCATCCTTAGGGGTGTATCAACTCTAACAAAGGAAGTACTTTGAAATTTATGATTATACCATGGAAGCTCAATAATCAATCTTTGACTGCAATATGCCTGCAAAAAATATACTGTAAATAATGACAGTGCACATAAAACCATGAGATGTACATATTTTCATTTAAACCGAATATGCATTTCAAAAACACTGATGTAAGATACATCATCTCTCAGAAAACTAAATGCCAGTTTTATTACCAGTCATTTAGAGGAATGATTAACATAAATATACCCCTGTTTTGCTGATGCATTCCTTTTAGTAGGGATTAAATTCGAAGTAAATATAAAATTCACCTTTCTAAAGATTAATTAGAACCTAAGCAACTTGAAATTTGTTTAACTCTTTACTAATACCTAAGACTCTTTGCAACATATCATGTTTTTCATGACCCTTATATTGTTTCTTCTCACAGCTTCTTGCAGACTGAATTCAAGAACATCAACGAGGTGATAAACAGTCAAAGGATTCACAAGAGACTACAAAATAGTAGTAAAAAAGTATATAACATCATATCTACAGCTTTATGTGTTTCGTGCTGAAAAAGGCATGGACTCATAGGCTTCTAGAGGTTGTAGATATGATGTTATACACAAAAATTATTTGACTTTTTAACTGCTATTTTGTGGCCGTGTGACTTTTTGTCATATATCATAAAGATACATTTACCAGTGATATTTAGTCTACTGTTTTTCTCTCTTTTCCACAAAATATGTAGAGTGCTGTAAAAGTGCAAAAAATGTTCAGATAATGCAGGAAACCCTTAACTAACTGCACTCCTATTTGATTTATATTTTTCAAAAAGTAAGCATGTTCATTTTGTCACAAGCAACTGCAGTCTGCCAAAAGATCCTACTCAGAGATTCTTGATCCAATGTGTACCTTAAGAAGATTATTTATAACAAAACTCATCTCATTAATTGTACACAGAACTTTTCTAATTGTATTTACAAATGAATAAATATTTCTACCCTAATTCCTGCATTTATTGGTAATGGGAATCTTATTTATTAACAATTAACAAAGATTTTACAATTAAAAAATAGAAGGGAGTAGGGATGGCGCGAACCGCCGAAAAAAAGTTCGCGAACATGTTCGCGAACTTCCGGAAATTTGCGAACGGTTCGCGAACGGTGGGAAGGCGAACTTTAACAGCTAAAAAAGATATTTCTGGCCAGAAAAATAATTTTAAAGTTGTTTAAAGGGTGCAACGACCTGGACAGTGGCATGCCAGAGGGGGATCAAGGGCAAAAATGTATCTGAAAAATCCATTGTTGACACAGCGCTGCATTTTGTGCGGTAAAGGGAAAAAAGTCACTCAGGTGGTTGTGGACACTGTAATATTATTGATATTTAGACAGAATGTGAACAAGCTCACACAGCTAGATGGCAGTTGTTTGAAGAACACACTGGGCAAAAAATGGCTTCAGGGCAAATAATGGCTACAAGGTCAACGTACACACTACTACAGCGGTGGATACGGATTACGTAAAATATATTATGGCTGCTTGAAAAAAGTCACTGAGACTGTAATATTATGGATATTTAGACAGAATGTGAACAAGCTCACACAGCTAGATGGCAGTTGTTTGAAGTACAGTAGATTACTAGCCAGCAAACTTACTATCCACTGACCACTGTCCCTGAAATCACTAACAGGCAGCTCTCTCCCTACACTATCTCTTCAGCACACACAGGCAGAGTGAAAAAACGCTGCAGGGCTTCAGTTTTTATAGGGAAGGGGAGTGGTCCAGGGGGTGTGGGGGTGGTCCAGGAGGGAGAGCTTACTGATTGGCTGCCATGTATCTGCTGGTCTGGGGGAGAAATGGCAAAATAAAAGCGCCAACTAAGGCGAACCCAAATTGGCGAACGTCGCGCGACGTTCGCGAACTTCCGGCGAGCGTGAACACCCGATGTTCGCGCGAACAGTTCGCGCCATCCCTAGAAGGGAGGGAGAGAGATTGAGCACTGAGACTTAGTTGTTCAGTGGCTAAATATTAAGTTTTGCTGTTTAGGGAAGTGAATGGTTAGAGCAGAGTGTGCCGACCAAGGGAAAGGCATGCGTTGGTCTCTTTTTGTATTGTTCAGTCACAAACCGTTGTTCAAAGAGCATATAGTCTCAGCTTTTATTTATTCCAGGGTTGGCAATGTTGTTTTTTAGCTTGCATATATTTTGTGAAGTGCAGTTTACTTAACTTTTGCATTGAAGTGATAGTGATGATAGTTTTGTGGATGGAGAGATGTTATGATTGGTAATTGATTTAACAGGCTTGTTACTTTTGCACAAAAAAAAGTACTATATGACAGGTCCACCATATTTTTAAGAAGGTTCTCGTTGACTTGTAACATCTTCAGCAAACATTTAAAGAGTTAGGGTACATTGTGTGTATTTTGTCTGGGGTCAACTACTACTTGTAGATCAACTTATTAGTGAGTTCAAGATGGTTAAGGGATTTGGAATATTTGGATGTTTGTATATGTAATTCAATTGTTTATGTTCTATGGACTTTGAAGTCTTGCTCCCATAAGGGTGTTACTGCTGGTTCTCAATAGTGATGGGCGAAACGGGTGAGAAATTTTTCGCCGATTCGTGAAACGAGTCGCGCGTCGTTTTTGACGCGCGTCGCGACTCGTTTTTGTCGACGAATTTTTTGCCGGCAAATTTTTTTGCCCGTTTCGCGAATTTATTCGCCAGCGGCGAATCGCGGGAATTCGCCGCGAATTCGCCCCTGGCGAATAAATTCGCCCATCACTAGTTCTCAATAAGATGAGTTAGAAGTTGAGGGCTGTAAGCTGCAGCAATCCCTTTCTTTTTTTGGGGGTTGTGAGGCATCTTCTGTGAATGATGTTGAGGCATTTACTATTTGTTTCTAAGAAGTGGCAGATCCATAAATAATTATAGCACTGATGAAGGGAGGGCAATTTTGTCTTGTAAACTTAATAACAGTTTCAGTCCATTGGTATCATATTGATCTGTAATTTTTGTATTCCAGCTTGTGGTTATGGATAAGTCTTTTAGTTGGTACTCCAATCTTTGGATTGCTGCCAATGTTACAAGGGGGTTAATGAAGACGATTTAACTTATTGCCAGATGAGTAATGCCACCGTAATAGAAATAGGGAGATGTTCCATAGATACATTCTTGCAATGCCTGTTGTAGAATGGATACATAATATTTTTCAATATCTACCCAGCTTTTTGTTTCTAGCAGGACGTTCCAGTCAGCCTTTCAATCCTAAATGGGGATGTTTAAATATCATATTCTTTTGTCAGCACACACAATACTACAAACTATGAATAAAATTATGGTGGAGATTTTTTCTCTAGATTGAACCATTTAAAAGGCCCTCTAATTTTGTTTCCCTATCATATCAATCTGTAATTTACAGATGCTGTGTTAAAGCTCCAATACCATCTCCAATAAAGACCATATGAAGCAAATTATTATTTTTTTAATTATGTACTTTTTCCTTTTATAATAGCAGTACCTTGTACTTGATGGTAAAACTAATTAGTTTTATTACCAGTCATTTAGAGGACTGATTAACATATATATGACCATGTAACTACAGTAAGCTTCTTAAATCAATATTGCTGGTAAAACAATTCAGTACCCCCAACTCTTTGCCTTTCTTTGACACAAAAGACACAAAAAATCCAAAATAGCTGACAAACCTAAAGGATAAAATAGATTGCCATGCCAATGGCACTGAACTATGGGTCAAAGTACTCCTGTAAATCTGAACATATACATTTTGCCCCCAAACAAACTCTCATTAAACACTTTAACTAAAAAAAACACTGAGGCATTTGTTGTCAGCTGTATCAAAATGTTTCCTCCATTTTTAAAGGAACAGCAACACCAATAAAATAAATGTATCAACAAAATCATAATATAATGAACTTTTGCCTTGGACTGGTAAAAGTTTTGTGTTTGCTTCAGAAAGTTTATTATGGTTTATATAAACAAGCTGCTGTGTAAACATGGGGGCAGCCATTCAAGCTGAAGAAAAGATATAGGGATGTCGCGGCTGCTGCGTGACAGTAAGGAAACCAGGGGGAAGGGTCTGGGTGCACATCTTGCACCGGGGCCTGGAGACTGCTAGTTACGTTACTGCAGATAACAGATAAGCCCTTAAGAATACAGTGCTATTTTATCTGTTATCTACTGTGTATCCTGTGTCTTTTCTCTCAGCTTGAATGGCTGCCCCCATGGATGCACAGAAACTTGTTTATGTACACTATAGTGGTGCTTCTTAAGCAAAAACAGAATTTTTACAAGTGCAGGGCAACAGGTCATTCTTAATTACTTTAATATGCTTTAATTTTTTGGTGTTCATTTTCCTGTAAGTAAAAATAAATTGCAATTTTAAGTGAAAGGGAGCATGCATTGGTAAATATAGCCATCTTGGGAAACAGATCATATTTAGCATACCAGAGAAAACATATTTTGCTATCTTTCCGTGAAGATGTGTTACTGAATCTGCCAGTTTTGCCAAATCTGAACTCATTATCTTGAAACTACCAAGACTTTGATAAATCTGAACTGGTTATCTATAAATTAGTAGTCCTCCTTACGTGAGACCATTAAGAGAGTAGTTAGGTATTTTGAACTACTGCATTTTTAAGCTGAGCTAATCTTTTCTTGTCTGCACAAGTCTAAAACCAGCATTTAAATGGCTCATTGGTCACTTGGTTAAAGGACAAGGAAAGTCTAAAATATAATAAGGCTAGAAATACTGAATTTTGTATGCTAAACATAAACATGAACTTACAGTACCACAAAGCCTAATCAAACAAATGATTTATGCTCTCATCTTGAACTTTGTTAAACATCCTTGTAAGACCAAGACCGTGCACATGCTCAGTGTGATCTGAGCTGCTTAGGGATTGTCATAAATGATCAAAACTGTTCAAGTCAAATAATATCTGCCAGAAGCCAATACAGCCAGACTGATATAATAATCCTCCAGTTTACTGTATCTGTTTACATCTGGCTGGAGTTTGAAACATTAAAGGAGATGTAAAGGGAAAACTAAAATCCAATACAAAGCTCTACACAGTTGCTGACAGCAAGCTGCTGAAGTTCTGTATATGCTGTTCATATGTATGATTGTTTCCCTGGCCAGTAGTTAGGGATCATCTGACAATTCCTATAAACAGCAGTAAATGAACGGAAAATTTCATTGAATACAGTCAGGTTTCTTATAAAAATGGTACACATTTTTTAATTAAATTGGAGATAGATTTATTTTTCATTAAAGAAAGTAAAAATGGGATTCAATTTTTTGCCTTTCCTTGTCCTTTAATTACCCTGTCTTGGATGTCATGCTAAAATAGATGTAATCTGCCCTAAGATCTCAGCCTCTCCACTGTATTTTACTGAGGCCAACATATTGATTTCAAAGTGTAAACCTTAACAACCCCCAATCTTTGCTCTTTTACAGGAATAGGATGTAGGAACCCCCAAACAGTAACCATAACTGTCAAATCAATGTCAACAATTAATTTGACAGCTTGCTCAGGTCAGAAGTGCAATGTACAGTGTTCAGATGAGGATAGCCATGGCATCACCCAAAAATGCTTAAGATTTAATATACTCTCAGAACAGAATAAGATGAGTCAACAAGCTTATGAATACCAAGAGAGTAGTTATTTAAACTTAAAAACTAGAAAAGAGAATATCCAATACAAATGAAAAACCTTTGCTTACTTATATAAACCAAATGTACATTTGTAAGATGTATACTGTAGCTATTTGTTTATATGTTCATATTTGCAGTGTATTTATTCTTATATCTAAAAGTATCCTTTGACTATTTAAGACTGTTTTGTTTTAATAAAGGCCACGCACTAGAGCGCTTCAAGTCTGAACGATATCAGAAGCTGGCTGATTTGAAATTCAGGACTCTTTGCCAGGCATAGAAATGCATGCCAATTAATTATCTGAGTGGCAGCTGGTGTAGCATAATAATTAGAGCAATTGAGCTTTTCTTTGATTCCTTTAAAAATGGACCAAAGGAAGTGTTACCAATATTTTGTCGATAGGATAACTATATATATATATATATATATATATATATATATATATATATAAATCTGCAAAGAAAGGGGTCCGCACTCTCAGGACTTAAAATGAGTATATATTTATTAATAACAAGGACTAACGTTTCGGCCTCTCCGAGGCCTTTCTCAAAGTAACAAACATAAACCAAAAAATGCCTTATATACCCATGGTGGCGGGAAAACTGAATTGACTGTCATAACAATTAAGTTGTCATTACAAAACGCCCACTAGTCTGGTACATCCCACACAGGTAATATAAACACTCCCCATTGAGAGACAATCCCCATTAGTACATAAAATAAATAAATAAATAAATACTACAATAACACACATCAATGTTAAGAATGCCCCAATATAACTATAAGGACACATTAAAAACAAACTAAGTAGCACTGATTCATATAACATAAATCTTTCCCCAGTTGCTTCTGGGATATATCACATAAAGGCTGCTCAGTGTTGTATAAGAGAAAAGATGAAAGGTCTGTTGGTGGACTATATTCTTATCCAATTATCACATGTGTTACAAATAGTGATGGGCGAAACGGGCGCGTTTCGCCGAAAAATTTGCGAATTTCCAGAGAAATTCGCGAATTTTTCGCCATTTGGCGAAACGAGTCGCGCATCGTTTTTGCCGCGCATCGCGTCGTTTTTTGACGCGCGCTGCTTTTGACGCGCGTTGTGTCATTTATCGACGCGTCGCGTCGTTTTCTGCGCGCCGCATCAAAAACGACGCGCGACTCGTTTTTGCGCGGCGAATTTTTGGCGGCAATTTTTTCAGGTCGTTTCGCGAATTTATTCGCCAGCGGCGAATCGCGGGAATTCGCCGCGAATTCGCCCCTGGCGAATAAATTCGCCCATCGCTAGTTACAAAATATAAGTGGCAATGAAAGGTATACTGATTGGCTGTGTTCACAACAAGTGTTACAAATAAATCAAGTTCATTGCCAAGTGCTAGTTAATTGGAAGGTGATAGGCTGTGTTCTAAAGAATGCTACAAATGTATCTGATTCATTACCAAATATCAGTTTATGGTAGGAATATGTCAAATTCGTTAGTGGGGGGAATAAATATATATATATATAGCATGTCAGTCATATTGTATTTGTATACCCCATAGCCTAGCCAGAAAATGAATGGTACTACATATTACCTAGTTTGGTAAGATACTTTTCTTAGAATAATGCTCATTTTGCTTCAGTGATGCCACCCATTGATGGATTATAAACTTTTTCAGAACCCCACTGATTTTCATTCTTTTTCACTGACTGACAAATAAACCTTTTTTTTTAACACTTCACAATCTCAGCAAGGATCTTGATGATATTGAAGTCTCTGGACAAATGCAATTAGTTCTGTTATATCTGAGCATCTACCCCATGCAGATAAAAAAAATTGTCTTTCTGTGATAAACAGAAATATTATATATGGGTGACATATCCTGTTTGCTCAGAACTGTAAACCTGTGTTCACAATACTGCTTAATATTTGGAAGAGAGTTGAAATATAAAAATAGAGACTGCACACAAGGCAAAATATTAATGCTATTAATACCTTATTATACTATTTTAATATAATTTGTTGCACTTAAAAAAAGTATACAGTAAAATAGCTTTTCTTTTTAAATATATTAAGAAAATAAGTCCATAGGGCAAGAGCAATATGCAAAGTAAAATTTCTGTTGCAGATCACCATGTGTTATGAATGTCCCAAACCCAGAACTAACTCCAAGGTCCTGGTTGTGGCTCACTCTTCTGCTTCAGGAGGAGCCATCCATTACTCGGGTGCCACCAGGTCTTAGTGTGAGAGAACCAGGGAGAGAGTTCTGGGTAGGCAAGGGAACCAAACATTGTACTGGAACAGAGAACAAGAAGCATGATTGGAGCTGGGCCAGGTGCTGGCTGGTTGCACATATGTGTGAGATTCCGCTCAATCGCGCAAAGTTCCCACAAAAAAGAGAGAGAAAGAACACAGTCTAGGAGAGAGGGGAATGGACATGGGGTAGTTGACAGAGAAGGTACGCACCTGGGCCCCCAAGTTTTGTGCCTTAGGCACTTGCCTACCCCTAGTTCTGGCCCTGAGCATGATTGGGGAACAGGCTGGGTGAATACCAATCAGGAAAGGCAGTACAGATTCAGGAGAATAGTCAACATCACAGTCAAATACACCAGTTTTGTGGTACAAAGCAGGATTCATAAGATTAGTCAAGGTACTGGCAAGGACCAGGACAGGCACCAGACAGTGCAGGAACAGGGACAGTCAAGGTCAAACACGGCTTTAAACAACAAGAAGTGCACACAGGAACTAGCAAAATAGACCTACATTGGGAAATGGTACAACAGACCCCAGCTCTTTAAATATTCAAAATCGGCACCTATGCAAGATGACGTCATCTGTCGACCGCGTCAAACCCAGAAGAACACATACTCCCACTTTCCATTTGCACTAAAAAGAAATACGGAGCCCGCGTCCCTGCCAGGAGCATAGTGGCGTTGCTACTGCGCTACCGCTAGACCACCAGGGACAGTCTTCATACCATGGTTTTTACCTATAAAGCAATCTTTCCCCCCATGATTCTATCATAATTGTGGCTGCATTTTGAGTGGCACCTGCCACAAATGCATCTGATGTGCCACATCTGATTGATACAACCCCCTTTCCAGGGTGGTGGCAAATCATGGATTACCTGGCATCAATTGCCCCAGTTGTCCACCATTCATTTGTAGAAGCAGGTAACAAAAATACCTCTCCATATAACAGTATTCTGAACCTGGAAGTCATGTAATTTTTGATTGAAAATGCTCACTGCCACATATTTGAGTAATAATTACTTGACTCGATTTCACTGGCAGGGTCACAGATTATACCAGTACAGTCTATGGAAACATATATCTAGTTGTTTGGTCTCATTCACATGAGAGAGGATTGCACAAGATATAGAACAGACTATAAAAAAAAGTTGTCCTCTGCTATTGAGAATTACCTTTACGGCCCTGCCCTCTCAAAAAGAAAATTACACAGCCCGAATCTTTATCTTCAAAAAGTTTCTACATAATATATATTGCCATCTCAGAGAATTATGCATGTAATTTTGGAATAATTAGGCTGCAGCAATTAAAAGCAGTTTGGGTACAGACTATAAAAAAGTTGTCCCCTGTTATTAAGCATTACCTTTACAACCCTGCCCCCAGCGTTACATCCAGGGGAAGATTTATCAAAATGTCAGATTGGAATTCACCACAGAAAAACTAACTTTCTATTCATTCCTATGGGATTTTTAGTATCATGGAGTTCACCATTTGATAAATATTCTTTTAAAAATCACATAAAAATTAATTTAGCATTTTGATAAATCTGCACCTTACAGTTGTGTTTGACACACTGAACCCTCAACAGTGTCATAAGACACTCCTGTACTCTTGGGCCATGTGACAAATTAAAGTTTTATAATAAGGCTTAAACCCAAAAAGGGTGATATGAAGGATGAAAACTAAGTATGAAGCCAACCAGCTTATAGAAGACTATAATACTATATTTATTCTGCAGACTGCTTTACCATACCTGAGTTAAGAGCTTTAGAAACTCTTTGTTTGTTTAGGATACAGCTGATATAATACCTTGGTGTTGCATCACTTCCTGCCTTTTCCTGCTCACTCATAGCTCTGGGATCAGATTACAGTTGGGAGGAAAGAGGGAGAGAAGAACAAACTGAGCATGCTCACACCCAGGTCAAAGAGGTTTAACCCGTTGCCTGCCAAGAATGTAGCTTCTAAGTTCTTTAAAAAAAAAAAGGCTTTAAGTGCCAAGAACGTAGGAGCTACATTTGGGGAGTATTTGTACTGTTAGGGGGTCTTACGGCACAATATATGCAGTCAGGGTGCTATGTTCACAAAAGGCGAATTGACAGCCGAGAAAGTTTTTATGCACTATTTTTATTTGGGGTCCGCACATACCCACCTGCTTTGTCATATCTATGCATATTGGGCATCAAATTGTTCAGTAGACCCTTGGTATCAATATTTAGGGAGTTTTCCATTTGAATCTAAGAAATTGGGTAAGATAAATGTGGCCAATTGCAATTGGTTTGCGGTAGTGCTTTGTAGTATAAAGACATGCATACCCAATTTGGATTAAAATGAATGAGTAATTTCCAAATATATATGAGTTTCTGGGGTGAACTTACTGTTTTCTAACTTTGCCCCCCCCCCAAAACTATGTAAATGTGTAAATGGCTTTCGTTTTGGGGGCCCTATATGCCACATGCTTAGGTGACCTATACATATTAGGCATCAAACTGTTCATATTTGGATTGATTTCTCTTGATACCTAAAAGTATGTGGGAAATACAATGCTGCAGAGTGGAAGTTTTGAGGTGATTTTAGAAAATGTCACCAAAATTGGCAAATTTGGGAAGGGTTTGCGGCTTGGTGCTTTGGAGTAGAAAGACATGCATACCCAATTTGGATTCTGGGAAATGTGTACTTTCCAAAAATGTATGGTTTTCTGGGGTGAATGTAATTTTTTCTAACTTTGCCCCTCCCGAACTAAGCAAATGTGTTGATTTTGCAGTATCTGGAATTACAGACATGATGGGGTGTCTACATTTTAGGGCCCCTATATACCACATGCTTAAGTAAATCTATACATAACTGTTCAGTGGACCCCGGGCTTTCATATTTGGGCTGTTTTACATTGATACCTAATGATGTGTGGGAGATATGATGCTGTAGATTTGAAGCTTTGAGGTAATTTTTTTAAAAAAAAATCACCAATTTCTATAAAACATTATAAGTTTAGGAAACAATTGCAACTTGGTGGAGTACATAGATCTAGTTACCCATTTTTGATTCACCAGTATCTGCTCTTTCTAGTAATAGGTAGTTTTCTAGGGTAAACCTATTGTTAGGGGAATGTTTGGCCTTGAAGTCAGAATATGCCATTTGGGGTGCGGTGCTTTGGCAATTTTGTAGTGTTGTGCTTTTGATATATACAAGTGAGAATTCTCCATAAAATTATATATATTTGATATTGCCACGTTCAGGAGACATAGACCTTTCCAAATTAATAAATTGTGTTTCTGTTATATGTGATTGTTCTTTGTGAAACATGTTTTTTTAACTTTATTAGACACTTAGAAGCGTATATTTTTTTACAGGAGTGGAATTACACCAAATTTCTTGCATTTTCTGAAAGTTCAGGTTGTCCTGAAATAAACAATATATTGTTTTCCTGGGTAAGCTAAAAGACTGCCCCAGGAAAGGCCCTTAAAATGAAAGGGTACAAAATGTCTAAAAACTAGTGATGGCGCGAACAGCCGAAAAAAAGTTCGCGAACATGTTCACGAACTTCAGGCAAATTGCGAACGGTTCGCGAACGGTTCGCGAACCCCATAGACCTCAATGGGAAGGCGAACTTTAACACCTAAAAAAGAAATTTCTGGCCAGAAAAATGTTTTTAAAGTTGTTTAAAGGGTGCAACGACCTGGACAGTGGCATGCAAGAGGGGGATCAAGGGCAAAAATGTTTCTAAAAAATACATTGTTGAAACAGCGCTGCGTTTTGTGCTGTAAAGGGCAGAAATCACCCTACATTTCTAAACCTGTTTAATAACCAGCAGATACATGGCAGCCAATCAGGAAGCTCTCCCTCCTGGACCACCCCCACATTTTTTGACGCAAATTCACGAATATGTTCGCGATTTTTTTGGTTGCAGCCACTGAAGCACAGAGGCCCGAAATATTATGCCATATAAATGCAGAAAATTCAGCTCACACAGGCAGAGTGAAAAAAAAGCTGCAGGGATTCGGTTTTTATAGGGAAGGGGGTGTGGGGGTGGTCCAGGAGGGAGAGCTTACTGATTGGCTGCCATGTATCTGCTGGTCTGGGGTGAGAGGGCAAAAAAATGCGCCAACTGAAGCGAACCCAAAATGGCGAACGTCGCGCGACGTTCGCGAACTTCCGGCGAGCGCGAACACCGGAAGTTCGCGAGAACTAGTTCGCCGGCGAACAGTTCGCGCCATCCCTACTAAAAACTGCCTTGCAGTAGATGTTCGCATTTAGGACAAAACGGCTGGTAGTGAAAGGGTTAAGCTGAAGATAGGAAGTCTGATAGAGGAGCTGTGTTTCTTTTGACAGAGAACTATTGGCAGCATTACTTTGAGGGTTTATTTGTGTATTTATATAGGCCTTTTCTAATAAAGTTTACATAGGTTTAACCTTTCCTTCTCCTTTAATGCTACTGTATATAAAATTACAATTTCAGCATCTAATTGATTTAAGTTGCTGGGAAAAAAATAGATTATGAAAGACTTAAGTGGAGAATTCCGAAAAACTCATAGCAGTTTGAAAATTTGATCCAAACATCAATATTTTGCAGACAGGCATATTTTTAACAAATTAACACACTTATCAATACCCAATATCAAGAATCAGCAGATTCTAGTCATCGTAATGTGTTAGAGTGTGCAACGGTTTAATTTTGTTCCCATGTAGGTAGGTTATTGTTACATTTTATTTGTAATAAGTGTTTTGTTTTTAATTTATAACATAAACTTTTCTTTATTCATATGGTATGTCAAGTGTTATTTTGATTGGGACCCATGGATGTCCAGATCATGTACATCTTTGTGGATAACACAAATAAAATATTCAGAAAAATGTGTAAACAATAAAAACCCAGTACAGTTATCTTAGGTTTATGGTGGCTTACTTAATATCAAGTACAAGCTGCTATTTTATGATCAAGATTTCTGGTGCAAACAATGCCCTGTGAGGAATTGCAAGCGTAGGCTTTGCTAGTGTTCGCCACACTTCG
Organism: Xenopus borealis; assembly: GCA_024363595.1. Classification (NCBI taxonomy): domain Eukaryota; kingdom Metazoa; phylum Chordata; class Amphibia; order Anura; family Pipidae; genus Xenopus; species Xenopus borealis. The sequence continues at coordinate 77,595,478 of CM044444.1, forward strand.
CCAGGCGAATTTTCGCCAGCGCTACCCAAATCCACTAAAGTGCGAATTTACGCTCAGGTCAGCGAATGGTAGCGTAGTTGCGCTAGTTTTACTTCGCTAGGCAGAGCATTGTTACGCTAGCGAAGCCTAATTTGCATACGGCGGGAACTTTAACTTGTAATAGAAGTATATGTTACAGCCATTACATTCCACTACACAAGCCCAGGAAACCTTTAATAAATTATATAAAGTTGTCCTATTGCCCTACATGTGCCCCCTGTATAGTTGAGTTGCCATATGTTAGGAAATGTAGGGGGGTAGAAGGATAACCCCCCAAAAATATTATCGATCTTTTTCACCCTCCTATGCTAAAATACGCTCGCGTTTTTTTGGGACTTAGAAAAAAATTTGACATTTTTTTTTCAACCTCATCTCTTATATTGAACTTCGCCTGGTCTGACCAGGCGAAGTAACATCTAGCGTAAGTGCTAACGTTCAGGAAAATGTTCATCTTAGTGAATCTGCAAAGTTACGATCCTTCATCAGTGCGCAACTTCGCACCCTTACACCAAGTCTATCTACTTCGCTAGCGAAAATTCGCCAGAGCCGGTGTTAGTGAATTTGCGAAGTTGCAAAATGACGTCACGCTGGCGAATTAGCGACAGCGTTAGAAGCTTCACGCTTTAGTGAATCTGCCCCATAGAATTAATGCTGCCGCTGTTAAATTTGCTTAATTCCTACAGATATTTTGCAACTTTGATTGTAAAACGAATTTAGTTTAATATTCTGTGTGACACATGTCTAATGTTTGATCGAAGCCTATAAAGATAAGTATCTCTCATTTAAGGTCATACAAGGACCAAGAAAAAAGGATTCAAACCAAGATGACTATTGAAAATGTATTATTGCTGTGTTAAGATTAGAAATGAGAGAGCCACAGGGGGGAGAAAGCATTCAGTCAACTGACTCAAGCAGGTTGGAAACAAAGCAAAAATCTTTTGAACAGAAAAAGAGGCACTATCTTGTACATAGTGATTCGGTGTTTGCACTGTGGTACATGAATAGATAAAGGCTTTCATGATGCTCACTCACATCTTAGTAAACTGAACAATAGTAGAACAGAGAGTGGATCTGGGAGAGGCACTAGCAGGTTAGATGATCTGTTGCATTTATGAAGGGAAAATAGAGAACACAAAATGGACATATGTTTCTTTCTAAGTTCTAAAAGTTACAGACTGTAAGATGTTGCAGTGTATATTTAAAAAATACTCATTAAAAGTCAAATGTGTACCTAGGCTTGTTATAAACAGGTTGTGTATATCTAGTATGTCTAGTGAGCTGTTTTTAATTTTAAAGCACTAATGGAAGAGCTTTGTTACTAATAGCCTCCCTTCCTGAAGAGAGATAAGCAAAGAACATCTCCCCACCCCTAATTGTTATGTGTGCCTTCCGGTGCACAGGGCAATAACAGGGCAGTAAAAGGTCTACCCTTCCAGAACAGGTTAGTAGCTTATTGATCCCTGAATGGTGCCTGACTAATGGCTTGTCTGACCAATATCTAGCCAAATACTGGGGCTAATTCTAATTGGGTCTATTCTATTAGACAGGCTAGAAAATCCCATCAAGCAAGGACCACATGTAAATTGGGTCCTTTTACATTGGGTCTCTATAGTTTCCTATTATGATCTTATGACGGCTCAATTGATAAGTTAATCGTAAGATGATTTATTTACTTGTCCTCTCACAATTATTCAAAAGAAGATTTGCCAAGTGGAAACAGAGATTGCAAATAACTACAGCATATAACAGAAGTTCCATATTTTTATGTGCCCAGTTTATTGAGCATATGATGAATACAATTGCATATTGCCCCTTTAAAGGGATGGTTCATCTTCAAATAAACTTTTAGGGGCACATTTACTAAGGGTTGAAGTGAATTTTGGAATAAAATTAGCATTTCTAAGTAATTTTGAGATACTTCGACTATCAAATAGCCCAAAATTCAACTTGAATTGAAAAAATTTGAAAATTGTAATTTCGAAGTACAGGTGCAATCACTTTGGATTGTGTGTTAAATGCGTCGTGACTTAACTCATGTATCCCATTTATCCCACTTATCACAGAATATTGTGTCACAGAATCCCATCCAATTAAAGAGTTCACCATTGAAAACAATGGTGCTTTGGTATGCTAATGAAAAGGTTAAATGCATTAAATGAGTTAAGATAACTTTGGATAACTCAGTTTCTTCAATTAGCCCTGAGTCACGACGCATTTAACTTACAAATCCAAGTGATTGCATCTGTACAGTCTCTTTAAAATCCTTCGAATTCGACACTTCACCACCATAAAGCCTTAAAGCTTAAAGCTTCCGAATTGCCACTTTAGCCTATAGGAGACTTCCTAGAGCCTGCTCTAAAAAAAATTCTAAGTCCTGAGAATATGAAGGATTTTGGTTGAAATTGTTCGAATTGTTCAAATCGAACAATGCATTCGAACGATTCATACGATTTCAATTCGATCGAAAATGGACCTATTTGACCTTACTAAGAAATTCAACCATTAGTAAATCTGCCCCACAGTATGCAACTTTTCTGTTGGTTTTCATAATTTATTTTTTATAGTTTTGCCTTTTTCTTCTGACTCTTTCCAGCTTTCAAATGGGCGTGGCTGACCCCATATAAATGTCAATGCTCTGTAAGGCTACACATGTATTATTACTGCTACTTTTTGTTGCTTATCTTTCTAGTAAGGTCCTCTCTTATTCATATTCCAGTCTCTTATTCAAATTAATGAATGATTGCTAGAGTAATTTGAACCCTAGCTTCCAGTTTATAATGTAAATTGAAGAGTTGCTGAATACAACGCTAAATAACGCTCTACATCATATTAAAAGTCAACTCAAAGGTGAACAACCCCTTTAAGACCATTAAAATCCCCCTTACCCTTAAACAGCACATGAAATTACCCTCTTAGTAAACTCTGTCTGTCTGTCTGTCTCTTACTTTATTGGTGCTTCCAAGTATTAGTACACTTAGCCCTGATTCTGACCTCCCCTTAATTGCATCTCTCATATTGTCCAGCAGTCCAGGGAGGTTGAAAACTGTTTGACTTAGTTTCAGAATATCTACATGCCCAGCATAAGTCCTTGGGACTTTTCATTTGCAAATCTTATTTTCATGATTGCATAGTTTTCTATTCATCATTTCGTACAGGCAGATCTTCGTTTATAATATCTACTGTTATAGAAAAATATATTTTGGGATTCTCGAGAAAAGTCAATAAAAGTTTATAATTTTGGAAAGAAAGATTTCATAAAAAATTGTGACTAGTCTGGAAAAAGTAAAATTTTACCAGGTAAAACCATTCAAAGTTTGTAAATCTACACCTAATTGTCCATCTACAAACGTTGTTGACTGTAACAACTACAAGGTTAATATCATAGAATCTTAATTGAGCTTTTACTTACATAAATAACATTGTATTTTAGTTATCCAATAATAATTATCAAAACAATTGTAGGGATTCTACCTTTATATACAACATATACAAACATATATTGGGCAACAGAGAGCTTGGCTTCTGACAGGATCAGTGTTACTCCCGACCCATAACTGTACAATGATTTCCCATGAACCCAACTAGATTTTGATCCCTAGTATTCTAGGGCATACATTGGCAATGTAAACAAAACAAATATTAATATTGAGTAAGGATGCACCGAATACACTATTTTAGATTTGGCCGAATCCCCAAATCGTTCCCGAAAGATTCGGCCAAATACCGAGCCAAATCCGAAACCTAATTTGCATATGGAAATTATGGGTGGGAAGGGGAAAACATTTTTTACTTCCTTGTTTAGTGTACACACCTTTCTATTGTGAGGCACTGTGGAATATGTTGAATGATTGTTAAGTTTAATAAAACAAAATAATACAAGGCTGGGACCTGTTATCCAGAATGTTAAGGAACTGGGGTTTTACGGATAATGGATCTTTCTGTAATTTGGATCTTCATACCTTAAGTCTACTAGAAAATGAAGTAAGCCTTAAATAGAGGATGGATTTTCTTCCAATAAGGATTTATTATATCTTAGTCTGAATTAAGTACAAGGTACTGTTTTATTATTACAGAGAAAAGGGAAATCATTTTTAAAATTTTGGTTTATTTGATTATAATAGAAATGGAGAGGGCCTTTTCTGTTATTTAGAGCTTTCTGGAAAACTGGTCCCATATCTGTATTAAGTTGGTCAACTGAATAAGTCACACGAAAGCTTTGAAATCCCAGGAAACAATATATAGATAAGGGTTTTATTAACTAAAAGACCATTGAGCTCCAATGAGCCAATGATTTATATCTATTCTCTGTACAACACTGTTTAATATAGTAGTTTTAGGTTGCTGGGAGCTCAGAATGGGGCCAGGTAATGTTGGAATCCCACAACTGTAGAAGGCACACCTTCTACCAAAACCTTTATTAAACTGGGGGCACAGACCATGGTATACAGTTTCAAGCTATGAATACAACAGAGCTTAAAACAAGGATAGACCTATTACACACTGCCATCTTGTGGTCTGTATTTGAAAACATACTATGATCACAGAATTATTCATTGTAATATCTTTGATTTACTGTATAATATAGTATACTTACAGTATATGAAAACAGCTAATGATTCATATTTAATTAGTATCTAGTAGCTACCAAGGCTACCAGTGTTAGTACACTGTGAATGGGTTAAATGAAGGGTGACTAAAATATTAAATTCTACAAAGAACTTATTTTTCATTTAGTTCTAAGTACATTTTTGTTAATATCAATACTGGTATATATATATATATATATATATATATATATATTTGCTTTTAGAGATTATTTGTACTGTGGAATAACATTTTATTGGACTGTAGCTGGTGTTTTGTTTTCTTGCCTAATCATTTTTGTTAACATTTACATGGTGTTTCTTGAAGCTGATATTATTAGAGAATGACTCTGCATCTGGTTGACAACCAGTTTTGATTTAATTAAAGGCTCTTTGTCTTGTTCAATTATCAGTGCCATTAATTTAAGTCTTGTGTTTCTGAATGTGCCATGATTTAAAAGTACCAACTGAATTCCTGTCTCAATTAACTATGTCATTATTAATTAAATATAATTTTTCAACCAAATTGCCATTTGCCTGATTAATAGTCTAATTTTCATGATTATTAAGATTCATCTGCTTACTGATATATATATAGTAGTCCATGAAAGCACTCACAGCAGTCGCCATCCTCCGTGTATCAACAAATAATTTATTAGTGTATGATATAGCTGGGCAAATATGTGGGTACTCTTGTAAGTTGATAATTTGAATGCATGTAACTGCTCAATACTGATTACTGGCAACACAAAATTGGTTGAATTAGCTCATTAAGCCTTGAATTTAGGCAGGCAGGTATGTCCAGTCATGAGAAAAGGTACAGTATTTAAGGTGGCCAATTGCAAATTGTGGTCTGTTTGACAACATACAATTAAATAAACAATCGGAGTCTGTTTGACAACATACAATTAAATAAACAATCGGAAGTGTCAGATAAAAGATTGAGATCTTTTATCTGACACTTCCGATTGTTTATTTAATTGTATGTTTACACTAGTAACATGTGTGTCACAGCTTGATGACGTCATACTAATGATGTTTGGCGCCAAATTTTGTATTTAAAAGTAACACTCACATATGGGATTCACTTTCCTGAGGACGGCATAAGTTTGGTGCCGAAACGTTGAGACAACTTCTTTAAATATGTCTTTTTTCATTTGAGAAAGTTTCCTGTAGTGCGGTTATTTTTTTGTGTTTATATATATATATATATATATATATATATATATAATATGAATAAAATGAAAGGAGAACTAACCCCCCATAGGCTGCACTCTATTCGCCACCCTTTCATGCTGCCTCCCTGCTGCATAGGAGTCTATTAGATGGAAAAGTGCCCCTGTCTGGAAGTACTGCTGTAGTACTTTGTATTTATAGGTCAGCTGTCTATAGGTCACCCTAGCAATCATATACTGATTTGAAGAAACTGGAATATGAAAGGACATTAATAGAAAAAATTGTAAAAATACGTTTGTAGCTGTTCAGAGCATTTTTTTGATGGGGTCAAAGACCCCCATTTAAATGCTGAAAAGAGTCATAAGAAGAAGGCTAATAATTAAAAAAAATAACTAAAAAATTAATAATTAATAAATAAATAATTAAAAAAAAACATGAATTAAAACATGAACATTTTTTCCAGTCACTTTTCCTTGAAGTGATCTCTTAAAACACATTCTCTTTAGGGCTCCTACACACAAGTGATTGAAGCTACTGTATGCTTCCCGGTTTTATGCGTTCAGCCGAAGGGAAGCGCAGAGGAGACACTTTCAATTTTTCTCAATGGGGCTGTACTCATACAGGCACATGTTTGCGCCAAATGCAAATGCAAAATTCTTCATTTTTCCTGTGTTCAGCGCCTACATGCGCTTGTGTGAGTTCAGCCCCATTGAAAAAAATTTAAAGTGTCTGCTCCTGCGCTCCTCTGTGGCTGAACCCATAAAACTGGAACTCAGGGGAGTGCAGCTTCAGGCACTCACGTGTAAGAGCCCTTAGACAAGTTTCTTTCAGTATACACCAAGTGCCACTACCACCTGCTAAATTTAATGTTCAATCCCACATTTCTAAATTTGCTGAATCCTGACTCAGCACTGACTGCATTGGTTCTCCCAGGATCCAAGAGAAGTGGGTGCACTTTGGCAAAACTAATATAAATGCAAGTTATACACTAAATGACAGTGTGTTGGGAGTTTCCTTAAATGAGAAGAATCCTGGGTAGTGTCCTGTCTAATTCTGGGTAGTGTCATTCTGTAGCTACTAAAGAAAATAAAGTTCTGTCTTGCATAAAAAAGGCATTAACTCAAGGGATGAAAACATAATTATGCTTGTTTATAGGTCCCTGGTAAGGCTTCACCTGGAGTATGCAGTGCAGTTTTGGACTTCAGTCCTGAAGAGGGATATAAATGAGCTGGAGAGAGTGCAGAAACTAATCTGGTTAGAGCGATGGAAGGCTTAAATTATGAGGGTAGACTGTCAAGATTGAGGTTGTTTTCTCTGGAAAAAAAGGCGCTTGCAAAAGGGACATGATTACACTTGAAGCAACATAGGTGGTTCTTCACAGTGAGGACACTGAGGTTATTCCCCATTTGCTGCGCACATCAGGCGCTTGTTGCCGACTATTTGCAGTCCCAAACATAATTAAAAAATAGTTATTGCGTCTCTCCGAAGCTCCCTGACGCTGAGAATCTGATTTCCTGGGGGGCATCGGCAGAAGGGTGAGTGATGACAAGCGCACATACAGATTTGCATGCGCATCATCAGGCAGGCAGCTCCCCAGTACATGCGCATAACAACTGAATTACGCCCAATGCGCTTCAAGGCTGCCTCGGGCAGCAGGGAGCAAGAGCCTGAAAAAATAGTGACGTCACCCAGCTCACATGCTGCAGTGTTCAGACAGCGTAGCTGCTTCTACATGAGGCCACAGAGAAAACTTTAAAAACGGTCGTGATTTCTATGTCCACAAGACTTTGATTAGAAGGCTATTTGTGTTTTGACTTTCCTTCTCCTTTAAGAGTGACTTAATTGATTTTTTGGACAGACATAATAGCAAAGGCTATTGTGATACTAAACTCTATAGTTAGTATAGATATGGGTATATATAATTTATGTGAAAGTATGGAGGGGTGTGTGTAGTTAGACCCGATTTAACTAAGTAACTCTGATCTTGCCCATCCCTACCTTGTATCTTAAGTCCCCATTTAGATTGTAAGCCCCATTGAACATGACTTTCTTTTCCTCATGTATTGGTTGTATTTTTACATGTAACCTGTATGTACTATATACATATAGCTACACCTCTGCACCATATATGATTCCATTATAATGTATAAAAAGGGTGCCAACACACCTTTTAAGAAAACTATACAGTAATTCCATATAAGATTTTGCTTGATTGTTCTTAAAAAGAAACCATAGTTTCAACAATTTAATATATAAGGTGAATCACTTGCTATATGTTTGGAATGTGTTTTGTGACACTTACACACTATTAATCTACACCATGACACCATTAAGGTTAGTCGGTGCTCCCTTCAAATGCAGGAATTGAAATCTGTGTAGCCTTGTGTTAACAATTTTATAAAAGAATCCACTGTTCAAAGGGCAGGTCTGGCAATCTTGATTATTCTAACTGACAAAAGAAAATAATTGATTTATCTCACAATGATGCAGGGATGAAATGTCAAATTGGGCAATAAAAAAAGTAATACTGTTCTTTTATCCATTCCACTACATGTTACTTGCTTATTTTTACAGAAGTTGGAGAGTGTAACAAGAAAATGCTACAAATCTAAAATATATCAATACAAAAGTTATGACAATGATTAATTTCTTTCCACTCGCCACCTGTCAGACAAATGCATGTTTTCCTTCAAATAGAGTATTGTTTATTAGATGCAGCTTTGAGCCACTATACAGATATAATACCAAATAAATCCTTAAAATCAATGGTATCAATAAACTTTGACAACTCTGTTACCATTTAAAATTGTAGAAGTACAAATATCTCACTTCAGTCTGGTAACTGAAAATAACATTTTTTTTTGTGTTCCATTAAAACTGTTTTCTCTTTTAAAAGTGACTTGAATATTATTGCAAGTATCATTACAATAAGCACACAATGTAAATATGTTTATTTTATGAAACAAAAAAATATAATTGCATAGGCATATTAAGGGAAGAGAAGGGAAGACTACATTATCACTCTGTTAATGTAACCTGTACTAATCATTTTTGAAAATTAAAATTATTCGCTTCAAATCAGAGATGGAGTTTTCTGGATATCCAGTTTCCAGATTAGGGATTTATAAACTGTGGACTGTATGGAACATTGGACAGCTGTCACTCACGATTTTCCAAAACCCAGAACAAGGGCCAAGATTCCAGTCACATATCACCTTTCACTTCAGGAGGAGCCCTCCACTATTTAGATGCCACCAGGAACAGTGACACCATGAAAGGTAAAATGCTTTAAAGGAAAGACAATAAAATGTAGTGTTGCCTTGCACTGGTAAAATTGATGTGTTTGCTTTAGAAACACAACTACAGTTTATATAAACAAACTTCTGTGTAGCCATGGGGGCAGCCATTCAGACACAGGACCCACAGTAGATAACCAAAAGGTTCTGAAGAATCCTATTGTATACCACAGAGCTTATCTGTTAATTTTTCTCAGTTTTTAGATTTGAATGGCTGCCCCATGGCTACACAGCAGCCTCTTTATTTAAAATATAGTACAGTTTCTGAAGCAAAAACACCAGTGCAGTGCAATAGTACATTTTATTTTCATTACTTCATTACTTTAAACCACTTTTTTTGGTGTTACCATTCCTTTAAAGTGAGAGAACCAGGAATCAGGTTCTGGGCAGGCAAGGGAATTAAAGTGTACATAGAAGGAGCAATTATGAAGCAGAGGGACAGGCCAATGTCAATAAGGAACAGGAACAACTAGGAACAGATAGAGCAGTTTGGCCCAGATCTAGTAATCCATCGTCACCAATACAGGTTATCCTTAAAGAGATTCTGACATCTGAAGTCAAACTCTTTTTTACCTCTATTATAATAACTGGCTTTGAAAGCTACTTCTAACTTTGCCATAAGGTATTTGCATGATGCTTTTACATTACCTGTCTGATCCCCCATGTTCCTGTATGAGGGGGCTGCCATATTTGTGCAACCGGCATCTGTCATCATTACAAACTGTAACTAACAGACTGAGATGGGACTGTTAGGTTGGCAAAGTAAGAGTGTGTCAGGGTGTCAGAGAGTCAAGCTTAGAAATTTCAGCTAACAGTTATATACAAAAACAAACCTCTCAGCAAAAAATGATCAACATGACCTATAGGTAACAATTAATGTACATTCATATGTTAAATTTCATTTTTTTAGTGTCAGTATCACTTTAATGCTACCTTATGATTGGGCAACGGTTTTATAGAACTGATGCAAACATTGCAACTTTTTTTTATTACTTCATATGCAGTCTAATTTTAAAATGACAGAAAAGTGACTCAAAAGCTGTTTGAGAGAAATTCGTACAAAGTGTTTTTGTGCAGCTGATGATATCACCTTGGTTTGTTTCTGTGAATAATTAATTGGATCCTAGGCACTAAAGATGGTTCATTGTGAGTTACACGATTGAAAGTTTATTGCAATCCTTGCATTTTTTTATTTTCTATAGATAATGAGTAATCATGAGAAATCTATAAATTGTCTTTTCATGAAATGTTAAAGGCATGTTAATGGAATTATTAAACAAATTTTAACTAGTCAGTTACAAAACACATTTGTAACCTTTACAATTTGCCAGGCCCTGACATAAAGTTTTATTTATTTATTTTATTTAATGGTGGGTTCCCATAAGGCATAATAAACGTCCTTTTTAAAATGAAAACAGAAACAAGGTGTCCTTTATTATATCTGTGTAAAAATCCTGTGTGAAATTTTTCGGAAAAGTGCTTTTTCTCTGACTGTAAAGTAGAAAAGCATATACTGTAATTGTATGTGTTTTTCTAAGGGAACACCTTATCTTATGTGTTCAATAGTTAGGGTAGTTTGACCACAATCTAGTTTTCATTGCCACCAAATTTTTGCTCTTAAACAAATTATCCTTAATGCTAACTTTTGATTGGTCACTGGTTTTATAGAACTGATGCAAACTTGCAACTGTTTAATATTACTTCATATGCATTTTAATTTTAAAATGACAGAAATGTGACCCAAAAGTTGTTTATTTCTAATTTGCACAAAGCTGATTACAGCTGATTACTGAAATATCACCCAGGTTTGTTTTTGTGAATAATTAATTGGAACACTAATGGTGTTTTACTGTGAGTTACAAGATCGAAAGTTTATTACAATCCTTCCATTTTTTATTTTCTTCAGCTAAAGAGTAATCATGAGAAGTCTATGAATTGTTGTTTCATGAAATGTTAAAGGCAGTTATGGCTAATTAAACATGAATTATATATTGCCCATAAAGGAATGCCACTAGTGATGAATATTAAGCAGAAGAGCAAAAAAGCATTTGGTTTGAAACTTGCCTTGGGTCTAAATTAAATGTGGTTTAAATGACAATAATATATGCTGTATTGATGGCTACTCTGATGAAGATATCTCAATACCATTTATCCTTGCATTAAAAATGAAACAACAGCATGGGAGCATTAGTCCTTCAAGCCAATAGCCATGTAACAGTTTCAAAACTTTCAAAGTCTTTGGGAAACAACACACAAAAGCTAAAGTTTGTCCAGTTTCATCATCCTCTGATCTTTTGCAATGATTGTAATTACAGCCACCAACTGTGCTGCTTCAGAGGTATTTTTGGTTCCTGTTCCACTACAAGAAAGTACAAAAATTGATTTTGTTTAGCCTTGCAACAGAATTTTATTAAGAAGCAACAGCAGCCGTTTTCATACTTTAGGGAAGCAGAGACAAAAATCAGTGGAGTAACTAGCAATCTGTGGCCCAGCATGCAGGATGTGCACCTGGGCCCACTCCAGACCACCTCTGAAGAATTGTGATGCACCCCTGGTAGTTATGTCACTGCCAAAAGTTCCTTCTAAACAGCACAGCCAGTGGCTGTCAAATTATCATTATAACAAATGTCAGGGCAGAGGGGGTAACAGGACAAATGTCAGGTTTTATTTCTGAAATGGTGCAAAATATTGTTATTTTTTGTGAGGAGAACCCAAAAATCAATTTTTGATTTAGTTCTTTAGAACTCCTTTAAGCACTCCTTTCTACAGAGCGAAAGACCAGAGCAAACTGACTGGTGACTACATTATACAGATTAGTTAGTCTTTTTACAAAATAAAATGATAGATGTTTATGGCTAATATTCATTTCCACACATTTCATGTCTTGTATTCCATTACAAAATTTATGTTTGGACTCTTTGTCAGTAACATAACAAAACAAAGTGAAAAAAAGTCTGCAATAATGCATTTTTTACTCTTTGCTCCTTACATTGTGTATGGCTGTTTTATCATTGTTTAGGGTAGCCTGTTTGTAATATTAAGGTTGCAATTTACCATAAAGGTGGACCTTAATGAGCTAGAAAAACCTTGTATGCATCTAATTTTCAAGAGTCCCAATCTATTGGTCATGCTCTTAAGCCTCATTCAAAGGTTATCATTGCAGAAGTATAAATAACAAGTCAATATACTTTTGTGGATCTGTCACCCAGATATAAAACAATGTGCAATAAAAGTCCTTTTCAAATTAAACATGAAATCCAAACTCTATGTTTATTCATGTTTTAAACTCATTTAATAATCTCAGCAGTCAAACAAATATTGTCTGCCCCTCCTCTATGACTTAGGCATAGAGGTGGGGCAGGCAACAACTTTCATTTTCCATTCAGCACTTCCTAGATGTAAATGCACTCCTCACATTCTCTTGTTCCCTTCACATTTAATTGTGTAGCCAATGCATAGGGATGGACATTAGGTCCCCCATTCTGGTGCACAAACAAGATTCTGAGATGATGCAAGGCTTGCTTTAATAAGTGTCCACAAAATGGCTTCTGCCTGCTTGCTATAATTATGAAGTCCCAGACCAAAGGATACCAGATTAAAATAGTGTAAACAGCGTAACTAAAGATTCTTTTGCATGACTAATAGTGATGGGCGAATCTCACCTGTTTTGCTTCGCCGTAAAATTGGCGAAAAAATTTGCGAAACGAGTCGCGCGTCAATCGCGACGCGTCGCATAGTTTTCGGCACGCGTCGCGTCGTTTCCGTCGCGTCATTTTCGACTCGCGACTCGTTTTTTTTTTGCGAATTATCGTTTGCAAATTTTTGCTGGTGTTTCGCAAATTTATTCGCCAGCGGCGAATCGCGGGAATTTGCCGTGAATTCCCCCTGGTGAATAAATTCGCCCATCACTAATGACTAATGTTACAAATAGGATTTGGAAAAATGTTTTTAGGTGACAGGTCCTCTTTAAGAACCATATAGTTCTTTTCTTATAACTTAGGTTGTTTAATAAAGATGCAAGGTTTAGGAGTTAATCTTTCATTGCTGTTGTCTAAGCATGTTTGACATAATACAGTCAGTCAAATTTGCATTCAAACAAAATGCTATATTGTTACTAGTGATGGGCGAATTTATTCGCCAGGCACGAATTTGCTGCGAATTCCCGTGATTCGCCGCCGGCGGATAAATCGTGAAACACAATTGAAATAAAAGGGATAGATTCGTCCATCACTAATTGTTACCATTTATTTTTTACTTTCTTGCTAGTGACGGGCGAATTTATACGCCAGAGGCCAATTCGCGGTGAATTCCTGCGATTCACTGCTGGCGAATAAATTCGCGAAACGCCAGCGAAAATTAGCCAAAATAAATTCGCCGGAAAAAAAGCAAAAGCGAAGCGCGTCAAAAACGTGACTCGTTTCGTGAATTTTTTTCCCCAATACGCGAGTTTCGCTGGAAATTCGCAAATTTTTCGGCTAATCGAAACGAGGGAGATTCGCCCATCACTATTTATTGCTCATTGCTGACGTTAATTCAGTGCTTTACAATAGATCATACTCTAGTATGCTCTAACCAAAAATAATACTTTAAAGGGGTTGTTCACCTTTGAGTTAACTTTTAGTATAATGTAGAGAGTGAAATTCTGAGACAATTTGCAATTGGTTTTCATTTTTTATTGTTTGTGGTTTTATAGTTATTTAGCTTTTTATTCAGCAGCTCTCTAATTTGCAGTGTCATAAATTTGGTTTCTATGGTACAAATTACCCTAGCAACCCTGCGTTGATTTGAATAAGACACTGGAATATGAATAGGAGATGGACTGAATAGAATGATAAGTAATAAAAAGTGACAATAACAATACAGCCTTACAAAGCATTTGTTTTTAAATTGTGTCAGTGACCCCCATTTGAAAGCTGCAAAGAAACAGAAGAAAATTGCAAATCATTAAAAAACTATGAAAAATAAATAATGAAGACCAATTGAAAAGTTTCTTAGAATTGGCCCTTCTACAATATACTAAAAGTTAACTTGAAGGTGAACCACCCCTTTAACTTAAATAAAAGAAAAGCCTTTCCATGACTACTATATAATATTATAATGTTTATTAATGGTCATGTATACTAATGAATAAAATCAGAACATAAATTATTTTTTTACAATTATGTTTGCTTCAGACATGTATATTGTAAGTTAATGAAATCTATATTTTTGTGCTTAAGTCAAGCAGATGGATTCTATTTTTAAGCATGATAACTGTTTTGATTCTACTGAAAGAAGTCTGGTGTTTATGAGTTGATGTCAGGTGAATTCAAAATTTGCATTCCATGATTAATTTTCTCACCTCAAGGATTATCTTTAACAGGGCCCATGGCACTTTTAATGATCTTCGTTATTAAAGGAATTCTACTTTCCTTTATTACCAGGTTGAAAAGATTTTTTCAAAGTTGTTCAATCTGCTTTTTATTTGCTGTTTGTTGTCTGAAGCAAATATAATTTTCCCTGATATATTACAGCTAATTCTAACTACCCATTTCAGTATCCACAAAGCTGGAAAGTCCAAATCCTCTGGAAGGGATTAATAACCACACAGTACCTCTACCTTTGGAACCTAGCAGCCACTCCCAGGTAGCAGGTAAATGCTCAAGACCTGTCCTCATATTGGCGCCCCACACTATCCTTGCCAGTATTCTCCCTTAGGTGGCTCACTCACTGGGGTGCTCTCAGAGGTAGTGATGGGCGAATCTCCCGAGATTCGATTCGCCGAAAAATTCGCGAAACGAGTCGCGGGACGCTTTTGACGCGCAAAATTTCGCTGGTGATTCGCGAATTTATTCGCCAGCGGCGAATCACGGGAATTAGCCGCGAATTCGGCCCTGTCGAATAAATTCGCCCATCACTACTCAGAGGCAATCACACTGGACATCACACAGGCAGCTCTGCAGTAGGATCAATCTCACCAGTTGCACCATCCACCTCCTGAGTCTCTAGCAGCTTGGCTGGGAACAGGATTGGCTCTCTCTGTACTTTTACAGATACAGCAGCTTGGACAGTCTGACAAGAACTGGTTCTGGCTGGATGTTGCAGAGTACAACCCCTGTTAAGCTCTATTGGAGACCCTGTAAATTTGGCTCAAAAGTCTCTCTCCCAAGGATGCACTGGGCACCCAGGCAATCGGATGGCTCTCCAGCCTGTAACTGGGCTGGATGATATAACAGACAGAAAAACAGGGTAAGGATTTCTCTGATCTCCTCATATATATATATATATATATATATATATATATATATATATATATATATATATATATATATATATATATATTCAAGTAGAAATGTCTTGAAAATATCCATTAGAATAAAATACAGTTGGGCTCATTTATAGAGATGGGCGAATTTATTACCGCGATTTGCGAAACGCCGGCGAAATTTTGCCCTTGCGAAAATTCACCAGCATCTCGTTTTGAATGCGCGCATCCGTTTTTTGGACGCCAGCGCCCACTGCCCACTAAGCGGCATAAGAGTATACAGAATTGCAATATTTTTTTCACTCTGCAAATATCTAGAAGAGCTTTTTAATTATTTTTGTAATTAATTATTACATAACTCCCACATAATGTAAGGACTTGCAACTTTAACACAATTTGTGTGTCAAAAATGCCAATATTTGGCTTTCCACTGAAGATCATGTTACAATACAAGCAGTTTACACATGGGGAGGCACCAGTATATTGTGCGTGGCAAGTGTGGTGCAGTCATCTTAGAATGGGCAACACTAGTTAAATAATTGCTTTTTTATTTAGGAGAAAAATAACCAACTGTCTTTGCAATCTAATACACTACTGGTACAGGAGATTTGTGTTTGTGCTTGAAATTCCCTTCCCTGCTGCATGAATATCAATCATTTGGCTAAATTTCCTGTGGGGATGGATGCAAACTGAAGATTATAGGAAGATTATAGATCCTTGTGCTCTATTATGGAGTCTTAAGGATCTGCATCTATGGGTGCTGTCAGCAGGCCAGTGTACAATGTGAGAAAAAAATGACAGCTTGCATGTGTTTCTTTGCACCTTGGTCCAACAAAAAAAAACACACTTTGGTTAATAAAATCTTTGCATGGTGGAATAAGGATGTTGTCCCCTTTCAAAGCATAATCTATAATAGCCTACAATGCTCTGCTACATTTAGGGGCTGATTTACTAAAGCTTGAATTTCGAAGTGGAAAATACTTCGAAATTTGAATTGAAATACTTCAACTTCGAATATCGAAGTATTTTTTAAAACAATTTGACTATCCTGCTGTAGAAGTAAAATAGTTCGATGGAGTGAATAAATCGTTTGAATAAATCGATTCGAACGATTTTTGCATACAATCGAACAATTTTACTTCAACAAAAAAAACTTAGAAAAATGTTCTCGATGGTCCCCTTAGGCTAACATAGGACTTTGGCAGGTTTAATTTGGCGAAGTAAAAGTTTTTTTAAAGAGACAGTACTTCGATTATCGAATGGTCGAATTTTCAAACGATTTTTACTTCGAATCGAAGTCAAAGTCGTAGTAAACTATTTGATGGTTGAAGAATCCAAAAAATTACTTCAAATTTCGAATATTTTTACTTTGATAATTCCCTCGATTTCACTTCGACCCTTAGTAAATCAGCCCCTTAGTTCTAGAATCGGACTATTTAGCAAAGAGAGATATTTTTATTTCTAAGTTACCTAATGAAGTAGGAAAAGGAACAAAATAAAGAGAAATAAATTTAATTAAAACATGGCAATTTGTATCTGAAAATCGCACTTTGCATCGTGTGCCATGATTTTGAATAAGCCTTTGTAACAATAGTTAATTTGTTTTTTCCCTGTCTGAGACATTTACTGGGAAAAGTTTCCACAGAAAAGTGGAAAGTTTTCTCAGAAAAAATAAAGAGGGACAGAATATTAACTATAAATGGCGAAATGTAGTCTTTTCTAGCCAGAGGACAAAAATCCAGGCCAGAATGCTTAGAAATCTATGAGAAAGAATTATCAAAGAAAAATTTCCAGGAAAAAAGTTTTTGACTTTTGAGAAAACTGTATGTCGATCAATGTCTAACAAGTCCTTAATGCAGTTTCTTTTGCTTTGTCTACCTTCAATGTAAATATATGAAGCAGCATGGAAAGAAAATAAGAAAGTCTTCAAGTGCTTGGGTTCAGTGCTTAAACATGTGTAAATCTAAACTGCAAGTTAGAACAAACAAAACTATATTTTTTGATTATCCTTTCATCTGTTCCAAAACAAAATGCCCTGATCTCCATGTTACAGGCATGTTAACTAATTAAAGTAGCTGGGCAACTAATCTCCCCCGAATTGCCAGGTGTGCGACCACCCTAAGTGTTGCTTGGGTGGTACAATAAGGTGTATATAACATTTGCTCACTTTTTTGTCCTAAAATCTATCTTAACGTAACAGTTTTTATCACAGTACATCATTTTACATATAAAATTAAAAAATCAACAGGAGCAAAAATGGCTAAACTGTAAAAAAAAAACTGAATTAGCATATTCTTCTGAGCAATAGTCATTTCATGCTTTGAAATACAGAACAACAGAAATTCATTGTGATAACAACTGTTCTTAACATGTTAACTGGTGACTGGTGCAATGATAGTGTTTGACACATCTGTGATTCATTTCCAGCGGTTTTATCTATTGTTACTTATACAATTTGTTTCTGCTCATTTATCACATGGCTTTGCTTCTGTTTTCGCTTCTTCATACAGGTCTAGCGGTACACCAGATTATTACCATCACTGTTTCCCTAATCATGGTCATTGCAGCATTGGTAACAACACTCGTCTTAAAAAATTGGTAAGCATAAACTCTACTATTTTTGTACTTAATTTAATGGAAAAAGCATTGGGTTAATTAACTAAATTTAGTCTTTTCAAACAACTGTTCATATCATGTAACTTTTACTTGTTTCTGTCATTTTAGTAAGTGGGTAAAAAGCAACAGTTTTAACAGTTAATTACCACAATAGTGTTTTTGTGCTTAAATTTCAAACTAACTAAATTGTCCAAATCATCTCTTAGATCCAGGAAACTCTTAAATAGCTTAGATATAAAACTGCAACAATACAAGAATTCACCCAAAAATTTCTGCATTAAAGAACATGTTTTTGTACTGATGTACAAACCTCTAAGTCTCACCTCTGCTCAGAATAGACCTGGTTTTCTGGTCCTGCATAGAAACAGCCAACCAAAAATGAATATGGGCAGATTTGCCTGGTACCCTTAAAATTTTTTAATATCTATGATATAATTGGTACAAATTATGTCATAATATACAGAATAAACCACATCAACCTAGCAAAAACATTTAATTAAATAAAATGTCAAATCTGTCACACACTGGACCAGATTAGGGGTGAGATGCAATTTAAACAGAAAAAAAAATGCTCATTTTAATTCAGCTCCAGTTTTTTAAATAGGCTTCAATGAGTTGTTGTGTGTTAACCAGTGAGATACATTTCTTCATTGAATTGCATTTGAGCTCTCTGAGTTAGAAGATAAGCTTTTTTCTTCAAATTGCATCTGACCTACTTTTTGATAACTAAGATGTATTGTGGTACCTAAGTTTTAACATGAAAAACTATAACATTTCAGTTTCTCATTTATTTGAATCTGAGTCAAAAACTCTATTGAAGGCTATGGGAAAAGCTGGAACTGAATTAGGAGAAAGGTTTTTTTTTTCTCATTAAATTAAATCCCTCCCGTAAGTTTTCCTGTGATAAGCTAAATGTTATGCCATATGGGTTTTTCTTTGGTTCAAAAGAGCTGCTTTTGACATTATCCCTTCTTTATGATCTAATAATGTGAAGGTAATATTAACTTGCGCTGATGTTGCAGTTCCCAAAATGGATATATAATTACTTCGGTGGCAGAAAATGTAAATGTTAGACCGAGATATTTTGACTATTTGTACTCATTGTCCACTATTGTCATTGTTATTTTTTAATAGGATACTGATCTAAACAGCTAACAGCATTGCTCATACAATGCTTTAGGAACAAAAATCCTTTGGTAAATGAATGTTTTTGTTAAATTAAATGTATGCTAAATGGAAAATTGCTAGCTAGGAGCCTCCAAGCATAATGTTTCATTAACCTGTTCAGTACTGTAGATCATACATTTTCCACTACATTTCAGTACCTTACTGTCAAGCACCATGGATTATGTTTCTTGATTCTTGTAATATAATTGAATCATATGTTGCCAGATGGCTCACTAAGGGAATGTTGTGGCTGGTGGCAAAATGATTACTGATCTGATAACTAAATGTTTAAGCATCTCTTGGTATGACCCAGAAAGCTCAAGGGGTACCAACCCCCTGCTACTAGCCAGGATATCTCCAATGGGAATCTAACAGATGCTGCCTACAATGGAGTAACTATAGAGGAAGCAAACCCCATGGTTACTGGGGGGCCCAAGGAATAGGGGGGGCTGTGAAACAAGTGGCCTAGACCACAGTGTCAGCTTCCTCTATAGCATTAAAATCCCCCCTCCTCACCACTTTTCTCCTTTTCTCCTGTATTGATGTACGCACACTTTTGCAAGCATGTGCTAGGAGAGGGGACATAACCAGTAGAGCGGTGCAAAGTTTAGTACACCCAGACCCTCTTATTTTTTTTTAGTGGGGGGGACTCAGAGTGGTTTTGTTTTGCTGCCCAGGATTCATTCAACAGCTCATAGTAGATACATTACAAAAATGATAGACTATGTCTAGGGTTAGTAAAATTAGCACAGGTTGATTTAGTTATGTTTTCTTTTAAGTTTCTTTTATGTTTTAATTATTAACATGTATTTCAACTTATTTCCTAGCGCTGTAATGTTAATACATTGGGCTTTCCATGACCATGTTTATGCAGTAGGGCATATCTCAACTTGCGCATGCTAGCTGCTCTTTTGTTCAGATATTCTTTATCTTATCTAAGAACTCTGAAACATGTAACTATACTGTTTACTGTGAAACAGATATGGATTCTAAGGGCAGATTTACTAAGGGTGAAGTTGCTAACAATAGCATCAATTCACTAGCATTACCAGCCACAGGGACACCGCAGGGACATTGCCAATGCATAGTTGCCAATTTGCTAGTAAAAGAGAGAGATGATGTCATTTGCACTCTATTGCCAGGTGACTTTTCGCTCTGGCAAATGGATGTTGCTCCACAAATTCACTAAAATGCGGATTTTACTGAACGTTAACGCTTTCACTAGACTTGCCTTTGCCAGCTCAGACTAGGCGAAGTGCATATACCTTCCTCAATCTTCTGTTACTTACTGTACATTATATTCTGTGGGTCTAAAAAGCATCAACTTTCAAAAAACTCTGCACAAAGGCCTAAAAATTTTTTTTGGGTAACCAGTTTCCCCCATACATATTCTAACATATAGAACATTAACTATACAGTGGGCTCATGTGTAGGGCATTATAACAACTCTATTTTCTTTATTAAGGTTCATTGGTCTTGTGTTATTAACAGTGGAAATGCATTTGCTGCAATATATAACATAAAGATGTCCATTCAACTTTAAATTAGATGGACCGTATGCAAACTAACCTGTGCTAGGCAGAAATTAACACTAGCGCATCGTTTGAATTGCTCGCATTGCTGATGTAACTCTAGCGAAAATTTGCCAGTGTCAGGTTAGTAAATCTGCCCCTAAGTCTTTATATGAACAAGGTATCTGTTCTATTGAAACTATGTTTAATATTACAGTAAGATTACCTCTTATGACATAAGAAATCATATTAATACAATAAAAGGACATACTTAAAAACGTGATTAAATATGTCAGGAGCACTACTTGGTACAGATTAAATATTTTTATTAAAACACTGGCAAAAGAAATCAGTTTGGCAAATAACCAATTAAAAGTCATGGTGAGTAGAAATTTAGGATTATTTACTGTAGTTAAAAAGTGACAATTGCAGTTTACTCCTATCTCCACTGCTATGTGTAGTGTAACATTAGAGCAGAGAGAGAGGGGGGCAGGACTGCTGCAACTCTGAATTTGTGGCAAATCTGCGTGACATCACCACACAATGGTTTATTTACTAATTACCTTTAGAGCTGTATTATTCCTCTGGGAATCTGGAGAGAGGTATTTTTTCTGGGGCAAAACAGAGCTGGACCTGCGTCCCGTTCCGCTGGCCCATTAAAAAAAATGCAGCATGCATACACGCCAGCCTCCGCACATACATGTCGGTGTTCACGCATGTGCATGTAAGTACTGCTATTTTTATTATTTTGAGTGCTGAGAAGGCTGAGAATTTGTACTTAACTACATAACTTCAAAATGACGCTACAGTGTACTATATAAATGCTAAAGGCTGCAGGCTGAGTTATACAGTATGACTCACTCATATTATAAGGGAAAATGTAACTCCTACTGTAAATGATAAAGATATTAGAAGTCACTGAGTGGTGTGACCATATAAAGGCACAAGGCTGCAGGCTACAGGGAACTCTGAGTATCACTCATGTATTATAATGGATAATGTACCCCCTTCTGTAAATGATAAGCAAACATATATATTTAAATGCCTATTGGTATGCATCTTATAAGATGCATTATTAGTTTTCCTTTAGCGCAAGCCCAGGAATTAAAATGTACTAACTTTTGTATTTGTTTATGACTTATAATGGCAGATTTACTAAGGGTTGAAGTGAATATTCAAATTAAATTAGAATTTGTAAAATCGGATTTTGAAGTAATTTTGGGCGACTTTTTTTTAATTGAAAATTTTCAAATTTTAAAGTACTGTCTCTTTAAAATTCTTCTAATTCCACACTTCGCCACCTTAAAGCTGCCGAATTGCCATTTTAGCCAATGGGGGACCCCCGAGAATCCTAATCGAACGAGGCATTCGAATGAATCAAACTATTTTAATTTGATCAAAAATAGACCTATCTGGTCCATTTTCAATCGAAAATGGCTTTTAAAAAAATTAGATGGTCGAATTTTAAAGTTTTTTAACTTCGAAATTTGACCATTAGTAAATCTGCCCCTAATGTATAATTTCATTTATATATACACACGTCCTTGAACAAGCCACACACAAGACTTATAAATCAGCAAAAATTTATAATGAACCCAACACTAACGTTTCGGCCGTTGCATCAGCCTTTCTCAACTTTTGCTGATTCATAAGTCCTGTGAGTGCGGCTTCTTCATGGAGGTAGATTTTCTATGGTAGCGAGCACCCAGACATGAGGAGGCAGATTTACAAAATTTACGTGAATTATTTGAAGTTAGACCGAATTTAATATAAATGATTTGAATATTCTAATAAAATTTTATTTGAATATTTGAATATTCGATGGTCAAATACTTCCCCTACCACCTACTTCGCCAGGATCAATCTACCGAATTGGGAATCATTAGCTGAGATCGGATATAAAAAATTCAATCGATCGATTAAAATTTATTCGAATATTCGATCGATCAAATTTTTTATATTCAATAGTTCGTTCGTTCGATCGAATTGCGGTAAAATCCTTCAAATTCGATAGTCGAATTCGAAGGATTTTACTTCCCCACTATTCCCATGGTCGAATTTTGATTTATTTTTTTAAATTCGACCATTAGCAAATCTGCCCGGAAATGTCTCGAAAATCGAGAGTGCTGATGCTCCTGAAGTCATCTAAACCCCCCATTAAAGTGTTAGCAGAATCTATAATCAAAGCATCACCTGGCAGGACATTCCACAATCTCAATTATAATACAAAGGGTTATTTTCCTCAAGTCTTTACTCCTGGTGAAGATGTCTTAAAAATGCCAAAGTTGATAGTCTTTCCTCTTGGTTTCCTTTTACCATTTGCAAGTCTTTGCATTCTTCCCAGCTCATTAATATTATATTAAGAACTAGGTCCTAAAACTGGGTACACCCTCTTGCTTTATTATCTTTTTTATCAAATTAAAAAATGTGCAGCTTGTATGGTTGGATAGATTTTTGCATGCTTTTTTAGCCCAGCTAAGATGATCCAGCTTAATTTAAAGCTAGTGATGGGCAAATTTATTTGCCAGGGGCGAATTCCCGCAATTCGCAAAATGCCAGCAAAAATTTGCCAGGGAAAAATTCACTAGCGTAAAAAAAAAAAAAAAGAGTCGTGCGTCGAAAAGGACACGACGAAAACGATGTGACGCGTTAAAAACGACGCGACACGCGGCAAAAACGCGCCGCGACTTGTTTCACAAATTTTTTCGCCAGTTCGCGAATTCCGCTGGAAATTCGCAAATTTTCTGCGAAACAGGGTAGATTCGCCCATCACTATTGAAAGCCCTAAATGTGTTTTTTTTTTTACCTCAATGCTATCAAACCAAAGAAGTTTTGCTTTGTCACATCTTTCCCTATTACCTAAATGCTCCCACACACTAGTGCTGGAGATGCATTCAGTATTATTACATTTTTCAAGATCCAAATGTTATTTAGCTTATACACAAAGTGCTAATGTAGGTACACATGACAGATGTCAGGTATCAATACTGGAAAAACTGGACACTCTGGGTCCTTTTTCAAGCCAAAATAACCAAAACAAAGGAATAAAGAACAAGAATTTCTCATATTTAAAAATCACCTGTTGATGAACATCAGTAGTGATGGGCAAATCAGACCCACTTTGCTTAACAAAAATTCATGAAACAGCTGAAAATGTGCCAAATGTATTGAAGTCAATGGGAAGTTTTTCACAACACAATTTTTCATACTGTGCAATATTTTCCTATCCATTAAAGTCTCTGGGTGTTTTTTTTTTCCTCAGCTATGAGAAAATATTTGTAAATACTTATTCTGTATGTATACTTTATGGGCTTAAAAAAACATTATTTTTACACTACAGTTTTAGTGTGCTACTGAATTTTAGCAAATTTTGCATATTCAAAGACCTGTTAGTTTTTTCTGACTTTACTCACCCATTAATATAGTTGATGTCTGGAAAACTGAAATCTCCTGTAATTACAACTTGAGGGCTTCATTTGTAAAAGTAGCCATTATGCTCTTCAATTATACTGGGAAGTTTTTAGCATTCACTAATGATACTTTGCTTAGTAATCTTTAGTTCCTCTTAAAGCCATCTAAACTTACAGGCCACTCACATTTTGTCACACCAGGGAGCAAATTTACTAAGGGTTGCATTTTGAAGTGAAGAAACTTAGAAATTCGACCATCGCATTTTGTTTAAAGGGTTTTTTTTTATCAAAAATGGACCTATTTTGATCGAATAGGTCAGTTTTTGATTGAATAAAAATCGTTCCAATCGAACTATTTGAACAATTTTGCTTTTCCTAGGACGAAGAAGAAATTTCAGGACAGGTTCTATCTGGTCCCCCATAGGCTAAAATGGCAAATCAGCAGCTTTAAGGCAGTGAAGTGTTCAATTCAAAGGATTTTTTCTATTCAAATCGAATTTTGGCCTATTCGATAGTCGAAGTAGCTCAAAATTACTTCGAAATTCCAATTTTTAAATTTGAATTTTATTAGAATTTTCACTTTGACCCTTATTAAATGTGCCCCCAGGTTTCAGTAATACTTTCCTAATTTCCTGTTTATGCACATCAAAAAAATAATTGGGACTTTTCCCATTAACTTACAGTATATGCAACCTCGACAGGTCTGAGATACTGGATTTTCAGATTCAGACTTTTCCATCCTCTGGATTTAATAAACTCTGAAAATATTTTGATTTTTTTTAAAAATCCAATTTTATAAAAAAAAAAATCAAGATTTTTTCGTGATTTTTGCATGCAGAGTTAGTAACCCCCTCTGTGTGTTAGAATAAATATACTCATACCTTAAACTTATAATGGTAAATGCTTGGGCACATATTTAAATACAAATCTAACATAAGGAATGCAAAGAGAGAGAGAGAGCAAAAGGAAGGTACGAACAGTAAAAATTTAAGCTTTAACACTTTCTTTAATACAGTCAACATCCTTGAATAGACTCTGAATTTACATACATTATTGCTTTCTTCCACAGTGATCTAGAAGGCTACCTGTGGATTTTTTTATTGGATATTGCAGTATTCATGCAAACATAAGTAATCATCATGTTATAGCAATTAAAGGTCTCGGAATTCTGGCAATATCTTGAAGGCCTAGAGAGTATGGTGGTAAAATATCGACAGTGGGAGAGAAATTAATCTGAGGAGTTCAGAGGAAAAAAGTTTAATTAAGTAAACTTTCAAATGTGCATCATTTTAGTTATTATACTATACAGTATACTCTTAAAAGAAATTTTAAGAAGATTATTTATCAAACTGAAAAAGAAACTAAAATGTTCCCAAAGCTTGCTATGATTATATTAGTTAGCCAATAATGGTATCACCTTTATACCATTTTGTTATTTTTTATTTCAGAAGGGTTGACCAATAACATTTTTACAGGCTAACACGGTACAGCAACTTTACCTGCATTTATTTGTAGTGATGGGAGAATTTATTTGCCAGACATGAATTCGGTGGGCATTTACGTATTTTGCCACCTGAACATTTTTAGTGAAACTGCTGCAAAAATTAGCTGCAACAAAAAAGTTTTGCATTTAAAAATTGTCAATTGGGAGCTGTCCTAGGCAAAAAGTAAACTAATTATTCAATCCTAATTTTTAAAATAATTTTGAGCTTATCAGCCCATTACTAATGATAAAGGTAGTCACATTTTTCCCCCTGGTTTTATTCAATATTTTTTATTTGGATTTTTTTTTTAATAAATAAGGTTAACTGCTGTAAGTATGATGACAACAATGTTAAGATTACTGATTCTGCTAGCTTAACTAGATTGCATTTTACATTTTTACATTTTTTTATTGATTTAAAAACCCATTATTTATACTTTTGCCTAATGTCAAAAAGCTCTATGGTAACAATGACTAATATTGATAGTACAGTATTGTCATTGTCAAACCATAAACCTAAACCTTTGGAACTATTACTGCCACAATTATGCAATATAGAATGGAATGTTTTTTCTTAGAAATACAAGAAATAGAAATCACTATAATAACCTATAAATAGGTAGCAACCATCATTCAGTTATGGAAATAAGAAAGTAGAGGAAAGTAAAGAATTCACTTGGCACAGATTTAGTAGCAGCCACAATGGGTAAATTGGCCAATAGTTTTATTTCATCAGAGATGTGTAGAATGGTAATAAATTAGAAAGTTCCAGTTTCCATAAATAGGCCATCTACTGTATAATGAGTTGTTTCTTCTCAATCTAACCTTTTGATCATAAGGCTGAGTAAGGTGAAAAGAAAAGCAGATGGAACACAGACTTCTACTAGGGGTAGGCAGACGAGGAACCTGCCTAGGGCACAATAATGGGGGTGCTGGGAAGGTACCTGTTAAAAGTTTTTCTGCCTACCCCTAGTCCCTGTTTTCTACCATCTACTGCACTCCCTTCCCTCTCCCAAATTCTTCCCTCTCCCCTGTTTATCCCCTTGTGAAATGGCAAAAAAATTGTGAAACGAATCGAAGTCAATGGACGTCAACATTTTTTTACACATGAAAATACATTTTTTCTTATGGGGTTTTTTTTTTTAAACTTTTATTAATATTTTTATTTTCTG
The DNA here is from genome assembly GCA_024363595.1 of Xenopus borealis. NCBI lineage: Eukaryota > Metazoa > Chordata > Amphibia > Anura > Pipidae > Xenopus > Xenopus borealis. The sequence goes on from CM044444.1 coordinate 77,622,175, forward strand.
TTTTAACTGCTTTGTAGTGATGCCTAATACAAACAATAAACATATTATCTTAAGTAGACAATTTGAGGCTCAGTCATCAAGAGACAACAAAATTGTTACTCTGACCTAGACTTCAGTCAATGGTACAGCTGTTCAAACACATTGTTGGCAATCTCAGAAAAAAGAACCCAAAGCAGTTGGCATTTACTTTTTATATTAGTCAGAAGGTACAGCAGAGGACCACATTTGGTGGGCCCAAGTGGTGCAGTTCAAGAGGGGGAAGGGGTCTGAAGGTTTTAGTTGTCCTTTAATGATTTTTAAGCACCTGCATTTGTTTAAATTAGTAAATTCAAATGTCTATTGCTACTTTATGACATGCTCCAGTCACTAAATTTTAATAGGGAATGGAAATATATTATGAATAATATAAGAAAAATCATTTAAAAAACAGAACAAAATGAACATACAGTAAATTAACTAAATGTGTAAATAGCAGCCATTTCAAACTCAAATGACATGTTAAAGGGAGCTCATAGGGGCCAAAAACACAATAGAGAACATATAATAACATATGAGGTTGAATACAAACCTCTTTATTTCATTATCTAAATTATTAGAAGGGTCTGGTGGTGGAAAGTACTGAAAAAGGGAGAGTGAGCCACATGAAGCCCCAAAACACCACTTTGCATGTCTGATGTACAGTATAATTATTGCAACATGTATTTTATACATTCTATTTATTGTATGAATAATTTGTTTATTTTTAAAATGTTGTTTTATTGTTTCTTTTTTTCCTAGCTGTGCACAAAGTGGAAATGCCAGGCGTAACAACCATCAGAGGAAGATAAATCAGCAAGAAGAAAGTTGTCAAAACTTGACTGACTTTACTCCAGCCAGTGTTCCCAGCAATATGGATATATTCACAGCATACAATGAAACCCTTCACTGCTCCCATGAATGCATAAGGACACCTTTACCTGTATACACAGATGAGGCTTTGCACCAAACTGGAGCATTTAAGACCACATTCAATGGCAATAGGTGAGACAGATATTCAGTAATAATGCTTTATATTTGCACATACCTTAGCTTTGTGTGAATGTCTAAATAGATATAGAAATAGATGGATAGTTCTAGTTGATCCAGAGGATGATTGAAAGTCGTAATCTGAAGCTCCAATTTTCCTCAGAAGGGAAAATAAATCCTCCCGTACTCCAGAACAGCAGTAAAAGCAGTCTCTGGATGTAAGTTTTACTGAAAAGAGGGAATGTAATAAAATTGTAAAAAAGTGTAAAAAAAATATTCACAATATGAAAAGTTATGCCTTTGAGCAAATAAATTTTCCTTTGCATTAATTTAATATAGTATTGGAAAACCAGAAACTGTTTAGCAACCTCTTCAGACAGTGGAAGAAGATTTGTGAATTTTATAGTTTGTGCCAGTGCACAGTGAATATACAGGTATGGGATCCGTTATCTGGAAATCCATTATCCAGAAAGTTCTTAAATACAGAAAGGCCATCTCCCATAGACCCAATTATAATCAAATAATCCAAATTTTTAAAAATAATTTCCTTTTTATCTATAATAATTAGGGATGCACCGAATCCACTATTTTGGATTCAGCCGAACCACCAAATACATTGTAAAAGATTCGGCCGAATACCGAACTGAATCTGAACCCTAATTTGCATGTGCAAATCAGCGAGAGGAAGGACAAAAGCCAGGTGCGCACGAAGTGCGTGTCAAATTTCTTTTTTACTTCCTTCTTTTGTGACGAAAAGTCACATGAATTTAAGAATTCAGATTCAGTTTGGCCAGGCACAAGGATTCGGACAAATCCTGCTGAAAATGGCCGAAAATGTTTGAATACCGAAGCAAATCCTGGATTTGGTGCATCCCTAATAATAATAAAACAGTACCATGTACTTGATATATATACTTAATCTTTATTGGAAGCAAAACCAGCGTATTGGGTTTATTTAATGTTTACATGATTTTCTAGTAGTCCCGAGCATTCTGGATAATAGGTCCCATACCTGTTATAAAAGTTTGCACTGAAAAATTTGTTATATTTTCTCCCAAAAATTATGACACCTTCAAGCACTTCTTAAAAGCACAAAATTTAAATTCACAATGCTTGAATAAAATTTGCAATGCAGTTTAAGGAATGTGAATTTTTATTATTAGTGCAAATTGTTTTTCTCTTTGTGACTTTTGGTACATTTAGGGCAGATTTACTATATCCATGAGAATGATTTGAAATTCGATCGAAATTTGAAATATTTTTTTTGTATCAATTTTTCAAGATTCAATCGAATCGAATGATTCGAATAGATAGAATAAAAATCTATTCAATCCTTCAACCATTCGATGGTCGAAGTACTTGCCCTTTAAATTTTTATTCGATTGCCTACTTCGCCAGATTAAACCTACTGAATTGCTCTATATATATCCCTATGGGAAGCTCCCATAGGATTTTGGTAAGTTTTTTGATGGAATAAAAAAATTCGATCAATTGGTTAAAATCGTTGGAATCGATCGATCTAATTTTTTTATTCGATCGTTCGATTAATCGAATATTGTTAAAACCCCTCGAATTCGAATATCGTTTTGATAAAAATTTGATGGTCGAATTCAAGGGTTTTTTAACCCTCAAATTCAACCCTTAGTAAATCTGCCCCTAAGTTTAGTAACCCTATATTTACTCACTAGCTAAGGCTAATGGAATGCTCACTTAAAATAAAATTAATTCTAAGAGCAAATTAATGTATTTTTTTATTATACCCTTAGGGGCAGATTTACTAAGGGCCGAATTTTCGAGGGCTATTTGCCCTCGAATTCGACCCTTCTACGATTTCCAAATATAAATTTGAGTTTTTGGGCGCTATCGATTTTACAAAAAAAACGTTCAATTGTTCAAAAAAATCGTACGAATCAAATGATCGAAGCTCGAAGTGGCCAATGATTGAAGTGGCCAAATTTGCACATTTGAATATTTGATAAAACCGTACAATCGTTATTCGATCGAATTCGATCGAATATTGAATCCTTCACACAAATTTAGTAAATCTGCCCCATAGTTTATATTAATTCTAGCCTTGCATGATGACATTAGCAGAGTTTAAGAAAAACAAAAACAATAATGCATACAGCATGGCAACCCTGCTCTTCCCCCACAAGTCATACTGTATCTTGTGCATTAAATAGAAATTTCCCAAAACATTTAAATATTCAGATTAATCAAGGGTCCAAGTGAAAATTCGAATTAAAAAATGTTAATTTCAAAGTAATATTTGGGTATTTCGACTATCAAATAGACCAAAATTTGATTTGGTTTGAAAAAAATTTGATTGGAATTGAAAAATTCGACTATTCGAAAATCGAAGTACTGTCTCTTTAAAAAATTCTAAATCAAACCTTTGCCACCTTCAGCCAAATTGCTGTTTTAGCCTATGGGGGACTTATTATAACCTTTATGGAGTCTTTTTGAAATTTTTGAGAAATCAATTTTTTTGGAGGAAATCTTTAGATTGAAAAGTGACCTATTTGATCGGAAATGGTCCATTTTCAATCGAAAAAACATTTAAAATTTTTTTTCACTTTTTTTCATTGTTGACCCTTGATAAATCTGCACGCAAACATGGGTATGTAATATATTTTGAAAGACCTATGTGGTATATTTTCCCTTTAAATAGAATTAATACCTCAAAATACACAGAAAACAGAAGCAACAAAATGCACAATTTTTTTAACAGAGGAGCATTAGACAGTAAATAAATGTGGTTTCTCATTAAATTAAGTAATATTTAAAAAGAAAAAAATTGTTGTTTCCATTATTATTGTTAGGTTTTATTACAGCCTGTCTCGAAAGAGGAGGTGTTTAGACTGAATCTAACGGTGTGATCAAAATTTCTAACCTCTTGACTGCACTTTTACACAGTTTTAAAACAATTGTTATTTTAACCAGTATTGACTGACTGGGCAAAAAAAGGAAATGTTATAAAAATGTATATTCAATTAACATGGACATTTATGGGGGAAGGTAATAAAAGTCGCAAAGAGCAAAGCAATTTTCACAATTAAGAATAATAATATGCATTTTGCAATGTAATTATCATGCTTAAACTGTTATTGTATTGAGAATTTTTAAGATGTTACTGTTACCTTCATTTTATTACATTACCCCATTAGTATATATATTTTGTACATTATGACTGGAGTGTATGTTTATAATATTTATTTATATTTCCATAAGTTGTATCTGTTAATTGTACAGCCGTTCATGTCCAAGAACTACTCTGTGGAGCCTAGTTACTAACATTGACACATTTTTTTATTTTTTACATAAATCTTTAAAAGTTTGTGTTTTTTTCTATATTTCTTTAAAGCTTTAAGAATTCAAGATTTATAAAGGGACTGATTTATCAGCCCCTTCATAAATCTGTGTGAGGAAAATGCAGGGAAAAAACATGGAAGCGGAAAAAATGCACAAATATTTTCTGAAACCTTGAATAATCGGAATTTATTAAAAGAAAAGACATGAAAAGTAGCCTGAAAAAACTCAGCAAATAGTAATGGGTGAAACGGGCGCGTTTCGCTTCGCAGAAAAATTCGCGAATTTCCAGAGAAATTCGAGAATTTTTCGCCGATTCGCAAAACGTCATTTTTGACGCGCGTCGCTTCCGACGCGTCGCGTCATTTTCGGCGCGTGACTCGTTTTTGCGCGGCGAATTTTTTGTTGCCGAATTTTTTTTGCAGTTTCGCGAATTTATTCGCCAGCGGTGAATCGCGGGAATTCGCCGCGAATTCGCCCCTGGTGAATAAATTCGCCCATCACTATCAGCAAATAAAAGCTGGCAAGGGTGTATACATGTCAGTAGGAATGTTCAACAACTTTAGTTATTTATTTATCGCTTTGTTCCTTAAATACAAAAAGTATGAATTATAGAAATTATACCTTTATTGGCTAACAATAAAGGGCAGATTTTTGAAGGGTCGAAGTGAAAATTCAAATAAAAAATTTCGAATGTCGAGTTATTTTTGTGTACTTCGACTAGGGAATAGTCCAAATTCAATTCAAATTTGCAAAAAAGTTTTAATTTTGAAATTTATCATGTACATGTCTCTTTAAAAATTCAAATTCGACCATTTGCCATCTAAAACCTGCTGAATTGCTGTTTTAGCCTATGGGGGACTTCATAAAACATATATGGAGTCAATTTGTGCACTATGAAAATTCGAAGTTTTTTTTTGGGAAAAATCAATTGTTTCGAATTTAATTAAATACCCACCTATTCGAAAATGGACCTATTGGATCGGAAAACAATTAGACTTAATTTTGGTTGGTCTTTTTTAATTCAAAGTTTTTGCAGTTCGAAATTTGAGCCTTGATAAATCTGACCCTAAAAATACAGTGTAACTTTTCAGAATACCAAGGCCCCTTTGTCTGGCAAATACAAATGAAAGCTGGAAAGGCACAGTATATATACTGTTAGATTATTGATTAATCATGGGTAATCAATTAGTAAGTTACAGATAGATAGAGATAAATTATACAGATAATAAAAATAACTAGGGTAGGTTGTTAATGGTTCAGGTGTCTGGATTCAGGTCACATAGTGTGATATGACTCTAGGTGACCTGTCTGGACTATTTACAACCCACCCTAATTAATTTTATTATATGTACAGTTTATTTACACTATCTAACTTCCTTATGCATTGCCCATACCTTTTATGATCTAACAGTATATATACTGTGCCTTTTCAACTTTCATTATTATTTTGGCTGAAGAAGGGGCCTTGGAGCTTGCAATGTATTTTTATTGCTAGTCAATATAGGTATCACTTCTACAATACTTTTTGTATGTATTTGTTTTTTTATTTGTTATGTTTGCTACTGGCTAGCATGATACCACATTTTTCTCAAAAAATATATCTCAAATATTTGGGATATATTAAGTGTAAAAACAATGAAAGCCTTTAATTCCAAACTTTACCTGGTAAAGGTTGTTGAGGATGCTGTAGAAGTCAATGGGAGGTGTGCTAATACTATTGGACTATTTTGAATGTTGACTTCTGATTTTTTTTACCACGAATTGTCCAGCATTCAGGGTTTTTTCAGTGCTTTTTTTTAACTTGTACTTTTTATAATCTGAACTTTTAAAGTTCAACTGAACTTAGAATTTGTGAGTTTTCCTGTGGTTTCAAAAACCTTGAAAACCACTAAAATCCAACCTTTAATAAATAAGCCTCTATGTTTTAGAGGTATTCATATTTTTTAGAATTATCCAATGAGGTTTTTTTTCTGTATTTTTTCAAATTCAAATCTTTTAATAAATTCCATGGCATTCATGGTTTTAGAGAAAGTGAGTTTATTCATGGCTTCACAATATCACTAAAATGAGACTGTGGATAAATGGGCCTCTCTGTATGAATGTGTCAATTCAATCAAAACCTATACAGTAGGAGCATGCTTATGTAATCATCATTGTTCATTTTAGATACAGATCATTGGAATATTGTTGGTAGAATGCATTGACAAAATATAACTATGTTTCTACAGTGTATATATATATATATACACATATATGTATATATATATATATATATATATATATATATATA
>CM044444.1:77628927-77694927 GCA_024363595.1 Xenopus borealis
TATATATATATATATATATATATATATATATATATATATATATTGCTATCACTTTCTTGATCAACAATTTGGACAGCAAAGAAGCTCTATAATAAAACAAAGCTAGCCTGAAATACTCTCTTAATTTATGGTGACAATTGGTATTTAAGGTGACAATTGGTCTCTAAAAGAAATTTAATATATATTTTTAGTATACATGTATATTAAAAAAACATTCCTTAAAAGTGATGATTTAGGGATTTATAATAATGTGTATCGGAGTTTGATTAGATTAGAGGATTTCAATGTATTAAAGTAGATTTATTTTGATGCTAAACTGTATGAGATTTAGGGGTTTATCAAGCTCTGAATTTATCTCAGTATTTTCTTTTACAAACTCTGAGCATATCTGCACGGGTTTCTTGGGCTTAATTTTATTTGTGGGATAAACTTTCTGTGATTTTTCCGATTTTTCCGATTTCTTTTCCAAAAACCACAAATTTTTGGGATTTCCCCCCCCGAAAGCTCTGATAACATTGTGGAATTGCACGTATAAAAAAATCAATGTAACCTTGGCAGGTTTGAAATGTCAAATTTTAATAATAATAATATTATATTCAGAGTTTTTCATCCTCTGGGTTTAATAAATCATGAAAAATTTGTGATTTTAAAAAAGATCTATTTTTAAAAAACACACAAGTTTTTCCCCCTAATAGTTACATACATTTTACCAGTCTACTTGCATAATTTTGCACATTTATGTGCTTTAAGGACTGAGCCCCAAAATTACACTGCACAATCAAAAAAACCAGGGTTATTACAAAATAATGTATTCATCCATTGCGTTAATTTCCTTTTTTATCCAAGACAGTCATTATTTGCTTTAGTAGCCTCTGAGTGATCAAAGTGATCAAAGTGCATAAAGAACCTCATTTGTCAGTTTGCTGCTTGTTCTTCATGGAACTTATATATTTTTTTTAAAAGTAAATACAATGCACACTTCTAGGTTATTAATAGTCAAATTAAAAAGAAAATACTAGGAGCAGATCCCACTCGTCCAATTAGAAAAAGTTTCTTTTACCACCATGCTTTGTATTTGATCCATCAGTTAGTTTTTAATCCATGAGCAATAATTATGTTCCAGGTCAATATTCCTTTATTTAATCAGTAATTCATGTGTGGCACTATATCAGATTCTTTAGCAAAAGCTAGCTTGCAACCACAGCCACCCGAATGTCTAGGTTTCTGCTTACATTTGTTGGCTAATATATATTACTTACAGATTCTGCTACTGTATCATATGCCTTGGCAAAATCTAAGTAGCTACTGCTATCTCAATATATATAGGCATTTGTCTGGAAGATCTGTTACTGTTAGTATTATCATTTAAAATTTATTTAAATATCTTATACCTTAGCTTCTCCACCACTGATGTAAATTTAACAGGCCTATATTTTTCAGGCTTAGAGTGGAATCCTTTTTTTGTATAATGACACCATCAATTATCAATTAGTCAATCTCTCAGGAACATGTCATAACAAGAAGTCCCGGAAAACCACTCTTGGACCATTGTTTACCTTCACATGTTCAAATATCTTTGTAGACAAACAAAAGTAAAACATTCAGATATTCTGCTTTTTCCTTCTCTTATCAACCAATTTACAATGTTGTGATACTTAGGGGCAGATTTACTAATGGTCAAATTTAGAAGTGAAAAAACTTCAAAATTCGACCATCTAATTTTTTTTTTGGGGGGTCACTTTCGATTGAATATGGCTGTTTTCGATCTCGAATTCCTAGTATTACAAAAAAAAATTCAGGACGATTCTAGGAGGTCCCCCATAGGCATAAATGGCAATTTGGCAGATTTAAGGTGGTGAATAGTCGAATTCGAAGGATTTTTAAAGGACCAGTACTTCCAAATTTGAAAATTTAAATTTTTTAATTTTTTCAATTCGAATTGAATTTTGGCCTATTCGATAGCTGAAATAGCCCAAAATTACTTCAAAATTAGAATTTTTTCAATTATAATTTTATTCTAATATTCACTTCGACCCTTAGGGTTCCACCCCTTCATGCTTAATTCTTTACTGTTTAAATATTGGATTTATTTACTTGTCACTTCAATAGCTCCATTTTCTATTTTATCATATATAAGTGCTTTTTGGCATGCTTACTACTATATGCTTACTATATTCTTAATATCTTAACACTGATTTAGGGGCAAATTTACTAAGGGTCAAATTTCGAAGTGCTAAAACTTCAGCCACCAAATTCAACTATCAGAGTTTTTTTCTATTTGGCCATTTTCAATTGAAGTTAAATCGTTCGATCGTAGAAATCATTTGAAACAATTGATTTGAATGATTTAATCAATCGATTGAACGGTTTTAAAATTAGGAACTTTGGCTATGGGTTCTAGGAGGTCCCCATAGACCAACATAGCAATTAGGCAGGTTTAAGGTGGTGAATGGTCGAATTGAAGTTTTTTTAAAGGGACAGTACTTCGAAATTCAAATTTTCAAAATTTTTCAATTCGAGTTGAATTTTGGGCTATTCGATAGTCAAAGTAGCCAAAAATTACTTAGAAATTTTAATATTAAAATTAAAAAAATTCACTTTGACCTTTATTAAATGTGCCCCTTAGTATCTTTAATATTAAGGGGCACATTTACTAAAGGTCGAAGTGAATTTTCGAATAAGATTCAAATTTTTTAAATTCATTGTTAGTTTTAAAGGAATAGTTCAGTGTAAAATGAAAACTGGGTAAATAGATAGGCTGTGCAAAATAAAATATGTTTCCTATATAGTTAGTCAGGGAAAAATGCAAACTATAAAGGCTAGAGTGACTGGATGTCTAATATAATAGCCAGAATCCAACTTCCTGCTTTTCAGCTCTTTAACTTTGAGTTAGTCAGCGACTTGAAGGGGTGACACATGGGACATAAATGTTCAGTGAGTTTGCAATTTATCCTCAGCATTCAGCTCAGATTCAAAAGCAACAGTTATGGCTCCTGTGGCCCTCCCTCAAGTCACTGATTGGTTACTGCCTGGTCACCAGGGTAACCAGTCCAAGAGAGCTGAAACAGCAGGAAGTTGCATTCTGGCTATTATATTAAACATCCAGCAACTCCAGCCTAAATACATTACATTTTGGCTAACTAACTATATTAAAAACATTTTTTATTTTGCACAGCCTATCTATTTTCCCAGTTTTTATTTTTATACTGAACAATTCCTTTAAACTGTTTTATGTGCAAAGGGATTTCCTATTGTAAGTAGATGAAGATGAAATTTGAAAATTAGAAAATCCTGAAATTTGAAAGATCAGAAGAAAATAATTATGTTGTTTTTAACTGAGCACTCAATGTAAACCCAAACTGTTTATATGTGAAAGAGATATTAGGTGTTACAGTAACACAGGAGAAAAAATGATCCAGTCCAGTCACCCATAATAAGCGATACATTTCTTATAACATCTGGTTGTAGACCAATAAAAATAAATACAAACCAGATGCTATTAATAGTTGTATTGGAATAGTTTAGCACCTATGCTAGTGAAACATCCATAGGGGTGAACTAAGTGCCAAAGCATATTAGCAACAGACTTAAAAAAAACCTTAAATTTAAATTACCAGTCTAAATATTTAAAACCTTTGGTCATTTAACTTTTATTTATTTTAATCCAGAATTATTTTATAGAAATATAAATTCTATATATCCTCACTGAGCTCATATTCTTACTTCAATGTCAAAACTGAAGATATAAGACTACTGGGCTACCACTTCACAACATTATCATTTTTAAAAACCTATGGTTTTTTTTGTTTTTTTAAGCAATGCAGATTACATTTGACTTTCTACTGGTTTGTAAAGAATAAACACATGTTATATATCCATTTCCAGGTGTAAAAGAAATAGAATGTACTTTTTGTACTTGATTTGTAAGTAATGTCCAAAGAATTAATCGTATGTGGAATAATGTGATGTTTAGGGTCTGACATTCCCTTTAAAAAAAGCAGAAGCTTAAACAGTGTTATGGAAAGTTAATGGAGCAAAGATTCATATCTAAATAAAGTCCATCAAGAACATATACTGAGCACAAGAAACTACTATGACCACTGCCACAAATTGCAAGAATTTTGTGAAACAGCTAACACCATTACAGCAAACTTTTAATAAGGTCTATGCTTAACATTTGTCTTCTATTATTATTATGTATGTATTTGAAAATTATTTTTAATTTACTCCATAAACTTGAAAACTCTATGCCTTGTATTTTTAAGTGCTATCTTTTGACATTTTAAAATATTTATGCATCGTTAAGATGTTATTTCCAGTACTTATCCTATGTATTAGACCCTTATCAATACCCCAAAATTGTTACTTATGTAAAGGAAGCTATTGAGTTTATTTTTAATGATTAGATAATATGCACAATATGCACTTAAGCACCTACAATATTGCTGGAGTACAGAATGTCCCAACACTGTTATATTTCTGCTGGGATAGAACAAATTCTACTGATATTTTTATCAGCACACTGGTATATCAGTGCACACAAACCTATCTTACATCTTTGTATGATCGAACGATTTAAATGATTTACACCAAAATTCTTCAATTTCTCAGAACTTAGAAAACATTTCAGGACAAGTTCTGTGAGGTCCCCCATAGGCTAAAATGGCAATTTGGCAGCTTTAAGTTGCCAAATAGTTGAAGTCAAAGGATTTTTAAGGGGCCAGTACTTTGAATTGTATATTTGTATTTTTTCAATTTGAAGTGAATTTTGGACTATTCATTAGTCAAAGTAGCCCAAAATTACTCCAAAATTTGAATTTTCACTTCGACCCTTAGTAAATCAGTAGTTATATAAGTACCCATATATAAGTACCCATACTAAACAGCTCCCTTTAGCCTTCATTATTTATTTATCCTGCCTATTTCCAGGCTGAAACTGAAAAAGTTGCCTGATTGTTGAGGCCTCAGGCCCTGACACCAAAAAAACTTGTGAGGTTTCAATTTTATTGTTGCTATTATTCAGTTGTTTTCTTTTTAGTTTCTCTTTTATTCATTAATTTCATTCATTAAAAAGTTATTGAACATTGCTTTATAATCATTCTGACTATATTATGCTAAAATTAATATCAAGGTGAACTACCTCTTTAAATCTCTTACCCTCTTAAAACTGATTTAGCAGTCAGAAATATAAACAGTCCTGGAACTGGTTGCTGTTTACCTAGGATTATATTACAAAACACGATCTTTTTTTTATTCATTTCTATGGGATTTTGAAAGGCGTATTTATCAATGGGTGAAGTGAAAGTTCATCCTTTGATAATTGCGCCTTTAAAAAGCCAATAGAAATAAATGGAGAGTGGTGGAATTTTACTCTAGTGGTGGAACTTCACTCTTAACTTCACTCTTTGATAAATATACCCCTAGGTTCCAGGAAAGGAGCTTGAGGTTCTTTTTGTTGATCAAGATAAAGTGACATGAATTATTGTGATTTACAGTCATTATTCATATTTTATGTCAATAATACATGCTATTTTTCCTAAAAAAATATGAAATATGGCTCTTCTGGTCTTTGTGAAATGCAAAATGGCATATATGTCCATTTGATTGCATTTTCCTCACATTAAGGAGTTATTTGGTAAAACTTTAATTTTTATAATTATTTTATTATAACAAATTCAACTAAACTCCCATCCACAATGTTGCCTTATTTATCAATAAAATAACAAATTCATTATGGGAAAAGACTCAATAAAATCTTGAAAAAATTCAAATTGTGCTAATTTTTTTGGATCTGATGCCCACAAACCATGAAAATATTTTGTTTCCCCTTTTACAACCCTGACCAGAAAAATTTGGGTTTCAGTCAATAATCCCTTAAGACTACACTAATTATTATACATATTAAATCTACAGATGATACTGGATCTATTCAACAGAAAATTCAAATGCTTTTCAGGAATATATATATATATATATATATATATATATATATATATACTGTTACATACTGAAGGTAATTTTAATAAATTTAGTGATGATAATAATAGCAGCAATAGTGTGGGTATAATTAAATTAAGCAAGTTTACAGGCATGCCACTTTGCTTTTTGTGACAATTAGCTATCAAATAGTTTCAATACTTCTTAAATGATATTCTTATTTAATAATATGGAACAAAATATACATTATCCATGAAAACATTTCAGAAATTACAAGGATAAAATATGCAATGAAAATATGAAGACTGTAATGAATGTTTAGAGCATGTAATTGCAAGGAAGATTTGTAGTGTTCTGAGACACAAAATACTCACCTGAATAAGAAATACAGAATTTTTTTTGTGGTAACTGTTGTTATATAGAGAGGACAATATGTGAAATGTTGATATGAGTTTAGGGGGCAGAACTAAATTCACATGAATTCACATGAGTGTGAATCGAATTTTCAAAAAGATTCAAATTTTGAACATGCAAATTAGGCAAATTCGACCATCGAATATTCAAATTTAATTTCATTAGAATATTCATAAATTTGATGGTCAAATACTTCCCCTTTAAATTTTAATTCGACCACCTACTTCGCCAGATTAAACCTACCGAAATGGGGATCCTTCCCTAAGATCGAATATAAAAAATTTGATTGATCGCTTAAAAATCATTCGAATATTCGATTTGAATTCGATTCGAATATTTAAAAGATCGATCGAATTTTCTATATTCGATCATACGATCGTTCGAATTGCAGTAAAATCCTTCGAATCCGAATTCGTAGGATTTTACCTCCCCACTATTCCCAAGTTCGAATTTCAATTTTTTTTCATTCGAAATTCGACCTTTAGTAAATCTGCCCCTAGGTGTATAATGTTCATTAGTCTGAAATTTGGTTGGAATTCCAACAAGCAATTGATTGATAAGAATTATGGATCTAACTTTATTCAAACATTCCCAGCAGTTTGATATACTGACCATTTATTAAATCCTCACTTAACTGCCATAAATGTTTTCAATGAATTGACACACAAAAGAAACTTGTGTCTATTTACCAGACCACCATTTTTGTTCACTTAGTTATAATCACTTAAAACTGTGGCCCACCTGGATCCTTACTCCTCCGTGCAAAAATATTTTTTTCCATACTGGAATTAATTAGAAGCTATTAAACTTAACTGAGCAGTAACTTAATACAACATAGAATATAAACAATGTAACAGGTTTCATTACAAATCCAATTTGATAGACATACTACATTTGCTTCATAGACAATTGTACAGGCAAATATATATACTATACAGTAGATTTATGGAGCTTTGAAAAGGAAATAGATATATTTTTTTTAATTCTGGAGAAAAAAATCCTAATCTTCCACACATGGCATTTCTGCTGCTACTTCTGCACAAAGTCTTAAGTGCAATGTATGCATTACTTTAGTTAATGATTATTCTAAATTTTAATTAGAATTTATGCTTTAATAGTTAAGGTTTGTAAATTGACTTTTCATGCAGACTAAACCTTGTGATGACAAAGGAGAAGAAATGAGATCATATCACTGGCCAGTGAAAAGAATTATGATATATATTAAAAACATGGGTCTGGGAGGACAATTACTGAATAAAAAGTAAAATATTCACTTTCTAGAACCAGATAATGTCTTTAAGCAGATTTTAACCATATTCAAGCAAGCAAGAATATTTCCTTTGAATATAATACCATATGTCAATGCCTTCATATTTTGATTACACAGGTGAAACTATAAAATGAGCTAAAAGGTATTTGTTAAAAATAACAATTTAGTTTATTCTTCAATATTTATATTCTTGTTATATCGTTTAGTGAATCAGTGTTAGGCTGTAATCATGTATATAGAATTATATTGCATTTTATTATAGGGAAAGTTGTCAACTGTTGGTGAGCAATCATGACTCCTGCATTTTAGGATATTTAAACACAATTAAATTTCCCACCTTAAATTGAAAGATTCTATGTCCTGATTGTGGCAACTTTCTTTAAATGAAGGATAAGCTTTAAGAATTTTTGTTGAATAGACCCTGGGATTATTGATTTTAAGTTTGAAATTGATGGCATGTCCAATTAATGATTGGCAAGAATTTTCAAACCATTTCACAAATGTACATTTATATTAAAATGTACCCCAGTAGTCTAAACTGGGTGATTGAACATTTTAAATTTTGTATTTTCTATTAAATATCATATTTGCATCTTTTTAGGCATTGTATGTTTGCATCAATTGCTTTTCTCATCTGTGTGCATGTCTCAATTGTAAAGTATTCATTGCTTTTCATTTGGCTTTAAAGTGATGCTTTGTGGGAAGCGTTAGCCTCCAAAAAGATCAATATTTGGAAGAAATGTGTCCTGTATCATATTTCTTTAAGAATTTGCTCTACAGATATAGCTTGTATTACAGATGACAATTTTAACAACTTATAAAATGCATACTTCACAACCAAAACACAGAAAGATTTAATGTTCTACGAATCAATTAATGAACTACCTAGACTGTTGTACAGGTTGGTTGCCTCTGTTCTGGAATATAAAAAACACAAACACATATACAGTAGCATACTCAGGGGCGATAGATCCCTATACTTCGTACTTGTTTTTGGCATTACGCTGGAACTTGGGTAGTATATACTAGTGTTCCCATTAATCTATTATGTATTATAAAATACTTCTGAATTCAGAATAGAATAGACAGATAAAAACATTTAAAAGAATTAAATGGCTATCTTTATAAAGTTGCCATTATTAACTAAACACAAACAAAATCATACAAAGATTTGATATGCCTATATACATTTATAATAGAAAATACAGTTATCTATTCAGTTACAAAAAACTTTTCCAATCTACCCAATTATTATGGTAACATATAAAGGAGAATTTCCACCCACCTCATTTAAGTGCATATTTTGCAGAAATTTGGCTAAATATTCCCAGAATTCAAATAACATTGCCTATAGATAATTATATAAATTATATTTCACAATTCACTTATTATAACATTTGATCCACAGCTAAGCATCCAATACATGTTACATTTTCTGTAAATATTCTTAAACTTTCTAAACTTTGCTCCTCATTTTTTTTTTTTTATGAAAACCTATACATTTGTATACATGAAACTATGATTGATCTTACATTACTCCCTATTAGCATATTATATAAAGCAAAAGATGTATAAGGATACAATATAATGTAATATGGAACTAAATAATATTTATCAAGCAAATTGTCAATAAGGTATATTTAAACAGATCCAAACTAAAAAAATTATAAAGTTTTAACACTATATAAATATCTATACATTGATATTATGTAACAAAATGTGCCAACATTCCAATACAGCATCATTTTACAGCGGTTTTTTTAATAAAATAAAGCTATTTTTGCTGCAGGCCTAGTTAGGCTTGCTTTTTATGTGTTACAAACAAGCACGCGCAAGCCTTTTTTTCTGCTCGCTGCAGACCCACTTCTTCAGATCGGCATCTAATACCCGTGGCCTTTGTGTCTGAGAAATGGTTTGAAATCTCCTGCTGACTGGCTGAAGTCTGTTTTTCTTCCTGAGGGCAGGGCAGACACCATGTTTCTATTTCCTGGTACGTACCACTCTTAAGAAAATATTCCATTTACCCCATATATTGCACCACATGTTTTCAAATATTTATTTTCATAGGATTGTGGTGATTTGTGTACAATCATGACCAAATGCATGTTGTGTGTTAAATAATTATATTTATTTCATAACTATAAACTAAACTGTAATCTACTGTTATCAGGTATGGGACCTGTTATTCAGGATCTCTGTCTTTTTGAATAATAGAGCTTCATGTAATTTGGATCTCCATGCCTTATGTCTACTAGAAAATCATGTAAACATTAAGGGGCAGATTTATCAAGGGTCAAAGTGAAAATTTGAATTGAAAAAAATTCAAATTGCTAAGTAATTTGTGGGTACTTTGAGTATCAGATAGGTCAAAATTCGATTCAAATTGAAAAAATTAAATTCAAATTTAAAAATTCAACCATTTGAAAATTGAAGTACTGTCTAAAAAATTTACTTTGACTTAAACCTGCTGAATCGCTATCTTAGCCTATGGTGGACCTCCTATAAGCTTTAAGTAATTTTTTGGGGGGAAAATTCAATTGAACAATTTGAACAATTTTAATTCGATCAAAAACAGACCTATTTGATCAAAAACAGTCAATTTTCAATCGAAAAAACACTTTTAAAATAAAAATTGATAGTCGAATTTCTAAGTTTTTTAACTTCGAAATTTAACCCTTGATAAAACTGCGCCTAAATGAAAGCAAGTTTTGCTTCAAATAAGGAATAATTATTTCTCAGTTTGGATCATGTTTAATTATTACAGAGAGAAAGGAAATCTTTTTTTTAAACCTTTGGCTTATTTTGATAAAATGGAGTAATGGAACCCATACCTGTACCCATACATTAATTTAAATAATTTTAAATGAGCTTAAATTTAGGTGTAATATTAAAAATAAATGTAAAATGATTGCACTATAACACATTTAAATTAGATAATATGCTATATTTTATGGTTTCACAACTCGCCAAACTTGTGTCAGTCAATTTTGCAGGAATATGATTAAAGTATTTTTTATTATAAAACAAAGATGATTCTCACGTGATGTTTTGAAACTAATGGTATGTTTTTAATTTGTTTTATATATTTTCTGTATAAAACTGAAACATATATGTTTCATATTGAAGATCTTCTTTTCACCTTTCCCACCTTGTTTTACTACCATGATATAAATGTGAAAACCTAATACACACCAAATAATTAAGTAATTTATAGCTCCTATATCAGAATAAGGGTTTTACGGTTATATTAATTGTAAAATCAGAGCCATATTCTATATTCTCTGCAAAAAGTGCTGATGTGTGTTGATTTACTATATTATTATTTTATATTAATACAATTAATAATTATGCTAATGACAGGACAAGAATGAAACAATTCCCTCAAAATGTAAAGTTGTATTTTTAATTTTTTAAGATATAAGATATGTTAGATATATTTTAGAGAGTAATAATCAAATATCCCAGAAAGACTGCTGTCTAATATATTATGGGGAAACCAAACCTGGTTAGGGTGAGAAGGACTAAAAGGAGCCAAAAAGCCCTTTACAAGCAATAGCATGCAAAGTGAAGCCTTCTGAAATCAGAAGGTATTTACTTGTCTCATGCCATACAAATAGCACTGCCTAGATATAAAAAATTAGAGTTTTTTTTCTCCCATAATGCATCATGGGCAGAGACATGTAAATCACTCCTTTATGTCCCTGTGGCCAACTATGCATACAGAACCACTGGTTTATAGCACAGATACAGCCTAATAGTTCAGAGCCATATATCCAAACTTGCAGACAGCCTGTTTTGATCTTGTTAGATCTCATCAGTGCAAGATATTGGAACATGGCTTCTGAGAGGTAGGATTTGGAGAGCAGCAAAAAGGAAAACCAAACCTGGTTAGGGTGAGAAGGACTGAAAGGAGCCAAAAAGCCCTTCACAAGCAATAGCTTGATGATAAATATATAACCCTACCACGATGGGGGCAATTGCAATGCACACCCATTGTCATCCATTTAAAATGGGTAATGCATCTATGAATATATCCACTCTTTGCTTATAAAATGCAGCTCGAACACCAGAATAAAAAAACTTCAATATGTTATTGATTTTATTTTATCAAAATTTTAATCCATATTATATAGATCAAAATTTCAGTCCTAGGGGCAAGTTTACTAAAGTGTGAAAATTCACCAGCAATGGCTCCACAGCCATTGCAGCACTTCGGCAGGCGAATTTTCACTAGCAATACTGTAGCAGTGTGAGCAAATCAAAGTGAAGATGCACTAGGGTTCAATTCTGCCTAGCGAAACTTTGTTAGAGGTCTTGCTCTCAAGCTGTATGGGGGAAACTGGTTGCACAAAAACTATTTTTTAAGACTTTTAAAGCCTATCACAGTGAAAAAAGGAAAATACGCCAGCGTTTTTTTGGACTTAAAAGTTTTTCCATTCAAAAAATATGAAATAAGTGACTGAGGGTTATGGAAGTTCTATTTACTCCATTGCACTTTGACTGAAAAGAGAGAAGTAGTGTTGAAGGAAAATCTTGAAAGGAGACGGAGCATAGAATCCACTGTCTGGGGTAATGCCGAAACCACTCTGGTCACGTGGTGTAAATCCATATACGGTAAAGGGGAAAGGCACATCTCCGGCCACCTATGTAGGCAGGGTTCAAGAAACACAATTGTAAAATTAAAACGTCCAATTTATTAAACTTCAGAATAAAAGTTTATACATACAAGGATGAGGCAGGCAGGGGGAAACTATACAAGTAACTTCATCAGAAGCTCACATCTTAGTGAATTTGTGGAGTAACATCCATTTGCCAGAGCGAAAATTTGCCTGGCATTAGAGTGGAAGTCCTAGCTATCCTTTGCTAGCGAAGTGATGTCTAGTTGTGATGTTAGTAAATTGCGAAGTCCCTGCTGGCGGTAACACTGGCACATCACTTTAGTAATTGCAGGAGATCAGTATGGTATTATAAATGGTGATACACAAATGGATAAACTTGGAAAAAGCTTTACCTGGAGTACAGCATGCATTGTTTTTCATATGCAGTACATGGCTTGAGCCAAGTAGCATTTATATTTAAAAAATGTACTCTATCTGTAAGCCACCCTGGCCCTGCATTATTTATTGTATTAAAAAAATGCAAAATGTAATTTTTAACATCTCTGCTGTTTTCCTCTAACTGGCAACATTACGCTGTAACATTGTTTTTAATACTGACCATTGACTCACTGCCTCCCATAGTAACAGGATTAGCTCCCTGTTGTCTAGCCCTTGATGCCTATATGCACAAACTTGTGAGCATGAATATATATCCACAGTTGGGTTCTGTATGTGGGTTGTGGAACAAAGTGTGGTGGTATAAAAAGCTTTTATACTGCTTCCCTAAGGCCTTGCCTTATGTAGATTGTATCGCAATAGCATGATGTGTGGCTCAGGTTTACCCCTGATCCTACCTTCTAGCTGCGATGTTGGTAATTTTCTTTGCAAAACACTGCATAGTGTTGATAAGTACACCTTTACATGGCAATAAGTAGGCATGCCTGATGGGCGTTTCAGTTCGTTCCACATCACTGGCTCTCCCAGCCCTTGTGGCAATCCCTACCTCTACAGCAGGGATCCCCAACCTTTTGAACCCGTGAGCAACATTCATGCGCGACTCGGTTTTTTTCAGCAAATTTTTGTTGGCAAATTTTTGCTGGTGTTTTGCGAATTTATTCGCCAGCGGCGAATCGCGGGAGTTCGCCGCGAATTCGCCCCTGGCGAATAAATTCACCCATCACTAATGAGGATGCATCTTCTATGTAGACTCATGTACTGTTTTCTGTTCCCAGTACAGTCTGCAGCTTCAGGACATTGCAACAAGTATTAATGTATTCTTGGTGATGTTTTTTTTTTGTCACATTTATTTGGTTCTACCAACACAAGACCATCATAGATTTTTCAATTCCTCCACAGAGATAATTTGATAAACTGATTTTGTAGTTGAACTTTATGCATCCCTTTTCGCCATTTTAAAAGTGATACCGTAGATTTTTTAAAAAATTAAATCTGTAGCTTAAGTGTGGCTCTGAAAATGCATAATTGTCTATAGTTGTAAAAAAATTGAACAGCATTGTACTATACATTTGTAAAACTTTACTTAGCATAGCTTCTTTAATTAGATATTTTCCAAGTTTATGAAGCAAGCATTGCAATATTGTATTTCTGATGATCTAGTATTCACTGCATAATGGCCTCCTTCCCAAATGAATACTGGGGGGGTAAAAAAGGGACATTTTATTGGGTCAGGGAAACAGTTTTTTTTTTTTAGCAAAAATCCAACATTTGATTTTGTAGTTGAACTTTATGCATCCCTTTTCGCCATTTTAAAAGCGATACCATAGATTTTTAAAAAAGTTAAATCTGTAGCTTAAGTGTGGCTCTGAAAATGCATTATTGTCTATAGTTGTAAAAAAACTGAACAGCATTTTACTATACATTTCTAAAAATGTAATTAGCACAGCTTCTTTAATTAGATATTTTCCAAATTTATAAAGCAAGCATTGCAATATTGTATTTCTGATTATCTAGTATTCACTGCATAATGGCCTCCTTCCCAAATGATTACTGGGGGGGGGGATTAAAAAAAGGACATTTTATTGGGTCAGCACAAATCCACTAAACTAAAATGAAAACAATTAAGGAAGAAATGTTTATGGATGTTCCAAATTTATGAATAAAAACACCCTATGGACTAGAACAGATTGCTTAAAAATCTTATAGAAAATGCCCAACACTTCCCCTTTAAATTAATTTAACTTTGTTTAGAAAGCTGTATCTGCTAATCCATTCTAGCTCCATTCCAATTTAAAAACTAGAGACTAAAGATTACTATTAATATATTGTATGGTGTTAATGTGTGCACAGCCCAGACTGGTGTTGATACACATTTTGACATTTAACTGTGGACATAAGTGCTAAATCCACAAGGAGCCCACAATTGTCAATTGGACTTGTGGTGCAAAATGTGCTCTGCATTACATTCCAGATCTCATATAGGCAGGCAATAAGTACATAGCTTTAGTGGTTTGCAGCTTGCTCACGTGAATAATATGCAAGCTATGGGCATTCCAGGGAATGCTCAAATGCTGCCCACCTTTTACCTCCAGTGGCAGTTCTACATTTAGATTGAGAAATATGTCTTTGATCTCCATTCTCTGTTCCTTTTTTGAATTTGTACATTGCCCACTTTTTGATAAATGAGAATACCAAACAGGCAAATAATTTTTAAAGGATTTGCACTGAAACATAAATGTATTGTGAAATATCTAGTAATAGAATTCAGACATAGCAGAGATACTATAGCACAAAAACACTATAGACAGTAATAATAACTTTGCATTCTGTCACTCTTTATATAGGGCCTGCTATCTGCATGCTTAGAAATTATAAAAATAATGTCAGTCATATTTGAAATAAGTATACTCTTTCTAATGACCTTACATAAGACTTATTTAATTCATTAGTTAAGTTGGGATTTTTGGTGCATATTTTATTAAATTAATATATGGTCTATGCAACTAGAAAATTCAGTTGACCGTGAACTTAGACTCTTGACACTGGCATTATAGACAACTGCATACTGTAGCTCTTCCTAACAGCATCCTCTCACCTTCAGAATCAGCTGTAGTTTTTAACAAGTGGATTTCTGATCAGCATCTGCAACCTCTTACACTTACTGTAGCTTTTATGCTACAAGTGCTTGGTAAGTAAACCATGAACCAAATAGCTTATTACTCTAAATCATTACATTTAGCATTAAAGCAAGATTAAATGCTACAGAGAAATGCATTTGTTTCTTAGAAGCACTAACTAACTAAAACCATATATTCCAAAAGCAGCAAAGTAATAAAATACAGCCTTAATCCTGTAGATTTAAGATTTAAAGCAAAAATGATGATTAACAGAACATTCAAGTACATATTTCAAGCTTTACTTTGATTCAAATAATAGTACAGTGCTTTTTTGTCTGCTATTCACTCATAAAGTCATTAAACTTCATTTTTAGCACTAGTCATGGCTGATTTATGACTCAACTTCCAGAATGCAAAGCAAACAGGGAAAAAATGACCTTTGATGTACTTGGCTGCAGTCTTCAGATATGATGCGAAGAAGCCTTATTTTTCTGGGGACTGTGCATGTGCAACTGTGTCACTTGGAAGAAAAACTAAATATAGCACATGCAGTTTGATAATATTATAATGGGAACATATAGAGAACATAAAGTTACTTAAATAATACCTTCTAAATGTATTTATATCCATATCTGACTAAAGTCAAACTGTAACAAATAAAGTAAATAAGGAAATCACTATTTTCTTTCAAGCCATATTCAAACAGCAAGAATGTCTAGTGGCATATAGATGGGACCAACAGATTGTACAGAAATGGCTAACATATAGGGGGTTATTTATCAAAGTCTGAATTTATCTCAATATTTTCTGCTACAAACTATGCTCAAATCAGCTCAGGTTTATAACGATCATTTACCATTACAATTTCCCAAAAATTTACTTTGCTGGAAAAAATTGTATTTTTACAACATTTCAGACTTTTTCATACGAATTTCACAATTTTAATGAGTTTTTATAATTTTCACCCGAAAACTTCATATACTTCAGGGTATTGTATGAAACCAGTGCACATCAAAAAATCATTGGGACATCTCCCATTGACTTATATGAGTTTTTTGTAATTTTCACCCAAAAACTTCATATATAGTGATGGGCGAATCTCCCGCGATTCGCTTGGCCGAAAAATTCGCGAATTTCTATAGAAATTTGCGAATCGGTGAAAAATTTGCGAAACAAGTCGCGGGACGATTTTGTCGCGCGTCGCGTCAACTTTGTCGCGCGTGACAGGGGCCAAGTTTGCCTAGTACAGTATAAGGCAACATTACAAGAGCCTACTCCTAATTTAGTCTGAGATACTGGTAGTCTTGATATGTTCCTGATCTAAGTACCACCAGGACTTGACCTTATCATGAGAATTTTTAGAATTTGCTTGGATGCTGCTTTGAGCATGAGGCCTAGATCCTCTGCATGTTCCTCAATCCTGGCAGCTATTTATTCTGGAGAGGGAAAATGTTATGCATTTTACATGACAAAACCATGTAAAATTGTGTAAAAAGGAGAATAAATAAAAGATTGATTGTTTAGTGACTGGACCAAGTACAAGGTAGGTGCTGTTGATTTTAGCTGATGAGAGAGAACTTATGGAGTGCAATGTCATTAAACTTTTTCATGGTAAACAAGTTTGTATTTTACCAAAACATTGCCTCTTCCTTAATGTGTCTTTCTGAAAGTGTGCAGCCTGTGCAGTGTAACTGTAAAGGTAATGTGACTTTTCTATAATGCTGTAATAGAAATTAAGAAGTAAACAGAATTAAATTTTTCATACAATCTATTTCTTCTATTTCTGATGGCAAAAGTGCCTGAAAACTGAAAAACTTCAATAATACTCATTGTTCAGTGATGCAATCTGTTAAGAGAAATATATGAAGATTCTCAAAAAATAGTGACTGTGTAATGGAACTATGATCCCAATATCCAAAATAATGGATCCAAAATAATGAGTATTCCTTCACAAAAGTCCTTATAATTTATATTATCAAACACATTCTACTTCACTAGATAGACAGATTTTTCACTCTGTGGGTGATTTTCACCCGTTACCAGAAAACGGAAGATACAGAGAGAAAAAAAAGAGAGAGAGCCTGACTTGAAGCAATGCTAACCCAGTTTGTTAAGAAGTAAAACACACGTTATATGTTTGTATGGATTTAGCTTTGTAGAATTCACTATACCAACTGCCAGACACTGGTATATAAGACATATGTTTCATTAGCCAAAATGAAGCTCCCCATAGACGCAACAATCTTACCCTGCCGAACTACCGATCTTAGGGAAGTCCGACCAATCTATCAAATTATCGTGTGGTTAGTGGGATACAAACGATAATACATCTTTTGATTTTTCGTCTGAAGATTGATCGGCCAGGTTAGAAAAACTTTATCAGTCCCCATGCAATCTAACTATGTTTGCAGGGCCAAGCAGGCTGCGATCCTTCAGTTTTGCTGGCAATATCCCCTGAAATGGTCTTTTTAGTTGATGCACACATCGGGCATTTAAACGATCATTTTAACCATTGGATCTTTCAAAAATCTTTACGTCTATGGCCAGCTTTAGACCAACATACAGCCCAAGCGTTAAAACACAAAGGGTTGATTTACTAATACTAGGCTCTCTAGACTTCTAGTAAAATCATGCATGAGCTCCTTATTTTTTCTCCTCCTCTTTTTTCCCCAAGTGGTTTTTAAAAAATATTTAAATCTTCACACCCAAAAACTTCCAAACTTTTTTTTTGTCACGAAAAAATGATTATCAGAAATGTATTTAGAGGAGGAACCCATGCATAAGTTTAGGAACTTACATTGATTTTAATACCCCCTGTGGGTAAACGTTGAATTAAAATTATTAGCATTAAAGTTCACAACACAAGTTTAAATTCAAAGGCCCCTCAGGATACCGTCTATATATAAAAAAACTAAAATATTCTCATACTTAGAGGGTTTGAAGTGAAAATTCGAATAAAATTAGAATTTTTAAAATTCGAATTTCAAATTAATTTTGGGCTTCATCGACTATTGAATTGCTCAAAATTCAATTTGAATTGAAATTGAAATTTTGAAGTATTTGCCCTTTAAAAATCTTTGATTTCGACTATAAGCCAGCTTAAAGCTGCCGAATAGCCATTTTAGCCTATGAAGGACCTCATAGAACCTGTCCTAAAAAAGAATTCAAAGGATTTTGCGAAGAATCGTTTGATCGAATCAAACAATTTTTATTCAGTTGAAAATGGACCTACAGTATTTGATCGAAATAGGTACATTTTCGATCGAAAAAGATTTTTAAAAATACTTTGAGGGTCGAATTTTTACGTTTTTTTACTTCGAAAATTAAGCCCTTAGTAAATCTGCCACATTTATAGGGTGCCAGAGCATGGGGCTAAACCAGTACCGTGGCTTTGCCAACCTTTACAATATGGATGCCTAGTACAAAATTATTAAGAGAGAATAAAATACATTTCAACACAAAAATATATGTATTAATGTTAAAAGTGATTGGCTTTCCAGGAGTTATCATATATGATGTATGGATATTTTAGATGATATATCAAAGTTACCTAAAGGGGGAAGGAATTAAGAAACTATATTATACAGAAAAGCAATATCAGATATATATTTCAACTCTTCTATGTAAGGTGTACAGGAATAAGAAGCAATTATAATTTAAGTATCTATGATACTTCAATGATGATAATCAATGGCATTGTTTATTTTGAGCAGGATGATGTTATGAACTCATCAGAATATCACTAAGCACTTTCCCTATAGTTATTCCCTTTTAAGGGTCTCAGGTTTTTTTGTGGGGTACTATAGCATACTACAACTATAGCTTTTATTTGATTATTTCTAAATATTATTGCATTACCAAATGACAATATTTCTTATTCTATTACTTTTAGATAATACCATATTTTTACTACCAAAAAATAATTTTAAAAAAGTTGGTAAAATTTAAAATAAAACAGTTTTTGTTCACTTTTCCAGGAACTCCTAATGAAGTAGTTCTAATTTAGTACTGATTTAATATTAACTATGCAGTTTGGACAGCCATTAACTAGCAGGCATTAAAATGTAATACCCTGGTCTTATGCATTCCTTATTTATACAGAGGTGTAATGGACATTATTAAATAATCTATCACATATAACATATATACTCTTTTTTCATACAGATTTTTTTGTTTATGTTCCTATGTTTTTATACTACTGCCATAGCCATGTAAAATCAACTGAATTAACCTCTGTTTCCTTTACCAACTTTCTTGTAAAAACTTTGATGACTAATCATTAAGTGAGTTATTTACTAAAACTCAAATCCTAACTTTTAGGGGAAGATTTAACAAGGGTCGAGGGAAAATTCAAATATGCCAAAATTCCATTTGAATTGAAAAAATTCGACCATTCGAAAATAGAAGTACTTTCTCTTTAAAAAATTTGAATTGACCCGTCACCACCTTAAACCTGCCAAATTGCTGTTTTAGCCTATGGAGGACCTCCTATATAACCTTTAAGGAGTGTTTTTTTTTTAATTTGAAAAATCGAATATTTTTGGAGGAAATCGTTCGAATCAAATGATTCAATTGAACGATTTTAATCTGATCGAAAATGGTCTGTTTTAGACTGAATTGATGCTCAAAAAAAACTTGAAAAATTCCGATTTTCAATCAAAAAACAGCCCACAACTTTCAAGAACCACAAAGGAAAAAAACATTTTTCAAAGGTAAAAGGGACCCATTGCCATTTACTTTAACATGATTTCAATAGGTTTACCTTGAGCATTTTCAGATTCAATTTGTTTGATTATAATAAATCTTGAAAAAAAAAATTCTCTACAAAAAATGAGTTTTAGTAAATAACCCCCTAAGTGTATCCATTTGAAAATGAAGAGCCAAAGAATATTATAAAGCATTTTTTTAAATCAACTTGTATTGTAAGAAGTGATTATTATTCCATTTACATTTTTCTTTTTTCTCTTCAACAGGATTCCATTAGTAAACCTGTAAAATTCACAGGTGTCTACTCTGTTTACCATTGGAACTCAAAATGAAAAACTGTATGGACAGATCTGTATTTTTATAAAAATAATGTTAACCTGCAGACACTGTAATTTTTCCGTAAAGAATATTTTTTTTGGAATAAAAGAGTGAAATAACTTTCAGCCACTGAAAAGAAATTATTTAATAAAGGCCTGACCATGTAATTTTTGTGGGGTCTGGACTGTGATTTTTGAACCTGTGCCAATAATACCAATATGTGCCATGAAATGATGTGGAAGATTTCATTCAAAAAATAAGTTAATAAAGTAGGCTTTAAGTAATACCAGATAAAAGGTTTTGGTGATCTATTTCTGAGAATAAACATTGTATAAAGGCAGTAAATCCATTCATAAATATACATTTTTGTAATGTAGCATAATTTTTAACTGTTAATATTTTGTTTGTATTGCAATTTGTTCATTACCATTCTAAATTGTGTGCAACATTTAAAA
This sequence comes from Xenopus borealis, assembly GCA_024363595.1. Classification (NCBI taxonomy): domain Eukaryota; kingdom Metazoa; phylum Chordata; class Amphibia; order Anura; family Pipidae; genus Xenopus; species Xenopus borealis. Next base: position 77,649,701 of record CM044444.1, read on the forward strand.
GAAAAGTCATGCCACTGTTACTATTTAAAAAAAAAAAAACAGTCAGATCATAGTCGGTAAATCTGTTAAATAAAAGTAAGACTTTTTATATGACCAGTATTTGAGAATGAATAAGAAATAAACTTATGGCTTGCTTTTTTACTGCTGTAATTCTACAAAAATTATATGCAATGAAATGTGTTTTGGAGCATATTTTTGATGAAGGATTGTTTTGATTTATCTTCCACTTTTAAAATATTATTTTGTTTCAAGATGGGAAATTAAAGTAAATGAATATGGCAGAGAACAGAAAGAGACAATGAGAGAGAAAGATTGGGTGAAAGAGCAAACTCATATTACTGTTCCAAAAAACAAGTGTTGTCAAGTCATGAAGCCATGTAGGAATAGTATCTTAGTAGTTAGGGTAACTGAATAATTGAATGAGAGCTAGCTTTTATGTATTATTCATATTAAGTAGTAGCAGTGCTGGAAGATAACTCATTAACCTAATCAAAAAGACAAACCTTTTTTATTGATGAAAACCTGGCATATGTTACCTACAGGGAAACCCAGAAATTAGGGATTTTAGACATCATATACTGTGAGTTTTTACTGTTACACAAGAACACTTTTGTATTCATTATAAAATTATATGTAAAAATATATAAATAAAGCACACTTCTTAAAGCAAAATCATACAATCACTATAATTAAATTTTTGTTCATACAATTGTCTTTAATTTTTTGCCTTTGCTGACATGAATCAGACTTACAGTACAAATTGATTATATTGATGATATTATTGTGCATTTTAATTTGTGTGTTCTCTTCAACTCATTGTTTTGCATTTGGTTGTAGATGTAGTGCAGTAACACTATTTTCAATTAATATATCACTTATTATTTAACATGTAAAGATTACAGTTCGTGCAAATAAAAACCTGATATTTCTATAGAGAGCTTTTGTGGTGATATTAGGTAAGATGAGAACTAAATAATTTTTTTTATTTAAAAGTTCACTATTTATTCAAATAAATACATATAATTGGCTAATTTATATAAAATATTCTACATATATATCTCTATATATAATATGTTATGCGTTTACATACTGAATACTGCAAAGACTGGGTAATAAGATTCAGATAATAGATATATTAGAGTATACATAAATATTGTCATTCATTTTATTGTATTCATCAGATAATATTTGTTTCATAAATTTCTCTGAAAAACAAAAGTAGGTCCCTTATGTATCACATGTGCACAGAAAAGCATATATATACATTTTATTTAAAATATTTATATGAAAACACAATATTTCAGATATAACCAAATGTTTACTTAATTATGCATTAATTTGTTTATTGATTTGTTCCTTCTTATTTCATTTAATTATTGCCTTGAAAAATCCAAACAGCCTGAGAACATGTACCATATACCAGCTATAGATTCCTTTGTATTATTCAGTTCCTACTGCATTTTGGAAAAGAAATTCTAACCAAAGATTTGAAATGCAGGTAGTACACTATGTGAGACACTGACATGAACTACACTAATGATAATGTTAAAAACATTGTCAAAAATCAAACAACCATGTGCTATGGCATTAACATTTCTAACTGTCAAATATGATTTTATAATGTATAATAGAGTAGAACAACAAATACATTAATTTGTATTTTCTAAAAATCTACTTTAAATTACATGTAGGTTTAAACATTTTTGGTGCCATCTTACAGTATGTATCATAATACCTTGTACATAAAATTAAATTTTTTTAAGTACCATGATCTTAACTTCTTTGCATGTCTTTCATTTTCTATCTCATAGCCTTTAGTAAATGTCTTTAATTCGCTACCAGAAACGGTAGAATGTATTTATATTCCAAGAGAATAATTAAATTTATATTTACTATAAATTAGACTTTTCCCATCTACACATTTTTTATGAAACTGTGTCAAAAATCAGCTGTGAAAAATTTCTCAGCCACAAAATAGTAACAAAATCATGTTTTCTTTTTTTGTTTCACTTCTATTGTATCCAAGTACAGTACTTATTTATTATTAAATTCAGAGTATTGTAAGTTCACACATAGTTCATTTAATTTGGGTGGAAAAAAAGACTAAATGCAACTTCAGCCCTTACATGTATCACATGCATAAACATACATTAATACAGACTTATACAGATAGACTGTATAAACTGATACCTATACTAACTAACTGTAGATCTTATATATATATATGGTATAGCCTTCAATATCATGCTTGTTCAAGAAATCATGCAACTCTTAAAGGCATTAACAGAATCTGTCATCACGACATCACCCTACACTTCAGTACCCTCACCATAAAGAACGATCATCACTGTTTCAAATTTAAGTTCAATTGCACAAGTATAAAGGGATGACCTCATATTTTTAGAATCTTAAGATCCCCCACTATCTGTCTAAATGTCCCCTAATGTACTTATAAAGAGTAATCATATCTTCTTGCAAGCACTTTTTCTTCTGAGAATCTTAATAATCTTGTCATATTTTCCATTCTTTGTATCAGTTTAATAAAGATCTCTGCACTCTCTCTGACTCATTAATATCTTTCTTAAGGACTGACCCAAAACTTCACTGAATACTCAAAGTGGGGCCTTACTACTTACTAGGGACCTATAAAGGGGAAAATTATGTTTGAATACCATGCTATTTTCATGCAAGATAGTACTTTGTTTGCATTAGTAACCCCTGACCAACACAGCCTAAAGTTCCACAGATTGTTATTCACAAACACCCACAAATCCTTCACAATTAAGAAGACCCTCAACACACTACAATTTGGTGAATAACTCACATGAATTACTTTCTACGAAAGTGCATAACCTTGCATTTATCAGAATTGAACTGTATCTGCCAGTTTGCTTCCTAGGTTTTCAATTTAGCTGTTCAGTTCTCTAGTATGTTACCTTTCCAATTATAGAAATACAACTCAAAGTAACATTGCTTTATATAACACTGATATCTGCAATACATAGCAAAAAAATAAACAATTGCAAAATACAGGAATGAGGTTCATTAATCCAAAAACCTGATAGCCAGAAAGGTCAGATTTAAGGGAAGGCCATCTCCCATAGACTTAATTTTAATCAACTAATTCTAATATTTACAAATAATTTCACTTTTCTCTGTAGTAATAAAGCAATACTGTACCTTTTATTGATCCCAAATAAGATGCAATTAATCCTTATTGAAGGTAAAACAAGCCTACATGTTTGTTTTCTTGTTTTTTGCTTATATGATTTTTTAATACACCTGCGGACAGATTTGCTAAAGGTCAAATTTTGAAGTTAAAAAACTTTGACATTCAACCATCAAAGTGTTTTTTCGATCGAAAGGTCAGTTTTTGATTGAATAAAAATCGTTCGAATCGTTCAAATGCATCATTTGATTCAAACAATTTTGCCAAAAAAAATTGATTTCCAAAAATTTCCTGGAGGTCCCCCATAGGCTAAATTAGCAATTCGGCAGGTTTAAGGTGGTGAATGGTTGAATTTGAATTTTTTTAAGAGACTGTACTTCGATTTTCGAATGTTCGAATTTTAAAATTAGATTTGAATTTTTTTCAATTCAAATCGAATGTTGGCCTATTCAATAGTTGAAGTACCCAAAAATTAATTTTACATTTAAATATTTTAATACAAATTCTCCCTTTGACCCTTAGTAAGTCTGCCCCTTGAAGTATGGCAGTCCAAATTATAGAGACCCCTTACCAGGGAAATTCAAGGTCGCACTCATTTCTGGATGAGACATACCATGTATTTCATGCTTATATCTAATAGTTGTAAGTATAAATCAAATTTAGTTACTCTACTAAATGTATTATGACCTGGATGAATGAAATTCTTTATGGACATATTGCATTTACTTGTTACTTAAGTGGGGTAGTTTGTGTGACTCCTTGAAAAGCAAGAAAAAACATTGTCAGAATCCAAGTGAAAAAAATAGGCATTATATATACCAACTTGTTTCATACATAATTTACTTCTGAAACCTAAATGCAGATTTAGTATTTACAACCCCTTTGGCATCTTGCCTAGTTTGGCTCCTTGTGCAATTTGATGAAACTATTACATATTTCAACCATTTTAGGATGGTGAGTTCAGTTTATATTTATTTTACCCCTCACTGCCACCATGCAAATTGTATTTGAATGTAGGGGAACGAGTGGCCAAATCATGATCCCCATCTTCATTATGTATTATTGGCTTTAATCTAGCATGGGGTCAATCTTTTTAGAAAACAAGTGTTGTAGTGCTTAAACATGTCAATCAAGCTGTTTTTATAAATAGCCTATTATAGAGCAGTAGTTTTTTAACACCATTGTGCACTTTTAAAAACTGTGGTTTTTTTTTATAAACTTTGCACAGGGTAGACTCACTGTTCACACAGTGAATGTATTTGCCCTACGCATGGTTATATTTATAAAGCATTGGGAATGTCCATAATAGCTTTATTAAATATATTAAATATTTATGTACACACTCTGGGACTCATTTCTAAACTTTGTGCATCGCAGAATGATTAACACAATGAATATATTTGCCCTGCCCATGGTTATATTTATGAAGCTGGTTAAAAGTGTTGTATTAATTGTGCAGAAGTTGCAGAATCATTTTTCTCACTGAAAATGTGTGTAAGTACTTTTTAAATATGGCAAAAATCATAAATTGTGAATATTTAGGTACGCACACTAATTTCTGTTTCTTTCCACAAAGAAAGAGAAAATTCATGAAACGTCATGTCTCATTTTGGAAGGGGATGTCCATTGCCAGCATTGAAAGAACGGACACCGACAATGGGCACCGGTGTCCAAAAATGGACGCCGGTGTCCAAAAACGGCCGCCAGCATCCAAAACCCATCACTAGTCACCAATTGTCAGAACAATTACAAAAATATGTATTTTGACACAAATGCATTGTTGCACACCACAATTTGTTATGCATATTGGACTCAAAATGTGTGTGTGCCCGCACAGGAATACACAGCTTAGAGGAAAATTGTTATAGCTAGAACATACAATGGCTGTTGTTAATTAAATTATGCTATGTTTAAATGTCTTCCTTTTGTGTTTAAATTGTCATATTTCAATAATTCAGGTATTTTCAAAAGGTTAGCTTGAAATTTGGTATTGTGCTTTAATGTCTTCACTTCACATCTATGTTCAATACATCTTTTTTTTTCTGATGGCTATATGTAAATTATTTCAAAACTACCAATAACCTTATTAATGCAAATTTGACTATTGATATTAGTTTGTGTTTATGCAGGCAAATCTTGCAGGGAGGTACTGTAAAGTTTGTTTCAGCAGTTTTATGCACCTATGCCTATGTATGCAATTAATTGTCTGTGTTGCTGGTGTGAAGCTTGCAATGTGAGAAAAAGATGGGCAGTTGATAAAAACAGAAGGAAGAGTAGAATGCTGCAAAATACTGGAAAGACTACAAAGGAAGCTATCAGCAACATGGTTAGCTAAAACGCAAGATAAAAGTAACACTAGAGTTGCTTAAGAATAAACAAGTGAATCTCTCAAAGTGCTGATCTTCAGCTAGAGGAGAAGCAATATCTTTGTTTTACTCTTTGATAACTAATTCAATTTCAAATGTATGCCCATCTCTCATTGACTAAGATATATTACAGCAACCAAATGAAACAAGCATGCACTCCAGGAGCCAGTCTTTTGAAGCAAAAATGTAGTTTAATTCATATCGCTAAAAGTTACATGGCTTAATGCATTTCGTGTCAGCTGATATGTAATCATAGGCACAACTGGACTGGCTCCTGGAGTGCATGCTCGTTTAATTTGGTTGCATCCTTACCTCAAGCTACGGGTCTGGGCATAGCACCAGCGTGTTAAAAATGGATATGAATAATTTACTACAGAATGTGCATTAATTGTTCCTGAAGGCAATGGACCTGGGGTCTTATACCCATGCCACTCTTCTTATTGGGTTAGCTGCAGTTCAAGTTAATTTTGCAGCTAATTGCATAGTTCTGAGACATATGGTCCCGGACTAATTTTTAGCTGAATTTTTTACCATTTAAATGGTAAGGATTAGAGCCAGCTATATATATATATATATATATATATATATATATTTTTTTTTTTTTTTTTTTTTTTTTTTTTTTTATTCGTAAGATATATTACAGTCCCAAATTTCTTTTCTGGTATCATGCTTTCCTACACAGCTTGCTTGATTTGGTAATTGCTTAACTGATTAATAGTTAAAAAGACTCTGGTTTGCTGAATCAGGACTATACATGGGGAATGCAACTGTTTCATAAGTAATAATATTTCACAAATTAAGGTTATATATTTGCCAGCCATAGATCTATAACATGTCAATTAGTTAAAAAGTCAATGGGCGTCCGAATAATTTTAATGCATGTGACTATTCTAACACGCGCCCAAATTTTTGGACGCGGCAGATTTTGCTGCAGATTTTGCCATGAATTTGGGCCTGATGAGTTTATTCATCCATCACTAGTTCTGGCTCATCAAAAGTTGCTACCTTCCCTTGTTAAGGAATTATAGCTATTGCATATTTCATATATCTAAAATATCTATTTTACTGTATACTCATTCCTTTCTTGCTCAGCTATAGCTCAACAGATATCATACTGTTTAAGATGTTACTAGATGTAATAGCCAAGGCCAAGGCTCCCAGACGTCTCTGTTGCATACACAGCCTTGAGGAAGTCTCGATTGCCTCAAGGCCTATAACATGTGTTTTGCACTCTGAGGAAGTCTGCGCATAACATTGCCCATATAGGAATGCAACCAATCACCACAAGTGCCTCAAGGACTGTGATGTGTGTTTCATACACGGCTTTGCTTAACCCTTATCCAACCAATATAAAAAGCTTTGCACATACACAATAAAGGAGAAGGATAGTGATGGGCGAATCTCCCGAGATTCGCTTCGCCGAAAAATTCGTCAATTTCCAGAGAAATTCGCGAATCGGCGAAAAAATTCGCGAAAACGAGTCGCGGGACGCTTTTGATGTGCTTCGTTTTCGGCGCGTCGCTTCTGACGCAAGTCGCGTCATTTTCGACACGCGACTCGTTTATCCGGCGAATTTTCGCCAAGCAAAATTTCTCTGGTGATTCGCGCATTTATTAGCCAGAGGCGAATTGCAGGAATTTGCCGCAAATTCGCCCATCACTAGAGAAGAAGCATTTCTATACTGAACGCCCTGTGTCAGTGTGATTCTTTCGGTCTAGACCTATAATCTAATTTGGACAGGAATAGATATTCTTAGGATCAGCTTGTGATTCCATATCAATTGTGGCGCCCAACATATTCAGGTCCATAATATTCATTTGAGTTTTAGGTATTCCATTTTTTATTAAATAACCCCCACTCTAATTTTAAGTATAGTCAAATTTATTAGAGTTAAAATTCACATGAATTTGAAATTCAACCTTTGGTAAATGTGCCCCTAAATACTGTATATGTTATAGATGGAAATGTAAAAGAGGTTGTTCTATTTAAACACAATTTTCAGTGTGTTCAAAGAAATTTTTCATCCAATGACAAATTCCCTTTGTGTGTCAAGATATACAGCTAGTAATAATTTAAAGATACAAAAAAACTGGCTGTACCAGTCACTGTACACATGTCCCAAATATCTCTCACTTTTATTTTCAGTTGAAGGGTAAGTAAAGTCCAAAATAGAAAAAGGCTAGAGATGCTGTATTTTGTATATTAGACATAAACATGAACTTACTGCACCACAAGCCTAATCAAACAAATTACTTATGCTTTCAAAGCTGGCCACAGGAAGTCAACATCCTGTAACTTTGTTAAACATTTTTGCAAGACCAAGGGGCAGATTTACTAAGGGTCGAATTCGAGAGTTAAAAAACCCTCAAATTTGACCATGGGAATAGCTCGGAATAGTGTGGGAAGTAAAATACTTCTAATTTAAATATAGAATTCGAAGGATTTTACCGAAATATAGAAATAGAAATAAATCGATCAATCGATAAAATTGTTCGAATCGATTGATTTGAATGATTTTAACCATTCGATCGAATGTTATATTTGATCAAAAAGAAACCCAATTCTGTAGCTTTGATCTGGCGAACTAGGCAGTCAAATAAAAATTCATAGGGGAAGTAATTCAACTGTCGAATAGTCGAATATTCAAATAGATTTTTATTCAAATTATTCGAATCATTCGATTCGATCAAATTTAAAAAATTCACTGGTCGAAGTGGTCTTCAAAAACATTCGAAAATTGTAATTCGAATCTTTTTGAAAATTTGATCGAACTTCGAATCCTTCATGTGAATTTAATAAATCTGCACCCAAGACTGTGCACATGCTCAGTGGGGTCTGGACTGCTTAGGGATCATCATAAATTATAAAAACAGCACAAGTCAAATAATATTTGCCAGATGCCATTCCAGCAAGACTTATTTATGATCAGAATATGACCTGGGTCCTATGTTGTCATGTAATCTAATGTGGATTTTATAGTTTATGTATTGTTTAGTACAAACTTTCTTCAACTCTGCAGAATCAGTGACTGCAGAAAAATAATCCTCCTAATAGAATCACAGTTTATCTTTGCCGAATTGCTGCTTTAGCCTATGGGGGACCTCCTAGAACCTATATGGAGTCAATTGGTTGAAAAACTTCGAATTGAATGCTCTAAAAATTTTAATTGATCGAATCTAATTCGTTCAAAAACTGACTTATTCTATTGAAAAAAATTCTAATTAATTTTGGTTGGGCTTTTTGAATCTGAATTTCGAAGTTTTTTGACATTCGACCCTTAGTCTAAAATTCAGGTGTAAAAAGTTGTGTTAACACCAGTGTAAAATTGGATGATTTCCTGAAACAGTTTATAATGCTAATCCATAGTTAAGCACTCTTACAAGTGTCACAATATATATATACTGATCTGTTGAATCCACATTCCCAATCCACTAATTTGACACATTTATTCATGATAAATTTGCGAAACGCCAACAAAAATTGACCAGAAAAAAAAACGAATTGCTCGCCGAAAATTACGCAACAAACTTAAAAACGACCCGATGCATGTCATAAACGACGCAACGCGCCGAAAATGACCCAACGGGCGTCAAAACTGTGCCGCAACTGGGCGTCAAAACTGTGCCACGACTCGTTTTGCTAATTTTGCGCCAACATTTTTTGGCGAAACAGGATAGATTCGCCCATCACTAATGATAAATAGTTATTGCAAGCATGCATGCATTTCACTTTGTTTTGAAATTTTAGGATGGATTAGTAAAAATAATTTGCTGAGAAACTGTGCCATGATAAAAAAAAAGTTTGCTTATTCTTAATGAGCAGTTATCCTCCAGGCTAAGAAATGCAGGAACATTCGATGACCTTGCAGCTCTACTTATAAATAGCTGACTTGGAGCTAATTAGAGAAAGAATCCAATTACTTAGTACCCAAAAAGAGCTTTCTGTCAGATGAGACACTAGCTAACCAATATGGAAAAGCCTTGGGATTCTGGAGTATTGAAGGTGATGTATGACTTAAGTGTTGTTGTCTATATGATAGATGCAGATGCAAGATACACAGATAAAAGTCATGTGACATTTTTAACTAGTTAATAAAAGAAATTCCCATAACATTTTGTATGTTTTGTGTATATACAGTATTATATATATATATATATATATATATATATATATATACAGATGCAGTCACTTGGATTTGTAAATTAAATGCGTCGTGACTTAACTCATCTATCTCATTTATCCCACTTAGCACAGAATATTGTGTCACAGCATCCATCCAATTAAAGAGTTCACCATTGAAAACAATGGTGCTTTGGTATGCTAATGAAAAGGTTAAATGCATTAAATGAGTTAACATAACTTTAGATAACACCGTTTCTTCAATTAGCCCTGAGTCACGACGCATTTAACTTACAAATCCAAGTGACTGCATCTGTGTATATATATATTTTTTTTACACGCATAAGTGTATATCATTTTATTTTTATACGCATGAATGTATATCATCATAAGTTTGTGGTAGCTTCAGGTTTCACTTGCTTGTGGTTCTGAACAGGAGACAGAAAAGACATTCTGTATGCAACAATAGGGAAGTATAAAGAGTGTCTTTGAATTTAAAAACATTTGTTGAATGCTTGTAATGACTAGTGATGAGTGAATTTGTGAAACGCAGTGAAGTAAATGGGCCTCAAAATATTTTTTATAGATAACAAGTTGTTTAATTCTGGGCAGTGTCATTCTGTAGCTACTAAAGCAAATAGGGTTCTGTCCTGCATAAAAAAGGGCATAAACTCAAGGGATGAAAACATAATTATGCCTCTTTATAGATCCCTAAGACCTCATCTGGAATATGCAGTGCAGTTTTGGACTCCAGTCCTTAGGAGGGATGTTAATGAGCTGGAGAGAGTGCAGAGACGTGCAACTAGACTGGTTAGAGGAATGGAAAACTTAAATTATGAGGGTAGACTGTCAAGGTTGGGGTTGTTTTCTTTGGAAAAAAGGCGCTTACGAGGGGACATGATTACACTTTACAAATACATTAAAGGACATTATAGACAAATATCAGGAGACCTTTTTACCCATAAAGTGGATCATCGCACCAGAGGCCACCCCTTCAGACTAGAAGAAAAGGACTTTCATTTGAAGCAACGTAGGTGGGTCTTCACAGTGAGGACAGTGAGGTTGTTGAATGCACTGACGGGTGATGTTGTGATGGCTGATTCTGTTGATGCTTTCAAAAGGGGTTTGGACAGACAGGCTATTTTGATACTAAACTCTACAGTTAGTATAGCTATGGGCATATATGGTTTGTGTGAAAGAGTGGAGGGGGGTGTGTGTGTATGCTGGGTTTTAATTTGGAGGGGTTGAACTTGATGGACTTTGTCTTTTTTCAACCCAATTTAACTATGTAACTATGTAACTATGAATGCTTGTAATGACTAGTGATGAGTGAATTTGTGAAACGCAGTGAAGTGAATGGGCCTCAAAATATTTTTGACGCAAGCGACATTTTTTTATACCTGTGACTATTTGGTCCAAATGCATTAAAGTTAATGGACATCCATATCATTTTGATGAGTGATAATTTTGACATGCGTCAATTTATTTTGTAACCGTATTATTTGCCTGCGAAATGTCGCCACAGTTTTGAATTAAATCGCTTAAGGCAAAATGCAGAAATTTGCTGCGAATTTGTATCTTGCGAATCTCTTCACCAATCACTAGTAATGACCAAGCCCATTACTGCATAACCACTACGCTGTTGTGGCAATAAATAAAAATCTTTTACTGAACTTTCATCTTAAAACATTTACTTTTTCAAAATTTGGGAAAAAATATTCTTTTTAGAAAAGGCTCTGTTTTAATAAACATTACACATTATTTCAGGCATAATAGAGTAACCTATTATAGAAAATCTTTGCAAGCTACAGTAAATGATTTCACTTTCAAACCAATTGCTCATATTTCTTAGCTATAGAATTCAAGATTAATTATTTCAATGGCCCAGTGCCAGTAAAAGATTGATGGAGCCCTGGGTCACATTCTCCCAATAAATAATAAATGCTGCATACAGGTAACCATTTATTCTGAGAAACTATTTGAAGAAGAATATCTCAACCCAACGAAGAATATTTTATCTCCAGTGTAAACTGGAGTCTGCTGGTAAAAGCTATTCTTCTGACATTGCTCAATGATAGCTCTTGAAAGTAAAATTTTTGTGTGTTTTATTATCTAAAGTAGTCACATGATCATCAAAAGTAAACAGAGTAACTGTGAATACAAACAAAATATTTTCCATGGAAACTGACTGAAAATATTAAAAGGTAAACCAAAATTAATGCAATGTGATTTTTTTTTTTACAGCTTTTCCCCAGAAGTTTGCTGGGAATAGACACTTAAGGCTCCAAGGGAATAGACACTTTTTGGAAAAGTGAAACAAGTCAGATTTGCCCATCTCTCATTACCACACCTCAAGCCTGCTTAATAAAAATTGAAACTTTAAACCCAATAGCATGGGTTTGCCAATAATATGGATTTCTACATCTTAGTACAAGGTACTGTTTAATCGGAAATTGTCTTCCCATAATTTAGAATTTCTAGATATTGGGTTTATGGGGTTTCATTACAGAGAAAAAGAAAATCATCTTTAAAAATTAGGATTTCTATCTTAATATGGACTCTATGGGAAATGATCTTTGAAGTTTTCTAGATATTGGATTTCTGCTTAAACTGAAATCAGTCTTGCTTGTACATTTCATTTTCTTTTTACATTTTTCATGATAATATATATATATAGTATGGAATTTATTATCAGAAAGATATCATTAATCTATATTGGAAGCAAAAACAACTTATTGGGTTTATTTAATGTTTACATGTTTCTCTAGTACACTTAGGGGCATATTTATCATTGGTTGAATTTCTAATTTAAAAAAATTGGAAATTCGACCATATGAATAAAAGGGAAGTAAAATCTTTCGAATTCGACTATCAAAAAAAATTGATTGATCAATTGTTCAAATTGATTGATTCAAACGATTTAATTGATCAATCAAATTTTTTTAATTCGATCAAAACTAATGATTCCCAATTCAGCTTGGTTCTGGTGAAGTGGGTGGTCAAATTAAAATTTAAAGGGGAAGTAATTCGACCATCAAAAAGTCGAATATTCAAATAAAATTGTATTCGAATTATTTGAATGTCAGATTTGCCTAATTTGCATATTCAAAGATTCAAATTAAAATTTATATTAAATTCGATCGAACTTCAAATTCTTCACGTGAATTTAGTAAATCTGCCTCTTAAGGTATGAAGATCCAAATTACAGAAAAATCCATTATCCGGAAAGCCCCAGATCTTGAGCATTCTGTATAATAGGTCCCATTCCTGTATTACAAAATAATAGCTTATTATAATGTAGCATTGCCAGAGTAACTGAATATTACATCCTGCGGTTTAGACCTAGGGGCAGATTTACAAAATTCACGTGAATAATTCAAAGTTCGATCTAATTTGATTTAAATTCGAATTTGAATCTTCGAATATGCAAATTAGGCAAATTCGACCATCGAATATTCGATTTCGAATGATTCGAATGATTCGAATACAATTTTATTTGAATATTCGATGGTCGAATAACCTCCCCTTTAAATTTTAATTCGACCACCTACTTCGCCAGGTCAAAGCTACCGAATTGGGTATCATTATCTTTGATCGAATACAAAAAATTAGATCGCTCGATTAAAATCATTTGAATATTCGATTCAAATTCGATTGTTCGATTGATCGAATTGCAGTAAAATCCTTTGAATTCGATAGTCGAATTCGAAGGATTTTACTTCCCCACTATTCCCCCACTATTCCCATGGTCGAATTTCAATTTTTTTTTAGCATTTGAAATTCGACCAATAGTAAATCTGCCCCCTAGTGTAGTTTTAAAATTTCCTGATATTTGTAAGATGTGTATATATAAATGTAGAATTTATATAAATATACATAATCATACAAAAATATATTAATGTTTTCAGAATGATTGAATTATTTGAACTACAATGTTATAAAACTAAATTTATACTATTTCAATTTGCATTATTTATTTCTTATTTATGACTTAAAATAAAGTAAAAATAAAAGTTCAGACATTATTCCTAATTAATTTCTCTGATCATACAAGAAAGAAATGATGCATTTATGTTTACATTAGAATTTTCACTTTGAAGATGCAATGAATCACCAAAATTAAACTGGACATCAAGTGATGATTTGTCAAAAGCTTTGTCTATATGACATATGGAATTATTTCTTTCAATAGACACCTCATTAATCATTCCATTCTGACCATTAGTAGCAAGTTCCAAAAGCAACATTATCAACACCATCTGTGTAGTTCAGTTGCTCTTTACTTAAAAATAATTCAATATATATATTTTTTTTTTTTAAATGACAGTTAAAATATAAGGGGCTGATATATTAACATTTAACATTTACATTTTTACCATTACATTTAGCATTGTGAATTCAAATTTGAGTTGTTGGAACTTACATTGTTAAGCAATTGAATATAAAAAAAATAAATCTCTTTTTACCATGGCTTTTTCGGGTTTTTGGTGTCAAAAAGGACATCGCAAAAACATCTTTGCCTTAATAAATAACCCCCAAAACATTTGAAAATTCCTCACTGTCAGGATAATTGTTCCTGACAGACAGAAAAGTTTTAAACATGGGAAAAACACTGATGACAATACTTCAGGATTTTCCAGTTCAATATTTCATAAATTACCCCCACACTGAGTTTCACACCTTATAAATACATTTTATTGTACATTAACTAAAGATATGAGGCCACTCTACTGGTACATATGATGATTATCCAATAACTATTTTCTGCATTTGTCATTAACCATCTAAGTTATAATAATTTGTTCAAGCTATAAAATGTCCATCTCATTACAAGGAATACCAAAAAAGTCTATGCCAGTTTACAGTACGGTTTGTGTGTTTGACACAGAATAATTAAACCCAGATATCCACTTATCCAATTTAATACAGAAAATTGTGTCACAGCATCTCATCTAATTAAAGCTTTCACCATTGTGAACAATGATGCTTTCATATGCTAATGAAAAGGTTAAATGCATTCCGGAAATCGCCTCGCCTCTGAGACAAGCAGAGCGGGTTCAAACCATGCTGAAGTGCAAGGAGCCTTTTGACACAAGAACCACTAATGAGTGGAATGACAATGAAGATTCTCATTCATCCAGGTCATGGTATATTTAACACAAGTACTGTAACTCAAAACAATGAATGCAATGTTTCATGCAACCACAGCTAACCTGCAAGACCACAACTGCACTTAGTGGTTGGTTCAAATAAAAGTAGTTTAAGGGTTCCAATAATCAATTCAAACACTGTCGCTTCCATCCACAGAAGCCAAGTTAAATCAAAAGAAAAAGTGGTAATGAACTTTAATCAGGCACAGAAGGCTGCTGCAAACATTGTTTTTTTATTAAACACCACGGGGCTGATTTACTAAAGGTCGAATTTTTAAGTAGATTTTTCACCAAATTTGGCATTCCTGTGATCAAGGAAAAATGGTTTGATCGAACGATAAAATCCTCGAAGGATTTTCGCATACGATCGAATAATTTTTCTTCGATAAAATAAAACTTAGGAAAATGGTCTAGAAGGTCCCCATAGGCTAACCTAGCACTTTGGCAGTTTTTATTTGGCGAAGTACAAAAAAAAAAAACAAGAAAAACAAAGGATTTTTAAAGAGACAGATGGTCAAAATTTTTCAAAAATTTGCTTTGAATATCAAATTTTTTGCATTTGAATATTCACTTTGACCCTTAGTAAATCAGCCCCTACATGTTTCAAGCATGGCTCTTTGTCAAGTGTAAAGTGATATAGAACACAAACAGAAATTTAAACCTTCAATTCCATCCCCAATCAGTGAAATTGGAACCTGGTTTAGGAAACACAAAGAAAATGTATCGGCTCATAAAGCACGTAAATTTGAAAGAGATGCGTTGGATTACTAGCACAATAGACTCTACACGTGGCAGGAGGGGAGATATCAACAAAGCGGCAAGAGAGTATACCGCATTGCCCTCCAGCAACATACCGGATATCAACAATGCTGGAATCGACAGGCTTACCATACAAAGAGAGTAAGCATGTGGGATTCCTCATCCAATTTGGCAGGTAGATCATCTAACAGTAGCGGCAGACAAAATATAAATCGCACTACTTCGGCAGAGACAGTGAACCTTCACCAACAAGGAACAGCAAGGCAGCAGCAGCCACTGGCTTTTCTTTAGAGCATCGTACCCAAAGAAGAAATCCAGGGTTACCAAGAGAGTATTATCCTCAAAGAAACAAAAAGAGGAGGTAACAAACTTATTTATAAATATCTCCTCTTATGTACTCCCTCCTGATGAAAAATCCATTCTAAATAGAGGCTTAGGTTTTGTTCCATCATATACAGTAATATGGATCCTTTGAATTGGGAGATTGACTTGCAGAAATTCTTAAGGAAACAAATTGAAAATTTGGTTTACAGATAATGAGACTAACCGTGATTCTTTAGATTGTGTATTTAAGAAAAAAAGTTTGTTCATTCCATCAGTACATAGCCTTGTTAGCCTTTGAAAAAGTAGTAATCAAAGAGGTTAAGAATATTTGTGAAAAATCTAATACTGTTAAATATAGACCAAACCTGTCCCATAGAGAGAGACAGGCATTACACAATTATTCTATCATTATTAAAAATGCTGACAAAGGTGGGAACATTGTACTCATGGATAAAAATATGTATATCTGTGAACCAGAACGCCAACTGAATTCACCAGGGCATTACAAAATTATTGATAAAGATCCAGCATTTAAAATTCAAAAGGAGATAGAGAACTTGGTCATGGAGAAACTAGAAACTAGACTAGAAACTAGAAGGATTCTCTCTTGGTGGACCATCCTCGTGTACCAGTTCTCTATCTGCTCCCTAAGATACACAAAACTTTGCAAAATCCATCAGGCTGCCCCATCGTCTCATAGATAGGTTTTGGAACTGTTATCACAATATTTTGCAACTGTTAGTGCAGCAAATTATATGTTGCCTGAAAGACACAAATGAATTATTACAAATATTGTCGCAATGCAAACTTTAGACACCCACTGTAACATTTGCAGTATTCATCATAGATTCATATAGACATCATTAGTCTATATACTTCTATCACCCAAGATGAAAGAATCAGACATATTGAGGATTGCCTTCTTGAAACTAACATGTCACACAATTTGGTATATTTTTTGATAGATTGCCTAACATTAGTTTTAAAACGTAATCATTTCAGATTTGAAGGCAAATTTTACTTGCAATGCCAAGGGACATAAATGGGGATGGCAGTTGCCCCCTCATTTGCCAATTTATTCGTCCACAAGCTAGAAAAATGTGGGTGATATTTTAGTTATCTGGAAAGGGGATACATATATGTCTTCCATGATATGTTAAAACAGGTGAATACATCTGCAGTTTTGGCCTCAACATTAAATTTCCTTGATGTAAAACTCACATTAAAGGGAGGTAACATTAAAACTGAATTATATCGAAAAGCAACAGACCGAAATAGCTTGTTACACTCCTCTAGTTTCAACAATCCTAGATGTATTTCTGCAATCCCTAAGGGACAGTTTCTGAGGGCAAGAAGGATCTCTTCTGATGATCTTAAATACTGGGAGGCTGTGGATTCCCTTACCAAAAGGTTTAAGGAGAGGGGATATAGTATTTGGACAATATTGCTAAAGATGTGAGTTATATATCCAGAGGGGAGTTATCTGCTCAGAAAAGGGTATCTAAAAGCAACCCGAGAATGACTTTTGTGAGCAAATTCTCCCACGTGAGTCGTCAAATTGAGAAAGTGATCAAAAGGTTTTGGCCTATTCTACAACATGAAAAAATCCCTTAAACAATATTGTGGTGAAGCCCCCCTTTTTTGCTATATGAGAGGACAGACATTAAGGGACAAATTATGTCCAGCAGAACCACGTAAAGTTAGTATATCTCAGTCCTTGTCTCAATTGTATATGTTGCTAGTGGACTCCTATGCCACTTTTGAAACTGCAAATGTGGTTAATTTGTTGAAATGTCCCCGTGGTCTGATTTACATTGGACAGACATATCGCCCTGTTAAAGTACAAGGAAAGTCTAAAATAGAATAAGGCTAGAAATACTGTATTTTGTACACTAAACATAAATATGAATTTACAGCACCACAAGCCTAATCAAACAAATTATTTATGCTTTCAAAGTTGGCCACAGGGGGCTGCCATCTTGTAACTTTGTTATACATCTTTGCAAGACTAGACTACATACACATGCTCAGTGTGGTCTGGGCTTCTTAGGGATCGTCATAAATGATCAAAAAACAAAGCTGCTTGAGTTCTGCATGGTTGGTAAGTAAGGCAGGGCTCCCCCTGCTGTTCATAAGTATGATTGTTTCCCTGCCACAAGTTAGGGACTGTCTGACAATTCCTATCCACAGAAGTAAATGAAGGGAGAATGTCACTGCATACAGTCAGGTTTCTTATAAAAATGGTACACATTTTTTAATTAAAGTATATTGGAGATTTCTATTTTATTAAAGAAAGTAAAAATGGGATTTTATTTCTGTGCCTTTCCTTGCCCTTTATAGAGTGAATTAAGGAACATACATCCAAGATACGTAATTTTAAAGCAGGGACACAAACCGACACATTGGTTTCAAGACACTTTATTTCCTAGTAACTATTGGATAAAATATTTTTTATTTCCTAGTAACTATTGGATATAATATTTTGCAACCTGCTGGTCTTAATGAATACTGGAGTATAAGCAGTTTTTATGAATATTTTCTATGTATCACCATTGTGATTAAGCTCTCTGATTCCTTTCTTCCCTAGATAAAATGGATACTTTTTGTAAATTTATAAGAAGGTGAATTCACCACTTAAGGGTAAACAGCACTGAGATATCTTTGTCTATGGTGAAGCACGTATAGCTCGATGTAGGCTTTATTGGCATTACCAGGGTAATTGTTTTTAATGTGTTTTGGCTTTTATTATACCTTTAAATGTTAGCCTGATTGAAGTTCATTACCACTTTTTCTTTTGATTGCACTTAGTGGTTAGGGATGACACGAACGTCGTAAAAAAAGTTCGCGAACATGTTCGCGAACTTGCGTCAAAAATGCGAACGGTTCGCGAACGTTGCGAACCCCATAGACTTCAATGGGAAGGCGAACTTTAAAAGCTAAAAAAGACATTTCTGGCCAGAAAAATGATTTTAAAGTTGTTTAAAGGGTGCAACGACCTGGACAGTGGCATGCCAGAGGGGGATCAAGGGCAAAAATGTTTCTAAAAAATACATTGTTGACACAGCGCTGCGTTTTGTGCTGTAAAGGGCAGAAATCACACTACATCACTCAGGTGATGTTTCTGGACACGGAATGTGAAAAAGCTCACACAGCTACGTGGCACTTGGTTAAAGACTGGGCAAACAATGCCTACAAGGTCAACGTATACACTACTACAGCGGTGGATACGGATTACGTAAAATATATTATTGCTGCTTGAAAAACGTCACTCAGGTGGTTGTGGAGACTGTAATATTATTGATATTTAGACAGAATGTGAACAAGCTCACACAGCTAGATGGCAGTTGTTTGAAGAACACACTGGGCAAAAAATGCCTACAGGGCAAATAATGGCTACAAGGTCAACGTATACACTACTACAGCGGTGGATACGGATTACGTAAAATATATTATGGCTGCTTGAAAAAAGTCACTCAGGTGCTTTTTCTGGAGACGGTAATATTATGGATATTTAGACAGAATGTGAACAAGCTCACACAGCTTGATGGCAGTTGTTTGAAGAACAGTAGATTACTAGCCAGCAAACTTACTATCCACTGTCCCTCAAATCACTAACAGCTCTCTCCCTACACTAGCTCTTCAAGCACACACAGCACAGGCAGAATGAAAAAACGCTGCAGGGCTTCGGTTTTTATAGGGAAGGGGAGTGGTCCAGGGGGTGTGGGGGTGGTCCAGGAGGGAGAGCTTCCTGATTGGCTGCCATGTATCTGCTGGTCTGGGGTGAGAGGGCAAAAAAAAAGCGCCAACTAACGCGAACCCAAAATGGCGAACGTCGCGCGACGTTCGCGAACATCCGGCCAGCGCAAACAGCCGATGTTCGCGCAAACAAGTTCGCCGGCGAACAGTTCGCGCCATCCCTATTAGTGGTTGTACACGAGCCCTTATATGTTTGATTTAGTATCTATAATGTAAATATTTATACGTTTTTTTGTGCCTTTGGGGATGGTCACTCCACAAAATCCAAGGAAAAGACGGCACTCAATGCATTGTGTCCTGAATAAACCTGTTCCTGATCAGAGTGCCGTCTTTTCCTTGGATTTTGTGGAGTGTTTTAGCAGGGGGACGCTGCTGACTGAGCACCTGATCGGGTATGTTTGGAGTGAGCTTTGAGCGGCCATTTCTGCTTGTTTGGGGATGGTCAGGCCAGTAGTAGGCCTATAAGACCAACATTGCCCAACTGGGGAGCCCAATTAAGGTGCTCCTCATTAGAGCTATCCTGAAAACCCCAGGTTCCAAGCATTCTTGGTAACAGATACTATACCTGTATAGTTTGTTATAATAATTATTCCATCAATGACAATTCCATTACTATTTTTCACATTTAGTTTACAAATACCTGTTTATGGTATATAACTGCAGTAGATTTTATGGTTATGAATCCGATTCACAGTAATTCCTGTCTTTGATATTTCTCTTTAAAAATACTGAGTCAAAGGCTTACAAAATGGACAATGCAACAAAAGATTTTCTAATTTGCCTTTTCCAATACAGAGTACAACAGAGTGTGAAATTATTCTTCTTGTGAGAACACATATTCAAGGAACTAATTTGTTTTTGATTAGATAGCAAGATAGATGTGACGCTCCTAAAATGTTAAATCAGAAATTGATGAAATTGTTGAAAATTATTTATATGTAATCTCTGAAAAATGCAGCGTTCAGTATTGATGAAAATTAATATATTTACTGCATTCAGAGAATAAATACACAGTATATTCTCAGGACAAAAAGGAAAGGGCAAATCAATTTGGCCCAGTCTCAGATTGCTGGGAAAAAAAGTGAGATTTGAGAGAAAGCTTACCAATGATTGGCAAGAAAAAAATCAAACTTTTCCAGTAAATGAATAGGAATGTGCAGTGAATATAATGAAACATGAATATAATTTTCTGTCCCATCTTCAGTCTATTCTATTCAAACTATTATGTTGTCCTCTAGGTTATAACAAATTCTGTAAGTTGCTAGAAATTTCGTATTCTTGAGGAATGCATTATGACACAGTATTTCCCATATTCCTGCATAAGTGCAAATACCTGCTATTCGTTTACTTACTGCACATTATAGTCTGTCATCGAAAATACTCAAAGAAAGCTTAGGAAATCCTATGTTAGGTTCCCCTGCCATCTCTGTAAGAAAATCCTTCTGCCTTTAACAAGGATACTTGAGCAGAATGTCCTCCATATTGGGCCGGGTGGGCAGTAATCACTTCCTGTGATAGTTTGATACAGTATGTGGGCAAATTGTTCCTACTCTTTGGCCTCTAGCTAGAGGGAGGTGGTAGGATGTATGCTGCTAGGGAGCCTGGGACTTGGCCCCAGTAAAGGAAAGGTCCCAACAGTGTTTGGCCCCTGATGAACTAGGGAACAGAACTTGTAAATGAGGTATTAGTCAGTAGTAGATGAGCCAGTTATAGTACACTCCAGGAGTGCAAACTAAATCAGGGTGAGCTTGAAAGAGTGGTTCTAATATCTAGTGGTAGATTGGTGTATCTCAAACTGTTCTCCAGTTGCCACCAGCTCACATCTACAGTACCTATCTATCTAACTATCTTGGAGTTTTTGTGGATAACAAGTTGTCTAGTACTGGGCAGTGTCATTATGTAGCTACTAAAGCAAATAAAGTTCTGTCTTGCATGAAAAAGGGCATAAACTCAAGGGATGAAAATTTAATTATGCTTCTTTATAGATCCCTAGTAAGGTCTCATCTGAAGTATGCAGTGTAGTTTTGGACTCCAGTCATTAAGAAGGATATAAATGAGCTGAAGAGAGTGCAGAGACATGCAACTAAGCTGGTTAGAGGGATGGAAGACTTAAATTATGAGGGTAAAATGAATTTGTGAGGGGACATGATTACACTTTACAAACACATTAGAGGACATAACAGAAAAATAGCAGGGGACCTTTTTACCTATAAAGACGATCACTGCACCAGAGGCCACCCCTTCAGACTATAAGAAAAGGACTTTCATTTGTAGCGGTTTAGGTGGTCCTTCACAGAGGACAGTGAGGTTGTGGAAGGCGCTCCCGGGTGATGTTGTGATGGCTGATTCTGTTGATGCTTTTAAGAGGGGATGGGATGATTTTTTGGACAGGTCATAATATCAAAGGCTACTATGATACTAAACTCTATAGTTATGCCCATATATAATTTATGGGAAGGCATGGGGGGGGGTGTATGATGCTTTTTCATCTCTCTCTCTCTCTCTCTCTCTATAGTTCATGTCATACATAACTCAGTCATATTCATGAGATACAAATCTTTAAAAAAAACTATGAATTTTCTACTAGATACTATGTTAGTATAAATTTGAAATAAACAGGTAATGATGCAAATCAAATGCAGGGAATAATTATTTAGGCAATTACAGTCTACACTGGAACTAATCCAATTTAATAGATTTATCAATTCATTCTAGAGCGGATAAAGTAACTGTCCAGATCATATATCATCAATGCAAAATACAGGATAAATTAGTAGTGATGGGCGAAACTCCCGCGTTTCGCTTCGCCGAAATTGGCGAAAAATTCGCGAAACGTCGTTTCCGGCGCGTCGCATAGTTTTCGACGCGTGACTCGTTTTTGTAGGCAAATTTTTTGTCGGCTAATTTTTGCTGCCGTTTCGCGAATTTATTCGCCAGCGGTGAATCGCGGGAAATCGCCGCGAATTCGCCCCTGGCAAATAAATTCGCCCATCACTATAAATTAGTAGAAACAAAAAGCATTATTTTAAGAAATGGAGAGTATCAACATCACTTGAAAACATCAAGGAAATGAGGAGAGCAATCCAAGGCAGAATAACTGCTACAATGTATTTATTTTGACTACTCGACGCAACATGTTTCGGGCCACACACGTCCTTTATCAAGTGTATCACTTGAAAACACCAGGCCCCCCAGTAAAAAGTCCTGCCAACTTTGTGTCTCCAGCTCCCTGCCTCTTGTGGTGTGGCTAGGGAGGTGTGATTTCTCCAAAGCAGAAGCATCCACTATAGTTTTAACACTTATGTTCATCACTAAAGCTTGCTGCTTGTGATGAACAAAACTAGGCCATATTTGTTGAAAAAACAGTGAACATTGTTTTGCCAAAATGTATTAGAATGTGGAGTCAATGGAAAACAAAATTGCATTGCTGTTAAGCTATTTTTTTTAGCAAGGACCTACATAGTTAGGAAGCAACCTTTAACCACAGCCTCCCATTAAATGGGGGGTCCAATTCCATTGGTTAATGTGGAACACAAGCACCACATAATAATAATATTACCATCTTTTCTGTGATTTTACCAGTGCAAAAGTGATACAAAACACATAATTACATTCTGATGTGGATTCATATAATATTTGCAAATGCCAAAAAAAAATGTACTGCCCAAAACATTTGTTCACTCCTACTGACTCTTTAAACACTAATGATGGTTTCACTTTTTATACAGTGTGACATTGGTTGAGATTTCCCTTATTATAATTGTAATATAAACACTATAACCTTACACTTTAGACACCTATATTTGTATATGATTAGTTAAAGAATCAATTCTGTCTCAACTATTTCTCCATATACAACCAAATTACAGGTTTGTGTTCACTGTGTCTTGCTGGCACAGCTAGGCATGAAAATTACTTTTATAGTCTTTTAGCTACACAACTACCAAGGACACCTTAATGTTCTTAGAGGGTTCATTCCATACAGAAGCAACTCTAGTAGAGAGAAATTACATTATTCATCATGTTATCCACTGACAATAATGAGAAGAAAGGAACAATGTCTCTCTTTGGTTTTTGATTATGTTGACCAGTAGAGGATAAACATGCAGTAAACATCATAAATCTTTGTCTCCTTGTTCTACACTATTTAGATAAATGTTGGTGCTATTTACTACAAACAACTTCTCCCTTGGTATTATATTTCAGTTCCCCAAGTCCAAAGCACGGAACTGCATCAGATGTATGATCTTAAAATAAATAGTACCTTTGAAAACTCCTTAATCATAACACGGTTGTATTTGAGTTTCATGCGCAGTTTCATACTGCAATACAATACAGACCTTATTGGAGAAAAACATGTATCATCCATATTAATAGTTTCTTATGAGGTAGTGAGTGAAACAAATATTTTATTGTTATAAAAGTAGGATTTAGAATTTACTCTTATAAGTTATATTTTCTTTAATTGGTCTAAGACATTACAGCAGGTGGGCAATGAGTTCCAGGTTACTATTAATTTGTCATAATTTTATACTTGCAACTCACACATATTTGTAAATTTCCTAATTATTGCTCATGGGAACTCATCTGTGCAATTGAAAAGGGCCAGGGACAGCCTTGGCAGGATACACCGATAATAAGTATTCCTAATTGAAGCCCTAGTCACGGGTAAAGCCATCAAGTTCAGGGTTGCTGTTTTGTGCTTTTTATTTTTGCCTGTATAGTCAAGTCTTAGGGGCAAATTCACTAAAGTGCAAAGCATCTAACGCTAGCGCTAATTCGCTAGCGTGATGTCATTTTGCAACTTCGCAAATTCACTAACACGGACTCTGGCGAATTTTTGCTAGCGAAGTAGATAGACTTGCGCAACTTCGCACCCTTACGGCAGGCGAAGTTGCGCACTGACGAAAGATCGTAAATTCGCAAATTCACTAAGATGAGCATTTTCCTCTACGTTAGCACTTACGCTAGACATTACTTCGCCTGGTCAGACCAGGCGAAGTTCAATACAATAGATAGGTGGTTGAAAAAAAATTTAAAAATTTTTCTAAGTCCCAAAAAAACGCTGGCATATTTTAGCATAGGAGGGTGATAGTCTGAAAAAGATCTATCATTTTTTGGGGGTGGTTACCCTTCTTCCCTCCTACATTTCCTAATAACAAGGCAATAGGACAACTTTATTTAATTTATTAAAGGTTTCCTGGGCTTGTGTAGTGGAATGTAGTAGCTGTAACATATACTTCTATTATAAGTTAAAGTTCCCGCCGTATGCAAATTAGGCTTCGCTAGCTGAACAACGCTCTGCCTAGCGAATAACACTAGCGCAACTACGCTACCGTTCGCCGACCTGAGCGTAAATTCACACTTTAGTGAATTTGCGTAGTGCTGGTGAAAATTCGGCTGGCGAAGTGCGGTGAACGATAGTGAAGCCAACGCTAGCAAATTTGCGCATTTTAGTGAATTTGCCCCTTACTTCCTTGCTTTGATCCTGAAACCATTTATATTGCTACTCTGTTAGTACTTCACACTGTTGCTGGAGGCTGGTGCATCTAGCATTTTATTTTTCAGATTTTTTTTTTCTTTTGTAAACTACACATTAAAAAATGTAAGTAATAGAAATTGCAAAATCTACAAAAAAATCTAGTAGAAGCTTATGATGTTGTTGCATTTACCAGTCACCTTTTGAAACCAAATATTTGATTACTTCACTTCATAAATTAGTGTTTAAACCAGAGCAATTCTGCAAAGGACAGTCCTTTCATTGCAATGATTTAGAAAAATAGTTTCATTTTACAACTCAGCTCATTATAGTTAATCACAGCGAATCAATCATGGAATTTATTGCAGACAACTTTTGCAGTAGCATGACAATCTAGTGCCCTCTGTGTCCCCCTGTTATGACTTTACTGTTTGTAGATTTTGTTATTAAGAACACGAAATGCATCTCTGTGACCTCTCCTGAAATGTTTTATTAATTGCAATTGCTGCTGATTGAAAACTTCTTCAATGATAGTTCAGACATAACATATTTCAAATGATAGTAGACAACTATTATACGGATTCAAAGAAGTCAAGGTCAATGAGGAAAGATAATGGTATATTCAGAAACAGGTAAAAAGATATTTAACAAAAAAATTAATCTCGAACAATAGACAAGAATACATTTTATGGTATTTGTAATAGATATGTATCAAGTATCATGTATGATATTTGAAGTAGAAGAAAGTTAAGACTGTAAGAAGACTCTGGAACTGACAGAGAAGACTCTGGAACTGTTAAAACATAAAATTTTATTGGTTGAGTTTTTATTTTTTTATAATGCCCTTAAGCTGCTAAAAATCGGAATTCAAAAATGCTCCAGCTAAAAAGCCATGTAAAGGTGGCCATACTTTGAAAGATCTCTCCCCGATATGCTCACCTTATATGCTGACTTTCGGCCAGATATCGATCGGAGTAGCCCTTCAGAGTGCCCCATATACGGGCCAATAATCTGCCGATTCAGTCTGTCGCCAGCTTTTATCGGCCCGTGTATGGCCACCTTTACAGTCAAGAGCAGATGATCACTTTTCAATCAGCATCTCATTTTGAATGCCGGCATCCATTTTTGGATGCCGGTGTCAAAAGAACGGATGCTGGCGTATGGGCGCCAGTGTCCAAAAATGGACGCTGCTGTCTAAAAATGTCTTTTATGGTAAAATTCAAAGTCAAATATTTAAATGTTTAACAGGTTTGCATAATCACAAATTAGCGGCAAATGTACTGATTTTAGGCTGCATTTAGGGCATTTATATTAAAGAGTAAAACAGTTCACTACAGCTTGACAGAGGAAAACTATAAAAATCATTTATTGAGATGTGTAGTTTTCCTTTGGTGAATGGGGTCAAATGTCTGTTCACACGTTAATCTGCTTCTTAGACGGTTATTTATTAGAGTCCGATTTTTTTTTCTGGTCAAAAAAACACAATTTTTCATAGAAAAAACCTAAAATTTCTTGTGATGTATTAAACCATGATGGTTTTAGAAGTAAGAAAAAATTACTCCAAATCAGACCTGCCGAGTTCATGTAAAATTCAATGGCAGATGTCCCATTAATACCCTGCTCTGCACTGGTTTTCATTAAAAAATTTGAAGATTTTGAGGTTTTTGGGTGTCAAATCTGAAAAATCTCAGGAATCAGGTGTCAAATCTGAAAAAGTTGCAGGTTTCAGCGACAAATCCCAAAACTTCTTATGATTCTGATTAATTCACAATTCTATTGTTTTTTTCTGCACAACAAATTTTTCGGAAAAATGTATTAATAAATAGGTGGGGATTTGGTTGGAGTAGTTTTCAGAAAATAGTGAGAACTTTTTGGATTTTGATAAATAATCCCTTAATGTACAGATATGACAAAATAATAAAATTTATGGTTTATTAAGTAAAGTATCTGATTTGCCTATTTGAAATCCTAAACTGGTCTTTTTTAGATCTTCTAAGTGTGAAATATAAAGTTTACATATGTTAATCCCCCTCAGAAAAACTACAGTAAGGGGCAGATTTATCAACGGTCGAATTGTTTTAGAAAAATCATGTAAACATTAAATAAACCCAATACGTTAATAAGGACTCATTATATATTAGATTACATCAAGTATAAAGTACTGTTTTATTATTACAGAGAAAAAGGAAATTATTTTTAAAAATGTGGATTATATAGATAAAATGGGTCTCTGGGAGTTTAAGAACCTTTCCATGATTTGGAGCTTGCTGTATAACAGGTTCTGGATAAAGGATCCTATAACTGTATGTATTTTGGGAATTTCATGTTTAAACTTGTTTTCTGCCTAAACATTGTGACATTTAAATTTCAATTCCCTTTCAATACCTAAAAAGTCTTCTTCTTGCCTGGTGCTAAGATTTGGCATGTTGTTGAATGAGTGGACAGATTATTGGGAGGGGCTGGGGAAGACTCATCAGTCTTGGTACACATAGGTACCAATTACAAAGTTAGAGGAGGTGGTGAAGACCTCAAGAATGATTTAAAAAAAACTAGGTGTAAAGTTGATGGTAAGGACTTCCAAGGTAAATTTCTCAGAGATATTACCTGTGCCTCGAGCAATGCTAAGAAGACAGTGGGAGCTTAGGGAGATTAGTGCGTGGCCTAGAGATTGGTGTAGGGAGGAGGGTTTTGGGTTTTTGGAGAACTGGACTGATTTCTCAGTCAGCTACAGACTCTTTGCTAGGGATGGGCTGCACCTCAATGATGATGTTTTGGGAGAGTATATGGCTTAAGGGTTGGAGGAGATTTTAATGTAGGTGTGTGGAGGGAGGGTTCAATGGGAGACAGGTTAGATGAGATAGTGGGTAAAGGAAGGAAAAGGGGGGAGGGGAGATTTGGTTAGGGGCAGGCCTGGCATTTCAGTTAATCAGAAGTCCAATCAGCCCACACAGAGGCCCAAAAAGCCCCACCAGCCCACTAAATACTGAATCTCTATAGCATTTGCCAGAACCCACAGATTGCCAATCCAGACCTGGTTGGGGTCACTGTTAAGGATAGGGAGGATCACATGTCATTTGTTCAATATGGTACCAGTATTAATGCAAATGTATGTTTGCAAATGTAAGAAGTCTGAATGGGAGAGCTGAAGTTGCTGGTGCTGAAGGGAAAATAAGATGTGATAGGTGTGGACAAAACATGGCTGAATGAGTCGCTGGACAGTTAATATCAGAGACTATACTTTGTTTTGGAGGGACAGAGTAAATAGAAAAGGAGGAGGGGTGTGTTTGTTTGTTAGGCAGGAGTTAAAAGTTTATAGTAAGGAGGAAGTTATGTTAGAAGTCTTATGGTTGGATGTCTTCACCAATTGTAAAGAATCCAGCAAATTCATTGTAGGGGTATGCTATAGGCTACATACCCCCTAATGTAAGTGAGGAGGAGGCTAAGCTCCTGATGCAGAAAGCTAGAAAAGGCTGCTAGTTAAGTAAATTAATGATAATGGGGGATTTTAATTACCTAGATATTGACTGGAGCAACAGTACTGCCAGATCAGTTGTTGAGGAGCCAACCAGAAAAAAATGCCATTCTGTTTCCATGATCTCTAATGGCCCAGAATGTATAGCAAATGTGGAAGGCATTGAACTCCTGGGTAATAGTGACTATAATGTTATAGAAATGTCTGGTGTGAAAAACAAATATATACTGTGGCAACAAAAACCATGATTTTCAGAAAAGTTGATCTTAGTTCCTTGAGGGCTGCCCCTTAGAGAATTGATTGGGGAATTATGTTTTCAGCTACAAACACAGAACAGAAATGGTTGTCATTTAAAATAATAATAAATCATTACTGTTCTCAATTTATTACCTTAAGGAGTAAATGTAGAAGCACTAAGAATCACCCTTTTTTGCTTGATATACAAGTAAAAAAATTAATAGAGAACTTGAAAGAAGAGAAAGGCATTTAAAAACTACAAGTCTGTGGGGACAGAAGTTGCATTTAATGAATATAAACACTATAATAAATGTTGAAAAACAGCAATCCAGAAGGTAAAGAAAGGAAATGAAGAGTGCATTGTGGCTAAGACTAACCCCAAAAAGTTCAAGTATATTAATAGTAAAAAAATGCTGAACAACACTGTTGCTCCTTTAAATAATGGTACCAGTATGGTACAGATACAGAAAAGGCAAATCAGTTCTTTTCTTCAGTGTATACAATAGAGGAGTCTGAGTTTCCATAGCTGCACTAATCTAAATCTAGTCAATGGCTGACTTTTAGAATAATGGCTGACTCTGGACATGATTCATAAAGCTTTAATAAAAATGAATGTAAACAAGGATCCAGGGCCTGATGGCATACACCCTCAGGTTCTAAGAGTTCTAGTTCAGTTTTAGATCAGCCCCATTTTTGTTTTTCTCAGATTTGCTTCCATCTGGTATGGTGCCTATGGATTGGAGAAAGCATTTGATAACACAAACAACTGCTTTCTAAACTAAGGTCTGTTGGGCTTAATGAAGTCATTTGCACATGGATAGGAAACTGGCTAAGGGATAGGGTACAGAAGGTGGTTGTTAATGGTACATTCTCTGCTTGGATTAAGGTTCTTAGTGCGGTCTCACAGGACTCGGTATTGGGATCCACTTTTATTTAATTTGTTCATTAATCACTAATCATAATAAAAGGGAGGGTATTGTAAGTTATGTCTCAGTGTTTGCAGTTGACACAAAACTATCTATCCCGATTAATTCCATTCAGAATGTGGCATCTTTTCAACAGGATCTGGACAAACTGGAATTCTAGGCATTTAAGTGGCAAATGAGATTCAATATTGATAAATGTAAAGTCAAGGCCCCGAGATGTAAAAATATCTATGCCACTTACACCCTTAATCTGACTGCACTAGGCAAATCCATAATGGAAAAGGACCTTGGAGTCCTTATAGAGAAACTTGACTGTAGTAAACAATGCCAGTCAGCAGCATCAAGGACTAATAAGGTCTTGAGCTCTATTAAGAGGGGCATAGATTCATTGCAGGATGGGGTCATTTTTCCACTTTATACAGCACTGGTTAGACTGGTAAGAATATGCCATACAGTTTTGGTCTCCAACGCACATACAGGATATTATTTAATTAGAGAGGGTCCAGAAAAGGACAACTAAGCTTGCAAAAGGAATGGAAAATCTTAGCTATGAGGAAAGATTGGACAAATTGGGGATATTAATGCTGGAGATGAGACGCTTAATGGGTGATATGATAACTATGTATTAATATATAAGGGGATTATATAATAATCTCTCTAATGTTTCATTTACCAGTAAAAATATTAGAAGAAAAGAGGTTCCGCCTAAATATTCAGAAAGCTGTGAAGATTTGGAATTCTCTCCCTGAATCAGTTTTACTGGCTGATATATTAGATAGCTTTAGAAATGGGTTGGATTACTTTTTAGCAAGTGAGGGAATACAGGGTTATGGAAGATAGCTCATAATACAAGTTGATCGAGGGACTAGTCTGATTGCCATTTTGGAGTCAGGAAGGATTCCCCCCCCCCCCTGGGGCAATTGGTGTTTTGCCTTCCTCTAGATCAATTAGCAGTTAGGAAGGTTTAAAAAAAAAAAAAAAAAAAAGTTTAAAGGTTGAACTTGACGTGTGTCTTTTTTTCAACCTAACGTACTTCGATACTATGTTACTATATTACAAAAAAAATCCATTTAAAGATCCAACCAAAAAAAAAAAATAACTGTAATAAACAACCCCCTACGTAAAACTGGTGCATAGTTTTTCATATCAAAACAGACAATGAAGAATGGGAAGCTCCCCATAGGCTTCTGAGGCTAAGTCCTGCTCGAATACCATTCGTATGATCAGAGCGTTCGTTCGATCGTTCGAATCGTACAAATTTTTCGGACGCTCGAATTAAATTTCATGATTTTTTCGTGAAATCGAACGTTCGGTATCCGATCGTACGAATTCATGGAGAAATCACTGCGAGCAAAATGATTAAAACAATTCGATAAGCATTCGATGGTCGAATGCTTATCGAATTGCGAATTTGGTCAAGCTAATTTTGGGGAATAATAGTAAATTTGCCCCTTATTGTTACTTTTTATTATTTGTTATTATTAAGATTCTCTCCTATGTATATTTAGTCTGTTATTCAGCCACTGCCTGACTGTTACAGTAAACTGGCAGAAAGTAACCAAATAATTGCTGATAAAATTCTAAATAAAAATCAAATATTTAATAAAAAATATAAAAAAGAAAGACAAATTATAAATTCCTCATGTGCATGAAACTAAAAATGAACTTAAAGGTGAACTACCCTTTTAACTTATTATTGATTGCTTTAACTTGAGCAACTTTTAAAAAAGACTTAAACTGCTGATTATTTGTATATGTTTGTAAATGATTCATTTATGAGTACTGCAATATATTTTTGATAAGAGGCAAAAACATTTTTTAAGTTCCTGTAAACTCAATTTACAGGCTAAGGTGAAAAATATTATAAAATTTGATATATTCTGCAGGGGTAATCAATTCCAATTCACTTCTTAAAATGGTATGATGGGTGCTAAATGGCAGAATGAGATAATATAGAAAACATGGCAGAGTGTTCCCTGAATATTTACTGCAAATGCTGAGAAATGATTTCCCAAACTGAGTACTGTACTGTATATTGTAGATACATGCCAAATATGTTTGTATCTCAGGGATTTGTTGACAAATGAATTATGTCCAATGTGTCATTTCTAAATATATTCTTGAATGAAACAGAATTGAACAAACTGGTAACTGTTGATCGAATAGGTCCATTTTCGATCAGACTCTGTGATCACCATTCTTGTTTGAAAAGTATAATCTATTTGTGGATACATTTATTATATTTACCTTTATAAATAGATGTACAGAGGTGCCCAACTGCTCAACCTGCCTGGGTGCCTAATGGCTCATAAACTATACAAATTGATAATTAGTGATGGGTGAATTTATTCGTCAGGCGCAAATTTGTGGCGATTCGCAAAATGCCATAGAAGATTCACAAAAAAACGAGGTGCGCATCAAAAAATGCAAGACGCGTAGAAAATGGTGCTGCATGCAGAGAAAATGATGCAATGTGCGTCAGAAACAACGAAACGTGCGTCAAAAATGACACAATGCTTCAAGAAACGAGACGCCTCGTTTTGCGAATTTTGCTGAAAATTTGCACTTTTTTTGGCGAAACGGGATAGATTCGCCCATCACTATTGCAAGGTAAACTGACATGCAGAGTAAAGCTTTCTGAAAACAGAAGGTACAGTATTTACATGTCTCATGATACACACATAGTACTGCCCTCATAACACACACATAGCTCTGCCCTCATACCAAACATGAGATTTTAACTCTCACATAAGACATTATGGGCAGGGACATGCAAATCACTCTTTTATGTCCCTCTGGCCAACAAAACATCCAGCATACTTTTAACACTTTTCATATGTCTAGTACAGGAAAAGGAGCTTATACTCTTGTTTAAAATTAGGGTTGTTGCAATGATATTCTAAATCATGTGCATTTTTATGCTTGCCACACACCTTTAGTTTCTTTTTGTTTAGTGTTTGTCTCACTTAAATCTAAAAATAAAACCTTTAAAAATAAGGGTTGTTGAGGTAGAAGGTCAATGACCAAGTAAAGTATGAGGTGAGTAGAAGGTAACAATATGGAAGATGCTTTTACACCTGTTTTAGTAGATCAAATAAAAGGGTTTATATGAGCCTTTCAAACATAACAAGTTGCATCAGTTGAATAGCTTCATAATATTTCTGAAGCATAGGAACCCCCAAGCCTCTCAATTTAAGTGGTGTCATTAATACAGATTTTAATACTCCAGGGGTTATTTATTAAAACCCGATTTTGTCTGGGTGGAGTTTGAAAGTGGAAAACATTTTTTTTGTTGGGAAAAACTCGTGATTTATTAAACCCAGATGGTGTTAAAAGCCAGAATAAAAAAATCTGAGTTTTCACGTCAAATCTGAAAAAATCAAAGATTCAAATTTTTCACGATTTTAAGTCTTTTTCTGTACCAGATTTTTTTTAGTTAGGGAAAGTAAGTTAAAATTTGGAAGTGATGGGAGTTTTTTTAAATTGAGGGGGAAAAGTCCACATTCAAATCGATTGATTTGAATTTTTAGCAGATTGAATCGAATCAGACAATTTGCCCCCCAAAAATTGGATTTTTCAGAGTCCACTTAATTACTCCATATACAGTAGGGTCTAGGAGATCCCCCATAGGCTAAAACAGCAATTCAGAAAGTTTTAAATCCAAATCAAATTTGGACTATTCCAAATTACCAAAAATAGCTGAAAATTCTAATTTATTACTTCAAATTTTCAATTCGACCCTTAATAGATCTGCTCCTTAATGTATTGATAAATAAGGTAAATTATGAATGGTATTTTGGTCTAAATGGTTTTAACAAAATAATAAGAAATTCTCAGATTTTAGTAAACAGTGTCCCTGTCTGGCCCATATGTAATGACAATATAGAGCTGTAGTTCTTTCAGAATGTTAAGAAGGATTACTAGTGACTATTAGTAATTTGGATTTATTAATCCATCCTCTAGCAATACCACTCATTAAGGGGTCAGTTACAATGGGAGCTAACTGAACAGACCTGTTTAGAGCAGCTCCTCTGCACCCAAGTAATCCTGTTCAAGATTGCCAACTTTAATCCCTGCTACCCTGGCTCCAAACCCTATTGCATATCATGGGGAAGCATAATAATCGATCTATTGCTGAAGCAATGAACAGATATCTGCAGTCTTCTCAACCAGAACAAGACCACATGGTGAGCCAGGACTCTATGCAGGACTCTCCATCAGTGGAACCTGGGGATGATGATACTGTATGGGTGGAACCCTCCAAATCAGAACTGCTGGCAGCTATCAATAGTGTCCATACCTCTACCACCAGTCAGCTAGAAACAATAAAGATAGATATGTCACTATTGTGACAGGATCTGTAGATTCTTAGACAGGAAAAAGTAGGGTGAAAGCAGAATTTCTATTTTAGAGGATATTCTGGTTCTGGTCCCAACTATCATTGCTGAACTGTAACAAATGGTTGCAGTCCTCACTGAGTGGGCAGAAGACTTAAAGGCCTAAAACAACTGCAAGCAGTATAAGGTGGCTTTATACACATCTACAAATGGTGGCTCACTAAGGGGCAGATATACTAAGGGTCGAATTTGAGGGTTAAAAAAATTTTGACAATGGGAATAGAATAGTCTGGGAAGTAAAATCATTCTAATTTGAATATCGAATTCAAAGGATTTTACCGCAATTCGATTGGTCGAACAATCGAAAAAAATCGATGGATCGATACGTTTCAAACAATTTTAACCATTCAATCTAAATTTTTTATTTAATAAAAAATAATGAAACCCAATTCGGTAGCTTTGATCTGGCGCACAAGGCAATTGAATAAAAATTTTAATTTAAAGTATTCTAATTTAAAGATTCAATGGTTGAAGTGGTCTTCAAAAACATTTGAAAATTCAAATCTTTTTGATAAGTCAAATCCTTCATGTGAATTTAGTAAATCTGCCCCTTAGTGTATAATGGCCTGATGGCATCCTTAGATATCAAAAAAGTATTTCCTGAATATATTTGTTGCACAAACAACCAGCAGCCCAAGTGTGAGTAATTAATACCTTATCACCCCAATTTGAACTTGAAAGAGGCACTAGGCAGGGCTATCCCCTACTGCTGCAATGGGTTGCCCTAGCAATCAAGCACTTAAAATTGTATCACCCAGTAAAATTAAGTGTATGTCATGATGTAGGACTGAGGAAAATATATCTCTATACAGATAGAGTCACTTGGATTTGTAAGTTAAATGCGTCGTGACTCAGCATTAATTGAAGAAACTGTGTTATCTAAAGTTATCTTAACTCATTTAATGCATTTAACCTTTTCATTAGCATACCAAAGCTCCATTGTTTTCAATGGTGAACTCTTTAATTGGATGGGATGCTGTGACACAATATTCTGTGATAAGTGGGATAAATGAGATAAATGAGTTAAGTCGCGACGCATTAAACTCACCATCCAAAGTGACTGCATCTGTATGTGGATGATGTTGCACTCTTCTTAGTGGATTAGGGGGAATCCCTAGATATGGGACTAGATGTATTTACTGAATTTGGGTCATTAAACGGCGGGCTGCATATCAATAAATCAAAATGAACTCTGTTTCCCTTAAGTGGCCCTACACCCAGAGACAGCATAAGAGGTCTACAGTGGATCTCTCAATTCAAATACTTAGATATATTTTTGTTACAAATGATCTTTCACGGTATATAACAAATAACTTAGAACTGATTGTATTAAGATTAAAAAGGGCAAGCTCCCAATGGGTTAAGTTTCCATTAACTTTAAAGTGATTTTCCTGTCTAGATTTGTGTACCACTTTATCTCCACTACTCATGCCAGTCAATTTCAAATATAATGTATTATTTCCTTTATACAGGTCAGCAAAATGCCCTATATGGCTTGACAATGATTGGAAGCAGAGATTGTATGAAGGCTGCACTATTTTATACGAAAACATTCATGCTATTGAGATGGATGAATCCTCATCCCTCTACAGTTAAGCTTATGAAAGGAAATAAATAAATAAAACACTCCCTCTCATTAATTGGCATATTTTGCTAGAGCAGTGATCCCCAACCAGTAGCTCGTGAACAACACATTGCTCTCCAACCCCTTCGATATTGCTCCCAGTGGCCGCAGGTGTTTATTTTTGAATTCCAGGCTTGGAGGCAACCTGTGGTTGTATAAAAACCAGGTGTACTGCCAAACAGAAATTCAATGTAGGTTGACAAACCACATAGGGGGTACCAAGTGGCAAATGGCAGCACTTATTTGGCACCTCAAGAACATTTTTCATGCTAGTGTTGCTCCCCAACTCCTTTTACTTCTGAGTGTTGCTCACGGGTTGAAAAGGTTGGGGATCCCTGTGCTAGAGGATGACCTGTGAAATTTGCAAAAATTGGTTACCCCGACTTGAGCTAATCCAGAGGTGAGGCTCCCTGACTTACCATAATAGCTCTCTTACATAGTTCAGTACAGCTTGTTTCTCAGATGCTCATGTTTCAGTGTATACAGATGCAGCCACTTGGATTTGTGTGTTAAATGCTTTGTGACTCAGGGTTAATTGAAGAAACTGTGTTATCTTAACTCATTTAATGCATTTAACCTTTTCATTAGCATACCAAAGCACCATTGTTTTCAATGGTGAACTCTTAAATTGGATGGGATGTTGTGACACAATATTCTGTGTTAAGTGGGAAAATGGGATTTCTGTGTTAAGTTATTCTGTGTCAAACACACAATCCTAAGTGGCTTCATCTGTATGTGGATGAATATGAAAATGACAAGACTTCATTTTATTCATCAGTATATGGTCAACAATGTACAGTTTAACTTAATTGTTTGTAAATGAAAAATCTTAAATCAATTACTTAAAAAACAGTGTATAGTAGTAAAGGAATCATTTGTATTTGCAATTATGAACTTCACATAAAAAACAGGGGCCCTTTGAGATTTGTTTAGGTTGGAGGCAAGATGCATCATGAATTAAATCTCCAAAGTTTCTCAGACACATCACAGAAATTTAACAGCCAGATGGTAGCTTCCCACAGAGACCAATATACATACAGTAGGTATTTTTAATTATTAACTGATAGATTGAATAGAAAACCTCTTAATTGTTAGCAGTTGTAGCTAAAAACCCTGGTCTCTATCACCCTAAACAAAACAGTTGGTGGGTTTGGTAGTAATGGTTTGGTAGTAGCCCATAGGTGAACGCTGATGGGCCAAGTTTGGACTTTTTTCTAATTTTCATTATGAATTTTGTTCCTAAGGCCTTCCATGCCTTCATAAGTTCTAGCAATCTGTCATATTGTTATGTTTTGAATGTACAGTATTCTCAAAGATGGTTTAATTGTGGTTTATCATTTTAACTGTAAAAGAGAGTGGATCGATTTGTCTATTTAAGTGCATGCAATGCATTCAATCAACCTGCTTGTGAACAGTTTAAAAACTTTAAAATTGTTTTAAAAACAATTTGGGGAGAGTACATTTTTACTGCACTGTATTGCAGTGTAACTGCTTTACTTATCCTTTCATACTATGATCATTAACTTCTTTCTACCCTTTCCAGGTTTTGCTTATTTATTTTTTTATTTCCAGCAATGAGAGAGATAGGAAAGAGTTAGTTTATGACTCTGTAGTGAAGAAGGGAAATGACTATGGCCAAAATGATTTCCACAAGTAGGCAGAACCCAGGGAGGCTTTTAATTATATAGGACTGGGTCAGCAGGGGGAGCTTCTCCAGAAGAAATTGCATAGTGTAAATAACAGTGTAAGAGATAAAATATCTGTTTGTGCTTTCCTCTGCAGTCTTTTTGTACAGACCTGGATTTACCTAGTGTGCGCTCCAGGGCCCATCACCCACTTGCACCCACTCCCCCATATATGTTCATGCATGTGTGGGTTTTCCGCCAAAACACTGGGGATTTAGTGCTTGTTCCCAGTGTTTCATAAAAAAAAATTAGTGGCTGGGAGGATGCATGCCTTTGTGGCCTTTGCCACTAATTCAGGCTGTGTCTGTATCCACATTTGTGTTTCCGTAATTCTTACATAGCTTTTACTAGCAATTGCATAACACAGAACATACAGGAGAGTACAGCTGTCCACATAGAATTAGTCCTGGAGGGATATTACTGGAAGCTTTCACACTGATTGCTGTGATATTTCTATGTATTAAACATTCACAAAGATGTCAGAAGCCAACTGGCATCTAGTGGAATATTGTTTTCAAAAATAATACCTTGGCTATAAGCATGTTTCTCAACAAGAAGAATACATTTAAAGCAGTATGGCGGGTGTGTCCTTGACATTAAGTTCCATGGTGGCTCCTTGATATAAAGTTCTCTGGTGGACCACTGGTGCCCCAGTCTTGCACTGTGTAACGGTTCCACTGGAGGAACATGTAGCATGTAGACATCAATCAAAACAACAAAAGGACTTGCAGTGGTGAGTGATTACACAGGGACGTTAGAAAAATGTGTTTTAAGCCCTCCACAGACATATTTTGACCAGAGCACTTCTCTTTGTCTTTACATATAATTTCAAAGTTTGAAAATTAAGGTACAAATGATATGGTGTTTACCTTGCTCTTCCTTTTTTAAACAAAAATTTAAATACTATTTTAAGAGATAATGTAGCTAAATAAATAACTCTATAGAGCTTCCCTTTACAGCACAAGCAGCTTATTGAACACATCTCTCTAGTTACTCTTAAGAAGTCCAAAGAAGATTATCTTAATGATCAAAGTGCCTCCAGTAGCACTCACTCACTTGATGATGTATGGTATGATTGTAGCTATTAATGATGTAATTTTTTTCCCCTTTGAAATTGCACTCACTGTACTACACTGAATTACTCCTCAGTGGATTCAAAAAGAACAGATTATTATCTCTTCATGCAAAAGAAAAGAATCCAGATACTGTATATTCCATTCATTTAATAATAAAAATTATTATAAACAAATTTCTTTCTCTGTGGATCTCGTATGTTTTATACAGTGAAGACACAGCATACAGTATAAAATCATATAATAAAATATTATTGGAAGGATATGACACCATAAAGGTCTTTCTGTGGAATATCAATATTTATTGATAAACTCAATCAATCAATATTTAGCACTGTTCACTATAGCATAGGAACAGCAAATGTCACACTTGTTCTAGGTCATATTGTCATTAATGGGAAGGTGCCAATGCATTTTAACATTTTATTTTATCTAGGCATGCTTAGGTTACATATTTCCCAAAATATTAGGATCAGAAATGCAGTGAGCAAAGTGAAATTTCAAAGAGACTGTGCTTACAGCAGTTGCTTCACTATGCCAGGAAAGCCCTTCTACTGACTTGGAAGACCCCAGAGCCTCCTACATTGGGCTTCTGGAAAAAGCTGGTGGATGACACCCTGCCTAGACCTATGCAGCCCAAGGCTGCCCTGAAAAATTTGGGAAACTTTGGGATAAATGGCTAGCAGTCCCTTAACAAGTTGTGGTAATTCTGAGGGATGGTGAACAAGACATAATATGTGATACCCAAAAGGATTGTTTCAATAACGTAAATCAAGGTAGCTCATCTGCTCATCTTCTCTTGCCCTTTCCTTCTCTTTTCTTTTCTTCTTTATGTATGTTTATGAAAATCAATAAAGAAACTCTGTTAAAAAAAAGTGACAGTTACAATTTTTCCCCATAATGCAGCATACCCCCCAGGAAATCGAGCATAGTTGTGGTTGTAATTTTGCCCCTATGCAATTATGGAATTAGAGGCAAAACAAGCATGCTTTGCTGTAAATCAGTCACAATTGTGCTGAAAAATGTCTGTTTGTGCAGGGCATTGAGGGAATTCTGGAGCTACTGTCTGGCCCAAAGGTGACCTCTAAGGGGTTACTTATAATATATTTGCAGGTGCTACAGCACGGGGTGCAAACATATACCCCCAAGTACTCATATCTGAGGTATTATTAACATGTGTTTCTATAACGCCAACTTATTTTGTAGCGCTGTAAAGTGAATGTGATTATACAACTAAATCACATGAATTACATATATATATAACATAAGGAGTTACATACATCACAATAAATATGGAGTTACATACATCACCATAAATACCGATACAGGAGGTGAGGAAGGCCCTGTACAGAAAAAGCTTACAGTCTAAAGGGAAGGGAATGATACACAAGGTGTGGGAGTGAGCAAGATCAGAGTAAAGTGGGTGAGCGATGTAGTACTGTACGCGATAGTGCATTGGGTAGTTAACAGTGAGGGTAGGCTTCTCTAAAAAGGTGGGTTCTAAGAGATTTCTTGAAAGCTGAAAGATTGGGAGAAAGTTGGACAGACCGTGGGAGAGAATTCCAGAGGAGGGGTGCAGCCCTTGCAAAGTCTTGAATGCGAGCATGTGAGGAGGTAATGAGAGAAGTGTTAAGTAGCAGGTCAGTAGAGGAGCGTAGTAAGCAGTTGTGTGAGTATATGGAGATTAGTTCAGAGATGTAGGGAGGGGCAGAGTTATGAAGTGCTTTGAATGTCAGGGTCAATAATTTGAATTTAATTCTGAAGGGCAGTGGAAGCCAGTGCAGGGATTGGCAGAATGGCATGACAGAGGAAGAGTGGTTGCTGAGGTGTATAAGCCTAGCAGCAGTGTTCATTATGGACTGGAGAGGTGACAGTCTCTGGAGGGGAAGGCCAATTAAAAGAGAGTTACAATAGTCTAGACGGGATATGACAAGAGAGTGAATAAGAATTTTGACAGCATCTTGGGTGATAAATGATAATATTTTGGATATGTTACTTAGGTGGAAGTGACATGACTTAATAAGTGACTGGATATGATGAGTGAATGTCAGGGCAGAATCTAGGATGACCCCAAGGCACTGGGCCTGGG
The DNA here is from genome assembly GCA_024363595.1 of Xenopus borealis. Lineage (NCBI taxonomy): Eukaryota > Metazoa > Chordata > Amphibia > Anura > Pipidae > Xenopus > Xenopus borealis. Next base: position 77,690,326 of record CM044444.1, read on the forward strand.
GAGACGGGGTGATAGTGGAATTGTTATCTACGATGGATACTTCTGGGATGTTACTGGTGTTAGTTAGAGCTATACTTCATCGGGCATCGAACCCATGTCCTCAACGTCTTTTATAATTTGAATTTGGCGCCGCAATCCCTCTGGCGCGGCGGGATGACGTCACCGGCGATCTTGGACGCGCCGCCGACAGGAGGGGACGCTCCACCCGGAGCTCCCAGAAAGGCTCTGGGCGGCATTCGTGACAGTACCCCCCTCTCCACGGGGGGCCACCAGACCACCAGGCCGAGGTTTTTGGGGAAACTTATTGTGGAATGTCTTCACAAGTCGGGGGCATGAACATAGGAGACCTTCTCCCAGGAGCATTCCTCAGGGCCAAAGCCCTTCCACTGGATCAGGTACTGGAGAGTCTAGAATCCAAGATTCTTTCAACCTCATATTCTTGCTGGCCATCCACAAAGATGGCAGAAGGAGGGGACTGACCAGAGAAGTGATTGGATATAACAGGCTTCAACAGGGAAACCTGAAACATGTTGGGAATCCGCATCTCAGGGGGTAGTTGCAGACGGACAGCCACTGGATTGATGACCTCAGAGATGGAGAAGGGACCCACAAACTTGGGACCCAACTTAGGAGATGGAACCTTTAGGCGGATGTGTCTAGAGGAAAGCCAGACTTTATCACCGACTTTATACGGAGGGGAAGACTTCCTTCTACGGTCGGCAAAAGTCTTGTGCACCAAGGAGCTCTTTTCCAGATTGGACTTGGTTTCAACCCAGATAGCAGACATATGAGCTACGTGATCTTCAGCAGCAGGAACGTCAGCGAGAAGGAAGTCTTGAGGAAAGGCTAGATGATGTAGAGCGTATACAGACAGGAATGGAGATCTGCCAAGTCCATAAAGTTCCCTGCAGCTCTGGAGTCAAGGAAGGCTGAGACTGGTATTGCCTGGGAGGACAACAGGATCTGCAAAGGAACATGAAATTGATGAGAATTTTCCGAAGGCTTAGAAGCAACGCCACCAGCATAGGTAACACCAACCTTACTTGGGGCAGGAGTATTCTTCTGCTTGACAGGACAGGAGGCAGCCAAATGGGATTGTCCACCACAGTACAAACATAGGCCAGAAAGGCGCCTCCGGAGTTTTTCTTGCTCAGTAAGTCGAGCCTTTCCGAGTTGCATGGGTTCTTCCGAAGGGAGATTGGTCAGCTGCAGAGAAGAGGGAGGTATCACAGGGCTTTGAAAGTGCGGTGCCAACACTGGAAGAATTTTCTTGCCTCGCTCTTTACCAGCCTGATGTTCTCTGAGGCGAGTGTCCCCCTTAATAACGAGAGTGATCAAATCCTCTGGGGAGTCTGGTAGATCTCTGGCAACTAGATCATCCTTCAGGGGAGAAGACAGTCCTTGATAAAAAAAACTGCCTTGTATGCCTCATTGTTCCAGGAGGTCTCAGCCATGAGAGTCCTAAAGTCTATGGCATACTCGCTGGCACTGAGATTGCCCTGACGGATTTGCAGAAGAAGAAGAAGCATTAGCAACCTGACCAGGGGCATCAAAGATGGTTCTGAACATCCGTAGAAATTCATTAACATCAAAAGTCAGTGGAGACTGTCTCTCCCAGAGAGGTGTTGCCCATTCAAGCGGTTTGCCTTCCAAACGAGACATAACGTAGCCCACCTTCGCCCGCTCACATGAGAATTGGGAAGGTTGGAACTCAAATTGAATCAGGCATTGAGTCACAAATCCCCTGCAGGCCTGAGGGTCACCAGTGTAGCGAGGAGGAGGAGGAATACGCGGCTCACGGGCCGGTAACACAGCTGGCGGAGGAACAACCACAGCAGGAGGAATTTCCGCAGCAGCGGGAGTAGGGGGCAAATGGGATACAATCGAATCAATTACTTGCCCAATTCTGACTTGCTGGGTCTCATACGCCTCCATACGGGATGCCAGCCCGCGGAGGGCTCTTCTGACTTCCAGCGCGGCTTCCTCGGGATCCATGGCCCAAGTATAATGTCAGCGGGGCCAGCGGCACCCACAAGGGGGTAGTCAGGATCAAGAAGGAATCCCCTTCCAGAGAGTCCAGGCAGAGTACAGTTCAAGGTTAATCCAATAGAAAGGTCAAGGTCCAGGCAAAAGGTTCAACAGGCAGGACGCACACAATCAAGGTCAGGAAACAGGCCAGAGATCAATAGCAGAAACAAGCAAGAATATTAGGGAACCCAGGAACACAATTAAAGATTGAGCTATACTTGGGCATCGAACCCATGTCCTCAGCGTCTTTCATAATTTGAATTAGCAATCCGGAAGGAAAAGAAAGGAAATGAAGAGTGCATTGAAGCAGAAGTGAATACTATCCCTACAAAAGTTTTTAAAATATATTAGTACTAAAAAGCTACAGTGTTGCTCCATTAAATAATAGTACCAGTATGGTTGTAACAGATACAAAAAAGGCAAATGTGCTAAATTGGTCCTTTTCTTCAGTGTATACTATAGAGGAGTCAGGTGTAAGGAACTCCCTGGTTTCAAAGATGTACCTGTTGTGTTCCAAACACTGCTCTTCCTGCTTGAGCCAGGAGGTAGTGTGGTGTTTTCCTGGCTATAAGATGATGGTGGCTTTGTTGCCTTCTGGTCTTAGTGCACTTCCTCTATCCAGCTGAGGGCAATGACTCCCCCTACACCGTGTGCTGTATTATTAGCTGAAACTGCTACTCAAAGCCTTGTGATCCTGATTTCCTGTTGTATTCCTGAATCCTGTTTGCCTGAAAATACCCTGGTAAGTCTTGTCCCTGCCTTGTTCCTGTTCCCTGGTACCCCTCATTGTTCCCCAGAATTGACCTCAGCTTGATATTTGACTTCGCATGAACTGCACCCATCCTGACCTTTTTGCCTGTACCCTATTCTGTTTTATCTGCTGCCTGCCCTCGAATTTCAGCCTGATTCTGGGCTTGTGTTTTGCTGCCTTATATGATTCTGCAAAGGTCTGTGCTTATTTTTGTTTAATAAATACTAGTTGTGTGCTCCTTGTTAGCATTGGTACTTGTGACCAACCTGACTTCCAGGAAAACACAGTGACATCACTCAGCATGCATCCTAGTCACAACTTTGCTTGGGAGCAACCTTTATATTTGATTCATAAATAAGTGTCACACATTTACACCACCCATGCTGTTGAAAAATGTCAAATGAAAAACTTTGGACTTTTGTTGGAGGCTGTTTACATTCAATAAAAAAAAATAATCAGTATTTGAGCTATATGTATTTCTTTGTTCCTAAAAAAAAGTGAAATATAAATACATCTTTTATTACATTATAAATTAGCAAATTATTAACACATTATCAAACCATTTTGCTCTCTCAAAATGTTTAGAAAATTTTATTTACCAAAATATGTTATTGTCTCTTGTGACTGTGCCATACTGTAATATTCTCCTTTCGCTGCTAGCCGGCTGATTTGGTACTTGTCTTTCCAGAGCATTTTTTAACATTTTGTACTCTTTCACTTTAAGTTTCTTTCCTGGGGGGGGGTTTAAAGTTTACCCAGGCAAACAAAACAAAAAAAAAATTGGGGCAAATTCACTAAACGCCGAAAATGCGCTAGCGTTGGCTTCACCGATGTTTGCCACACTTCACCAGGCGTAGTTTCGCCACCGTTACACAAATTCACTAAAATACGAAGTTGCGCTCAGGGAGGTGAACGGAAGTGAAGTTGCGCTACCGTTTCTTCGTCAGGCAAAGCGCATTTACGCTAGTGATGCCTAATTTGCATACTGTGCAAAGTTAAACATATAATAGAAGTATATGTTACAGCCACTACATTACACTACACAAGCCCAGGAAACCTTTAGTAAATAAAATAAAGTTGTCCTATTGCCAACTGTATAGTTTAGTTGCCATATGTCAGGAAATGTAGGGGGGAAGGAATGTAACCCCCAAAAAATTATGCTATTTTTTCAAACTATCACCCTAAAAAAGTAAAAGATGCCAGCTTTTGTTGGGACTAAGAAAAAAATTCAAGTTTTTTTCAAATTCCCATCTATTGTATTGAACTTTGCCAGGTAATGTTCAGTAAAATGGGCAGTAGTAGCCCTTCACCAGTGCACAGCTTCGCCTGGTGTAAGGGTGCAAAGTTGCGCTAGTCTATCTACTTCATTAGCGAATTTTCGCCAGGGACTCTGTTAGTAAATCGGCGAAGTTGCCAAATTATGTCACGCTGGCGATTAGCGCATTAGCCCCATAGTTTTTTTGGGACAACCTGAGCTTTCAAAATATGCTAGACTTATGGTGTAATTACACTTACAATAGGCTTCTTAGTGTGTAATAAAATGAAAAAAAAAAATCAAATTTCACATTTACATATGTAAGAAACATAATTTATTTGGAAAGGTATATGTCTCCTGAATACACCAATAACAAATATATATAGTTTTATGGAGGTTTCTTACTTGTATAGATTAAAATTACTAAGCAGTACACTACCAAATTTCCAAAGCACCGCTCTACAAAATGGCATAATTCTGATTTCAAGGCCAAACAATCCACTAACAGTAGGGATGGCGTGAACTGTTCGCCGGCGAACTTGTTAGCGCGAACATCGGCTGTTCGCGC
>CM044444.1:77697472-77747064 GCA_024363595.1 Xenopus borealis
TGACGCAAGTTCGCGAATATGTTCGCGAACTTTTTTTCCGACGTTCGCGCCATCCCTAACTAACAGTAGTAGTTTATATCAAATTAAGTGGCATATTAAAGAATTTTGCCAAACTGGTATAGATATTTAAGTAAATATTACCCGTTTACATCTCTTGCCTTGAACCACCATTTTGTGATGGTCTGTGTGCTGCCTCAGAGACCACCTGCCCAGAAATATTTCAACTCTAACTGTAGCAGGAAGAAGTGTGGAAGCAAAAGACAGAACTCTGTCTGTTAATTGGCTCATGTGACCTAACTTTATACAGTAGTTTGTTTGGCATGTTTGTGTGCATCGTTGGATCCTAGAAACCCAGGAGGCTGTCCTTATTTTTTAAAATGGCAATTTTCTATTTATGATTACCCAATGGCACATGCTACTAAAAAAGTATATTCTTATGAAAATTGTTTATTTACATGAAGCAGGGTTTTACATATGAGCTGTTTGATGCAATATCTTTTTATAGAGACCTGCATTGTTTGAGGGGTGTAGTTTTTTAGTTTAATAATTGCTCACAAATTCCTCTAGTACATGTTTTACTAAGAGAAAAGAGAACTGATGTAATAAGGTCAGTAGACAAACTTATGCTTAAGAAAATCCAGAATGAGGAACAGGTTCAGCATTAGGAGTCAGTCCATTTGTCAGAAAAGGAAGAAATCAGGCCAGGTCAAGAAAAAGGCCATGTTACAAATGAACATCTGTGTTGACTGACTGGTTCCCGCACATTTAACACAATGGATAGATGGTAGTGCAGATGCCCCCTAGATACAGGATATTAAGTCAGCAATAAAAAGAGATGCAGATGCAGTCACTTGGATTTGTAAGTGAAATACGTCGTGACTCAGGGCTCATTGAAGAAACTGTGTTATCCAAAGTTATCTTAACTTATTTAATGCATTTAACCTTTTCATTAGCATACCAAAGCACCATTGTTTTCAATGGTGAACTCTTTGATTGGATGGGATGGGTTAAGTGTGATAAATGGGATAGATGAGTTAAGTCACGACGCATTTAACACACAAATCCAAGTGACTGCATCTGTATGAGCCATATACTGTACAATTTGTATCAAAAAGATGTATGTCTGTTTATTATGACTAAATAAAAAAAGGGGAATAACCGCTCAAGCTCACCACGCTTCCCGAGAACCTATGATTAAGGGATACTCTACCGAAACGCGTTAGGTGTACATGCAGTTATTATAATAAAACAGGATCCAGAAGTGCCGTCTTTTTTGTGGATTTTTCTGTTTATTATGGCCACAGAGCATCAAAATAGGATAATGCTTCAGGTGCATAAACCTCCTTTCAGATACGAAACGTGATCTGACTAAGATGTTTATCTTCCTGCAATGTTATCACTCTTTGACTGTCTGTGGCCAAATTGAATGGGCAACACACTTTTTTATGCACTTGTGTGTGGCTCTTTCCATTTTCTACAACTGAAAATCTTACAGGAAGGAAAGTACAGGCTTTTAGATGGACCAAAATAACTAAGCCATCTTCAGTGTCAATCTAGCATCCTTAAGTAAATCCAGAGGACTACTCGTGTGGGTGCAACAATATCACTGTTATCTTCTCCATGCTGTATATGTTATACATTGAATAACCTCAGTGCATGTGCTCATACCAATTGCAGCATACTACCATAATTAAGGGCAAAGGTTAAGTATGCACAGTATCTGTTATTTTATATAGCACTGACATATTTCCAAAGTGCTTTTACATCATTTGTTGTGCTTTTTAAGCTTACTATCCCAGGTTCCAATCACATTGGAACACATAACACACAGTAAGGCCAATTTTATTGTGTGCCAATTAACTAGGGATGCACTGAATCCAGGATTCAGTTCGGTTCAGCTCGGATTTGGGCTTTTTAGGCAGGATTCAGATTCACCCAACTCCAATTGCCTGGCCAAATGAAATCCAAATCTTAAAAATCATATGATTTTAATCACACAAACAAATGGAAGCAAAAACATTTTGAGTCATGTGCTGCATGTGTATTTCTCTTTCACTCTTTGGTTCCCTAATTTGCATATGCAAATATATGGATAACTATGCATATGTAAATTAGGGTTTGAATTCAATTTGGTATTCACCCAAATCCTTTACAAAAGATTAGTCTGAATCCTAAAATAGTGGATTTGTTGCAAGTGCCTTGCAAATAATATCCAACTAGAGACATATTATGTTAAATATTACAAACAGATATATAAAAAACAAAATGATCAAAAACAATCTAAACATATTTCTGTCAGTATAAAATACTTATAAAGTGTATTCATTCTAGTATATCTACTGTTAATGGTCTGACCCATATTCTAAATTAATGCCTTCATATTAAATGTTACAATTCCAGAATTTGATGATGGATATAAATTTCATAACAGGATGTAATGAAAAATGCAGAACCTTGAGTAATTTTACTGCTCATCTTTCTGCAATCTTTCTTCTAATAATTATCTAGTGATGTCTTTTGGCCATCCAGATAATCTATCATGCATTCCCCTATTTGGCACCCAGTGTGCTCTTTTAGATGTTTACAGTAGGTTCCAGAAAGTTCTTTCCCCCACTAGAACAGCTGATATTTTACAACATTTTACAATAAAACATTGCTTTAATTTAGGGGCATTTAGGGGATTTGGTATTTTAAAAAAATGGAACTAGGGAATCAAGTGGGATTTCAAGCATTTTGATAATTTTCCCATTACACATTTCTCAAACACAGTGAATATGTTTGATGATTTTTAGCAGCACTGCCTTTTTTAATGCATGCAGTTTAAATAAAGTCAGTCACACCTACAAATGAATACAATGTGTGTTATAATTGCTTATAACAGTATCACCAAGCACAGTTGTCACATACAGTATACTAACAATGGTTTAAAGTACAATTAAAGGCAGTGGGATATTTAACATAGAAAGTACTGAAGAAGTTATATTGGTAGGCAACATGTTGGAAGATTACTGTTAACCTTATGTAAAGCAGTCCAGTAAATTATCCAAATTGTTTTAGGCATTCTTTAATTAAAATGCTTTGCTTTTTCTCTGGGGAAGATTTGGGAAACATGGATGGAGTTTAGCTGGGTAGTAATTTACCCATGAGTAAAAGAAAGTTAAATCATCCTTTCTTTGTAATTCAGGGAGAATGAAAGAGGTGAACCTAACAACTCTTCCCATTCCATGTCATCCAACAGGCCTATGCCACCTTCCCATTTGTCTTTCAGGATATTCAGTGGCTTGTTAAATACAGTAGTATGAAAAGCCATATACAATCTTGAGATGAGACCTTCAATAAGTAATCAATTAGTATTTGGCAAGTTGAGTAGCTTATTTTCTGTTCTATTTAGTTAGGCTCCTTTTGATCTTAGAAACCGTTGCACAGATGAGTGAAATGTTTGCCTAAGTGTATCAAAAGAGACCCTCATGCTTCCTTGCCATACCAAACTTATTGTAATAATTCCAAACTTTTCCCATATAGAATTATCACCTAGTCTGGCTACACCGAAGAAGCAAACTTTTTTCCATAAGGTAGTTTGCTGGTGCATGCCAGTATATTGTATATCCTGTACTGTTTTTTGCTAGACCAATCACAAAAGGGTTATAACTGAATTATCATACACCAATGCTTGTGGTTTTTTTTAAGAAATAACAATTGGAGAGGGTGTTCTTGTCAACTATGAACATGTGTTATAGTTGATATAATGATATTTGTGCCCCACATGTTCCATCCAAGAAGACAGGTGACATATCTGAGTTGCAATATAATATAAGAATATATTGGGGAAAGCAGCCCTATCTTGAACTTAGATCAACTGTCTAAAGGTTGTATCTAACTGAATCTGAATGTATAGTGTGTACAATCACTGGGGACTGCCATCTCAGGGCCACAGAACCCCAGTCATGAAGGGTCCCCCTTCCCCCAGCGCAAGTCCTCCCATACTTTCTGTGCAATAACTTTCCTCCCCTGATTCATAAGCCTATCTTTAATCCTAATGACTGCCAAGATTGGATCAAAGTGGATCAATGAAATGCAAATACAGTACAACAGGAGAGGAAAGGAAAGGTGAAAACATTTGTTGCGAGTCAAATATTTGTCACGCAATTTGTTGCACATCAAAAAAAAAATTTAACAGCCCTTTTTTACAGATCCAGACCTAAAGAACTATTCTACACACTGCTAAAGTTGTTAATGCCCAGTGTGCTGTATTTATTAGTGCAGACATATTCAGATTAATATTATTACACTATGGGGCAGATTTACGAAATTCACGTGAATAGATTGAAGTTCGATCGAATTCGATCAAATTCCGATTGTACGCTTTTATCGGATATTCGAACATGCAAATTTGGCCCCTTCGATCATCAAATACCCAAAATTCGACCATATCGAATAGATCGAATGATGAGATATTCGATAATTCGACCATTCGATTATCGAAGTACTTTAACTGTTAAATTTTATTCGACTGCCTACTTTGCCAGATTGAACCTACCGAATTGCAATAGAAGCTTATGGGAAGCCCCCCATAGGCCTTTTTTTCTATCACCTGCTTGAAATCCATTCGTACGATCAAACGTCTCGATCATTAGAATCGTATGAATTTTTAAAGCAATCGGAGGAAATTTCATGATTTTTTCGTGAAATCGAATGATCGGTATTCGATCGTACGATTTCATCGAGAAATCGAATATCGAGGTAAAAATAGCCTAAAACTATTCGATAAGCATTTGATAGTCGAATGCTTATTGAATTTCGGCCAAATTCCAGGGCTTTTAGCCCTCGAATAGGTGAATAATAGTAAATCTGCCCCAAACATGTAGCTCAAAATAATAAATGTAGAATTAGCTACACAAATTATACAATTTCAATCAAACATAATATTGTACATACAGATGCAGCCACTTGGATTTGTGAGTTAAATGTGTCATGACTCAGGGTTAATTGAAGAAACTGGGTTATCTAAAGTTATCTTAACTCATTTAATGCATTTAACCTTTTCATTAGCATACCAAAGCACCATTGTTTTCAATGGTGAACTCTTTAATTGGATGGGATGCTGTGATAAAATATTCTGTGCTAAGTGGGATAAATGGGATAGATGAGTTAAGTTATTCTGTGTCAAATGCACAATCCAAAGTGGCTTCATCTGTAACAGCTAGAAACAAAATAACTTTAAGGCACCAAAAAAATAGGTCAATGCATTTCACAGTGATTTTGTGGTCCTACTAATCTATAATGCATTTCATTGGGTGCTTTTTACTGATTATACATGTTTTCCTGGATTTTACACCAAAATTTGGTTCTGATGATGCTGATGATGTTCTCTGTGAATGCTATTATTTGTGCAATAATCAGGTTTACAATACTAACCAAATGCATTTTTTAAATCTTTCTGTCTGAGAGTGTAAATAGCTCAATCCACTTAGTCTGCACCTCATACAACACACACAAGTCACTTGTGTAACATTAATGGTGCAATTCTTAACCCTTGTCATTAACACAGGGGAGGCAAATTCATCAATGGAGAATTATGAATTCAAGTGAGTTTTTTAAAACTCCAATAAACTCCCATAAACTCAAAATATATTAATAAAATCACATTTTTTGAACTTGGATGAATAAAATCAACCCACTAACTCAAATCAAATTTGAATTGAATTAAAAAAAAAAACTTGATTTGATATTTTTTTTAGAAAGGAAGACTGCAGACATTTCTAAATTGATCACTGGACTTATCCCATTGACTTAAGCAGCAATTTGGCAGGTTTTAGGTGGCGAATAGTCAAATTCAAGTTCTTAAAGGGCCAGAGTATGATAAATCTCGAAAATCAAATTCTTATTTTTTAACAAACTGAATTTGAATAGCTCCCTAGTCAAATTTGACTGTTTTGACCATAAAAAAAATGTAAAATTCAAATTTCAAATTTTCAGTTTGACTCTTGATACATCTGCCCTAAATATTGTATTTAGAGTAAAAAATACTCCTGTGCATATATCCTTTGAGTCCTTTGAAAAGAATAAGTCACTTTAATTTGACATTTTCTTGGATTTTACACATTTTTTTCTGATCCCCAAAAAATAAGGTAAAATTCGGGTTCTACTATATCTGATTGTGTGTGCCAGATAACCAGTTCATTTGTATTTTAGGTAAATAAAACACTGATTCGTGACTGCTTGGTCATCAATTAAATCTGATTAATCCCTTTTTTATTATGGTTATTAGTGATCTTATTTAAATCTTTTCCTATACTATGGTAACTAACAAAATTAAGAATTTTTTTTTGCATTGTACTACATTTGGTATTTGAGTTATGGTGTAATTGTCAGTCAATTAGTCCATTAGTTTCAAACCACAAAGTTGTATTTTTGTGATTGTTAATTTCAAATTTTTTTCATGCACATTGTTCAGTATTCATTTCATTTATGAATTTTAAATCTTTAATGCATGGACTATTTAGAAATTCTTTTTAGTGGCCCTTAAAGCTATGCTGTTCAAGCAATACTGTACTTATGAACAGATACAACATCAATGAGCTTAATAGTTTAGCTGAACAAAGAAAAAGCCTGGAGACAGATACCTTAAGATGAAAACGTGTAATATATCTGTAATGAAAAAAAAAATTGATGTCAAGCTGATGCAATTACTGAACACAATAATGTTGAAATAAAACAAGGTTCAACTCTACAAATGTAAGTTATAATTATATTTGTACCACAATAAAACAAAATACCCTTATAAATCAAGGCTCCAACTTAGAAGAGATCCAAGACCTTGGAGAGTCCCAACTACCCATACAGAAACATTGAGTGTTGAATCAATAACCAGAAACGTAATCAAACATCATTTGTTGCCACGTGCGATTCCCCATAAGTATAAGCATTACAGCCATCCTTCCCAAAGGCAGCATGTGATAAGCCTTAATTGGCTCTTAGCTTCCACAGAGAAAAGTTGCTGTGGAAAACCTCAAAATTCACAGTGTGAGTTGCATTTTTATCACTATAACAGTAAATAAATACAGCATTTTAATGCTTCAGCGAAATATGTTGGGGCAGATACATCATATATCTGTATTATATTATCACCCTCCTACTTTTTTTATTTAATCCTTCGTAGACAATACGTGTTCTGAGTTTGATGTCCTTCTTTTGAACAGAGAGGAAGCTAGCACATGCAGGAGAAGTGTATTTTCCAAATGAAGCCTTTTTGTGTTTTCTTTCATAGCTTGGGTTTCTGGAACAGAAGGAGGGATAGTATCAGGAATTAGATCAATGGAACAATGGCAAGGCCTGTGTCTCAAAAACATCTTTCTAGAACGTAACCACCCCACTCACTGCAGCAATGGCGCAGTGATGGAGGTTTAAAGTCCAGGAGAAACAGGTTTATTGCCTACAGTGGAAAGTGGTATTGAGACTGATAGTGGGAAACCACATTTTTCAACAATGGAAGCATCAATGAAATTCCCTACTGTCCTTTACAGGGACTTTGAGCAGGAACAAATTCTTGACAATTGTTTTTCTAGGAGTGAAACTGCCTAGTGGAGACTCCCCACTCAATCCTAGGTGATAGCGTTTCCCTGACATTTAGATCTCACCAGGTAGGATTTTAGACGATGGTTACTCTGTCCATAATACAAGACTGAAATTTCTTCTGCATGTTCTCTCATCATGAGAAATCGGTGTTGCTCCTTGTTGCTTGGCTTGAGATCTAACACAGGCACAGTACGTGGATTGTGGGTGCATGCCATTTGGTAATGTCTTTCTTTCACTCTGGTATCTATGCAGGTGACAAGAGAAACAAGCTTCTTAGGCCCCACTTACACGGGCCGATAAAATCTGCTGACAGACAGAGTCGTCAGCTTAGTGGCCTGTGTGTGGGGCCATCTGACGGGCTTCCCCTATCAATATCTGGCAGGTTAAAAAAAAACAGTCGTATTGCGGGCGCATCTCTGCGTGTATGAGATCCGACCACCCGTATCGCCTCCTTTATGATCCACGATTGCATCAGCCCGATATTGTCCACCTCAATATTGGCATATAGGGGAGAGATCTGCTCGTTTGGCAATATCGGCAAAAGAGTGGATCTCCTTGTCTATGGCTAGGGGGAAATTAACTAAGCGGCGAAAATTTGCTAGCTTTCGCCGCACTTTGCCAGGCAAATTTTCACCAGCGCTATGCAAATTCACTATAGTGTGAAGTTATGCTAAGGTCGGTGAATGGTAGCGTAGTTGCGCTAGTGTAACTTCGCCAGACAAAGCATATTTACGCTAGCGACGCCTAATTTGCATACAGCGTGAATTTCAAAGTCTAATAGAAGGATATGTTACAGCCACTACATTACACTACACAAGCCCAGGAAACCTTTAATAAATAAAATAAAGTTGTCCTATTGCCCTAAACATGTGCCCCCTGTATAGTTGAGTTGCCATATGTTAGGAAATGTAGGGGGAAAGGAGGATAACCCCCTCAAAACAAATTTGATCTTTTTCAGACATCACCCTAGAATGGTAAAACACGCCAGCGTTTTTTTTGGGACTGACCTGGGGAAGTAAAGTCTAGTGTAAGTGGTAACGTTCAAGAAAATGGTCATCTTAGTGAATTTGCGTAATTACGATCTTTGCCTGGCATAAGGGTGTGAAGTTGCGCTAGTCTATCTACTTTGCTAGCGAAAATTCGCCAGAGTCAGAGTAAGTAAATTTGCGAAGTTATGAATTGACATCACACTGGCGAATTAGTGCTAGACGCTTTGCGCATTAGTGAATTTCCCCCTTAGACTGAGTTGGAAGATCCCTTGCAGCCAGCTCATTCTTAATGTCATCATTAAGACCTTGCCCAAAGGTTGCGACTAAGGCACCATTGTGCCAGGTGACCTTAGAAGTCAGGTTTGGAAATATATGACATATTCTGCTGCAATCAAAGAGCCCTGGAAAATCTTTATAAAATGGACAGAAGAGATATACCACTTTGAACTACTTCAAGTAAAGCTACTACCTTATGTTACTGTAAGCTATGTGTTATATGCAAACTCAATAAAAATTATTGGAATATAAAATGGACAGAAGCATACATCTTGCAGCATGGGGCATGAAAAATCCCACTGAATATGGAAAGAAAAAACTGAATAATCATAAATAAGAGCACTGTCTCACTCTCAGACAGTAGATGCCAGGCAATAGCTTTACCATAAAGTATAGTAATGATAAATGCCACCTTGTATTTCTCTGTGGGAGAGAGCTTGAACTGAATGACACACTAGAGCAGAACCCTGAGCGGATCACCCACAAAATGTATAGGTGCAGGAACATTGGGCTCCTAGGACAGTGCCACAGCACAAGAAGCAGTCACACTTAGGAAAAAAATTGATGAAATAGCATCTCCATGAGCACTTTAAAGCTCGTCCAGTCAGGAAGAAAAAAGCTGAAGAAAATGGGACACATGGGCTTGCTGATCGGTGAATCTGGAGCACAATTTTCGCCAGGCAAATTTTTCCAGACGTTTCGTGAATTTATTCTCCAGTGGTAAATCGAGGGAATTTGCCGCGGATTCACGCCAGGTGAATACATTCACCCATCACTACTTGCTGATCCTCCTGGATCTAAAGTTGCTTGAGGATCCAATGACAAAGACAACCTAATAGGATCCCATACTGCTAAACTGTAAAAATGTAGTGTAGAGAAGCAAATAGAGAGCTCAGCCAAGCTCAGTTTTTACCAGTGCCCTTTTGGGCCCAGGATTTGTGCTGCAGGATTGATAGGGATCTGATTTATGGCCAAAGTTAGTCCAAATACACAATACAAAGACAGAAACAAGTTTAGATGAAGGTAAATGGTCAGAGGCAGGCAGCACAAAATCATAAAGAATGTGACCTGTACCTATTCATCACAGTTTTTCTTGCACTCCCCATCAGTGTGCTTTCACGTTGTAATAAAATTACCGGTGCGGCAGGGACATCAGCGGGGACGCTGCACTGCTCCTCCGCCGGCTTCTTAGAGCGTGCGTCGCGCGCACTCCTGACATTTGAAGGCGCAGGCGCGCTGACATCAAACATCAGCGCGCAATGGCACCAAATTTAAAATATTTAAAGGGGCATTTTGGAAATTTACTTTGCCCGTGATAGGTTTAATCCTGGTGCCTTGTACCTGTGCTGTTAAGCTTCCGTTTGTTCCTGATTACCTGTTTGACCCTGCCTGGCTTTGACTACTCTGATTATTCTATATCCTGTTCTGTGCCTGTTATTTGATTATCGATTCTGCCTCATCCTCATCTGATTGATTACCCGGTTTTGACCCTTGCCTGCCTGACGATCCTCGCTATCTGCCTGCCTCGACCCAGCCTGTTTGACCACAAACTTGCATACTCCTATCTGTACCGTGACCATCGGCCTTAAAGACTTTATCTACAGTCGTGCCCCATTGCTAGCCAGAACTCCTGCTCTGCACCTCTCGTATAAGTCCAGGTGGCATCTGAGTAAGCTGAGGGCTCCTCCCGAAGCCAAAGGCGGTCACACTACTGGTGAAGCACGAGCCGAGACCAGGGTGCTTGGCACTTGTCCTGGTATTGGGTGCCGACCGTGACACACGTCCAAATATAAAAGATAAAAAAAAACTGTTGACATTTTGCAGTTAACCTACAGAACAACTTCATTGTGTGGTTTACAACATGTTTCAGGATACCTCCCTTTATCATGTGAACAACAAACAAAATTATACTTGGACCTAAATACCCAACACTTTCAAGCTTTCAAGTTATGTTCATATTTTTTTTTCGATAAAACGCCTCGAATTTCAGGAAGGCAATAAACATCTTCAAATGGTTCAGCGAACATTTGCCATTAACTTGGCAGGTTTTAAGTGGTGAATTAAAACTGTTTCCATGGTCGAGGTGTGATACATCTCCCATTCAAATTCAAATTTGTTTCTGGGATTTTCTAATTTGTGAGTTTTGACCAAAAAAATTTGAGAATTAGAATTTACCATTTGAACCTTAATAAATCTGACCCTAAATATTTATCTACCAGCTTTTGCAGGGTCTTTAGTAAATATTTAAGAAATGCAAGAACCGCTGATCAGATACAGAGCAGGAGAAGGGAATCAGTACACATAGAATACTTTTTGTACCAGATAAAGTAGATCAAGCCAACAGTTTGTCAGTGAGCAGCACATACATTTGTATTGATCAGCAAACATACCAAGAATTTATTAAATGGATGGTACACAAATTTAGCTGTAATTGTAGCAAGGTACTCAGTAATGAAAAGAAAAAGAAATGAGGAGTCAGTATAACTAACAAGACTTTCTAAAACACTTGAAAATAGCACCTAGACAAATAAACACTGAGCCAAACCAATCGTCACCATCAAAGAAAACTTAATGTCCTAAATGGTCTTTAAACTGAAAAAGATTAAAATGACCCAACAGAGAAAGGGCAACTGGACACTGCACTCTGTGATTGCGAGGTGAATAAACAGCTCCAAAGATATGGACTAAAAAGCACACAATCGATTAATTCTAACATAGAGTGGACATTTTCAAGCAATATGGGCTTTCAGCTAAAAAGCAACTTGAGAAACTCTTAATCTAGCATTCAGAACATGCAGCAGTATATTTGTCCACAAAACAAATATTTTTCAAAGCAGGCAGAGTGTACAAGCAAGGGATCCCTTATCCTGAAACTCCAGAAAGCTCTAAATTACAGGCAATCTCCCACAGAGTGTATTTCAAGAAAATAGTTCTAATTTTTGAAAATGGATTTCTTTTTGTCTTTAATAATAAAACAATACCTTGTACTTGATGATAACTAAACTGCATCAATCTATATTTGTGGCAAAACAATCCTACTGCATCTATTTCATGTTTACATTATTTTCAGTAGACTTATGGTATGGTGATGCAACTTACAGAAAGATTACCTATCCGGAAAGCCCCAGGTCCTGTAGTTTCTGGAAAATAGATATTATACCTGTACTAATAACCCCAAATGTGAATGTAAACTTGCAACAACAAAAAAATCATTAACAATGCTTGCCTTGGCATGCCCACACCTCTGCTAGTTTTTCAATCATTTGCATACATACTGATAACTCTGGTGCAAGTGGTGTCACGCTTAATTATGTTTCTATGCTTGGCTACACCATTGTATTGTGGGTAACAAACAAATATGATGACTTGCAGTGGATGTTGTCATCAGCAGTCTGAAGACAGATTAATACAACAGAACAAATAACATAAGTTGGAAAACAGATTCATAGAACATGAAAGATTATATAAATATTCACTTCTGAAATAATACACTAACATACTGTAAATATTGTCGGACTAGGCCAGCAGAACGCTGGGAAAAAACTCAGTGAGCCCCAGTCCTTGTGGGGCCCTGCTGACCCAGGTCTGCTTCTTCTTCTGGCTGGCAACTGCTAGCTGGAAACTATAGGCGCTAAATGTGGCATCCTCCCCTCCTGTTCATGGATGATCATGCCAGGAAGGAGAAAGAACTTTTAGAAACCAGTTTTTTTTTTGCAGAGTGCAGCAGTGCCTAGTGAAAGGAAGCCCTGTACTTAACCAATGACAATGACGACAGGGCTTACTAGCACCATGCACCCTGCCAGTGATCATCTTTGAGACATACTGTACAAGCTAGATGGTGTTCCAGGAGATGCTGATGCAGTATAATCTGCTTTAAAGTAATTGTTCTCCTTTAAATTCATCAGACTATACTCATCCCAGCAGTCAGTTGGTAACCTGGGCCTTTTACAAATATATACATGTATGCATGAGCCATGTTAAAAATATAGTATATCCAAAGTAAGACCATCTGCAGGCCCACCTAAATAACTCTTACAAAGGGGTTTGATCCCTAAGAATATCTGGATTTTTTCCTTAGCTACTTTATATTGCTTCATTGCTATATAGTTTTTTATTGAAAGCTGCAACACCATAGTCCTTCTAGCAGCTGCACTATTGATAAAACTTTAAAAGTCACATAAAAACACATTTAGTATCAAATGGGATTGAAAGATTTTACTTAGACAGGTTTAATTTGGTGAAGTATTGAAGTCTAAGTTTTTTAAAGAGACAGTACTTTGATTACTGAATGTTCGAATGTTCGAATGATTTTACTTCGAGTTGAAGTCGTAGTAACCTATTTGATGGTCAAAGAATCAAAAAAATTGCTTAGAATTTCTGATTTTTTTACTTTGGAAATTCCCTCGATTTTACTTCGACCCTTAGGGGCCGATTTACTAAGGGTCGAATTTCGAAGTGGATAATACTTCAAAATTTGACCCTCTAATTTTTTTTGGGGGGGGTCATTTTCAATCAAATATAGCTGTTTTCGATGGAAAAACAGCCATATTCAATCAAATAAACAAAAGGAACACCAAGAGCCCCAATAGTGTAATATGTATTGGTAAGGGATAATGAAATAAGAGTAAATAGCATATACTCACAAACCAGGGTTACCAATAGGCAACCACTGTAAAGGCAGGTGGGGAGATTGTCTTGACTCCACTCAGGATTAAGAAGTCGCTCTCTGTAGATAGAAAAAGGGTATCAACCCTCCACCCAGGGTGGACTTATTATTATATAGAAAGAACAGAGGCGCCAAAGGGATAAATTTATTAACGAACTCCAATCAGTACAACGCGTTTCACGGGCTCAGACCCGCTTCTTCAGGCAATAAACATAGGAGTTACAGCATCTGGCAGTAGTATACACACTCAGCGTATGTGTATACTCAGTAGTGTGTATACTACTGCCAGATGCTGTAACTCCTATGTTTATTGCCTGAAGAAGCGGGTCTGAGCTCGTGAAACACGTTGCACTGATTGGAGTTCGTTAATAAATTTTGACTGCTTAATTACAGTCGTTTTGTGTCTGCTTGGAGGAGGTAAGTCCACCACTGCCTCCTCTGATTACCACGTTTTGGCTTTTAAACTCGTTTATATCCTTTTATCCTTTTGGCGCCTCTGTTCTTTCTATATAATATTCGATCAAATGAAAATCGTTTGAATCGTTCGATTTTCATCAAAATCCTTGGAATTCTCAGAACTTGGTAAAATTTTCTTGCCAATTCTGTGAGGATTTTTAAAAGGCCAGTACTTCGAAATTCTAATATTCAAATTTTTTTCAGTTTGGAACTAATTTTGGGCTATTCTATAGTCGAAGTACCCAAAATTAATTCGAAATTCGAATTTTTGAAACTTGAATTTTATTCAAATTTTAATTCGACCCTTAGTAAATCAGCCCCTTAGTAAATCAGTCCCTACGATTTTTGTGGACAACTTTAAAGGCTCCATCCAAGTTCAAAGGTCTGTGTTGATTAAGCATAGATTCTGTGAAGGTAGAAACATTAACACATATCTATGACTAAGGAGGGACATGGAATACGTTTGATTCTTTTTTCATAAGCTTAAAAGGAAAGTAAAATATGTTAAAAAAATCTTGTTTCTATGAAATTAGCGCAGAGTAATTTTGGAAGAATTAGAATATTCAGAGTTTGGGTCTGCACATCTGCTAACCCTGAATGGCATTGAGGATTTATTGGGTGATGGAAGAAGATGATAACTGTCAATCTATGAAAAAATTACCCCAGGCTTGTACAGCTTTTAATGAAGTGGAGCACCAGGTTAGGTTACAAAGTAAGTGACTGAAGCAAGGTGCTTGAAGTGGGGCTTGAAGTCACAGAAGTGGTTCAGATTCAAGGCCAGAGAGTGTTACCTTAAGGAGACTTGCTTGTGTCATATCTTAATTATATACAACAAGGATACATTGTATCTATATATTGTGTGGTGTATTTAAGAATGATATGATTTACATCTTAGATAGTATCAGGACACAGCAGTGACAATTTTCGAATGCATACTATTTAGCACACAGTTGCTATGTTCCCTCCCCTTTGTCCAAGAGCAGCTGGGAATCCAGTCCTGTCTCCAAACTGCCTTTTCCACCTTCCAGTGTTCTCATTCTTGAATGGACTGCCTGAGAAATCCATGCCCTAACTTATTGGTTACTGACCAATCAAAACCTGACACGTGTACCTGTCTTTTAGTTATTAATAGGCTATTAGGAAGAGAGTACTGGGAGTTCCTGTAGTGAGGATACAGATGCCAGACCAAATAGAAGGATGAGTATCAGGGAGGCAGTGGCTTTAGATCCAACATATTCATATTTGTAATTGTTCTTGTAAATATTTGTTATACATTATATGTAGTGTAACTTGTGTGTATTATTTCTGTAGATATGTGTCAATGGGGGTCATTTATGAACACTGGGCAAATTTGCCCATGGGCAGTAACCCATAGCAACCAATCAGATTGCTGCATTCATTGTTGTACTTGCAGCTGGCTTCAAAAAGCTAATCACTGATTGGTTGCTATAGGTAACTGCCCATGGGCAAATTTGCCCAGTGGTCATAAATGAGGCCCACTAACTTTTGTAAATAAATGTATATTTTGATTGAACTATCCCTTTCGTTAAATAACCCTTTTAACCAGGAATACTTATGTGCATGTGCATATCTTGTATGTATATGAGAATAAATATACATATTTACATAAATATATCCGAGGTCAACAGAGAGCATGGCTATTTGCTCTCCTAAAACATCTAAAAGCCCAGCTTGAATGGCAGTTATAGTAAATACTTATTTGCTTAGATATTCTTGAAACTGTGACTGTGAAACTGATATACTGACATTTTCCTGTTTTCTTAAATCTGCTCCAATTTCACAAGCTTGGGGGGTCCCTGACCAAAGAGTGGACCTTCAAAGGGGGCCCTTTCCAAAGGCTTGGCATCTTTTTTGGCATTGTATTATGTGTTTTGCGTTGAATTATTATTTGATGCCTGAGCATTTGTGTGTACGCATAAGTTTTAGTTGTGTCCTGACCTAAAATAATTGAAATTCTTTATTACAATTAATTTGGATACCATGAGTTTTTGTTGAAATTGTAAAAACAGTTCTTGTCTTGTTATTTCATGGAGCCAGCTGTTTTTATTTTGGTCATCCAGTGTATACTGAAATTGCATTTTATAGATCCACTGTTTTTATTATGTTACTCTTAATTAAATAATGAATCATAATTTCTTGAGATAATATCTGGAACCATGTAGTTTTTTTGTGATTCTGTTATGTTTTACACAAGGACATGCAACACAAGCAAAACATATTTTGAACTACAGTGTTTTGATAATCACAGATACATGTACAAAAATATTCCAACTGTGATGAACATTTAATAAAACATATTGATTTCTGCAGTTTTTACCTGTGCTCTATCTTTATCAATTTGTTTAATTCACTCCATTTTTCTTCCCCTGTAAAAATAAAAGAACCAGGGAAGCCAAAAGTCTGCTACTGTCAAAGAGATTGTACACATACAAAATCATTATCTTTTATGGCACAACTACAGATGCAGTCACTTGGATTTGTAAGTTAAATGCGTCGTGACTCAGGGCTAATTGAAGAAACTGTGTTATCTAAAGTTATCTTAACTCATTTAATGCATTTAACCTTTTCATTAGCATACCAAAGCACCATTGTTTTCAATGGTGAACTCTTTAATTGGATGGGATGCTGTGACACAATATTCTGTGCTAAGTGGGATAAATGAGATAGATGAGTTAAGTCACGACACATTTAACACACAATCCAAAGTGACTGCATCTGTACTTCCCAATAAGTTATGAGTGAAAGGTTTTGTTTTGATAATACACCCATATAGATCAATGTGTAGTGCTCTGAAAAGGTTGAGTGGTCATCATGGAAAACTAGCCATTGACGTGTTTTCTGATTCTTTTGCTAAGCAGAATCACCCATCACTATTCACAATGTTTTCACTTGGAGTATTTTGGGGCATGGCCAGCAGCAACCCTGACTATTTACCAGTTTTTTACCAGAAAATAATAACTGTCCCCTAAATCAAAGATATGCTGGAGGGTATACATGAAGATTAATTTCTAAGTGGACAATAATAATATGGTTATCTGCATGAAAGTGCTGCAGGTAGACCACAACAATCAACAGTTGATAACCTATTTTATCTAGCTATTCTGGTTTGTTGCAATTCACATTAAGAAAGACCAATACACTGATAGCTAGGGGTCTACAACAAAAGCATCATAGTGGATTGTGCAACAATATTTCCACTACAGCTTTGTCAAATTATCCTACATATAAAAGATTCATGCTGGATATTGTGAGTCTGAACATGAAATGTAATGATTTGTATTTTCATATATTGAGCCATGACTCAGAGGTCTTCTAATGACTTTCAAGCAAAGCCCCTTCCATTTCTACAGCAAAACCCATCAGCAGGAACATGAAAATTGCAATATGCTCCATGTCTAATGGCAAAAAAATAAAAATTTCTAAGGAGCTATGAAAAATGAACTTTGTAATGTAGATTTTAATAAGCAAGTTAATTAATAAAATTTATTTTTTTAGAAGGGCATATATTTCAACGTTACACACCTGTTTTTTTATCAGGATGGTATTGCTTTATGATTGTCCAGTATTTTTGAAAACCCTTTGTATGATCATGTTAACAAATGAAAAAAAAACATGAAATCTACATGTAAAATCAAGGTTCTGTTCCATTTCCTTTGTTTGGCATAATTCAGCATTTATGTACTGCAAAATTACAGTGTGTATGCTATGCTGTCCCATAATTGTTACTGGGAAACAGATTCAGACTGATGTACAGTACATGTATATATGTTTATTCTGTTCTTAAAATCCTGCTGGCAGTGAGACACCTAATTAACAGCAGAGCTTTCACAGACTCTCTAAAAAATGCTTCCCTGGATTTTTACACACAAGGACTCTCATTAGCAAAGCTGTTCTTTGTGATTATTTATACAATTTCTATAATTAAAAAATTCTGCAAGCTAATTACAATTAACCTTCAGTTTTTAAACATGCCAGCAATGGAGGTCTTAACCTTTCACAATTACTGTGCTTTATCCAACCTCCTCCACATGGCATTTTTTCTGAACTAAACTTTCTCTCATTGACAATTGAAAGTGCTATATTATATAAAATTAGTTTTGACCTGGTCAAAAATATTTAATGAAAGTGATTCCTATATGCCATTTTTCAGTTTAATTATTTTTATGTCATATATATTGGTCATTTTAAGAGAATAGCAATGTTGTCGCTCACCAATTCAAGGGTCAAAATTTTTGAAACCTTAAGATGATAAAAGTATAAACTGAATACATTTTTTAATAGTAAAAGTAATTCAAGATTGAGCATGCATGTGAGGTCATCACAGATCCTTCACATACAAATTAAATTATACAAAAAGTTTTTATCCTTTCTTTATGAATTTCTGATATTATATATAGTATACAGCTCTCTTTACAGAGTGTTTTACTAAAGGTCACAATGTTCAATCAACAAATATTTATTTGCATTGTTTGTTTATACAGTTTGAGACTTTGCTTGTACATAACTGACCTTTTGTATGGTGCGGACAAAGTATGTATCCAACCATACACAAGCCTATCTTTAGCTCATGTAAAAAAAATAAAGGCATACACCTGTAAAGGAAACATCAACTTCAGTGGTATTTTTTTCCAAAGAACAGCATATTGAAGTTCTTTATGCATAAAGAAAAATTGGTGCGATTAGGGAAGCTGCACAATGTTTCTTATAGACTAATGCCCAATGTAAAAATATAATATAATGTATAGTATAAATGTTTATACAAATAACATACAGAATTACATACCCTGCCCAAAGAAGGAGCTGAGACACATAAGGTGTGAAAGTGAGCAGGTTCAGCAGTAAGCAAAGTGAGTGATGTACTGTAGCATATGGCATTGCATTTAGTAGCTAAACTGAGTTAGCATTTTAGAAAGCTTTAATTTAAGGTTGTGACATCCCAGTAGATACAGAAAACAGGCAGGACGAGACCCGAGTTTAGAGCTCTGGGTTGAGATCAGGAGAGATAGATCAGTATAGAGGTTGTATTGGAAAAAATATGAGTTAATTAGTTTGCCAAGGAAGGAAGTATAAAGAGAAAATATAAAGGTACGAGGACAGAGCCTTGAAGAACCCCAACAGAAATAATTAGGGGAAAAGATGATAGGCCATTGTAAAAGACACTGAAGGAACGATTTGTGAAGTAAGAAGAGAACTATGACAGGGCATGCCATGAAGGCCAAGTGAATGGAGAGATTGGATGAGGAGAGTTGATCCAGAGTGTCAAAATCAGCATAAAGAAAAAGATTAAGCAGTATTAGTGAGAAGTAGGTATTAGCTTTAGCCATTAAGATGTCATTAGTTATTTGGGTAAGTAGGGAACATAAACAGTAAAATCTAATAGGAAAGTATAGAAATGTACTTCATTGATATATGACCTTTATTAATTGAAATGCTGATTCTCGAATAACGTTGCATCATTGTTAGATTTTCATAAGGTTAATTGAGTTTAAATACACCTGTAAATAAATACTAGGCTGACGTCTGACATGTTGAACACTTCTGTGAACTCTGATAAAAATCTGCAGCATGAGCCTTTCTGTATAACCAGAATTGTTATCATTCAAACTGTATTTGTTGCTTCATTTGTTGGTTGTGCTAAATGTGTAAGGGAGTTTTGGAGCAGCTACAATATTTTTCTTCTCTTGTGACTAATGCTGTAATTTTGTTTTGAGATCTGGTAAATTTCTTCCTTCGTGTCATAATTGCTGCTTGAAACATCTTTCAGAGGATCCAAATAAGTTGATACTTATCATGGGAGAAGTTAAATCATACGAAGCAGAAGCATTTGAAATGTTCTATTACATTACTGTGTCTTATTTATGACTAAGAGTTTAGTCATAGAGTTTTTAGATGAAAAGCTACAATACAAGCAAACAAGACTAGCAAATACTGACTAATACAATTTTATTTTGTATAGGAAGCAGAGCATTATATAGTATGATTTTTTCTCTCTCTTGATATGCTTTGCACTTTACTTCATTGTACATAACTACTACAGGTATGGGACCTTTCATCCAGACTGTTTTGGACCTGGGATTTTACAAATAATGGATTTGTAATTTGGAACCTCATACCTTATGGCAGTGATCCCAAACCAGTAGCTCGTGAGCAACATGTTGCTCTCCAACCCCTTGGATGTTGCTCCCAGTGGCCAAAAAGCAGGTGTTTATTTTTCAATTCCAGGCTTGGAGTCAAGTTTTAGTTGCATAAAACCCCAGTGTATTGCCATTGCCTATACACTGCCAGTCTGCACAAGGGCTACCAAATGGCCAATCACAGCACTTATTTGGCACCCCAAGAACATTTTTCATGCTAGTGTTGCTCCCCAACTCCTTTTACTTCTGGTTCAAAAGGTTGGGGATCCCTGCCTTATGGCAACTTGAAAATCAATTACTCATTAAATAAACCCAATAGGCTTAATTCCAGTAAGGATTAATTATATCATAGTTGGATCAAGTACCAACCAGAGAAAGGTAAAATAATTTTTTTTAAAATTTGGCTTATTTGGATGAAATGGGGTTTATGGGACACGGCCTTCTTGTAATTCAGAGTTTCTGGATAAAGGGTTTCCAGATAATGGATCCCATACCAAATTTGAGTAATAGCTAAAGTACAATATTTATATTGTACTTAAAAGATAGGCAATGAAATCTATTGTAAACAGTAGATCGTTTTTATTGACAATGACCTGCTGGAACAGAGAAGCACTTTGTCTGGATAAAAGAGGGTATGAGACATGTGGCATTTTTTCTCTACATGCCACAAAATATTCATAATATTTAATGCAACAATTTACGTATTAATTCCAGAATGATTTGCCAGAAGATTGTTGCATGCATGTTCTGTATTTAGGAATTCATTATCATGTGAAAGAATCATTTGCACTTTGACAGTTATATCATAGGTCAAAGTTGTTCTGTGCTACTAGGTGAGGTTGGATTGTATTTAGTTTATCAGTGCTTTTAATCTGTTTCAGCCCTGCTTCTATTTCATTCCTGCTTTCGTCTTCACTTATTGGAGTTTAATCTGCTTCGTGGACCAGTCCTCTGATCTTCTTGTATCCCCCTCAGATAAACATCAGCGATTTTAACTGCCACCTATCTGGTCTTGGTCAGTTTCCTTGAAATACCATGATGCAGTTCTATTGCTCTGTGACCTAGCTAGTGTTATCTGCCTAAACCTCTTCTTACTCCATTGACATTTTTGTTTGTTCTTATGGCACTGGACTGGAAATGCCATGCGTAGCTGAGGTTCAGATCCAAAGTCAAAGGTAGCTGTTATAGGTAGTAGAGCTTGCCAGGTCTTGCTTTTCAGCTTTCCTATTGGGATCATGTTGCCTCATGTGACTGTCTCTTTTAGTAATGTCTCTCTGTAAGGTTTTTTTTTTTTTTAAACTTTTTTTAACTTGTTAAAAACCTGTTTTTTTTATCCAGAATTTTGAGCTGAGACTGCTTATTAGCTGGGTCTTACGCTGGGTCTTACTACAGTATACCTAGTATTTCCAGTTATATTATTTAATGGCAGCACTTCTGTGACTGTGTGACTGTTTCTTTTTGTAACGTCTCTCTGTAAGGTTTTTTTTTTACTTTTTGTAACTTGTTAAAAACCTGTTATTTTATCCAGAATTTTGAGCTGAGACTGCTTATTAGCTGGGTCTTACTACAGTATACCTAGTATTTCCAGTTATATTCCTTAATGGCAGCACTTCTTCTACATACAGATGCCTACACACAGTCTATAATAACTCATGACTTAGCTCATCTGTTTTGGTCATAACATAAAGCTAAAAATACAAATCCTAATTAGAAATATGTTGCAAATATATCATAATTATTGTTTTTAGTAAGTTGAAATTCAGTTAGCATTTATAAGTAGAAGATAGAAAAACTTACTTTATCTTAAATATATTGGGACTGAGCTCTAGATGATACTGCAAATAAAGTGCTGGGTTTCAGACTTAATTCTTTTAACAGCATAGCATATATAGTAAATGAGAATATATTTTTTTCTGTAGATTTCATAATTTACAAATTATAATTACATTAGTACAGATGAAGCCACTTTGGATTGTGTGTTTGACACAGAATAACTTAACTCAGACATCCCATTTTTCCCACTTAACACAGAATATTGTGTCACAGCATCCCATCCAATTAAAGAGTTCACCATTGAAAACAATGGGGCTTTGGTATGCTAATGAAAAGTTTAAATGCATTAAATGAGTTAAGATGACTTTAGATAACACAGTTTCTTCAATTAACCCGGAGTCATGATGCATTTAACACACAAATCCAAGTGGATGCATCTGTACATTGTGTTTTATTATCATTCACTAAAGAGTCACCATGAGTATTGTTTTTAGAAAAGCACATGTTCTTTAAGTATACAGTACACAGCTCTTTATATTAATGTCTTCACATATGCAAATGAAATTAAGAAATGCAGTTAACTAATTAAAATATAGCACCTTTATAGGTAAAGAGCAACATGATTTTAAGGTTATACATTTAAGGGTCAGGGGACTACAAGAATCTTAACATTTTCAGGTCGCTAATGCTCCATCTTCAAGATAAAATTTGAAATAGATCATTGGTGGCAACATTAATATTGACTCTGTTGGTGCTGATGCTACTGGTTAAATAAAGCGACATAAAAACAACCAAAAATATTTTTTTAAATAATTGAATTATATTTTACTGTACAGTTTACATATGTAATTGAGTTTGTTGTATAAGATTTAATGCTGCCAGGATGAAAAAGCTAGAACAGGTTACAACTGAATATATTTTGTATATATTGTGCCTTAAAGTTACCACTGTACTCTAAGATCTGTAAGTGAATCTGTGCCTCTTTGATTTTCTAATATTGCCCATATCTCTATATCTCTCTCTTTCCCAGTGCCACATTTATAAAGTTACATAGTTAAATTGGAAAAAAGACAAAGTCCATCAAGTTCAACCCCTCCAAATGAAAACCCAGCATCCATACACACACCCCTCCATACCTTCACATAAATATATATGCCCATATACTAACTATAGAGTTTAGTATTACAATAGCCTTTGATATTATGTCTGTCTAATAAATCATCCAAGCCCCTCTTAAAAGCATTAACAGAATCAGCCATCACAACATCACCCGGCAGTGCATTCCACAACCTCACTGTCCTCACTGTGAAGAACCACCTACGCTGCTTCAAATTAAAGTCCTGTTCTTCTAGTCTGAAGGGGTGGCCTCTGGTGCAGGGATCGTCTTTATGGGTAAAAAGACCTCCCGCTATTTGTCTATAATGTCCTCTTATGTATTTGTAAAGTGTAATCATGTCCCCTCCCCTTTTTTCTAGAGAAAACAACCCCAACCTGGACAGTCTATCCTCATAATTTAAGATTTCCATCCAATTTACCAGTTTATATGCACATCTCTGCACTCTCTCCAGCTCATTTATATCCCTCTTAAGGACTGGAGTCCAAAACTGCACTGCATACAAATGAGATCTATTAAGAGACATAATTACGGTTTAATCTCTTGAGTTTATGCCCTTTTTTATGCAGGAACTTTATTTGCTTTTAGTACTGTAGCTACAGAATGACACTGCCCAGAATTAGACAACTTGTTATCTATTAAAAACCCCAATATTCTTCTCGTTTAAGGAAACTCCCAACAAAGTGCCATTTAGTGCATAACTTGCATGTATCAACATTGAACCTCATTTTCAAGTTTGCTGCCCAGTTTCGCAACTTAGACATATCACTCTGAAAAAATGCAGCATCTTGCATGTAACCTATAGTTCTACACAATTTAGTATAATCTGCAAAAATAGAAACAGTACTTTCAATGCCTACCTCCAGGTCATTAATAAACACATTGAAAAGCAAAGGACCCAGTACAGAGCCCTGTGGTACCCCACTGACAACACTGGTCCAATCAGAAAAATAGTGTTATCTCGTATTGATTAGATGTGTATACTTTGAACTTTTGACACTTTGAACTGTTTTTATAAATCAAGGTTCACAACCAGGATCTGGTATTTACCGCTCCTGAAATAACTTTACAGCAAGCGCAAGATATAGTTTAGTAAACAAATAAACAGTGCTCTCTGGGAGAACTGTGAGTTTTCATTTAACAGTCCACTATTTTGACAGAGTAACTATCCTTCTGTCCTCTTTCTTACCTTTATCAGTGTTATCAATTAATGTATGTTTAGAATACATTTTTTGGGAAAAGAGTGAAATAACATAGTGTATAGTGTAGATTCAGAAAATGTATTGCTGTTATCCAAGAAAACACGACTTGACTGTGTAGAGCACTGTGACAAGAAGGGACAAGCTCCAGAATACGTGTGGGGATTTTTGAGTAAATTGGTTGGCCAACCACATGCAGATGGGCAATAGGTTGCTCTATTTGGGACACCCCAGCGAGGAGGTGGTGTCTGATCCCCCTGGTCATACAGCTATAGAGTGAATGGAGCAAAATCATGGGAATTGGGTTACAGTGCCCTTTAAGTACATCTGTAAGAAAGCAGGATTACATGAGACTGGCAGATTAGATAGAGACCTTTGAGAGACCCTAATCAGTACCCATGATCAGTCGTTCAAGAAAAATGGTTTAGAATGTCAGGCAAAGACATGGTTGACTGAAAGTAGAAAGAAACCAAACAGAATTGTAAAACGCTTTTATAACAGAAAATATAGATATGCAAGCAAAAATAAGCTTCCTGCCTCCTGGCTATATGGAAGCATAATAGATGATCAAGATGATCCTGATAATGAGATTGCTCTGACCACTTTGTTTTCTACCTTAGAAGGAGATAAACAACAGAGGACCACTCTAAGAGGTGACGAGCAACCAAATCCCAAAACGTAATGATAGTGATAGATGATGGGAAACATAAATACACAAACAGAAATACACAAACAATAGAAAGAATAAATATATAATGGTACAAATAATAGCACGAAAAATATTTTGATCCAACACATGCCGCATTCTATCATTGCCACAAAAAGGGACAAATAGCAAGATGCTGTCCAAAACTAAAGGGTAAACAATTTTCCTGCCAAAACACCAGGGATTCTAGAGCAGGGGGAGATTCAGCCTATCAAAAAAGCCACCCTGTGTCCACTTACTCCATAGCAACCACCCAAGCCCCCCCCCCCCCCGATTTAATTGTCTCTCTCTGTCTTCAGGAGGCTCTATATGCTACTTTGAAATGCCTAGTGGTTACAGGGGTGGTTGAGACTGTACTGAAAGCTGATCAAGTGCCAACCCAATTATTAAATAACAAAAAGGTAATTGGTGTGGGGCTGGGGGGTAAACACATAAAAATTAAGGAAACTAAACCAATCTCTGTAAGAGTGGGTAGGCAATTATAACTTGTAACATCATTGTTGGTTTCTGATACTGTACCTGTAAATCTCTTGGGGGCAGATATTGTAAAAAGCCCCCTAAATACTGGGTTTTTCTGACTATAACCTGTCAGGCCTTTCTTGACCAAGGAACCATTATAAAAAGCCCCCTAAATACCGGGTTTGCGAACTTTACCCATCAGGTTTTCCTTTAACTCTGGACCAGCATATATTTCTATCCTTGTGACAACATATAAAGGACTCTGGTA
The DNA here is from genome assembly GCA_024363595.1 of Xenopus borealis. Taxonomy (NCBI): domain Eukaryota; kingdom Metazoa; phylum Chordata; class Amphibia; order Anura; family Pipidae; genus Xenopus; species Xenopus borealis. The sequence continues at coordinate 77,723,109 of CM044444.1, forward strand.
ACTTATGAACATAAAAGTTTATTCTTCCTACAATTAACGACTACAGTTACAACAAGTTACAAGTTATCACAGTGTAAATCAAATCCCTTAAGGAAGGAAGTATACAACATACAGTACAAGGCTTATAAGGTATGTGCTAACTACTCTAACCTAATGTCTTGGTGCGAGTGCATACAGAGTTATGTCTAGGTGGCTATTCTTAAAGGTGTTTCTCCAGATACATCACCTGTTCCTTCTTCCTTGGTTTCTTCTTCTGTGCATACACCACATGTAAGAGCTTCCAGTTATAGCTCCATGATAACCAGGTAGTAGCCCACTACAGTTTGTTTGTACATATCCTGTAACCAGGATGAAACACTGTCCAGTAGTAGTCACTGTATACCATAAGATCCTTCAAGTCCCATAGGCATCCATTGAACTACAGTAATGTACTATACTGAATACCATCCATTAGGTGCCACTGTACACTGCATGGGTCTTATTCCTGTTAAACTAGTTTTCCTTGGAGATGGTCAGCACGCTTTACATGGATTTCTAATGATCAAAAGATGGGATGTCCTCAACCCTGCCACACTAAATCTTGAAAGGGGGGGGATGATGTTGACATATACAGATGTAGCCCCTGTGGTTTGTGTATTTGACACAGAATAACTAAACCCAGATATCCCACTTTTCCCATTTGACATAGAAAATTTTGTCACAGCATCCCATCTAATCAAAGTGTTCACCATTGTGAACAATGACTTTAGATAACACAGTTTCTTCAATTAGTCCCGACTCAAAACGCATTTAACACACATCCAAATGGCTTCATCTGTATGACTGTTTTAAAATGATGCAAAATGAGGTACAAGGGATTGATAATGTAAATTATGAACCATTGTTAAACCCAGATCTTGAATTGCTTGTTGATGGATCTCGCTATTGTACTTCTGATGGCAAATACCACACAGTATATCCTGTAGTAACATTATTTGGTGTTTTAGTCCATACAGAGTCTACCTCAGCTCAAGAAGCTGAGTTGCAAGCACTCATCACAGCATGCACACTAGCTGAAGATCAAAGGGTGAACATCTTTTCTGATAGCAGGTATTTATCTTGGCTATCTTCAGATTTGAAGGACCAGGTAAACCAATTTTAGAATGCAAATTTAGTAAAACAGCTCAACAGCATTACAGCTTCCAACTGAGGTAGCAATTCTTAAAGTGCAAGCACACACAAAACTTCAAACTCTGGAAGCTAGAGGAAATGCAAAAGCCAAGGCAGCTGCCCTCTTGCCTATAATAACAGTAAGTTGCAACCAGAAAGACCACAAATGGCCTTGGACATGGATATCCTGGCTACAACACAGGACCAGGCTCCTGAAATGTTAAAAGGAAAGTGGTCAAAGCTGGCCACCAGAGATGAAAAAAGTCTCTGGAGAAATGGGCTGATATACTGTCTACCTAAGGCCCTGTTTGCTATAATGACACACCTGACTCATGGACATGCGCACTCAGGTAAGAATGCTATGGCTATCTCCGTTCAGAAAAGTTGGACAGCACCTGGGTTTCCAACATTTTCTGCAAAATATGTCTTGTCTTATGTTACCTGTTTACGTCATAATCCTGGTCAAATCTAGTCAAATCTCTAAGATGGCACTGAAACCAAAATATCGCTTTCAGCCATTACAAAAGGTATGGGCAGTGAGCTAAGGCTACAGTAAAAGCAACTGCTAAGAAACTTTTAAATGAAGTGACCTGTAGGTTTCTTTACCAGCCTATATTGAAAGTGAGGTACACATTTCACAGGGCAAATTATGTCTGAAATGATGTCAGCCCTGAATATTACTAACCTGTTGCTCTAGAGAGGGCTTCACTAGCGTTCGCCACACTTCGCAAAGCGTATATTCGCCAGCACTACGCAAATTCACTAAAATTCGAAGTTACGCTCAGGGAGGGAAGTTGCGCTACCGTTACTTCATCAGGCAAAGCAAAGTCACGGTAGTGATGCCTAATTTGCACATAGCGCAAATTTAAAAGTATAATAGAAGTATATGTTACAGCCACTACATTACACTACACAAGCCCAGGAAACCTTTAATGAAATAAAGTTAATCTATTGCCCTAAACGTGTGCCCACTATATAGCTGAGTTTCCATATGTTAGGAAATGTAGGGGGGAAAGAGGGTAACCCCCAAAAAAAGATGCTATTTTTCAGACTATCATCTTAAAAAAAGTAAGACGTCAGTGTTTTTTTGGGACTTAGAAAACATGTAAAGTTTTTTTTTTTTTTTTTAACTCCTATCTGAACTTCGCTAGGTCTGACCTGCTGAAGTTAAGTCTAGCACTAGAGGTAACGTTCAGTAAAATGGGCATCTTAGCGAATTAGTGTAGTTACATCCCTTTGTCAGTGAACAACTTTGCCTGGCGCAATGGTGCGAAGTTGCGCTAGTCTATCTACTGCAAAATGACATCACACTGGAAAATTAGCGTTAGCATTAGACGCTTTGCACTTTAGTGAATTTGGGCCTCTGTATCATCCGCAAAGTAGTAGAAAAGTCGAACACCTTAATGGTGTTCTAAAGAATAAAATTGCTGAAATTTCTGAAGAAACAGGGAGATTGTGGGTCTTTTCTGTACCTACCACACCAAAAAGCCATCCCAAGTTATCACCTTTTGAAATTTTATTTGGGTCACTTCCTACTGAAGGTCACTTTCCTCGACAACTACAAGCCGTACACTCTGACATGACTGGTTAGGTAGCTGCTGTGCAAAATCAACTGAATGAAATCCAAAAATATGTTTTTGATTCTATTCCAGATCCAAATGACATTTTATTTGGGTCACTTCCCAGAACCGACTACAAGCCCTACACTCTGACATGACTGGTTATGTATGTCAGGAAATGCCAGGAATCACAGAGGGTGGGCACCTCCCCCTCCTTGCACAGAAACAATACAGAGGAGAGACAAGTGTACACAGTTCTCCTACATTAGCAACTCCTGATTGCTTGATCATTAAGCTCCCAGCCAGATCTACCCTGTGATTCATTGTTCCCTGCCTTGTTCCTAGTCCTCTCTCTGTTCTTTTACTTTTGTTCCTGGTTCCCTTCCTGCTTTGTGTGGATCTCTATTTACCTTGGATTGCTCTCTGGACATTCTCATTAACTCCTGCCTACTTCATTTGGATCTCCTGGTACTGGCCACAGCCTACCTTCTAAACATTCTCATTGTCTACTTCATGTGAACTCCCAGTACTGACCTTGGATTGCTCTCTCGAATTTCCCTCTGGATTTCCCAACGTTTTGACTTGACTCTGTTTTTCCTGCCAGGGGTTTCTGTTTTGCACCTTGTTTCATTAAATGTTTACTTTTTCATGGCTCCCAAACTCTGTTCTCCTATTTATGGTGATATTCCGTATACAGTCATCCTTTCTTCCTACCTGTCCTCAGAACTTAACGATTTTTACATCCCAGGTGCATGACTTTACATTTATCAACATTGAATCTCATTTGCTACGTAGCTGCCCAGATTGCTAGTTTGTCAAGCTCCTGTTGCAAGGATGCCACATCCTTGATGGAATTAATTGGGCTGAATAGTTTCGTGTCATCTGCAAATTCTAACACATTCCTTACAACACCCTCCCGTAAGTCATTAATGAATAAGTTAAATAAAAGTGGACCCAATACCGAGCCCTGAGGGACCCTACGAAGAACCTTACTCCAAGTAGAGAACATACCATTAACAACAACCCTCTGTACCCGATCCTGTAGCCAGTTTCCTATCCATGTGCAAACGACTTCATTAAAGTGGACCTGTCACCCAGAGACAAAAATCTGTATAATTAAAGTCCTTTTCAAATTAAACATGAAATCCAATTTCTATTTTTTATTAAAGCATTCATAGCTGCTGTATGCGCATTTAAAAATATCAGCTGTCAATCAAAAATTTTCTGCCCCTCCTCTAGGCACGTGGCATAGAGGCAGGGTAGACAATTACTTTCACTTTCCATTCAACACTTCCTAGATGTCACTGCTCTCCACACTGTTTAATTGTATAGCCAGGGCATGGGGATGGGCATTGGGTCCCCCATTCTGGTGCACAAACAGGATTCTAAGATGATATCATGCTTGCCTTAATAACAGTGTCCACAAAATGGCTCCTGCCTGCTTGTTATAATTTTGAATTCCCAGACTGAAGGAAACAAGAATTAAATAATGTATATAGTGTAGATAAAGTTAATTTTGCTTGACTAATGTGATAAAATAGGATTTCGAATATTTCTTTTGGGTGACGGGTCCCCTTTAAGCCCAACAGACCTTAGAATGCAGTCATTTGTTGGGCACGGTATCAAATGCTTTGGCAAAATCCTAATAGATCACATATACTGTCCAGCATCTTACTTACCTCATCATAAAAAGCAATCAAATTTGTCTGACATGACCTATCCTTCATAAAGCCATGCTGATTGCTGCTCATAATGCCATTCACTAGGACAAAATTTTGAATGTGATCCCTTAAGAAGCCTTCAAATAATTTGCCCACCACAGATGTGGTGGGCAAATTAATTTTTTATTCAAAAAGGGATCCCGTTCTCAGCCTCAAAACTATAGAATTGTTAGTCTGACATCAATGGTAAGAAAGCTTTTTGAAGGGGTGTTACTGTATAAGATGCTGTACTTTGTTGCAAATCATAAAACTATGTGCCACCATGGTTTTATGTGTAATAGATCTTGCCACACTAATTTCCTTTTATGTGAAGGTGAGTATGGACCTTGATTCAGGGATGTCAGAGGATGTGATGCACTTAGACTTTGCTAGTACTGATGCAGTACCACACAGAAGGTTACTGGTAAAATTAAGGTATGTTGGCCTGGAACATTGTACGGTATGGGACCTGTTATCCAAAGTTACATAGTTTCATAGTTAAATTGGGTTGAAAAAAGACAATTTTTTTTTGTAATTGTATGTTTCAACAAATCCAAGTACAAAGAAAAATGCTAGAAAAACACAAGCATGGTACTATTTTTAGTACAGTACACATTTATTCATATATTATATGCATATTTAAATTTATTAAATATTTTATTTAGAGAATTCACAATTGAATGTGAAAGTACTGTATGGCTCAAACATTAACATTCAACACAATGGTTCTTGGTTTTATAAGCATGCACAAAGACATACACAAGTGATTTCATTACTGCTTTTAAAATAGCATTAATATGGAAGGCACTAAATTGCTCCTTTTCAAACTCCATTAATATGGTCCTGTTTTAAAAACATGCATCTTGATTACTGATGAGCAAATGTTTTAATCAGACATTGATTCGCACCAAAATTCCACATTTTGCCATTTTTTTTTTTCAAAACTGCAGCAAATTCCACTTCAGAAACACCCATTGACTTTAATGCATTTGGACAAAAAAAATTGTAGAGACAAAAAAATCAGAGAGACAAAAAAGTCACTTTAAGAAAAATGCCCACTGACTTTACTGCATTTGGAGTGAGAAAATATGATGTAAAAACATTTTGACACCCATTGACTCCAAAGCTTTTCCTGAATTTTTCAGCAAACAAGAAAAATTCACTCATCATTAATCTTGATTGCTGAACTTAGAAGTTCCCTTTTGAAATAATTTTATCTTATCAGTTGACTAGTACCAACTGCCCATGCTGATTCTTCTATAAAGCTCAACTCAAATGGAAAACACATATAGGCCCTTTTGAGGTAAATAGCATTTGTACAGTTAACAAAACCAGCAATACACTTTGATTAGTCATTTGAGTAAAACAAAAGCATAGATCATATTGGGGCTGTTGGATAGAACACTGGTGCAATTTGTCAACTGTGATAGAAATTGAGTTCCACATTGTTTATCTCTTGCTTATTTCTTGTAAACCACATAAATCAGGAGAAATGATAAAAACATAATTCATTATATTTGGGTACCTTCGAAGTATGCAAATAATTTAGCAGTTACAGTAGTGTGCAGACACGTGAAAATACAGCAACAGTTTTTATTATGCAAAAATAAATGTTTGCAAAACACATACCTCAGGTGGTACGTTTATCTTCTAAACAAAGATAAACGATGCTTTGTTCTTCCCAAAACAATATGCCTCTCCAAAAAGAATAGTCAACTAAAAGTGTTTTCTGCAGACAGTTTCCCTTCATTAAATATAGTAGCATTATAGTTTTGTAAATATATTAAAACAACAGTTTACAATACTATCTGAGAACCAAATGAATAGAAATGGTTTCTATTATACAGCATCTGTTCTTGTTCTTGAGAAAAACAATTGCAACATGCTCACAATCTGTTGCACCTGTGACACTGGGGAAATTAGTAAAAGCGGCAAAGTATTGTGAGCACAAATGTCTTCAAGGTAGAACTAATCAATGGGCGCTCTGGACAAAACCAAAATTAAAGTGTTTCATGTTGTGCTTCAAGGGTTCCAAAATGTATATTAAGATTATCGATTCCATATATATTTTTTAATATGTATAAATTATTTTACTGGGTTATAAATTGATTTCTTTGGTCACAGTAAATGTTGCTTGCTTTTATAAGTTTGTTATGACTTTTCTACTTTTTCATGGAAATTCATATAGATTTGAATATCAAACCATTACACTTGCAGTAAAGTTCTAGGGTTTTTATTATATTATATACTTTGCATCAGTCAATGTCCCAGTGGCTCTTACAATCTAAGTTCCCTATCACACACATCCAGTCAATTTTAACAGGAGCCGTTAACCTGCATGTAGGTTTTAGGATGGTGGCAATACCAAGTGCAATGGCTGGAATCAAACCTAGGCCCTCAATGCCTTAAGGCAGCAATGCTAACCACAAAGTCACCATGATGCCTTAAAGGAAAACTATACCCCAAAAATGAATTTTTGAGCAACAGATAGTTTATATCAAATCAAGTGACATATTAACGGATCTTACCTACCTGGTATATATATTTAAGTAAATATTGCCCTTTTACATCTCTTGCCTTGAACCACCATTTCGTGATGGTTTGTGTGTTGCCTCAGAGATCACCTGACCAGAAATATTTCAACTCTAACTGTAACAGGAAGAAGTGTTGAAGCAAAAGACACAACTCTGTCTGTTAATTGGCTCATGTGACCTAACTTTATAGTTTGTTTGGTATGTTTGTGTGCACCGTGTGAATCCTAGGATCCCAGGAGGCCGTCCTTATTTTTGAAAATGGCTATTTTCTATTTATGATTACCCAATGGCACATGTTAATATAAAAGTGTATTATTATGAAAATGGTTTATTTACATGAAGCAGGGTTTTACATATGAGTTGTTTTATACAATATCTGTTTATAGAGACCTACATTGTTCAGGGGGTATAGTTTTCCTTTAAGATAGAGGTTTAGTGATACAACAAAATCATTTTTGTGCCCTCCAAGCCATCCAGTGCCTTGACTGCTAGATGAGATCTGTCCAAACAAAAGAATGCTAGCTGAAGGGCAAATGATTGATTATGACTGCATAGTGCTTATTTGAAAGTGAATTCATACATTTTCTCATTAATATTATTTATACATGTATTATGATAAGTAATCCCAAGAGACAGGTGTTCACAGTTTTGAAAATGGATTAACTTCAGTAAATAATGTAATTTGCAGATACATGTACAGTACACTCTCACAATAGAAAAATGTAGCTACTGCCTGAAATTTAAAGACAAATTAAGTTTAGTACAGCATAACAAGGATTCTCACATTATTTTATGATAGAACAGCTATAAATAGACTTTTCCTGGTTCTGAAAATCAAGGACTTTCCACTTTCAACATATATCTGGATGACACTTTCCTGGATGAAATAATTTCACACACTAGATACTAGGCCATGATGCTCCTTTTGATTTTATACAGGGACTAGCACATAACGGAAAGGATATAGAGTCAATAAAGAAAGTTAGTCTCACCATGACACTACTCTGCTTGTGTGTGTCAGGAATCACATTTAACCAAACTCTGGACTGTGTGCTGAACATTATGTACATTAGTCTCCTGAGCCATTTGCTGGTCTGGGATATAGAGTCAATAAAGAAAGTTAGTCTCACCATCCATTCTGCTTTCTGTACAAATTAGGGGAATGTCTAAGGGGCAAATTTATTATCATGTGAATTTCGAGTTGTGTGAAACTAAATTTTTTTTATAATTCGACTATGATTATATTTATGAATATGGTCAAATTGGGTGAATTTTATCAAAAAGGTTTTATTCAAATTGCTTTTTGCAGCACTGCTTGGAGAGTATATTCAATTTGCCAGTGCCCCTTGGGGGCAAGGGTCACTGGGTCCCACAGTATGGGGGATCTCAGTGGCTGCAGGAGGGGGACAAAGGTGGAGCTGGAGGGAAGTTGAGGAGTAAGAGACAGGGGTGCTTGGGGGAGGAGGAAAAGGTGGAGGAAGTGAAGGGCAGCAAGGGGGGCCCACAGGAGGGAAGAGGAAGTGGAGGCCAGAACAGGAAGAGGGGCCTGCAGGAGGGAAGAGGAGGAAGGCAGGTGTTATGTTTTGGTAGCCGAGACTGAGGAGGGTGGAGGGATAACTGCTTTATTAACAGATTCATACAACTGTTACATAACTGCCTTACTTCCTACTTCACTTTCAAACTGTACAGAAAGCCCTGTGTATGCACAGTACAAGTCCTGTGCACAGTGACACCTGCAGGCCATTTGTATAAACACCACAGCAGGTTAGAGAGAGAGTCCCACAGTAGGGACGAGGAGGATGGTGGCATGGCTCAGGGGATACATCTTCACAACTTCCTCATAAGCCAGCCAGTCAAGAGAAAGTATTGAACTTCTGAAGTGACGAGGCTGCCTGATCCCAGCTGGAATCAAAAGAGCTTATTGCTACTGGTGCTGCTGCTGATCCACCTCTTGTTGTTTCTGCCTTTCCAGGCCAGAAACAATTACTATGGCAAACAAAGGCGACAGATTATAATTTTTTGCCCATGATATCTTAACTCCAAACACTCTCTTTCAATCTAAAATAGCATTTTTATTGGCAACCAAGGGTTTCCCAACATTCCATACAGCCTTTAATCATTGCATGAACCATATAGATAGTATAAATCAACACTCAGAATTTTTACATTCAAATATACGATTAATTGTAGCCTTTCATTGAACTAAGCAGGTCAAAACAGGCAAAAAATGGTTTGCTAAAAAAAATTTCAATACACATTTGATAAATCTTGAATTTACGTCTTCAAATTTCAAGTATCCAGTTCTCAAAACTCATATTATATTACTATTATTACTCGCATTGGCGAGTTCTAGTTAATACATTTAAAAAATACTAATGACAACTTGAACATTATGAAAAAAAAACTCTCAAACTTTAATAAATTGTACCTTCCATAGCTTTTTATAGGCTGATGAAAAACCTTGTACTTCACTGTATTCCATGAAAATAATCTATAGTTAGTGTATGAGAATATATATAGTTTATGTGAGTGTATGGCGTGGTCAGTGTGTATATGTATGGATGCTGGGTTTCATTTGAAGGGGTTGAACTTGATGCACTGGTCTTTTTTCAATCTATTTAACTATATTTTCTGTTCTCTAAATTTATAAAAGGAGAACCATAAAATCCCATAGCCGTATCTAGTATTCGTACATTGCATTACTTTTAGTAAAGGAAGCTGTCACTACCAAGCATTAATTTCAGTAGCCGAGGACAAAGTCTACACTGGACAGTGATTTATGTGGAGATGGAACACAGTGTCTCTTTTGAATACTCAGCCAAATGAAAATGCATAATGACTGTTCCAGTCCAGGACCTCTGAGAACAACAAATAACCTAAAGCCTATAAACTAATAAGACAAAAATGTATCCTTTAATATTCTGTAGTTATTAAGCCACACATTCTTTATAAAAATGCAATAGTTTGAAGTAAAAAAATTACCCATAATGAGTTGACAAGTACAGATGCAGTCACTTTGGATGGTGAGTTTAATGCGTCGCGACTTAACTCATTTGTCTCATTTATCCCACTTAGCACAGAATATTGTGTCACAGCATCCCATCCAATTAAAGAGTTCACCATTGAAAACAATGGAGCTTTGGTATGCTAATGAAAAGGTTATATGCATTAAATGAGTTAAGATAACTTTAGATAACACAGTTTCTTCAATTAATGCTGAGTCACGACGCATTTAACTTACAAATCCAAGTGACTCTATCTGTAGGGTTTGAAGCCATTTGGAAATGGACAGGTGAAGGACAAACTCACAGTACAGGCAACAGGAGAGTGGAGAAAAAAACAGATGAGGGAATGTTCTGGTGTAGTATTCTCCAACTGGTGGCATGTCCCCCCCCCGGTGAGGACTCACACATAAAACTCTGCCTGCTGTGACTGCTTACCTAGTGCAAGCTTTAAAAGGTCGGTTTAATTAGTTTTAAGATTAAAGGAGAAGGAACCCCCTCCGCCTGTATTCCCCCTCCATCCGGCCTACCCCCCCAGGCAAATTCCCCAAACTGATTACTTAACCAGTCCATGGAGTTCACAGGCGTCATCTTCTTCCATGCATTCTTCTTCCTGGATCCATCGGCATTTGGTGGCGGATGCACAATAGTAGCATTTGCTAGTTCAGCTGTACTCCACATGTGCTGAAAGTCACGAAGTTTTCTGTTTTCAACTTCGTGACTTTCGTCTCCCAGTAGAACCAGCGAATGCTCCTACTGCGCATGCTCTGCCAAACACTGATGACTCCAGGAAGAAGACCGCACGGAAGAAGATGACGCCTGTAAACTTCATGGACAGGACCTGAGCTGAGGGCATTTGCCAGGGGGAAGGAGGGAGGGGGGCTACAGGGGGAGCGGTTTTGCTCCAAAAGGGTTTCCTTTTCCTTTAACTGGCCCCTGCATTGTGTAAACCTCAAATTCATACTCTAATCACATATTAATTTTTAAAATGAACAATCCAACATGCATTGTTGAAGCACGCAGGACCACACCCTGTACTGTGCACACCTGTAAAATCCTGTACTGTTTACACCTCAGACCCAGACAAAGTGCCCACATTGTTAACCTGTTCATATCTTAGACAAACTGCTGGAGGTCTGCCAGCATTTTGTAATAGTAGCACAGTATGAATTGAATATCTTAGAGTGGTCTTCCCTAGGCTTCTTGTGTGTGCCACTATGTTCCCTAGAGTGCCAAACTCTTGTTGCTCTACTCTGCTTGTATGTGTCAGGAATCACATTTAACCAAACTCTGGACTGTGTGCTGAACATTATGTACACTAGTCTCCTGAGCCATTTGCTGGTCTGTCTTCCCAATGTTATATCTTTCTACCTCCTCTGCCTCCCTTATTACATATGTAGGTAATTTACAAGTAGGCTCCTATATAAGTCTGCTTCGTACAACCCATGTTGCTTGATCATTAAACCCTCAAAGCTGGATCTAGTGTGTTTCCTTGATCCTGTGATGTCTTGCTCCTGTGATTTCTTCTTCCTATGATTTCTTACTCCTGTGATTCCTTTGCCTGATTCCTGTTCCTAATTCCTGTGCCTGATTCCCTGTTCCGTCCCTGTCCTGTCTGTTTCTCTGCGCTGTGCCCTTGTTCACTGCTCCTGATCTCTTTGCCTATTGTATCTCCTGGTATTATACCTTGGCCTGTTTCTCTGACCATTCTCTGCCTTCAGCCCTGTATTTTATATTGCACTTAACCAGATGTATTGTTATTAAACATGCAGAGAGGTATTCAACTGGTAATAAGTAAGGTGGGAAGCCTAGGTTATACCCGTCAATGGCAGAACTGAGTCTTGAAACTATTAGGAAACAAGGTTTCAAGGTTTGCAATCAAAACTAAAGTTAGTAATGAGAAAATGGCAAACAGGAATCTTAGTCAGAAACAGGCCTAGGGCAGAACAGAGGAATTTACTTCATTTGTGTTAATAAAACAGTCTTATTTGTAATAACATTTTCCCAGTTTATCAGCACCTTAAGTACCCTTTTTATCTGTGTTACAAAGCACCAAGACCCACTACAGAAGTTGGACAGCATTATTCTAGTGATTTGCATACATATATTTGAAGCATGAAGTCATAGTATCCAGAACATAACTGCAACAGTTGTAGTTCTCTGCATTCATTGGAATGTTCATTTTATGTAGCTTCTGCAAACCAATTCGAATGCCCTGTATATGATAAAGCTGTATACTGCCAGCATATTTCTGTCAGATAAAATTACACATGACCGCAATTCAATTGAAGAGATGAAAAATTAGTTAAAAACAGAAATAGATCCCAAGACTAAATTTATGAAATAATAGTCATCAGTCCTAATGACAGTATATATATATATATATATATATATATATATATATATATATATATATATATATATATATATATGGATATAGATATATATTAGATATATATATATATATATATATATATATATATATACTGTATAAACAAATACAAGAGGTCCTCTGCACTCAACCCATTATCAATATATTTAAGACATATATAATTTATATATATATGTGTGTGTGTTTTTCTCTTTTGAAAAAGCATTGCTTTTCCAAAAGACATTGGGACAAAGCTTTATTTTTAGATTTCAAGCATACACATGTACAGGTGTACCTGTGGTTATAGGAGAGGATGGACAGACTGACATGAAACGCACTGCTGCAGTGATCTATGGCTTTATGTTGTCCAAAGCATAGCGAGTAAACATGGAATTCAACCAAGATCAGATTTCAAGACCAGTTGCTGCCTTCAGCTTGAACACTCTCAGGAACTCTCAAGTGAGCTTTCATTTGTTGCTTGAAATTGCTAGAGCATGATAATATTTTTTATAGGAACTGCACAAGGTTCCCTTATATTATATTGTAAAAAACTCTTGGTAGACCTCCATTTAAACCCACTCTGAAATAGCCATTAGTTTGAATGGATCTTGGCAGGTTTGAGTTCCAAAAAATAATAAACACTACAGTCACATTACAGGAAAGATGCAGATAAATATGCACAAATGTTGACTGCATGGGGAATATTATTGGGTGAACTGCATTGGAGCATTTCAATTAATTGGTCTGGTAGTCTAAATGTTCTGAGGCCTCTTTATCCGAATCTTCTATTCATTTCTTGATATGGCACTGCCTCCTCTGTATTTCCCTGTATCAAGTTGTTCCTCTTAGGGTACTAAGCATGTGATCATTTTTCAGAGGGACTGATTTGTGTGCAGCTGGTTCATTATTTTAATTTGTTAAGGTGACACTCCAGTTTGAAGCATTGATGTTGTTAACAATAAGCCATATGCTATTCCCAATAATTATATTACTCTTCGATATTTTGAGAGCTCTTCATTTCTGCACAATTTTCCAAACAAGCTTTCTGTTTTTTGTCTTTATCTGATAACATTGGTTGAACTGGCACCACTACATGGTGCATTCTGCTTGTCCCAATGAAGAGCTAGAAATATTGGAAGTAGATATTATCTATATTAGATATAAGTTTAATTGGAATTCGCCGCAAATTTGCCCCTGGCGAATAAATTCGCCCATCACTAATTAGGGCTCATTTACAAATGCAAGTGCAATGCCCTAGAGGCAAACATGCATACACATTTTTAGTTTTACCCATACCACTGCATATTAGGCACCCACAATGTGTGCACCACAACTTTTTGAACTGGCTGAAGTGGAAATCAATTGCAGAAGGTATGTGTGATTCTAGGGCTCCATTACATAATCACAAACAGCTTATCAAAACATAGAAAATCTGTACAATGGCATGAGAGTGAGGAGTAAGGAGCATAGATGCACATATTTTTATAAAAAGCATTTAATTGCAAATACAATATTTTGTGATTTCGCACTTTTTATTGGCTCTTGTTCATAAATGAGCCCTTGTGTGAAAATTATGACATTACACTTCATAGTACCTTGGTAAATAAACCCCATAATATGTTATTATACAAAATATTTAATTCATCCATTTTGCATAAGATGTCAGTTGTTTAAATATTGTTGCTAAACTACAAATGCCGGCATACTAAATCTAATCTGCAACTGATAGAATGTAATTAGTGACGGGCAAATCTATCCCTTTTCGTTCTGCCGAAAAATTAGCGAATTTCCAGCGAAATTCACGTGTTGGCAAGTAATTTGAGAAACGAGTCGCGTTTTTTTTTACGCGTCTCCTTTTTTAATGCCAGCGAATTTTTCAGCGAATTTGCACTGGCATTTCACAAATTTATTCGCCAGCGGCGAATAAATTCGCCCATCACTAAATGTAATCAGTCAAGATGAGTTTTGCCTACATAATGCAAGCTGTACTGTAACTCCATATTGTAAAGACTTTTGGCCTTCCCACTAATCAAATGCAATTTCAGGTAGCGTCTTGGAGACTCATTAGAGAGGATCTGTTGGCAAAGCTGACTCCTCTTGTGAAATAATTATTCAACATTGAGTAGACAGTATATTTGGTTCTGCAAATATTTTTATACAATATTAGAAAAAAATGCTTACAGCTTAAAATACTTTCTAGACCTGGAATAAATAGAAACACTACATGCAGAGCTAATTTGTAGATTATTTTTGTGAAGTGTTGGGTATGGTTTAGCAGTTCCAATCAATGCTGTGTTTTGAACACTGATGTTAGGCTCACCCATTCTATGACAATCACGGTGCCTACTAATTTGAGATACTGTATCTCAAATTTTTTTAGCATATAGGCAGTGGCTCATTTTTCATAGCAAAGCAAAGTGAAATGTGCAGAAAAATTGCACAAACCACCATGTTTTCTTCACTTTATACTGTACCTTGGTCAGATTCTTTGGCAAAGATTTATACTATGGTATTCTTACATGAGTGCAGGAGGGAGAAGTCATTGGAAAATCCCTAATATGTATGGCATTTAATGCCTGCCATGCACATTATCAGATCAAGACTTTCAATGCAGCACAAGGCCTAACAGCCCTCACCCTACTATGGTACAAGTAAAACTGATCCATTTATGGGTTTCCTTCTTTTGGTACAACACTGGGTTCCATATAAAGATTATTTTTATTCAATTTATAAAATTGAAGCAGAAATTAAAGTAATGTTGCTAACACAACCTGTGTAAGGAAATACATTCTAAACATAATCAATCATTGTTTGGTTGTTTACTTGGAAGATGAGATTAAGGGGCTTTTTTATTAACATAGGTGCTGATTTAAATTGAGGCAGCTACCAAAAGAAATAAATAAGCAATGCATCAGTGTAAATGGCAGGTGCAATTTATCACCTACAGTATGTTAGTAAATAGTGTTAGGATTCTGTATACACTAATATATTTAATGGGAATGTGTCAAGTAAATATTTGATGGAGAAATATCCAAGAGTACTTGTTGATGATAGATGATCGGCACAAAGAAATGCCAATTTGTTGTTGCAAGGGTCATTTAATACAGCAAATGATTATAAGAGATATAGCCTTGAGTGGAGAGTATAATATTCAAAGCCCAAGTGAAATGTTGCCTTGATAATCCAGTTAATTTAAAAGAAGGAAAGAGAACAAGAAAAATACCCAGAAGAAGATAACAATAACAGTTCTGTTGTCGGGAACTTTGGCTTTGAAGTAAGTTTGCTCTGGTGTGCACTGAACAGATATGCTACATTCCAAATCAAGTACAAACATTTAGTTGAAGAACTAATCTTCTATAGTAAATGAGCATAAATGCAAATGTAGGGATGTGAACATCTAGACACCCTCACATATTATTGTCAGGCACATCTCTAGTGATATGGACGCCTCAATGGGTCCTCATGGGGACCTTGTGCCTTAGCTTTGCTTATGTCACCCCTGTTGTTCTCACAGTGTATGCTAGATGGCACTGTGCCATAGTATAAAGGTCTTGGGAAGCAAGCGGTCTGGGTCCATTACTTTAGCCCAACCCTGCAGGGAATGGGTATAGGTCCCTAGGAGCATTGGCCCTAGTAAAGAAAATAGCAATACTCTGTCTTAGATAACTCTAGGAGTTATAGATAGCTTAGGTAGTGGAGTAGCTCAAGGCTCTGACGAGGACAGGCCTGGCAATCTGTGGGTTCTGGCAAATGCCAGAGGGGCTGCTATAATGTGCCATAGAAAGTCAGTATTTAGTGGGCTTGTGGGGGCTGTTTGGGCCTCTGTTTGGGTTGATTGGGCCTCTTTGTACCTGAAATGGCAGGGCCTATTTTGACTCTCAGTCCAGGCCTGGATGAGGATATTAGAGGGATTAAGATCCAGGGTACAAATAACCCAGAAGTAGGGACTAAGGGGCAGATTTATCATTGGTCGAATTTCGAATAAAAAAAAATGTTAGATTCAACCATATGAATAAAAATTCGAAGGATTTTACCGCAATTCGATCGACCGAACAAGAAAAATTCAAGAATCAGTTAATTGTTCAAATCGATAGATTCGAATGATTTAATCGATCAAATTTTTTTGAATTCAATCTAAAATAATGATTCCCAATTCGGTCGCTTGGTTCTGGTGAAGTAGGTGGTCGAATAAAAATTTAAGTTAGAAGTACTTCCACCATCGAATTTTTGAATATTCGAATAAAATTTTATTCCAATTATTCGAATTCGACTATTCGATGGTCGAATTTGCTTAATTTGCATGTTCGAAGATTTAAATTCAAATGTAATTAAAATTCGATTGAACTTCGAATTATTCATGTGAATTTAGTAAATCTGACCCCTCAGGAAAGTAGGAAACTCCTGTGTGCCACTTAGGGGAAAGGCTGAAACCTGGTCTTACCTTCCACATTGCTGCTTAATCTTTGCTGACATGAACCCGGGCCTGTAGGGATCCAGCCTAATGGATGGTGCTGTGAGTATTTTCATCCTTTGTACTATGTGCTCTGTATACTGCTATGTAGGGATGGCGCGAACTGTTCGCCGGCGAACTAGTTCGCGCGAACATCGGGTGTTCGCGCTCGCCAAAAGTTCGCGAACTTCGCACAAGGTTCGCCATTTTGGGTTCGCCAAATTTTGCGCTTTTTTTTTGCCCTCTCACCCCAGACCAGCAGATACATGGCAGCCAATAAGGAAGCTCTCCCTCCTGGACCACCCCCACACCCCCTGGACCACTGACTCCCCTTCCAATGGAAGCTCCCTTGGTGCTCGCTCCTCCCTTCACATTCCCTGCAGCCAGATCCAGCTGTTGATCAGATTGGCCAGCCCAGCACTGATACTGCCCTACAGTTCCCTGATTTCAGCACAGGGAAAAAGAAAAAGGAAGGAGCTGCTATACAAACACTGCAGCCTGCAGTCTGCTCACCACCCTCCCACCCACATGGTCAGTGGCTCTGCTTTTCTATTTTAGTTGTGCCTAGATGATGTGCTGGCTACTGGTCCACTTTCCAGTTCTAGGGGTATTTATACCTGAACTGGCCACTTTAACATCTTTGTGTGAATTCTGGGGGCATTTATACATGAACTGCCCACTTTGCCATCTTTGTGTGAACTCTGGGGTATTTATACCTGAACTGGCCACTTTGCCATCTTTGTGTGAACTCTGGGGTATTTATACATGAACTGGCCAAGTAGTAGTGTGATTTCTGCCCTTTACAGCACAAAACGCAGCGCTGTGTCAACAATGGATTTTTCAGATACATTTTTGCCCTTGATCCCCCTCTGGCATGCCACTGTCCAGGTCGTTGCACCCTTTAAACAACTTTAAAATCATTTTTCTGGCCAGAAATGTCTTTTTTAGCTTTTAAAGTTCGCCTTCCCATTGAAGTCTATGGGGTTCGCGAACCGTTCGCGAACCGTTCGCAATTTTCCCGAAGTTCGCGAACCTGTTCGCGAACTTTTTTTCCGACGTTCGCGCCATCCCTACTGCTATGTGGATATCTGTTCTTATGAATAAAAGTACTGTTTCTGGGTAAGCATTAAAGAACTACTGGCACCCATTTCTTGGGTGATAGCACCTTGGTTACAGTTGCTATACACCCTGCCTCCACCTTGCTGCGAAGTCTTACCCCTGAGAAAAAGTGTCTCTTTTCTGTTACTACACCACACATACAGTAGCTTAAGTTGACCACAGTACATTCAATTCACTATAGTGCTATACAAACATGGATGCATTTATATATTATCTTTTTTGTAGTAGTTTGTTAACCATGTTGTAAGAGTAATGCCATACAAGTTGTTTTACGTTATAAGTGTTACCTATTTCTCAGTTTTCAGACAGGTAACACATTTCAGGGACTGAAGATGGAACAAATCCAGAAAAGATTGCAAAGAAAAGTTGTGAAGACCAAACAGAAGGGATTGGTTTTGTGTAAACCTCAGTCCAGTGGTTTTCAAACTTTTTACATTCCAGTCCTCCTTGAGGTTCAAATTTTTTCAGGGCCTCCTATAGCCCCTAGAACAGTGATCCCCAACCAGTAGCTCGCAAGCAACATGTTGCTCTCCAACCCCTTGGATGTTGCTCCCAGTGGCCTCAAAGCAGGTGCTTATTTTTGAATTACTGGCTTAGAGGCAAGTTTTGGTTGCATAAAAAACAGATGTCCTGCCAAGCATTCTCTCCTGTAGGCTGCCAGTCCATATACAGATGCAGTCACTTTGGATGGTGAGTTTAATGCGTCGCGACTTAACTCATTTATCTCATTTATCCCACTTATCACAGAATATTGTGTCACAGCATCCCATCCAATTAAAGAGTTCACCATTGAAAACAATGGGGCTTTGGTATGCTAATGAAAAGGTTAAATGCATTAAATGAGTTAAGATAACTTTAGATAACACAGTTTCTTCAATTAATGCTGAGTCACGACGCATTTAACTTACAAATCCAAGTGACTCTATCTGTATACTGTAGGTTACCAAAAAGCCAATCAGAGCTCTTATTTGACATCCCCATGGACTTTTTCATGCTTGTGTCTCTCTCTAACTCTTTTTTAAATTTAAATGTGGCTCACGAGCAAAAAAGGTTGGGGACCCCTGCCCTAGAAAAAGCCAACTGATAAACAAAAATTGCATTAGCAGTTTACTCTAAAGCAGCAAAAATGCTTTGATTCTAATGCTTAATGACCTTCAGGTTGGATTTCCTAGAAATAAGAATTCAGTAGACCAATTTTGTCCTCTGGACGTTAGACTGGTCCACCCAATCACTTCTTTAAATCCCAAGGGGAAAAGCCCTACAGTATTGGAAAAACTGTATAAGCCTAAACTTTTGATGAGACAGCAATGAAGTAAATTGCAATCTCCATGATCACTATCTAGGGTATGAGGCAAGCTGGTTGTCAACATTACGTGAGATTCTACACAAAATGCCTTTAGTTGACCTTAAGGCGTCTTGATTAAAATTAATGACAACTGGTAAAAGAGTTAACATGGATTTTCTAAAATGATAAATTCTCTGTAACCAATTTGAAAATTATAATAATTAGGATGTTTTACAATGAGGTTCTTAATCCATTGTTTGACTCTAAAGTTTAGATTAATTGCAGCTGTGATGAAACTTTGCACTTCAATAAAATGTTATTACATGAAATGCATAGCAGAACCACATTTAAATCTAATAATTATGTAATATATCTGTTTTGCAAAGCTTCATTAATTTAGCATGAACTATTGTTGTCAAATAGCATATTGTTCAATTTAATCTCATTTTTATTCTATTATCTAAGTAATTGTACTGTACACTTATTCATTTAATTGTTGCCCTTTATAAAATATTATTGTTGCTATCTTTCTTAGGTTAAAGACTTTTATAAAATATTTGTAAGCTTTTGGAACACATCATCCTAGGACAGGGACACATTTCACATACACAGGGAATCATGACCAGAGTCAAGAAATTCCCCTGCACCATTAGATAGAGAGATATTCGTTTTAAACAAAGATAAAGCTTTATCATCAACACACATGCAGGAGAAATGTAAAAAATAGACACTTCTGGTGTAATAGTTGCAATATTTTTATATAGTTTTTAGAGCCCTTCAGCTGTCATTTAGGAATCACTTGATAAAGGGTATTGAACCCAAAACATGTTGTGATTTCCACTGCCTGGAATAAAAAGTTGTTTGCAGTAATACTGCTGGAGTTCCTCTTCCTTCTCCAATACTTATTGGCAGCAGCATTTGCACCACAGAGCAACTATTAAGGAATTGGACACGTATTATTTGGGAAAGCTGTGCTGACCACCATCCCTCTCTTCTATGTGGATTTAGGAAAGCGATTCATATCCTGAAGAATTCTGTCTCCACCAATGACCATTGAAGAGGGACACACACACACACACATGCTTTATCTATTACTTACAAATAGTTCTCTTTTATGAGGAAAATGGAGCCATACAATGATAGAGCATTTTTACTGTATGATTACACAGGCAAGTAAAAGCATTATAGGCAGTATATACAATTGTATAGTATTGTATTGTAAATTGGAAAGGAGCACCTAAAACAGCAGAATTTATGCTACTAATTTTGCTTCCAGTTAAATATTCCTGTATTGTAACATGTCTCATGTTTGGTGTACTCCTTCCCAAACAGCATCCCTGTTTTTTGGTGATGAGGGCTACCAGTCAACCCTCCACTGTAGTTGTAGGGGAGACTGGGAAATCTTGGACTTAATTAGCAAAATACAGACTGACTCATTGGGGCAAATTTAGTAAAGGGCAGTGACCACTTTGCCACACTCCGCGCCACTTCATCAGGTGCAAATTCGTTACCACTACGCTAATTCACTAAAATGCAAAGTTGCGTCTCAGCAGCCAAACAATGGCAAATTTTCGCTAGTGTTACTTTGACTGGGCGAGCATTTCCTAGCAAACTTTTGCTAGCGTTCATTTCTGCCTAGTGAAACTTTGCTAACACTCTTGCGCTTAGGTTAATTTGAATAGGGTGGGTACCTAAAAGTCATATGGACATCTTTAGTAGGATTGTAGGTGCAAATGCTTGAAGTGGCCACTTTTTAAAAAATGAAAGAGGTTGCTGGGAATCCCAATGTTTAGCACAAAATTCGAACACCCTTATCCGGTATTGCAACTCCCTCAAATGTTGCCAATGAACTGCTAAGTCGAAGGTACAGGATGCAGGCAGTCTCCTAGATAAGTGCAGGTAGGCTTAAGTTACGTATAAGCAGTACAGATTGTTGCACTTTCTACATTGTAACAATAGCAAATGTGTTGCTAATTTTAACTTTCTTCACAGAGCTACGTTCACATATGTTTCACCTTGGTTTGTGAATACTGGAATTAACACGAATTGAAAATGACATTACAATATTTGACTAATATCCTAAAGACTTTATGCAAATTGTTCGAGGGTGGTAACAAACGGTGGGGGTTGGGGTGGTGTTCACAGTTCACTTCCTGTCAAAGACTTTTTAAGTGTGTTGTTTGTTATGGCCTTGATACTTGACAAAGGGCCCTAGAAGGCTCGAAACATGTTGTACCAATAAACACAGCTTGAAGCAGTAAACCTGCCTGTAATTGCCTGCATCCTGTACCTTTGACTTGCCACTTTTTAAAACACATGTCCAACGAGCCATAATAAAGACAGAATAGATCCTCTAAAGCCCTAGGCATGAGCCTGTGGCATGCCCCTTAGTATTATGAATGTTCAAATTATGAATGCTAGCAATGGTCTCGTTTGCTAGCGAATTGTCCTCTATGACTGTTCACCCTTTAGTGAATCTGCCCTGTTGGCTACCAAAGCCTCTTAGAATGGCAATACAGCAATAAAGTTGAGGTAAAGGCACAAAATCCCTACTAATAGCTCCTATTACCCAGAGTAGCTCTAACTTCCCCAAAGTAGCTCTCATTCACAGTTGATCTCATATAGCAGCGCAAAAAGAAGACCTGTCTTCATATACACACATGTAACTCAATGTCCTCTAAATTGTGGTCTTCTAACAGGTAAGCTCACTGTGACTGGAGTTTACAGGCAGCTTTGCAGCTATACACAGTGACATCATACAGCTTGGCAGGTAACAAACAGCTTCTCTTTGTGCAGTTGGAGAGCCAGGCCTCTTTTCCTGGTTGATCTCAGCAGTTGTAGCACCCTCCCTACTTATCTGCACAGTGTTTGTGTTGGGAATGCTGTAGGGAGGCCTTTACAGTCTCTGGTGGTTTGAGCACCAGGACCATGTTGTGTATACTATAGGTCCTCCATTCTTTCCAGATATCTTCCCACCATGCTACCACAGCCAAATTAATAACTATTTTTGCTGATGACACAGCATGATGACATCAATGACTGGGGCTTAAAATAGGAGTTGGGAAGTCCAAGAAGATGTCTGGACAGTCTCAGGGAATGGGGGGGATGGATTCTCATGGATAAAAAATCTAAGATACTTACAGTAAATAACAGTTACATCTATAGCAACAGTTTTGCAACTTGCATGGTTCTAGGAAACCCAAGCTTGTGTTAACTATAAACTAGCCATGAGATATACCCATATTTCAATACCAGGGTGATTTGATTACATTTGGTTATAAAGGGATTCTTTCATGAAGTTTACTTTAAACTTCTCTAATATTGGTGTGTATGCAGCCATCTCTGGTCATTGTGCCTGAATCTGTGCTTTCAGGATGGAACTGCTTTGAGACAGCTATTGTATCTCCCATTTCCATTGTGTTTACCACGTGCTAGGTTGTGCTCCCTCACCTAGTGGTAGACATGAGAATAGCACCCATCAGGAAAATGCAGGGTACACATTTAGCAATGCAAGCACATTCTTCAGCAGGTGACAGGTAGCTACAGTACTATCTGGTTAGCTGCATATTGCTTTGTTGAGAAACCACTGATGGGCTGTTGGGGAGGGAAGGGAGGGGTGATATCAGTAAAGAGTGACTGAAGTTTATCATAGCACAAAGCACATTGACTTGAGGGTGTCTGTGACAACATGTCTAGCTGTTGCCAAATTATAAAAACTAAATATAAAAAAAAACTGTTTGCTTTTTAAAGAATGTATTTCAGTGCAGATTTCTGCAGAAGCAGCACTATTAATGGATTTGTTTTGAAAAACTTTCCCTATCAGTAGAAATGCCATTAACATCACAAGAATTTCGCAACATGACTAAGGGTTTTTTGGATAACGGAGCACCATTCCTTAAGGCTAGTAAAAGCATGTGTAGGGGACTGGTAAATTAACCTCCCAGTATATTTAGCAGGCAGTCCCCAAGTGTTATGGACACCTAAGTGGGTCCTAAAATACAGTTAGGAGGGGAAACTGTTTCCTATTCCTGCTATAGTCCATGCCCTTTGCTGTTACTCACAGTGACCAGTAGATGGCATTGTGCTAAAGTATAAAAGCATTGTAAGCCATGCTTTCAGTGTCCATCTTGTGCTAGCTCTGGCCTGAGCAGGCAGGCAGAGTACGAGTGGAACCTAGACAGGTCAGGTCTAGTATAGATAGTCTACTCCCAGTTATAGGTCGCTCTAGGAGTGACAGAGAGATAGAATTATTTAGCTGAGCAGTTTGAGGCTCCTACGAGGAATGTGAGTGGGATTAAGATCCCGGGTACTAATTGCCCAGAGTAGGGACTCAGGGGCCGATTTACTATATTCACGTGAAGGATTCAAAGTTCGATCGAATTTTGAACGTAGGATTTCTTCGTTTGGTTGAATATGTGAATTTTGGCATGTTCGATCATCGAATAGGGTATGATCAAACGATCGAATACATTCGAATAGAGTCGAATGGACGAATATTCGATCATTCGATCAGTGTATTTTTTAAGGTTATTCAATTGCCTACTTCGGCAGATTGGACCTACCGAATTGCAATAGAAGCCTATGGGAGCACTCCCATAGGCTTCTGAGACTAAGTCCTGATCGAATAGGATTTGTACGATCGAAGTGTTCGATCGTTCGAATCGTACGAATCATTCGAATGATCGAATGATTTATTTGTTCAGTTGAATGATTTATTCAACTGATCAAATAAATTTGTATTCGATCGAATATCGAATAAAAGGTAGCCTAGAACTATTCGATTAACA
>CM044444.1:77748808-77787293 GCA_024363595.1 Xenopus borealis
CGTTGCGAGGGCTTACTCCCTAAGATTTAAGGTCTCATCCGGAGCAATATATTGGGAGTGATGCTTATAGTCAGAGAAAGGTGCACTCAAATTTACTATAGCGCTACACATGTAAACAAATAAAAAAAAATAGGGTTATTTTGCCTTCAACATGGGTTTCAGCAGTTTACCTTACATCAAATACTAATAATAAGTAAATAATAAATAAATAATAAGTATTGTAGGTATTGTAT
Source organism: Xenopus borealis (assembly GCA_024363595.1). Taxonomy (NCBI): domain Eukaryota; kingdom Metazoa; phylum Chordata; class Amphibia; order Anura; family Pipidae; genus Xenopus; species Xenopus borealis. The sequence continues at coordinate 77,749,042 of CM044444.1, forward strand.
GTATTGTAAGTATTGTAAGTAATCCATATGTTTCATGTATGTACACTTTTATTGTACAGCATTGTTGAATATTTATTATAAATCATAAGAAAACACAAATGACAGCTGTACTTAAATGGCACCTGTTGGGTGAAAATGTTATTCCCAACCAAATATGATGGCTAATTGAGCCTGCATTCCAGTTGGGGATAACAATAGTTTAAAAAAAATGCCCCCCACCAGCACTAGGCTACCACAGGGAGCTCCCGGTGTAGTAGCCTAGCGTTTGCAGGGGGCATTTCTTTTTTGTTTTCTAAACTACTGTTATCTCTATTGTTTCTATTAGCCCGCACCTTTGGTTGGGGATAACATTTTTACCCATCAGAGCTTTGTGGATAATGGATTTCAGAGCATAGATCCCATATATGTACAGTACTTTGTAAAGGCATCTGTCAACTGATCTTCAATATATACAGAATGAATATAAATCTTCTTTAGATATCCCATTCCATTGATTGCATGAAAAGAACAGGTATAGGTATAGGATAATATTTAAAATTATAATTAATTATTTTTACTTACTGTATGTGTATCTGTGATGCAACTAATCAATGATAGGGAATACCTGCACATGCATTTTTTTGTATTTTTATTTGTTTTGTAACTGTATTGTGTAATGATAGCAGGAAGTATATGTCTTATGACATTAGTTTGCAAACATACTGTATGCTTTACTGCGATCAGCAGGAATCTGCAATTATTCGTGTTCCATTCCATTCCATGTTATTCTTTTAGTGTTTGTACAAAAATATAATTGGGAAATAAACGTATAAACAAGAAGAATGTCAGCTTTTCTCTGGCCATCTAAATGAATATTATATCATTCCAGGGGCTTGAAGAGTTCTGTTTGCCATGAGATTTAAATCATATAAACATTTAATTACAGTCTAGATTTTGCAGTTCGACCTTTGATTGTTTATCTGCCTGGAGAAATCGGTCTGTGTGGCACTGTATTATACAGATCATAATAGGGCAATTTTCATCCTTCTAATTTGGACCAATTAAACTACCCATTGCCTGTGGTCCTGTAACCCTGCTTGCTATATCAAAACTGCCTGGATTTCACATAATTAATTATAGACGATCCCATTGTAAATGCTAGTTGCATTTGGGCTGCAGAAACAAAAAAAATAGCATCTGCGCTCACTTGCTTTTATCAGTATGTCTTGCAAGCAGGTGCACATAGTATCTCCGGTGCACGTTCATTTTCATGTCATACAGATATAACTTTAAGCGCAAGCCCAACACAGTGTAACTACATGTCACAAAGATACTAAATAATAACTTTCTGCTCTCATTTGGAAAACTATTAAAAAAATTTCCCTAAAAGTCACTACCTGTCTGCCAAAGTTTCGATAACTGGAAATAATCTCTGCTACAACTCAGATCCAAAGATGTTATAATGAGGCATTATATTATCTAAATCCTTCACCTCTACAAAATTGCCATAATTTTTTTACATTTCTATATGATGTCATTTTGTATTTATTGTAGTTCCTCTTTACCTGGTTATCCACATATTCTTCTGCTACATTTTATAATTTATTTATGATCAGTCATTTATATGTCTGTCAACTCTTCATTTCTATCTGAGTGCTGACACTTTAAAATTCTCTGCAATGTAATAAATTACACTAATGGGTCTACTTATATATTTTTCTTACCAAGCATTAAGAAAATGATCCTTCCAGACTTCACAATCTGTTTTGTGTTCTAGTAATAATTAACCAATATTTTTTTCTTGATGGTAACTAAACTGCATGAATTCATATACTGCGGTAAAAACAATTAGGTTTATTCATGTTTAAATATCAGTGATCCAAGTGAGAAAAATACCAATATTCCAAAAAACTAGGTATTTTGTATAATATATTAATGTAAATATTACATGGATAAAGCAGAATTCAGGACCAAAAAAACAATATAAATTTCATGTATAAATACAGGTGTGAGGATTTCTCACCCTGGTGGTCTAGTGGTGTGGCGGGGACGCCTGCCGCTCCTCTTCTCAGTCTTGCCGGCTGCTATAGTGTGCGCGCGGCATGCACTTCGGGGTTTATGCTTCCAGGATCAATGAACAAAAGGGGGAGCCCCCACCTTACTTCCCATCCATGCAGTACTCCAGCAGCTTGCAGTCGGCAAGTGTGTAGATATTTGTATTGCATTTTAGTTTTGCCTTTACATCTCCTTTAATGTTTCCAACTCCAGCTGCAGGGACAAAGACCATGGAGCCAGATTTAAGCAGATAAACTGGGATTCTATTTGGAGGATTATTTTGCTGCAGCCACTGGTTGTGCAGCGTTGGAGAAATTTTGTATTTAACAATTAATAAACTGTAAAATCCACATTAGATTACATGAGGGTCACACAGGGTCCAGTGCAGTCTGTATATTCTGATAATTAATCAGTCTTTCTGTATTGGCTTCTGGCAGATATTATTTGACTTGTGCTGTTTTGATAATTTATGATGATAACCTAAGCAGCCCAGACCACACTGAGCATGTGTGCAGTCTTGGTCTTGCAAAGATGTTTAACAAAGTTCAAGATGACAGCCCCCTGTGGCCAATTTTTAACGCATAAATCATTTGTTTTATTAGGCTTTGTGGTGCATTAAGTTCATGTTTATGTTTAGCAAACAAAATTCAGCATTTCTAACCTTATTCTATTTTAGTCATTCTTTGTCGTTTAACATCAGACATTTTATATCCATTTTCAGCATTTTAAGGTGTTTCATAATATTCATTGCTACTATCCGTTTATCACAATCAATAGCCTCTTCTTTGGCTTTAGTGGAAAACCTTTTCAGGGTCAGTTTATTTATAATAAGGTTAATGTCTAATAAAGTATTGAATAAAGAGAAATCAGTATTAGGCACAAAATTCAGTTTTTCCAATTTTCCAATGTCTCGGCCTGGTAACAGATCATATTCCTATGCACCAGATCCTATATGCAGGGAGAATTTCCATTACAGTTATTTTGAAAGAGTGAACTGTTTAAAATATTGTTTTAATATTCAACAGGGAATGTGAAGAAGTAAATGTCGAACAAACTATGTTCAGTTCATTTAAATAAATTACTAATATTTCACTTCACTAATGAATGATATTTCCCAGTTGCCATTTAAACCATTAGGAATCCCAGTCCTTAAAATGCTTATCCAATATACTCCCTGGAGTTTTGTATATATACCTACCTCTCAGTCCTACAGTAATCCATAGCACAATAGGGTGACCCTGGCAGGTGTTTTACTGGCTAGGCCAGTAAAATACTGGCTAGGTGGCAACCCTATAGCCTAATGTTTTAAAAACTTATAGAAACTGTTTAAGCAGACAGACAGTTATATCTGCTGACATGTTTCACAGTAATTAGTGCTGATTACAGATCCTTTATGTTGCCTGATATAAATTCTACTATTTTATAAAAGCCACAGTAGTATATTGATATGATTTCTATTTGATGTATGTATTTCCGGAGCAGGATGCCTAGGAGGAGGGTGTGGTTGGGTTTTTATCTGCCTGTTAGATAGAGCTGCCTGGAAGGCATCCTTCATTTCCTATTCCTCCCTACTCTGCATGTATGTTTACTTAGGCTAGGAAATTTTACATGATCACTCGTAACATTTTTCATTATTGCTAAAACTACGTTATTATATATTGTATTTGGAACTACAGGTATAAAATGCAGTCTCTTCTTTAGGGGCATATATATATATATATATATATATATATATAACCACCCCTTTAAGAGACACCATGGCGTTAACAAGCCAGAGGTGGGCTGGACATCCATGGAGTGTTTAATGGAGGTGAACAGCAGGTGAAGGGAGAAGAGTTTCACATTTGTTAACTCACTGTTGAGTTGGAGATCCTCTCTAAATAGATCAGCTTTGGAGTGTGGATACTCACCTGGCTGTACAGTACAGTATATAGTTTACCACAGCTGCATGTGGCCAAGTATATGTAACTAGTTATAATTAATATTGGTTAATATTTAACCAAAAGATCTTCCTTTACTACAGCTATAAAAACCCCAGCATCCATCCAATGAGGTTTCTGACCATTTTTCGCAAGAGTATAAAAGCTATGACATCGGCTGCATGAGCTCTGCCACATATGGAACAAAACGATATTTGTACTTGCACACCCTGGCCGTCCCACAATGTGAATCCTGGTGCTCGGAGAAATAGAGGCGAAGGCACCCTCCGGAATAGTTAAAGATAGAAAGAATTCACCGGCACAACAGGTACTTTCGAGTAGGGAGCCCCCTTACTCGTTTATTTTCCGCAAAATAAACGAGTAAGGGGGCTCCCTACTCAAAAGTACCTGTTGTGCCGGTGAATTCTTTCTATCTCTGCGACATATGAACACAGATTTAGGGAGGCTATTTATTAAAACTTGAATTTTTCCAATTATTTTAATAATTATTTAATAATAAATATTTTAACCAAATCCCCAACCACAATCTGGCTTAATTTACAAAAAAATTGGATTGAAAATTGACCATGCAGGAAATGTCTTGACATATTTGACAATTCAAATCATGCAACTTTTTAGAATGTTACCAAAAAACTCAAATTATTCAGATTATCAAACGAAAACAACAAATTTCTAGATCCAAAAAGAGCAATCTTGTTTTCATCAGTTGAAAAAAAATGTTGTGCCATTTCTCTTAGGCCAGTCAGTGTGTTCTTTTACAAAATTGAATCTCTTTAGTACATCTTTCTTTCAACAGTGGGACTTTGTGGGGGCTTCTTTCAGTTAGCTTGGCTTCAACATTGGTGTGTTTTAATTGTACAGTACTTACAGGTAACTTTAGACCAACTTTGATCTTCCTGGATCTGATCATTGGCTTTGCCATTTTGGCTATTCTTCTATCCATTCAGTAGTTTTCCGTTTTCAAATTGTTCAATTCAAACGATGCAAATGAATAATTTGAACAAATTTTATTCAGTCAAAAATGGACCTATTCAATTGAAACAGGTAAATTTTCAATCGAAAAAGCCCTTTAAAAAAACTTCGATGGTCGAATTGGAAGTTTTTTCACTTTGAAAATTTGACCATTAGTAAATCTGCAACCTAAATGTTAGAGAAAGTTATAAATCTCTGCACTGCCTTTCAACTTGCTGGGACTAGCCCATCCAGAATAGATTTTAAACTTGCCAATTATTTTTAAACTTGGTAATTATTTTTATTTATCAATGTTCATCTACAGAAAGGAAATTAACAACATGTCATCAAAATATATAATCATACGTTGAAAATGTCTCTAAAATGTTATTAGCAAAAGGCAGCAATGAGGGAAAATATTTCACATCTTATCGGCAACAAAAGGCAGTTTTGCTCTCATCCTCTTTTTCTAAAATTAACTAAAGTTTAAGCTCCTCCTAAACTCTTGAAGATAGTTTTGTAGACAGAGTCTTTAAAATAATTCAGAAATAAGAGTTTGTGGATATCAGTTCTTTATGATAATCTAATTAAGCGTTCTATAGATAATAATGGCTATTATTTTCTCTACTAAAATTTCTTGCTGAGAAATAAACATTCAAATTAAATTCCCTTCAATGTAGTAATTTTTTTGTAACTTAAATTTTTATAATGATAAAGACGATAAATGTAGGCAAAACATTCATTGTAAGTTAAAGACATACCAAGGTCTTAAAAAGTTATATATTTGGCATTCTATTAGGATCCACATCTCTTCTAATTGGGTTGGATCAGAGGGCAGTCCCAAAACAATTAATTCAAAGTTTTAGGTATAGCACAGCCCTTTTTCCATATCTGAGAGACATCAGAAAAAAATTTGTGTAGTGTGAAGTGGGTGATTATTTTTCTGTATATTTTATCACACCTTTCTGAGGTAAGCCCTGGAGTGCAAGAAATTCAAATGAGGTTTGGAGCTTTTCTCTAAAACCCCTGATAAATGAATCAATTAAATGTTTTATTTAAAAATACATATAGTACCATGGTAACTGGGAAACTACAGTGTAGCCTCTAGCCAAGTCAAAGGATTGTTGTTAGAGAGTGCTTGACAGGCATGGATTTAAAAATAGTACACCCCTAGGCTCTTCACATACATGCACGCTCACCCCCTCCCACTAATGCACACTCCAACACACCAACCTGCTTGTGACCTCCCCCCATGCATGCTCACTCGTTTCTCATGTTTTTCACTGTAGATTCCACAATGTATGGGGAACTGGATGGGCAGGAAAATCAAACTGTCAAAACCTCCCACCCCCAGTTCAGATGAGGCTTATGGGTGGCATACCATCCTCAGCAATTTGTTTCCCTAGGCCTGGATCTTTGTGGCCTGTGCACAAATGCAGGCATGGGGTTCTTCCATATCTTGTACCCTGAATAATAAAGTATGTTCACCTGGCTTGCATAGTATTAATGCTATGGGAAAATATATATTTTAGAATGATAACATTAGACTTTTCTATTGAAGTAGAACTAAATGAGAACTGATGATCATTTTAGTGAAAAAGATTATACACTATATGCAAGGGGAACTGAACAAAAACATTCATTATTTAGTATCTTGCTAATGAAAAAAATGCTGCTGTGATGCTTGATATAATTCATTTTATTTATTATGAAATTATATATAATTGTTAAGTTTATAAGCAAAGTGTATTTATGTTCCGCCCACATTCTGCTGTTTCAGTTAACCAGAAACATAATATAATAGCTTCACAGTATTATTTATCAAGTATAGATAGGCATAGAACAAGTGATAATAATGATATGTAGATTAGACCAAAGAAAACAATCAGAGTAGGATGGACTATACAATATATATAGTAAATAATCTTGTTGTACACAAAATTGGGGAAACATTTAGGCATCAGGAATACTTTTACTTTGTGTGGTAAAGGCTGCTAACAAAAATATTTGACTCTTTTTTTCTGATTCTTTAATTTTTCCTTCCCTTATTTGATTCTTTATTTAAAAAATAAAACACAAATAATGTGTAGGGGACAAATTAAAGGACATGTCAACCCTTTTCACAAAAATGTAATCAATGAACAGCGTCTCTGAAATCTTTAGATAACTGCCACTCTGGTTGTTAAAAGGTTAACAGTAAGGCTGCAGTATCCCTTTAATCAGCTACAAATCCTTCTACTACACTAAACCACTCTGCCCCCTCCCTCAGGAATTTCCTTTGGCTCTTGGCTCAGTGAGCATGCTCAGTTCCTCTCAGCTCAGATTACAAACACACCCTCCAGACTAACAGCCAATGAAGAGAGAGCATCCCTGGTTCCCATAGAAACTGTCTGATGCTATTTTTTTCTCCTAAACACCTCTCCTGAGCTCAGCATAATAATTACAGTGCTCAAACCCAGCAGAACTTTTTTTTATCAAAGTATGTTGTGCGTGTTTAAACCATTCTGCATTACATGGACTTTACAGCATACATGTCTTATTTCAGATGATAATGTATCAGAGGGAAAATGGCCGCCAGGTGAAAGCTGCTATTTGTTTCAGGAAAATGTGATGGCGCTGGCAAACAGAGGGGGTATATGCAGTACAAATGATGCAGTTTGGGTGCGGAAGATTTGCCGACCTTATATACAGGGTAGGAAAATGTAGGCTTTACATGTCCTTTAATGTATTCCCCATTTATAATGGGGAATACATTATAAATGGGGAATACATTAAAGGACATGTATTCCCCATTTATAATGCAGTCATCTCACGTATTTCCACTTAAGGGTCCCTTAAAATGGCCATAGATGGGCAGATAAAGCTGCCGATATCGTTTGTTTAGACCGATTTGACAGCTTATCTGCCCATGTATGGGGGCTTCCAACGGGTCTTCCTGACCGATATCTGGATACGATATCGATCGGGAAGGTTGGATCTTCTTCCGACCGACCTGTCGGAAGTCCATTGCACTTCTCATAATCTGATCGCTCTGCCATAGGGCCGAACGTTCGGATTAGCTCAATATAGCCCTGCCAGTTAGTGGCATATCAGGGAAAGATCTGCTCAGGGTCCATTTTGTTAGCTCCAAAATGGACCCTGAAGCAGCAGCCGTGCTCAGGGTCAATTTTGCTAGCTCCATATTTAAATTGACATAAGCATTTTCACTAAGAAGTTTCCCTAGGTAGAAAGTAACGCTAGAGAAAATTTGCTAAGAAACTTTTGCGCTTATGACTTTTTCGCTGGCCTGTGTTCATTTGTCAAGACAAAGTTTAGCATTTTGATAAATACGCGTATTTGGCATGAAATAATATCTGAGGTAGTTGGGCAAAGTATGGAGGAGTAGTGCTGGGCTAAATCAGGGGTGCCCAGACTTTGTTACACTGGGATCTACTCTTGACACTTGGCCCCCATCAGATCTACCTTGGCAACACGTGGAACATTTTGGTCACGCCCATTTTTGTGGCCACACTCCCTGATTACCATTTTCATTTTTCAAATTGTAAATAAGTCATATCACTTTAAATGGGCAGGGAGAGCTGTATGGCAGTCCCTACTAAGGGGATATAGAAAGTCATAGTGCAACTGGTTATTGAACTACAACTCCCAGCACCAATAACCAGATAGCTACAGCTAGGGTTGCCACTCTAGGAGTTATAGATAGCTTAGGTAGTGGAGTAGCTCAAGACTCCTACAAGGACAGGCCCAGACTGGCAATCTGTGGGTTCTGGCAAATGCCAGAAGGGCTGCTATAATGTGCCATAGAAAAAAATACCGGCCTTTCTATATATTTGTCTTTTTTTCTTATTAATAACATTTTGATCAATCATCAAAAATACCGGCCAGTTGGCAACCCTAGCTACAGCCTTGGCCCAGTGCTAGTGGTTAGAGAGAAGAGGAAAGAACCTTTAATGGCAGAACAATGATAAAACAGATGACAAAAATTTATTGCCAGGGCACTTTGTGAATTGGGTTGCCACCTTACCGGTATTTTTGATGGTTGATCCCAATGTTATTAATAGGGAAAAAAGCTAAATATATAGTAAAAGGTGGCAACACTATTTGTGAATAGAGTGGGGATAAGAGGCATGAGTGTGGGCACATCTGGCATCATACACACAACAGCAAATGTACCAATCACACACACAGACAGACACAGACCAATTACTCACACTCGATCTGTAACTGACACAGACAGTAGAGCTCTCCCTTGCCCTGCTGCATGGCAGGGCATCCTCCTCCCTAAATCAACCCCTCCCCAAGCAGGAAGCAGTTAATCACAGCTCACACAGTTCCAGCACAAACAGGCACAATAAGAAGAGCAGGCCACCTCCGTGATAAACAGCCCGGGGATCCAGCCCAACACCCGATGTCAGCAGTGTAGAAGTGAGATGACACCGTGTTTCTGCTCTCTACCTGAGCCCCCTCCCCCCCCCACTACATTACACTATCTTACACTACCTTCAGTCATGAGGGAGGGCGGAGTTTAGGACTAAAATAGCCCTATCAGGGCACGCCTCTGCTCTCAGATAATGAAGGTTAGGATAATGAAGGCCCCCTCCAGTGACGGGTTAGAAACTTTTTTTCTGTCTGACGGGAAGTGCAGGTAAAACCTTGGGGTAGACTGCGATCATCGTTGGCACCCCTGGGCTAAATTTATTAGCCTGGGGTGAATTTGCTGCAAAATGGCAGTAAAGTTTCGCATGGTGAAAATTTGCTGGCGTCTAATTTTGGACGCAGGCGTCCGCTTGTTTGATGCTGGCATCTGTTTCTATGCCGGCAATGTGCGCCACAGATCATACCGCCGCCTGAGGTGGCCTTCAATATGCCCCCCCCTCCCCATGGCGCTCACTGTTTCAGCACTGCAAGTGCACGCTCTGCACTAGAAGAGTGCCCTGGGCGCCGCCATCTTGGATCCACCGCCGCCGAGTGAGGACGCGCCGCCCAGAGCTCCCGGGAAGGCTCCGGGCAGCGCTCGTGACACAGACATACTTTAAACTAAATATGTTTATACATTATGTCATGAATTCTTTTAATCTTTCTTAGGCTTAAAACTAGAGCTAATTTATCAGGCCTTGTTTTATGAGTAGAAACCTAAGAAAATACTGAGAATTTCACATTTGCTAATCAATTCATGAGTTTACCAACTTTTTATAATTGGGGAAATTGTTTAATAAATCAGAACATTCAATTATAATATAATTTTTAACTTATTTAATACAGTACATATTCTTTTTTTAAATTGTTAGGCTGTTAGAGCAGTGTCTCTGAACCCTAATGCTCCTACAGTATTAAAGAATGTAAATGAAGTGCTCAAAATATTCAGTATGGACACATTGATCTGCTCTAAAAAATAGCTAATTTATCAGTCACTTTCTTTTCATAAATAACATTGCAAATGCTTGCTGAGAATTCTCCAGGAATGATTCACCACTTACATTTTTACTAAAGCTGCCCATTTGTGTTTATTAAAGGTCAAAGTGAAAATTTGAATTGAATTTGAATTTTTTAATTTTGAATTTCAAAGTAATTTTTGGCTACTTTGACTATTGAATAGCCCAATTTGAATTGAAAAAATTAGAAAATTAGAATTTTTGAATTTCGAAGTACTGGCCCTTTAAAAATCCTTCAACTTCGACTATTCGGCAGCCTAAAGCTGACGAATTACCATTTTAGCCTATGGGGGACCTCACAGTACTTGTCCTGAAATTTTTGAGAAAAGTTCTGAGAAATCAAATCGAATACAGCCGTTTTAGAATGAAAACAGCCATATTTAATAGAAAATGACCCCCAAAAATTAGATGGTCGAATTTCAAAGTTTTTTTACTTTGAAATTCGACCATTAGTAAATCTGCACCTTAGGGGCAGTTTTATTAAGGGTCAAATTGGAAATTTTAATCAAATTCGAATTTTCCAATCTTTCTTGGTCAAAACTGTCAAATTTAAATTAAGAATTATCCAAACTCGATTTGAATTTTAATCCATACCCTTGGAATAATTTGAATTTGGTTATTCGCCACCTTAAACCTGCCGAGTTCATGTATAAGTCAATGGGAAAGGTCCAGTGACTAATTTGAAGATATTTTTAGCCTTCCTGCATATTCCTCTGAAAAAAAACTCGATTCGAGCTTAGTCGAATTTCAAGTTTTTAGGTTGGTAAAATTAGTTTGAGTTTTAGATATTTCATGTATATAATACCTTCCCAAACAAATTTCAAGTATATTTGAATTTATGAGAGTTAAAAATAATTCACATGAATTTGAAATTTGACCTTTGATAAAAATCATCAATTCCAATGCCTGAGAGGTGAAAGAAGTCCTACATTTTACCATCAAATATCTGGTCAAGGTGATTTAAATTCTAGAAAGAATGATTCTCTACAAATATCTACTTACTGTGATTCTGACATTCAAATAATAGTTCAGTTAATTTTGTTTACAAGTTGAATTTATATAAATCACTATTTTACAATTCATACACTGTATGTGTTTTCATCCTGTAATAACACTTTTTAGTGATATTTGATCTTACAATACATATTTTTAATGTTGAGCTCAGATTATGACATGTCAGACTACAGATGCAGTCACTTGGATTTGTAAGTTAAATGCATCGTGACTTAACTCATCTATCTCATTTATCCCACTTAGCACAGAATATTGTGTCACAGCATCCCATCCAATTAAAGAGTTCACCATTGAAAACAATGGGGCTTTGGTATGCTAATGAAAAGGTTAAATGCATTAAATGAGTTAAGATAACTTTAGATAACACAGTTTCTTCAATTAGCCCTGAGTCACGACTAGTGATGGGCGAATCTCACGCGTTTCGCTTCGACGAAAAATTCGCGAATTTACAGAGAAATTCGCGAACTGGTGAAAAAATTTGCGAAATGAGTTGCGCGTCGTTTTTGACGTACGTCGCGTCAAACGTGTAGCGGCGTTTCCGAGGCGCGGCGTGTAGTTTTCGGCGCGTCGTTTTCGTTTGCTGGCGTTTTGCGAATTCGTCCCTGGCGAATAAATCCGCCCATCACTAGTCACGACGCATATAACTTACAAATCCAAGTGACTGCATCTGTATGCCAAGTTATAGTACTTTGCAATAAAAATGTGTTTTTTTGTTTTTCAAAGAACTGGAAAGACTTGAAATAAGTTTTGTTGGAACATAAAACATACAAATTCAGAAAACAGAGAATTTGCACAAACATGCTGTATATTGTTATGGACATTTTATTACAGATGGCTTGAAGTAAATTATGGGAAGCAACATCAAGGGTTCCAGTATATTTTGTTCTTCCCATTGATGTTCTTAGTAGGAATAATCATTCAGAAAGTAGAACTGCAATCTGCAAAATAGCATAAGCTTTTTCTAGACTAACTCCCCATGAATAAGGGGCAAATTTACTATTATTCCCCATAATTAGCTTGACCAAATTTGCAATTCGATAAGCATTCAACCATACTTATTGAATTGTTTTAGGCTATCATTTTGCTCGCAATACAATTTCTCGATAAATTTGTATGATCGGATACTGATAGTTCGATTTCACAAAAATCGTGAAATTTCATTTGAGCGTCCGAAAATTCATACGATTCGAACGATCGGACGCTATGATTGTACAAATGGTATTCGAGCAGGACTTAACCTCAGAAGCCTATGGGGAGCTTCCAATACAATTCTTCTATTGCAATTCGGTAGGTTCAATCTGGCGAAGTAGGCAGTCAAATATTTTTAAAATTTTGATTCCTTCGATCATCGAATGATCAAATTATCAAATATCCGATCATTCCATCTATGCGATATTCAATGATCGAAGAGGCCAAATTTGCATGTACGATTTCACGAAAAATTCGTACAATCGGTATTCGATCGAATTAGATCGAACTTCGATCATTTCACGTGAATTTCGTAAATCGGCCCCTTAATGTTTTAAGTCCAAGATCTATGATAATGCAAGACCACAAAAAATTAATAAAAATGTAAATGATCTGATAGAATGATGCTTTATGGCCCTATCCTCTTATTATTTTTTGTTTTGTTTTTATAATGGATTATCCAATATATTTGCGATCATCCTATAAAACAAAAGCCACTGAGTGTGGGGGTAAAACTAACAACAAAAGACTATTTATAGTGTGAACAGAGGTGAAAAATAATGCATGGAGGCCAATTCATTGAAGGTCTAATTTTAGTGGTTTTAGAACTTTTTGAAACCACAATTAAAATCAAATGGGGGCATGTAATAAAAGTCAGTACTGAAATATTTATTAAGGTGACAGGTCTACCATAATATAGCTTTTTCAAATCCAAAAACATCTTAGCAACTTTGGAAAAGTGGAAGAAGGTTTGCAAATATTATAGTTTGCATCAGTGTGGAGTGAATGCAACAAAACTTACTGAAAAAGAAAATTAGTTTTCTCTTTGTGAATTTTATTACGTATCTTATATTTCTCTAAAATCACGAATGCCATGAAAGTTAATAAAATATATTATAAAAAGTATTTTATGGGTACAAGGGTTTAAGTTCCCCTATGATCTGAAAATCCCTCATGGTTGGAAATCCCCTGGTTTCACCAGCTAAAAGTTGGGTCTAAATTTGAGAGGGGAAGTGAGTTCTTTATTTCCCAGACATTACACAACTTGTTGTTACAAACTCTTTATAAAACAGATCTGTTGTGTGCCCTATCTCTTTCCAATTTTCACTCCAGGAGGAGCAACCAGCTTTCATGCCCCTATTATAATTAAAGCCATACCAAAGGGACAGTTCCTACGGGCACATAGGATTTCATCTGATGAAGAGAATTATGAGAAGGCTACCTTACTTTTAAAACAAAGATTCTTACATAGGGGCTATAATCGTAAGTCTATTGATAAGAATATTACAGATGTTTACAAGTTAGACAGGAAAGAGCTACTACAATATAAAGGGAAAAAGGAGAATGTAAGGTTACCATTTCTTTCCACTTACAGCACACATAGCAACAAAATGATTTGTAAGTACTGGCCAATACTTCAGCAGGATAAAATCTTGGGTAAATATTTCCCCACTACCCCAATGTTTATCTACAAAAGGGGAAGTAACCTTAGAGACATATTATGCCCTTCAGAGATTGATCCCCCTAATAAGGGTATACAAAGGTTTATGGGTAAACCTAAAAAGGGTACATTTGCATGTCTTAACTGCGTCTGTTGTTCATCAGTCATTAAAGGGGACACGAATAACCACCCACTTAATGGAAATCCTATACAGCTACAAGACTACACCACCTGTTATACCTGTAATATAGTCTAATTACTTAAATGCCCATGTGGGATGGTGTATGTGGGTCAAACTACCAGACAAGTAAAAATAAGAATTAAAGAACATCGGGCTACATCAGAAATTTCAAAAAAGTTACTTACACGGATACAGCAGTATCAAGACATTTCTCAGCATTGAATCACAACACGAACCAATTAAAATGGCTAGTTTTAGAGGTTGAAAAAAAATTCCCTAGAGGAGGTGACCTTAAACGTAAGTTGGCTCAAAGAGAAATGTACTGGATTGAGAAATTAAATACTGTAAACCCAAAAGAATGAGAACTGTTAAGCAGCAATATATTATATGATTAACATGAATTATATTTCTCTCTCAATATATACATATTGATATATAAATAGATGATAGATATTTGAAATTATAATTATATGACTTTGCTTACATTTAGTCATGATTTAAAAGCAATTTAAAAAAAATATTCTGGAACAGAAAATATTGAAAATCAATAGGAGGTTTAAAATTTCAATGAATGATTATCTGGAAGCCCCCAGCAGTCTGTGGTTTATAGTACTGCACAGGATGCCTGATATGGGCTACAAATCACATGTGATTAATTACATAATTAGATATCATTAGGTCTCTATGCCATGGATACCAATAATAGCTACATTCTTTATTTAATCACGTGTGATTGATCATGGGAGATTTGCAGATCACATAAACCTCACCAAAAAGAATTTGATTTACTTCAGAGGGAAATAACTAATGAAAAACAAGCACAACCTCAATACATCATAATAGTTTCGAAATAACACAATAATATAATAGTTGAGGGAAAAATAATTCATGTCTGTCAGGCTTACCTTTGATTATGCAATAGTATACAATTGCTAAAATAATGAAGGTTGGCATACCACTTGGTAAAATATTTTACTTTCCTTGGCAACCTCTTCTGTCATTCCAGTTTCATGTGAACAATGAACTCCAGTTACAATCACTTCAGTCTTCTTTGCTCACGAGTACTAATTTTCAAATGTGCTGCATTTGTTCTTAATTTATTTTGAATCATTTGCTAATGGAAACTACCTGCTTCTGAATCTAAAGTGTTGTTCCTTCTATCCATCTTAGGGGCAAATTCACTAAGCGGCAAAAATGTGCTAGCGTTGCCTTCGCTAACGTTCGCCGCACTTCGCCAGGCGAATTTTCCCAGAGCTATGCAAATTCACTAAAGTGCGAAGTTACGCTCAGGTCGGCGAACGGTAGCGTAGTTGAGCTAGTGTTACTTCACCAGGCAAAGCGCATTTAGGCTAGTGATGCCTAATTTGCATACGGCGCGAATTTCAAAGTCTAATAGAAGTATATGTTACAGCCACTACATTACACTACACAAGCCCAGGAAACCTTTAATAAATAACTGTATAGTTGAGTTGCCATATGTTAGGAAATGTAGGGGGGAAGGAGGGTAACCCCCGAAAAAATGTTGCTCTTTTTCAGACTATCACCCTACAAAAGGTAAAACGCGCCAGTGTTTTTTTTGGGACTTAGAAAATTTTTTTAGAACTCCTATCTATTGTATTGAACTTCGCCAGGTCTGACCAGACAAAGTAATGTCTAGCATAAGTGGTAACGTTCAGTAAAATGGTCATCTTTGTGAATTTTGCGTAATTACGATCTTTCGTCAGTGCGAAACTTCGCCTGGCGTTAAGGTGTGAAGTTGCACTAGTCTATCTACTTCGCTAGTTAGTGAATTACGAATTGACGTCATGCTGGCGAATTAGCGCTAGCATTAGACGATTCGTGCTTTAGTGAATTTGACCCTTAGAATATCAACCTATTTTGTGTTAATTTTATCCCAACGTGTTTAGCTGGCCTTTAAATCTTTTTACTATGGCACAATTCCCCATTACCATCTGTCTAATTCCAACAATACACACTCTATTTAATTAAACCAAGGAAACTATCTGTCTATTCAGACAGATTTGTTAAAAAGTTCTGTAAAATTTTGGACCTTGCCACCTTGAACACTCACCATCGATTTTAATAGATACAACAGGTATTTATATAAGATCATTTTAAAAACTCATAAATACATATGTAAATATTAATGTACTATTCAATTTGAGATGCAATTCAATTCAGAAAAATGTATCTCACTTTTTATGTGAAAACTCTGTTGAAGTATATGGGGAAAAAATTGGAACTGAATTTTGAAAAAAAAAGTCTCCTCGACTTGAATCTCATCTATGAGTTTTCACTTGATAAATTGTGAGGTAACAATCTCACCAAATTTAATCTGGCAGACTATTTGACTTTGTTCTTCTCTAATGATGTCATAATGACTCTTTCACTCCTCTCTCAATTCTCAATAGTGATGAGCAAATTATTCACTGAGTTTCAATACGCATATGACACCTATAGACTCTAATGAGTGAAAAAAAATGTTGCACGTCAAAAAAAAATTTCAATGTATTTCAGCGAATTTTCACTATTTTAAAAAATTTTGGTGAAGCAAAACAGGTAAGATCCACCCATCACTATTTCTCAACACACGCAGCCTCATTTTGGAAGCAAGGGTCAATATGCAAAATACTTTGCACATTATCTCATGGTCTGCATCCTAAGGCCCAGCTGTTTGCAATGTTAGACTGGAGCACAAATAACTGTGCCTTACACGGAAGACAGGGCTTTATGCATTTCGTAGGCCCGTAGCTTGTACATCATTCACACACTGTAGCTAGGGAGTACCAAGGGAGTACACATGCAATATGCAATACAGTGATACACTCAGGATACCATATCTCTATGCCTGTGATTACATGGTTATTTTGGGTAATGTAAAGTCATGCACTTGGGATGTAAATATATCTAAGACACTTATACTCTTAATGAGACTAGTCAATTCCATAAGGGGAAAGGACCTATATAAGGGGATCATATACTAATCTCTCTAATGATTTATTTACCAGTAGGTCTTTCCACCTCACACAACGTCACCCATTCCATTTGGAAGAGAGGAGATTCCATCTAAATATTCAGAAGGGTTTAGAACTGTGAATATGTGGCATTCTCTCCCTCAATCATTAGTACTGGTTGATATATTAGATAGCTTTAAGGGGTCTGATGACTTTTTTATAAGAGAGGAAATACAGGGTTTTTTAAAGATAATTCATAGTACAAATTGATCCAGGGACTAGTCAGACTGCCACCTTTGAGTCCGGAAGGAATGTTTCCCCCTCTGAGGCAAATTGGAGAGACTTCAAAGGCTAAGATCCTTAGTGAAAGAGTTAGTCATATGCCAGGAATACAATGGATTGTTTGGCTTCCTCTGGATAAACTAATGGTTAGGCAGGTTATATGTAGACTTAAAAGGTTGAACTTGATGTGTCTTTTTTCAATGTAATTTACTATGTATGTAGATAATGCATCCCATTTAAGCTGTGCTAGTGTCTTTGGATTCACCTGCTTATATTTGACAATAAAGGTGGCTGCTATATTTTCATAATTCCGAATTGAGAGCCAGGCAGAACCTCATATATTTAATGCAACTGATAGACGTTTATATCAGTGAGATGTAAACAAATCATATGGTCACCCTGGTCACCGTTGAACGATGTAGCTCTATAAAAGAGTGTTCTTCTGTTTTCTATGTGGCTTTTATAAAAGATTCTGGGGAATTCTGGGGAATGTGACCTGCCTTCCATTTGCATGCACCTTGGCAGGGGCTTGAGCCTTAAGAGCAAAAATATAAGTGAGCAAATGCTTCTCTTTTCCTGCTTACATCTTTTAATGTTTATATGAAGCGTTTAGAGCTTTCAACTCTACCTCATTCATGCAAATTTGTATGTCATGTGTATAAGATTAAATAGAGTGAATGTTTTGCCTTCATTTTTAAATGCAGCATATGAATATGAATCAAGAATACAAAAAATATAACTAAGTAGAAATGAACTGTGCAATAGTAGAACAAACATAGGTTATTGAAAAGTAAGCAAGAAGGTAGAATAAAAAGAAATCAGTGTGCAATTAATAGTGCAAATATAAAGTAAACCTTATGCATTGAGTAAATGAAGTTAAATATCAACTGATAGAGGAGTGAAATACAAAACTGGATTTTATGTAGAACTTAAAATAGAAGTACAGTAACTCATAGAAGCACTCTATATGGTGCTCATTGCTCTGGGAAACCGGAGTCCTCTAAAAACATTGTTCAATTTCTCAATTTACCAACAATACTTTGTCAATTTGCCAGTTCACACTTTTTGTGACAAACAGACATAATTTTATCCATACTAATTTACTACACAATTTCCCACCAGTTCAACTTCAAAAAAAGCAGTATGATGCAATAAATTAATTATTCAGAATTTGTCATCAGGCTCTAATCAACTCAGAATCAACATTGAATAATTCAGACTGCAGCTCCAAAACATCCATAATTTATAAAAGATTTATGCTCTTTTCTAATCACTACACAAACAAGGTTCTATAAACAACAAAGATTATTCAGCCTTAAATTCATACGGTCCATTAAGCATCAACAAAGTAACCAAATACAAAGCTTTTATTTCTTACATTTTATTTTGTTTTTAATTTTGCATAATAAACAAGTAAATCATCATAAAAGATAAAGGAAAGAAGAGGGAAATAAGTTAGGTAGAGGTTCAGAACATGGAACAGTATCTCGGAATATAAAGTAGACACAGACATTCTGTATTTCTAGGAGCCCCAGATACTGACTAGGGAGGGAGAGATTTTGCTAATTCTTCCCAGAATTGTAGGTCAGAGTTTCAAGGAATTTCCAATGCACTTTGCATTTTGCATGTCTTCTGAAACGATATGCAATATACATTTACTCTTTTTACTGATTAGTTTCTTGATCCAACTTGTTTCAGAGATTTTTAAACAATTTTCTCACACAATATCCAACATCTACATGTAAGGACTCACCCTGGTGGTCTAGTGGCTGGCTGGGATGCCTGCCACACCTCCATTGCATGGCTGAGCACTTCTGGGTTTATATGCCAGAATGATGACATCACAACACTTTGGCGTAAAATTAAAATGTACTGTATTTAGAGGGGCTTTGAATTAAAACTTATTGCTCATTGTTAGGTCTAACTAGCTGCTGATTCCTTGTGTATATTACTTACATATCCCAGTATTGACCCTTGCCTGCCTGTTTGTTTATTCTGACCTCTCCAATCTGACCCTTGACTACCTAGCTATTCTACATTCTCCAATCCTGATCCTTGCCTGTCTGACTATTCCTTGAACTCTGCATGTACTGACCCGGCCTGTTTTGACCTTGCTTGAACTCTGCCTGTATCGACTACACTTAATATCCATTCCTTGAAAAGTGCCCTCCATCCAATATCCTTGGTAAAACGATTGTGCCCCTTCGCCTGTCCAGAACCTTTGCTTGGCTCCTCTCTTATTAAGACCTGGTGGCATCCGATTATGGAAGGGTTCCTCCTGAAGTGAAAGGGGGCTGTTAAAGGCAGAACCAGAGCCTTGAGGCACTCTCCTCAGACGGCAGCGCCCCCCTGGTCACCAGGGGCGGCAAAAAAGCCACTCCTGGTAACATGCACTTGCGCTCTGCACTAGCGCCGTGGGAAAGGGGGGGCAGCAATATCATCAGGATCGCTCCTGTAAATACCTATAGGTAACCATAGCTGAAATGTTTACTGAGACACACTGATGTACTGTATCAGACATTGTGGTACTGTTTCATATATGTTTTTCTGCTACATTCATTAGGTTCACATGATATAAAAAATTTGCAAGTGCCAATATCTGCAGGAACATTTTTATATTTTCTTTTAATCTGTCACATTACAATTGTCATTAAATCTGCAATAGAGGCAGCTGCTCATAATTATATGCCTAATTTCTCACTTGTGCAATTTCATAGCGAAGATTTTAACATTTCCCAAATGACAGACTTTCTAATTATGAATTATCATTTATCATTTGTATTGTACATTTAAGGTATTTACATGTTTTTAATGTCTTATTAAACCTTAAGACATACATTAAAGCTATGGAATGTGCACATTTTATATCCCAATACATTTTGATATTCTATAAGTAATGAATACAGAATCTGCAGTTTATATGGGTATATTCTCTTGAGTAACCAAGATGTTAAATACATTAAAGGACAAGGAAAGGCAAAAAAAATTAAATCCCGTTTTTACATTCTTTAATGAAAAAGAAATCTATCTACTTTAATTAAAGATCTATTTTAATTTGGCTTCATTTCAGTATTTGCCCTATTCATTTATGATGATGATGATGATTATTATTATTATTATTGTTATCATTATATAGTGTTGGCACAATTATTACACTGCAAATTAATTTTAGGATTATCAGGAGGAAAGTAACCTGCCTGTATTTTTTAGGATCAAGTACAAGGTACTGTTTTAATATTACAGAGTGAAAGAAAATCATTAGATTATTTAGATATTATATCTTTTCCATAAAACCAAGTCTATGGGAGATGGTGTTTCTGTAATTCTGAGCTTTCTGATGTTTTCAGTGGTGGTTGCCGACTAAAGCAAAAAAATGCCAATTGAGTGAATTCCAATAAAAATCACAGTAGCTAAGGGTAAGTTTGACAAATGAGGAAGCTTTTCTAGGAAACATGGTGGAGCATTGTGGGGGAACACCTGGAGCCGTACTGGGAAGTGATTATGGAGTAGCTACTCTGGCAAGGCAATGGAGAGCTTAGCAATAGGGAAACTATTATGAAGCACAGGATTATTATCACTGTGAGTATTCCATCTGAAGCCATTGGGGGTTATCTGAAAAAAAATCTAAACTGGTGAGAGAAACCAAAATATAGTTTTATGCATTTTTGTGAGTACTTATACACTGAGTTAATATATAAATCTGCAGAAAGAATGCCTTAATAATTTAACACGGTTTTAGGGATTGCAACATTTAAATCTTTTTAAATATACATTTATGTATTTGTATAAACCCACAAAGGCTTGAAATTTTTTTTCTTTTCAACAGAAGAAGATGGCTAGAGTTTTCATTTTTTTTAAATATATGTTTAGTCAATTGAAATGAGGTCCTGTATCAAAATACTTAACATGTTTTCCAATGAACCATTGCTAAGGACAGAGAAGGCTCATTATTCTTATCATCTGTCAAATAATTATTATTATTATTATTTTTTTTTTATAAATTTTGCCTTGTAAACCCAGGCACATCTTTCATATCATTGAGTAATAGCTTAATTTTAATCAGAAGATATTTTTGTAGCTTGAAGGCATTCAGCTAATGAATATATTTTGACCACATGCTGTTCTCTTGATGCTTGGTAGCATTCAGCTGGAGTTCTTTGCTACAAGTACAAACAGAGACTTCTGGGATTCCTACTAGTTTCAGTTGCCATGGAGAATATGTTAGATAGCTTTAATACATCTCTGTGAATTTCTCCCTGGAGTTTTGCATTGACAAGTTAGACTGTAAAGAGAAAGAGGGAGAAGCCATAATCTTCAAACTGTAAGAATAAATGATTGATTGAGTACTAAGGGTGTAAACAGCTGACTGTGGTGTTGGCAGCATGTGGCACAATAAAACAAGATAATCAGTGTAGAGGAAAGACAAATGTACCCAGTAGACATTCAATGCATTATCGAAAAGAACACCAATGTATATTCTATGTGACTACAAACTACTTGTGAGATTTGTTTTCATAGGAGTATTTTTGCTATGCATATTCATGTATTTTAATTTTCTAAATTGCCTGAAAAAGGCATTCAGAGTAAATCTACTTAAAGGACTTCTGTTAAGTTAATCACTGCATAGCCTGATCTATGAATCTTACAAATTAGAAAGAGGAAAACATTGATTCTTTGCAGTTGAATCAATAATACTTTTTTCCTTCTTGTCTCCAAAAGAAGGCCATTGATGTCCAGTAGGAAAAACATACTGCAAAATAAATACCTCAGATAGAACCTTAAATAACTGTTAATAGCTTTTGTTTAAAATTAAAATGTTCAGAATGGAGCTGATCAGCTCACAGATTGAATTCTATTTTTATGCACATAAATGTATTCAGCTAGATTGCTATTAACTTCTAAACACCGTCAAACATAGGGAGTTCTTTACTAAAATCTGAATTGTTCTCATTATTTTACTAAACCAAATTCAAACAAACTCCCATCTACAATTTTACCTTATTAATCAATAAAATAATGAGAAAAATTCAGGGCAGGAAAAGACAACTATAAACCTTCGATAAAATTATGAAAAAAATGGATACATGTAAATAGTGATGGGCGAAACGGACGCGTTTCGCTTCGCCGAAAAATTCGCTAATTTCCGATGCGTCGCGTCATTTTCGTCGCGCGTCGCTTTCGTCGCGCGTCGCTTTCGACGCGCGGCTCGTTTTTGCGCGGCGAATTTTTTTTGGCAAATTTTTTTGCCAGTTTCGCGAATTTATTCGCCAGCGGCGAATCGCGGGAATTCACCGCAAATTCGCCCCTGGCGAATAAATTCGCCCATCACTACATGTAAACTCTTACTTTTTTGGATCATTGCCATAAACCACAACTGTTTCAGATTATTGTACGAAACCCAGAGCAGATCATGATATCTTCAGCTCATCCCATATTTCTTTATTTAGACTTTACACAACCTCATGGTATCATAAATGTCGAAAAATTGTGTTTTCCCCTTTAAAACTCCAGCTAGAATTATTTGGACTTAATTAAATAATCCACTAAAAATCTTTTTTTATCTGCAAAACATTTGGATAGATATTGTATTTAGGTACAGTATTATTGAGAGCTGTTGTATCAGGTTTGGGGTAATGGCACAAGTGTTTTGGGTGTGTTTCCTATACATTCTATTCATTGTAAAAGGTGCAGAAATAAAGTCTCAAAACTACCCATTGGTGAGCTACAGTAGGTGATACATAAGTATTTGAGATATAAGTATTTGAAAAATATACAAAAATAACTATATCTATACATCATCCAAACAAGAACAAAATTAAAAACTGATATCTATATTATATGATATGCCTCAAAAGCTCTCCAAATCCTCCAACAAATCTAATAGATGTCAGAGGTATAATAAAGCAAAATAAGGAAAATCTAGCCATATTAGATATAAATGAAACCACAGAAATGTGGTTAAATGTACACCTGTTTACATGCACAGTAAAAGCTAAGAAAAGTTGTTTATAAGAATGTTACTGAGGTTGTTGTAATGTCTTATAATACTAAAAGAGACACTTACAACTCCTGCTATTAATTATCCCTATGCCTTTCTGAAAGTCTAGTGATTCATCTTGGCCAACTCTAGCCTGAAAACAGTGAATACATTAAATGGGTTGTTCACCTTTGAGTTCACTTTTAGTATGATGTAGAGGGTAAGACTGAAAGACAATTGTAATTGGTTTTATTTTTTATTATTTGTGGTTTGAGTTATTTAGCTTTTTATTCCGCAGCTTTCCAGTTTGTAGTTTCAGAAATCTGGTTGCTAGGTTCCAAATTATCGTAGCAGCCATGCATAGATTTGAATAAGAGACTGGAATATGAATAGGAGAGGGCCTGAATAAAAAGACAAGTAGTAAAAAGTAGCAATAACAATACATGTGTTGCCTTGCAGAGCATTTTAAGATTTATTATGCTCTAAAGCTGTTAAAAATCCATATATGAAAATAATCCAGCTAAAACCTGTCAAATTAATGTAAAAGTAAATGGCAGATGTCCTTTTAACATCTAGAAGATTTTTTTAGGGGTTTGAGGCACTGGTTTTCATTCAAAAAATTTAAAAATTCTAGGTTTTTGTGTAAGAATTCACAAAAAGTTGCACAATTTGATTTGTCAAGACTTTTCCCAAATGTACAATTTTAATTTGGATTTTTTTAGGAAATTAAGACAAATTATGAATGGGAGATTGAATATTTTATTTTTTAAATAATGAGAAAAATGTGAGTATTACTAAATGCCCCCCCCCCACATGTGCTTAGACTTAATCCATCTTATGTGCTAGGTTCAAATATGTGTCCAGCACTTTTGAATTTTGATGTTTTCACCCAATAATGATTTTTGATATCCAGTTTCTAATCATGGCCACATGTCTGCAATATATTGACTAACAATAAATATACATCATCAATATGTTTGTGCATACATATTCTCTATGAGGAGTGCTGCTAGATTATTCCCCCCCTCCAAAGTCTTCCAAACAACAGCAAATTTATTGGCCATCTCCAGTGAATTCTAAAGAATTTTTCACTATACAGTCAGTGAATGAACAATAAAAATGAAAAATCAAAAGAAAAAGTTTCAAATATTAATGTGTTTTTTCAGTACTTAGATTCATAGTTTGAATATCCAGTGTGATCAAGCAGGATGCAGGATGAACAAATCCATTTGAGACTGCACCCGTACCAGTAGCTGTACATTAAATACATTGAATTAGGCAGTTTTTCAGAAAAAATGCTTTTTCTAACTAGAGAGCTTGGAACTGGGGTGAATCCAGACCTTACAACTGCTTTGGTAATTATGAATGCATCAAGGCATACATTTTGCATAGCATTGTGCTTTCCTCTGCCCTGAGACTGAGGAGTAAATGAATATTACATCCACAGCCACAGCCAAGCTTTAAATTCCACAAAGGCAAGTCATCAGATACAGCAACACACACATGATAAGGGGATGCCTCAGTTTAACCCTTTGCCTTGAGCCATCCCACTGAATCCCATTATTATATACCTTAATGAACCCAGGAGACAGAGTTGGGTGTAAAATCGCCACAGTATTTATTCACAATTTATCAAATAAATATGACCTTGCCAGCTTAATCCAAGGCAATATTCTAAAGCCAGAATGTAATAAGAGATTAATATTATGCTCTGCCACCAACATGAGAGAGGTGTTTCTATCTGCTCAGATGATAAGGAAGTGAACTGCCTCTTCCCCTGACATCTCATCCCTCTCTTACTCTGCCCGTGGTCCCGGCCATCTCCTGCTTTAACTCATTCCTTCTAACCTAAACACAGCTACATGTGATTCTGCCCATCTCTAACCTAGACCAGTATAATCCGGCTGCTGGTCATATAATTTTGAGGGATTTCAACATTTTCTCTTTAATTTTCAAGTGTAAACTGGTTAATGTACAGTAATCCAGAAAATACCCATAATCAATTTTTGTATGTAAAAGTATATTGAAGTAGTTCTTGATTATCTTTTACGATTTTAGCATAAAAAAATGTAACAACAGAAGATCTTGATGGTGCTACACCTGATTAATTCATGTATACTTGTATTGTGTTTGATCACTTTCACGTTTCTATTGTATACATGTGCTCTATAGTTTTTTTAAATTCTAGATTTTCTCCCCACCAATTTTGTTATACACGGGTACCATACTTTATTTTCAAGTGATGAGTATTGAGATTATATTTTGAGATTTGATATTTAAGACACACGCAGTTTTATCTATGTTGTAAATGTATTGTCACTAATGCTTATACTGACATTTAGTAGTGGCATTACCTGGTGCTTTCTAAAGTTCTTTAGAACACAATCTGTGCATACAAAGGATAAAAAGTAGCTGTATTCGGATTGTTGCCACATGTACTGAATAAAGGCTTTTTTATTTTTAATTCAAAACCGGTGCTGTGCCTCAAATCTTCTAAAATATGTGAATGAATGGTGGCCATTAACTGCGCTTGCACTGGGAATCCTCTTGAGAGGTGAATAGGAGCTAACTTAATAAAGTCTTCAAGTGCTTTACCACGTGAGTCATGCTCATACCTGTTTGAAATGTTTGCCTATACCGATCTGGATTAGAAAATTGGAGACCCACATCCCATTTGGGCTAAATAGGGAATACAACCTTCAGGCAATTTTTCTAATTAATTATTTTAATATGTTTTTAAATATCTATGTTTTACAGATTACAAAATGCTCTTGAAAGAGTTAAAAGAAATGGTTAACAACAAGATACTGTATGAAGTATCAAGAGAGTCTGTAACATGATTCAAGAATGTAACATTATGTATTATTGTAGCATTTCTTGTTTTAAATTATTGATATAATACTGCCACAAAGTATAATTAGAGATAAGGCCAGTAGATGGCGTTTTTACCTTCTGTATATAAAAGGAAGTAATTGTGTATCAGTTGGTAAGCTTGAAAAAAGGTCACATAGGGCCTGAAACGTTGCTGTATTTGGATCATAGCCACATGTACTGAATAAAGGCTTTTTTATTTTTAAATCAAAACTGGTACTGTGCCTCAAATCTTCTACAAAAAGTCTTTTTATCCAACACACACATCAATACACTGTTTATTATTACCAATAGTAGAAAAATACAATGGGGAATATTGAACACATCAACATTTTTCTCAGTAAATATAATTCTAATGGGGCTATTGATATGCAATTTACACCAGATGTCAGTATCAATCAAAGTAATCCATGCATTCAAAGAATTCAAACAAATAAGTCCATAAGTTAAGTTATGTGTAAGTGGAATGACACAGGGAATAAGTATTTAAGACATGAATAAAAGGAAGTGCAAAAAAGGCATGGAAAGCCAAGAAACCTGAAATCTGTCTGAAAGCAATATCAGTTGGTTTAGTCATAACTGATGGTCTATAAAAAGTTTATCATTACCAAGGTACAACACAAGAAGCATCTCATGATGGGTAAAAGGAAAGAACTCACTCACTAAATTTTCAACCTTATTGTAGTAGAAATAGATTTACTGAGAAAAATGGTGATGTGTTTAATACTTATTTTCCACAATTTATACAATAAAGTAGCAGGCACAAAAATTGTCAAAATGCACCAATTTGACACATTTTGGAGTCTGCTACAAAGTGCATAATGTATATCCCACTTGGTAACCTCCAAATAAATATTATTAGTGCATTTAGAGTCATTTAGTGATGAGCAAAACAGTCCTGTTGCCCAATGCATTGGAGTGAATGGGCATTTTTTCACAATGTCTTTTCTCACACCAGATGCACTGGAGTCAATGTTTGTTGTTTCTTGCACCAAATACATTGAAATCAATGCTTTTTCTTTTCTTCTCAAACTTGCAATTGTGTCAGCGGTCATGTTTTTGTCAACAGGGTTGTTTTCTTGCTTGAAAAAAAATTGTTTTTCAGCTGAATCAAAACAAATGGCAATATTTGGCACAGTGCAGATTTCCAAACGGTTTTTCCACTCAGGAATTTCGGTACAATATGTATCCATAAAAAAAATTACAACTGTAATGACATAATTGGGTAGATATATACACTCTGATCTAAAGAGAAGTCTACACCATTTTTCAAGTACCAGAGATGTCTCTACAGCACAATATACTTGCAGCCACAGATACATTATATATTATGGTGTCCAGGTAAATCAATTAGAAACATGCACAAAGACTGCATACCTATGTAACTAAACCTAAAATTGTATGTTCTTCTTTAAACTAGAAGACAGCTTGATACAAATATTTAATTACTTCTATACATTAGAAAAAAAGTATATCCTTTTCCATTACAAATTGAAATATTACTTAGGCTGGTCACTTTGAGAATCATGTTAATATAATTAAGCTTTTTGTTTAAATAACAAATAATTCATACTGACAATTTCATTGAAAGGTCTGAATGACATAGAAATGAAACGTTCAAGTGGTATAGATTCATAATTGTATTGGCAATGTATTGCTTTTAATGCAAATTCCAATCATGTTATGCAAAAATCTAATTAGCTTTAATGACTTGGTTTCATCTTCCTAAATGTCATCATAACAGCACCATCTAGTGAAATACTTAATGTGCTCTACATTATTCTACCTTTTTAACTTGGAAAGAAATGCAGCATGTTCCAGTTTTGTAGGTCAGAATTTTCTAATATTTTATTTATCAACTTTTATTGAACTGATTTTTTGGGGAAGGGTGTTTCTGGATGTGGTGATGCTTTGTCAACAATGGAGTTAGATTTAGTTCTGTCATGCTCGCTATGACAAAATCAATGTTCCAAACACTTTAGATCACTTTCTCCTTGTAACTATGTATACCTAGAGATATATGAAATAACAAAGGTCAGAACTGTTTAGACTTTTCAAGTGGCTGCAATTAACAATATAGTATTAACACAGGTTTAATAATTATTGTGAATCATTTTGACAAATGTACAGTAACAAAATCTATATGTATTTATCACATGTTCAGAAAGGGTTATACAGATATAAACAGAAAGACAGGGAAGGGAGGCCAAAAGAGAGAGAAACATTTATAGTTTGTACCCTTATTTCACAAAAGTGAATACTTATTTCAATAAAATATATTTACAAAGACAAATGAAAATATCCTTCAGACTCAGATCTTGCACTTTTAAGGTATTTAAACTGCTGTAGGAAAAAACTAATTTCTGTAAGAGGTGCTACAGAGAGAAATGCATTCTCAATTAAACTGTGAATTCAAATGGAATTGATTTTAAATTCTACTAATTGCCTTTGTGTTTGCTTAGTCGTATAAATTTTAATTGCACTTTTTAAAATACATGATACAGCATATTTTATTTTGAAACTTCAAACCTATTATATTATACAGTAGGAAATATTAAAGATCAGAGATAATATTGACTTGACAATAGGTTAATGTTTTTACCATTATACCAATGTAATCTTTTGCAAGTGCCTGCTGCAACTTCTGATACTTCCATACTGTTGTTTTGAAAGTCGAAATTCTGATACTTACTATAACTCAAAACCTTGTCAAGGCCATTGTTTAATTTGAATATATTGAATCCTATAATCATGCAGCAAACAGAGGTGATGGTCAGTTTATAAATGTCAGATGTCACAGGGAAAAGTATGGTTATAAATGAATTCTCCATGAAAGGTTCTGTAACCATCCTCTATGGACTTATCCATTGTCTTTCAGTGAAATTCCCCTGCCTTTCATTCAAACAGTGAAATTAGTTAAATCGATATTCAGGGATACCTGATCTTTTTTTACCCATGACACACAACTGTAAAAAGAGTTTGGGAGCAACACAAGCATGAAAAAAGCCCATGAGGGTGCCAAAATGGCTGGGTATTGTACAACTTGTTCTTTGTAATGTATGCTGTGTGATTTTGGTTAGCTACAAGATATTTTTTGTTGGCCACAGCAATCAATTTTGAAAGGATAAGCATGACAATACAAAATAAATCTAAAAGCACACACCATTAAAAGTTAAGCTCCTATAAATGTAACAGTTTGAAAGTTTGGGGTCTGCTTTCTAATTGCCTGAAAGCTGAAGCGGGTGCAAGCTTTATAACACACATATTACCTTATTTGATGGTGATTAACTTAAAAAGATTGTATATTTGTTATTTGAGATCTGTAGGGCCAAGGAGATTTATGATTTCAAATTGTAAAATTATCAAAATGTAAAAAATTGGAAATAATTGTGAAAGAATTGAAATTCACATGCTCCATATAAAGTGGCTTACAGTTTTTGCCTTGAGTTAAAGGAGAAACAAAACCTAAAAATGAATGTGGCTAAAAATGCCATATTTTCTATACTGCACTTACTGTACCAGCCTAAAGTTTCAACTGCTCAATAGCAGCAATGATCCAGGACTTCAAATTTGTCACAGGGGATCTTGGAAAGTGTCTGTGACATTCTCAGTGGGCTCTGAGCAGCTGTTGAGAAACTAATCTTAGGAGTTGTCAGAAATATTCCAGCAGGTTGTCCTGTAATATACTGGAAACTGGTGCTACAGGACTGATTAGTAAATTCTGATGATACAGTAATTGCACTGGTTTCTGTGCTGCCATGTAGTAATTATATATATTCCTATTCTTTGTGTACTGTATATTGTGAGTGGGTCCCTAAGTGACAGCAGCACAGAGCATGTGCAGTGAATCAGCTGAAGAAGATGGGGAGCTACTGGGGCATCTTTGGAGACACAGATCTTCCCTGCTAAAGGACTGTGGTTTCCTTGGGCTGGTGCAGAAGCACAAAATATAATGTACAACACGTCTAACTTACTTCTTTAGTTAAACTTTACTTCTCCTTTAATATCCCCACCAGAAATGGTTATGCTCTGCTGAAATCTACTATAATTGTACTAGTGACTCAAGAGTCCACCAGTTTCACTATCTGATACATGAGAAAATGAATTCCTCTGATAAAGTATTGCTGTTAATACATTACATATACAAGAAAGATGATAAAAGGCCATGTGAAGTTATAATTAATAAGACACATTGATATGTCTTGGCTTAAAGTATTACAATGATGTTATAAACCTGTGCATAAAACACATATGGAAAATATGACAAAGCAACTGTAAGCAACAAAATGTGAAAGTCTAATTTGAAGTATTTTTGTGTGGCTGAAAGTCTGTCATATGCAAATCCAGTTTGTAAATATAGATTATATTATTTTAAGTACAGACTGTGCAAACTCATAATTATCTTAAGCTTCTGTCAATGTGCATGACTATATAATTTGACAGAATGTAGAAGATTTTTGTGTTACAAATGCTATTTTATATCACCTGCTTTAAAATATGATGCAAGTCTAGCTCCTAAATAAATATTCTGCACACTTATTAAAGTAGTAACTTGCACTTTCACACCTCTGAAAAAGGTGGTGCTCATTTCTAACATATTTATTGTTGAACATATGGTGTAATTTTCTGAAAATACTTATTTTTAACTCTAAAACTGTAGTGTTTGAGTATAATAGACATTAATAATGCTCCCTGTGGCCAACTTTGAAAGCATAAATCATTAGTTTGATTAGGCGTGTGGTGCAGTAAGTTCGTGTTTATGCTTAGTATACAAAATAAAGCATTTGTAGCCTTATTCTATTTTAGACTTTCCTTGCCCTTTAAAATTTACATTAGAGGGTACATTATCTTGAATATTACATACAAGTGATGCTCAGAGTTCTCTGCATAAATCAGCCTACAGACTCACATAACCCCTCAGTCACTTCTAATATCCTTATAATTTAAAGAAGGGGTACATGATGCTTAATAATACATGAGTGATACTCAGAGTTTGTAAGGATTATGTCACTACCCACTCTCCAAATATGACACTTTTGTATGCTTTTCCTCTTTGTTGTCTCTCTTTATAGCAGATATGGAGTTCAAAAAATCCCTGTTAGGTCCACAGTTGCTGATTTACTAAATGAATTGTGATTTAAAAAAAAAAAAAAATAAGAACAACACTGGAAGCTGAACTGCAGTTTATTGGTTTTCCACAGAAAGTAATTAACTTCTTATTTGTGTAACCAACAGACATAAACTCCACTGTTAACATTCACAGCAATGTCTGAATATTCTGCATATAATATTGCTTGATATAGTCATAAACTATTTAGACACTCGACATAACATGCTTAATGACTCACAGAATCACAGTTAGCTTCTATTTCTTATTTCACTTAGGAAGAAGTTTGGATAACCCCATTTTCTTTCATTAACATATACTGTAGCAACGTTTAACACAACAATACATAGTAAACCTAACATATACTAACAGGATTAGTGCCTGTAACTTCACTTTAATATGAGAGGACAAACTGAAGTAAATACTGGATTATATATTTGCATCACTCAGGAGACCAGTTTGTACAGTCACTTGGGTCACTGGACCCGAATCCACAGATTGTAACAGGTTCCGGTTATGAGATGAGAACAGCAGGGATTTGTGGCAGTATTTGGGACAGCAGGAGGCACTTAATAAGTGGAGTGTCTACAATGAGTTCTTAAACTAGCGCCAATGAAAATTTAGTGTCCATTGAAGACTGTGGCAAAAGAATTGCTAAAAACTTGTCTTTAGGTAATTGGCATATTAACTGGTTCCCAATATATAAAAGTCAAGATGGAGCCATCTAAGAAGAAAAAGAAGGGATGCTGCTGGGAGGGCAGTTCAAAGTTCTGTCCAGAGCTGACTATAATGCATGATACAAAAGAAACTGGAAGAAGCCTTTAACTCCTAGGACAGCAAGGGTTAATGATGCATTGATAACATGAACACTTGGGGTACAAGTTGGTTCAGTTGCTCACCTATTAGCTGGACTCATCAGGAGTAGTATTCCACAGCAGCCTGAATAATCCTGAATGTCAATTGCCTGCTTCTGGTGCTGGAGGCCTCTTAGCTCTTTTCCCAGTGCAATTCTGGTCTGCTCCTTCTGCTGCTCCCCTGTTCCGGCTCTACTACTTCCCCAGCACAAAAACAAGTGGGTGTGACCCTGCCCTCAGCTGCTTTGCCTCTGCTCTTTTTCCTGCTCATTAACTTGTGGGCGTGTCCTTGCACTGCTGCACTCCTGCTACCTGGTCCAAGACAGACAAACACTCCCCCAGGTACCTGTAACTCCTATACTTTCTCAGGTCTCCAGTTACTGCTGCAATACTTCCTTTGCATGTGCCCTTCCATCTGCTGATCACATGCAGACTCACAGCACTGATACTGCTCTCCTCAATCCCTAATATTCCGTTTTTTATTTTATATGATGGCATGATTCGCGAATTGGCAAAAAATTAGCGAAACTATCATTTTTTGACGCACGTCGCGTCAATTACAACACATCGCAACGTTTTCGGTGTGCATTGCATCATTTTCGGCGCGCAACTCTTTTTTTTTTACGCCAGCAAATTTTCGCGAATTTATTCGCTGGCGGCGAATCGCAGGAATTCGCCGCTAATTTGCGCCTGGCAAATAAATTCACCCATCACTAATGTTATATAGTACATTTCCTGGATTAAGGCTCTGAAATATCTGCCATTACTCCACTGCTGTTCTTTACTAGGTAGTAGAAAATGAAAATATAAGTCACAAATAACTTAAAATGTCTGCTTAACTTTGCATGTTACATTGTTATGACTGTATAATGGTTCCTTTCAGTGATATTTTATTTATGTGTGCAAATAAATGAATTTCAATAAAATATAACCTTTATTAAAGGAAAATTATACCCCCCAAACAATGTAGGCATCTATAAAAAGATATTGCATAAAACAATTCCTGTTACAGTTAGAGTTGAAATATTTCTGGTCAGGTGATCTCTGAGGCAGCACACAGACCTTCACAAAATGGTGGTTCAAGGCAAGAGATGTAAAAGGGCAATATTTACTGAAATATATATACCAATTTGAAAAGACTCTTTAATATGCCACTTAATTTGATATAAACTATCTGTTGCTCAAGTATTCATTTTGGGGGTATAGTTTTCCTTTAAGTACCATAAAAATTAAATAAAAAAAAACTGGGGTGCCATCTAGTCTATAAGGGGCAAATTTATCAAGGATCTAATTTTGAGTTTATGGGAGTTTCTAAAAACTCGAATTTGAATTTTTTTTAAATTTTAATCGAATTTGGACTATTCCCTAGCTGAATTATACTAAAATAAACTTGAAATAAATTAGAATTTTAAAAAATCTGCCCCTAAGGGGCATATTTACTATTGGTCGATTTTTGAATAGAAAACAATTCAAAATTCGACCAATTTAATTTTTGGTGGCTTTCGATCAAAATGGACCGTATTCAGATTGTAAGATTGAAGGAACAGCACATTTGTTTGATTATGATTTTGTCCGTAGCGTATAGTCAAAGAGGATTGAAGTGAACGATGGCCCACTTGTATTCATATAAATCGATTTGATTTTATGCCCCACTTACTTTCTGCCGTTTTTTTTTTCACACAGGAAACTGTGTAGGGAGGGTGTCCCCCAGGGCATGCTGCGTGTCTCGCTCACCATCTGGGCATGCAGTGTGTCACAAACTCCATCCAAGGCTCGGAGAGGCTCCCCCAGGAGGAGGCTATGGAGGATGCCCAGCAGTGAGGAGGAGATGGAGGCACCACCAACTGCCTCAGAGAGGAGAGAGAAGGAGGATGATATTGATGGAGGAGAGGAGGATCCTACCACCAAAATGACCTGAAGATTCTCCAGTGACGAGAATGGAGCACTGGTGGATGAGGTGTTAGCATGATGGGATGTGCTGTTAGCACGATGGGATGTGTGGGAGTCAGTCCCATCGCATCATTGCTTCCAGACGCCAACAACTCTGGCAGCAGGTGACCACTGTAGGTGATTTACACAGGGATCACCCCACTGTGTACAAGAGCGTACAAGAGAGTACAGTGATCTGAAGCGTTGGCTAAGGGTAAAGCTGGTTACCAGGAGAGCTAAAACCCAGAAGACCAGCGGAGGGTGTGTCCCTCCACTCAGACTGAAACCCTATGAGCACTGGCTTTTGGACATTTTGGGCAAAGAGGTCTGTGAAGAGCTGGACACAGACTGGAGAAGTAAGTAGATTTCTAAAACAAATATCTGACTCTTTTTTTTCCACACCCCAATCATTTAGATAAATGTCTTATTTCCCCTTTAGCATTTCACTTGTTTTGCTTCTGTTTTGCATTATAGGAGTTTCTTGTGCTTTCTTTACAGCTTTAATGTTTGTTTGTTTGTTTGTTTGTTTGTTTATTAGTAGTTATTTACGTGCAGCTCTAACATAGACAAAATGGCAACCATTTCTTTATTAACCATTTCCCCACTATACCACAAATGCTTACAAACTACATTAAACGGGTGGTTCACCTGTAACTTAACTTTTAAGTATGTTATGGAATGACCAGTGTAAGCAACTTTTCAACTGGCCTTCATCTTTATTTAGTATGTTTTATAAATTATTTTGTTTATGCTTCTGACTCTTTCCAGCTTCAAAATGTGGGACTAGAATGAAAGGCTCTGTAAGACTACACATGTGATGTTATTGTGAGTTTTTATTACTCATATTACTACTCACACCATCCCCTAATTATATTCCGGTCTATTATTCAAATAAATGCATGGTTGCTATGATAATTTGGACCATAGCAACCAGATTGATGAGATTGCAAAGTGTAGATCTGCTGAATAAAAAGCTAAATAACTAAAAAAACACAAATACTAAAAAATAATAACCATTTGCAGCAAAGTTAAACTCAACTCAAAGGTAAGCAACCCCTTTATCTTCAATCTGCAAAAGTCAAGTGTGAAGCAACACATGTAGAGCCTAGAGCAGCTGTATTGTCATACTGTATATTACATTCTCTCCTGCTCCCATCTTTGCAAATGCATTTAATTTTTAACCATTTCATCTCCTTTGCTGTGTTATTCCATTGGAGTTAGTATTTGGAATGAGAAATAAAATACACTTTTAGCGTATGGGAGGTCTCTACACCAGGCTACTAGCCAAGTTCACTTGCAATTCCATATGATTTTGTCTTTTAATACCTTTTTGCTTTCTTTATTCACAATTGCAGCCTAGCCGCAAACATCACAAGCTGACTCGGACAGTGACCAGGACCGGGATGACGCCACTCAGCAACCCCAGGAAGAGGGTGAGGCTGAAGAGTCTCTAGAGCCCCGGAAGCTCAAGGTACAGACATGTTCAATGTTGTGACCAATGTAGTTGCTCCCTAAACTTGTTTAGAGCATTACTAATGTTCTATTTCACATTACTGAACATTGAGCTGAAAGCCGTGCCCAGTCTCTAGCTGTGATTCCTGTGGTGCCCCAGACATAAGATCAATGTTTATAACTAATAACCCCTTCCCTTATTTGTCTGTGTGTGTCACTAAAGATGGACTGTAATGTTAAGCTGAGCTCAGGAGACGTATTTAGGAGAAAATAGGATCAGACAGCTAGAGCAGAGTTTCTATGGGAATCAGTAATGCTATCTCTTCATTTGCTGTTAGACTGGATTGTGTGTTTACTGATTTTAGCTGGGAAGAACTGAGCATGCTCATAAGTCAACAGCCAAAGTAAATTATTATGGGTTATGCACATGTCCAATATATGTATATACATTTAATTTTTCTTGAAGGTCGTGCTGCTGACAGTGCTGCTTCAGCAATTGGGGGACCACCATAGGAGGAAGGTGACTGAGTGACTGGGTGATTGACCTGGGCACAACCCAGTGCTCGTTGGGTTCTCCAATATTGGAGAACATAAGAGAACAATAAGTAATTGTGATTTGCAGAAGGATAAGTATGTTACACCGGTTAGCAGACACTTTTGTGAGCAAGGTCATAACAGTAACCAGCTGAGATGGTTGGTTCTACAAGTAGTGAATGTACCCCCTAGAGGTGGGGATTATAATCGTCTGCTATTACAAAAAGAAATAATGTGGATAGATAGATTAAATACTTTGGCCCCAATGGGATTAAATGAGGATATGAATTACTCCTGTTATTTTTGATCCTTTCCTTATGTAATTAGATCAAGAGTGACGTTTTTTTTGCAACGGAAAATCTGTTGTAAATGGTTAAACTTTAAAGAATTAACATTATATTTAATTTTACTTTTTATTTCACAGTTGCATTGAAATACACAGAAGGCACGAACAGTAGTATGATTAATATGCAACTAAGTCACAATATATGTTTGTACCGTCACCATACAGGTATTTGTAAATTTGTTATAAATCACTAAAAGCAACATGAAGAAAATGTTACACTATGTATCACTGAGTGAGATGTAGCACTTTAATGGATATTAGGATGTCACTTAATTACAGGGGAGGAGTTTTTCACTCCCTGATCTTTATATACCTGTGTATTGTATTACAAGTTTGAGAGCACTTGATAAAGGAGGTTGTACCTCCAAAATGTTGTGTGGAGATCCGAATGCCATCTGATTTTTCTGAATCGTGGATATATTTTCTATCTGTGCTGATACATCCATTGTATTCCTGGCATATGACTAACTCTTTCACTAAGGATCTAATCCTCAAGTCCAGATATTGACTAGTCTTTTTAGTCGAATTCCCATTTCCTGATACAATTGGTCCACCCGTTGGTCTCATAATATTCTTGTGGATTTTTGGTAACAAATGAAAAGAAGCAATTCTGGGACTGTACACTTTTAAGCATTGTCTTCCTTTAAAGGTAATGAGATTATCCTTATAGGCATCATTTATTAGTTTTTCCTAAATTCCCTTAAACTTAACAGTGGGATGCCCCAATACCTTTGTAACCTGATGACAATTGTTTGGCAGCTTCTTCAAGGTACATATCGCTGGGCCAGATTACAATGTTGCCTCCCTTATCTCATTGTTTAATCTGGACGTTTTGCCAGTTTTTCATCTCTTTAATGGCTTTCCATTCTTCCCAGGTTAATTTTTTTTTTTAATGAATTTTTCAATGAATTTTATTAATTTATTGTACTAGCACTTTATATAATTATATGGCTTTATTCAATTAAGTACTACATATGTGGGTAATTTATTGAGATAAAGAATATTTTAATAATTTTTAATATTGGCACACTAGCATGTGGTGCAATCATCCAGTTTTTTTTTAAAGAAACTTTTCAAATACAGATTCTTCTAGCAAATCTCAAACACATTATAATTGATAAAGAAGGGGTATCTTTTGTCCTAATTAATAATTTTCAACACAGTGACACAAGTCAGATCCCTTTTTTAATCAATTTTCTCAATATACCTGTAGATAGATCTTCCTCTCACCAGACATAATTAAATAAATATTGTTATTTTGGCATCAATGTGAATTTGTGCTTGCTTAATTATACTGAAATACATGCTGCTTGGAATAAGCACAGGGCAGAGGATGGTGCAAAACCAGGCACAGAGCACAGGTGTAAAGCCAGGTACAGAGCACCATTTTTTTGCACTTTGATTTATGGCCACTGTATACTGTAGCTCACATAGGTTCCAGTCTTTGAACTTGTTTGCATAAGTATTCATTGACTACAACTGATTTCTAGTTGTCAACTGTGCACATTGTTCTTTCAGGCAGATTTGTTCTGAAATAT
This sequence comes from Xenopus borealis, assembly GCA_024363595.1. Lineage (NCBI taxonomy): Eukaryota > Metazoa > Chordata > Amphibia > Anura > Pipidae > Xenopus > Xenopus borealis. The sequence goes on from CM044444.1 coordinate 77,787,067, forward strand.
TTGTGTTAGTCAGATGATGATTGCTTACCTAAAACCAGTACCACAGATTCTCAGAGTGTCTGAGAACTTGGTTTGGCTGGTCTATTGAAGCACATGCATCTTTTTCTTGAATGACTATTGTGTTTTTGGGACCATTGCCATTTACCCTGGATGGATTAAGTTTACTGTTAACAAATTTTAAAGTGGACCTGTCACCCAGACACAAAAATCTGTATAATAAAAGTCCT
>CM044444.1:77791022-77812749 GCA_024363595.1 Xenopus borealis
GTCCCAGGACAGAGCCTTGAGGAACCCTGACAGAGAGAGGTAGGGGGGAAGATGCTACTCGTCGTAGGAGACACCGAAGGAGCGATTGGTGAGGTAGGAAGAAAACCAGGACAGAGCTGTGTCAAAAAGGCCGAGCAAATGGAGGGATTGGAGGAGGATCTACAGTGTCAAATGCAGCTGAGAGATCAAGCAGAATTAGTGGTGAGAATTTTTTAGCTGTTAAAAGGTCATTAGTTAGACGGGTCAGAGCAGGTTCAGTGGAGTGTTGTGGTTTAAAACCAGATTGTAAGGGGTCCAGCAGGTTATTGTCAGAGAAAAATGAGGTTAACCGGTTGTAGATTAGGCGCTCAAGTAGTTTAGAGATGAAAGGTAGCAGAGAGATAGGTCGGAGGTTGTCAAGATTGGAGGGGTCAAGAGAGGGTTTTTTCAGAATGGGGCTGACAAGAGCTTGTTTTAGTTGAGACGGGAATAGTCCAGTTGAGAGTGAGAGATTCAATAGATGAGTTAAGGCTTTGATTAGACAAGGATTGGTATTGCGGAGAAGTTTTGAAGGAATTGGATCAAGTGGTCAGGTGGTAAGGTGAGAGGAGGCCAAAAGTTTTGAGACTTCCTCATCAATAACAGGGGTGAAGGAGCACAGGAGAGGCTGGGGAGTGTGGAGGGAGGGTGGTGGAAGCCTAGGGGGGGTTGAGTAGTGTAATGTCCCCTCTGATAGTGTCAATTTTGTTTTTGAAGTGCTCAGCAAGTTAATGAGCGAAGTAAAGTATGTTTGTTTGGCTTGGGAAAGGCTGGTGTTATAGGAGCGCAGGGCAGATTTGTAGCTCCAAAAGTCTGATTCTGAGCGGGATTTGCGCCAGCAACTCTCAAGTGCGCGTGAGCAGTGATGGGCGAATCTACCGAGATTCACTTCGGCGAAAAATTCCAGAATTTCCAGAGAAATTCGCGAATTGGAGAAAAATTTGCGAAACGAGTCGCGGGACGCTTTTGATGTGCATTGCGTCAACTTTGGCGCGTCGCGTAATTTCCGCGTCAAAAACGATGCGTGACTTCGCGCTAAGCGAAGTTTCGCTGGTGATTCGCCGCGAATTCGCCCCAGGCGAACACTACACGTGAGCATCTTTGGAATGCTTTAGTATCAGCGGTGTGCCATGGTTGAAGTGGTTTGGCTCTAGCACGTTTAGTTTTTAAAGTTGCAAGCTCATTAAGGGCAGTGGTGAGTGTGCTCTAGTAGACCGAGGTCGCTGCATTAGGACAAGAGATAGCTGAGATATTAGAGTGAAGAGAGTCAAAGGAAGAAGAGAGATGCAACACATCCAGTGCTTGCAAGTCACGTTAGGTGCGTGTTTGGGGATTAGCAGGGGGTAAGGAGGTAGTTAGTGAGAGTTTAAATGTGAGCATATTGTGATCGGAGAGGGGAAACGGTGAGTTAGTAAAGTTGTTGGTTGAACAAAGTCTGGTAAATATGAGATCCAGGGCATTACCATTGGTGTGAGAGGGGGAGTCTGAGCACAAGGATAAGCCTAGGGAGGATGTTAGTGTAAGAAGTTTAGACACAGAAGGGCTGTTAATGTTGTTAACAGGTATATTAAAGTCCCCTAATATGACGGATGGGGTTTTAGATGAAATAATGTAAGGAAGCCAGGCAGCAAAGTTGTCCATAAATTGTGCGGTTGGTCCAGGTGGTAGATTAGGGTTGACAACCGGCCGGTATTTTACCGGCCTAGCCTGTAAAACACCTGCCAAGGCCGGGGCCGGTATTACAAATTTACCGGCAATGTAGCTGCCAGTAAATTTGTAATACCCTTAAAAAGACCCATCGGCCAGCCCCCAATCCCCTGTAAACTTACCTTTTTCCCTTAACTGTACAATATAGCATAATCTACAAAATACATAAAGCTGTATAAATGTATAGGCATCTGTAAGATAAAGGACAGGGCCTAGATACCTGGGGAGGGATACATACAGGGTATAGCAGAGCCATGTATGTATATAAACTCACTTATAAACTTGCATACAATTAGAAAATGTGATTAATCATCTGCCTTTATAGATAGGCTTTGGCTATAAACAATACCTACCAACGATGCTACCATGAGGCTGGATAGGGTAGGATTGCTGCAGATTGATGTTCTAGCTGTGCACAGGATAAAGATGGCAGCTATACTGATCATTTCCTGGTATGACACAGGATCACATGCTAGGGGGTATCGTGGCCTAAGAGGGAAAATACCATAAAAGGGCATACCACACAGTAAATGAATGACAGGCAGATTAACTATTAAACAATGCTGGGGGCATAACAACAATAATAAACTCAGTTCAGGATTTTCTTTAAAAAAAAAAAAGTTCAGCAGATTTTAATGAATGACATCAATAGGGAAAACATTTGATTCCATTTTAAGAATGCCTAAGGGGCAGATTTATTATGTGTTGTAAAAAAAACAGCAGCATATTCATCCACACATTGGCAGGTGGTGCCATGTAAAACACGGCATAAAAAATGACGTAATTTTTTTACGTTTGAGTAACTTCCGTAAGAACTTACTTGTAAAGGTTTTAAACAGTGTAAACCATGTATAACGACAGCATTCATATGGTGTAAAATAAAGTCCACCTTGATAAATTTGCAATTTATTTTACAGAACTTTTTACATTATTGTTTCTGGTGAATTTTATTTTCCCCAGCATAATAAATAGACCCCTAAGTGTAAAAATTATTAAATGGCGGGCCCACATTTCCTTTTTGTTATAGTTTATACAGGAGCAGTGGCCGACTCTATGTTGTAACTCCCAGCATCCCCAGCTACAGACAAGTTATCCCAGTCTATCAATAAAAAGGGCAACCATTTGGGCATTTTAAAATTGGATAGCAAGTAAAATTTAGTCCCTATAAAAAATGCATAATGAATCATAGAATTTTAAATGAATTCAATGAAAGTGAGTGTTTTTTTTTTTATTCTAAATCTGCCAGGAGACTGCCAGAGTAAGAAATAAATGTAACCAAATGTTGTAGAATGTTGTAAAAATTAATCTGTAAGTGAAATGAATCAGTGGCATTATCGACTATAAAGTGAATAAGGTATGTTGAAATACGCCATCTTTGATAATACATTGAAAATATATAATGTGTGATCTTTTTTCTGTGATGAACAGCAGTATTTGGGATTTAGATGGAATTGTCATGTACAATTTGTATTCTTTTTATTTGCTGAGAACAGAGCCAGTGGAGAGAAAGTGGAAAGAATTGTCCCACTGTTACAGCAATAATGTCACAGTTTAGTTCATATATTTAAGCCTACGTAAATGGCTGCCTCCTGTCAACACATTTCTTTCAGTTGTTAGAATATAGTTCTAACCACTGTATTTTAAAATATATTCTTTTGCAGTTTATTTGTACTAGCTATCTCCTGTATCATTTTGCTATGTACAGTAGTGTAAATGCTTCATGTGTTTAAATGGATTTTATTTTTCACTCAAACAAATTGTATAGCTTGCCAATGGGTTGTATTATTCCTATACAACTATATGTTTCATACTCTGCATAAAATGCAGAGTGTGTGTTGCTTTCTGAGTGCTATATAGCATCAGTGACATCATAGCCTTAGCCATAGTCTTTCTACCTGATGGTATATTATGGGAGGGAATGGAACTATTATTGAAAGCTGATAGGGTCATTATGACTGCAAGTGCAGTAAGTAAGTTGCAATTTTGAGTGTAGTCTTCATGTTGCAACTGACGGAATTGTGCTTAAAGTCCAGATGGTGTTATTTCTGGTGTTTGGAAACACAGGGCCAATTCCTTAGGCACAAGTGTGCTGCATCTTTTGAGAGTACTATGTAGCTACCACCTGGTCTGGAGGGGCAGAAGCTCCATATTTCTCCTGCTTCAATAGGTTTTGCAGCACTGATTCAGAACAGGAGACAGGAAGAAGGCAGCAGCCGTAAGCACAACATGCAATATGTTTATTATGCTTCAAAGCTGCTAAAAATTTTAATCCAAAAATACTCCAGCTAAAACCTGTCAAAATCATGTAAAAGTCAATAGCAAATGGCCCCTTTAACAATTGGAATGTGTTGCCTTCATGATTCTCAAAAGTTTCTGGCTGTTTGATGCTGGTTTCCATTTGATAAATTTAGAGTTTTTAATTTGATATTTGGGAGACAATTTGAAAAAGTAGCACAATTTGGATTGTTGCATGATTTTGTAGCAACTTTTCCTGCACAAAAAATGTTGGATCTGAATTGTTAGTAAATTTTAATAAATAGCCCTCTTGTGTTAAAGGGTTATCTGATCTCAAAATCACAATTTGCTACCCACAAATCAAATGTAAATATTACGCAATCTGGGGTAAAGTGTGGCAGTTTCTAAAGCAAAACTCACCTAGTGAGTAGTCAGTCCAGCTAACCCAAGTCCTGACTTCTTCAAGAAAGCAATGGATTTTCTGAAAGCAATTCCATTGTGAAGATCTGTCTCTTTCTGAATAGTGATGGGCGAATCTATCCCGTTTTGCTTCGCCGAAAAATTCTGAATACACATATGAAATCTGTTATCTAGAATGCTTGAGACCTACAATTTCAAGATTAGGCATCTTTCTGTAATTTGGATAGCCCTACCTTAAGACTGTTTAAACATTAATTTAACCCAATGGATTGTTTTACCACCAATAAAAATTAATTATACCTTGGTTGGAATCAAGTACAAGGTACTGTTTTATTATTACAGAGAAAATGGAAATCATTTTTACATTTCAAATTATTTGAATAAAACAGAGTCTAAAGCAGAGGGAGATGACCTTATAAATAATTTGCATAAAAGGTTTCCAGATAATAGATCCTACCTGTATTAGGATAAGTAATTTTAAAAATGTGTATATATATATATATATATATATATAAAACTACAATTCTTTTATGTACATTCTAGGTGCTAAAGTCATTAAATTAAAGCAGTTTGGGGGACAGCACATTAGGATGGAAAATATTTTTCTGGTCTTCTAAATAATACCCACATATGTTGTGTGTGTTTGTATGTAAAGCCTGAATTAAAGCCATGTACTAAAGAAATAACCATTGCTGGTATTGGTGAGTGTGTGGAATCCCTCTGGGTAGAGATATCAACTGGGCAAAAGGTTACAAAGAAAATTTTCTTTGGTATATGCTATAAACCACCTCATATAAGTGACGAGTATGAAGCCCAGCTACTTTTACAAATAGAAGTGGCTTCACAACTAGGTCAAGTTATAATTATGGGTGACTTCAATTATCCGGACATTGACTGGGGTAATGGGGTTGCCAAGACATAGAAAGATAGTATGTTTGTAAATATGCTAAATGACAACTTTTTATCCCAGCTCGTTCAAGAACCTACTATGAATAACTCTTTTTCTTGTAATAACTAATAATACAGAGCTCATCTCAAGCATTTGTGGGTGAGCATTTAGGGAATAGTGATCATAACACGGTCTCCTTTGAGATTTTGTTGCAGAGGCAACTCTATAAGGGAGTAACTAAAACACTGAATTTCAGGCGTGCAAACTTTGACAGTATAAGGGCATCTCATTAAGTGGGAAATGCTTTTCACAGGGTTAAACACTGAACAAAAATGGGAAGCCTTTAAAATGCTGCTAAATAAATATACACTTCAGTATATTCCGCTTGTAAGCAAGGAGCTTTGTTGCAAAACAAAACCTTTTTGGTTCAATAGGAGTGTTGGTGTTGAAGTGGGTAAGAAAAGACGTGCTTTTAAGGCTTTCAAGTTAGCTGGGACAGCCAAATCATTTATAAGGTACAAGGAGGCCAATAATTATGCAAAAAAGTGATCAGGCAAGCTAAAATCGATATGGAAAAGGATATAGCAGTAAGCAGAATCCAAAATTAATGTTTAAATATATTAATAGTAAATAAATTAAACAGGAAGGGGTAGGACCTTTATTATCAGAGGGGGGTCAGCTGGTTGTTGAGAACAAGCAAAAAGCACAGATTCTGAATGAATATTTTTTATCTGTCTACACAAATGAAGAACCAGCTAATGACGGTTTCCTTGTTAATAGTCCCAATTCTAATAATACATCCAATGATGCATGGTTCACACAGGAAATTCAAAAGAGACTAGAACATGTTAAGATAAACAAAGGTCCAGGGCCAGATGGGATTCACCCCAAGGTACTTAGCGAGCTTAGCATTGAGGTCTGGCATGGTGCAGAGAGACTGGCGGATAAATTGTAAATGGAATTTTCTACTTGGACCAGTATTGTTAGTGGGGTACCGCAGGGCTCTGTACTGGGTCAATTTAACTATGTAACTATATGCAAAATGTTACTTTTCAAGCACTGCATTAGATAAGATAGCTTGAAACTGCAGCTACAATGATTCAAAGCCCTAAGGCTTAATTAGAGGATTATAGTCAAAGATTTCTGCTTCTCTTTTCTAGCTGCTAAGTGGGCAGAAGTAGAAACAAATCAAAGTCTCTTCAGAACAAGGAAAGAAAATTCTTCACATTAAATTGGCTCTTGGGATATGGGGAGAACATATATAGTTTAGCCTTTAACTTTCAGTGTATTTTAAAACAAAGCAGTATTGCTGGGGGTAAAATATATAATGGGCAAGCAATACTCAATTATTTAGTATTTGCTTATTAACTTCTACCATACAAATGTATTACAAATTGATTTCAATGAGATACTCTACATAGTGTTACATTAAGACATTTTCATGGTATCTTTTTATACAGAATGTCTTGGTTACTTTAAATATATTGACCAGGATTGATGCAGGGGATTTCTTTTATATCATGCAAAAATTAAGTACTTTTTTCTAGGTATAATATATATATAATTATATTCGTCAGATATGGGATGACTTTGACATAGTTGGCCAGCTTAAATATATTGCAATATATGGACAAACAATCCCTGTTTTGGGTAAGGCATTAATTAGTAGCTGTATGCACAAAATGTCGCAATGTCTTAAATATATTGATAATGGGTTGAGTGCAGAGGACCTCTTGTATTTGTCTATATGTATTTTGTGGTCACAGCCTCATTGCACCCCGGTCTAATGGTTTTAAAAAACTAGTGGTGAGCACAACATTTTCTTGTTTGTTATAATTATATTCTTATATTTAAGTATTTAAAGCATATAAGTTAGTTGTGGTTACATAGCAACATAGTGACAGTTTGAAAAAGATACATGTTCATAAAGTTAATTCTTAAATGTCTATATGCAAGGAGCCGGACAGACAATCCAGAGTTAGGCAAAAATCCAGTTCTGCAAGCAAAGCTGTGTTATTTTGCTGTCTTAGTAAAAGCCAAATAAATGAGTCCTTGGAGTGTATAGAGGAGAGCATACATACTCTATTTAGTGTTTGCAGCTGCTGCATTTGTAAGGCATGCCTCAGAATCTGTCCCACATTCTAGAAATTACGTGTGGGATCTATTAGTTCATTCAACATTTTAAACTGGGACCTCAAAAGGTACTTAGCCTGCAATAACATTTTACAGGTTAAAAACAACAATATAGTTCCTAAACAATGATTAAACAATTTGCAAAATGTAATATTGTATATTAGTGATCTTTATGACTCTTCAGTGCCACATGTTCTTTTGTTAGTTTGTTGTTTTCTGAAATTAAAGGTTTTATGTCCTTTATCCTGTTGATGTTTATGTTCAGGGTGTTCTACAGTCATTTCCTTAATGGATTCAAATTATTACTTTCATCGAGTTTAGTTTTCAGAGAAGACAGTTGAGTTTTGCCAAGTGGCCCATCTTGTTTTGGAAATCTATCCTGTTCTAACACTATTAAATCTTAACAGTACAATATTTCTATTCAATTTTCATTTCTTACAAATACATGTCTTAAAATGGCATTTTGATGTTCTTAGTTTTCTAAAATTTTCCTCTAATGAATGTTAAGCTTTCAAAGTGAAGTGTATAGGACAGAAGTTGATTTAAAGGATCTTAATATTCATGGTTATTCTTCACTTAGAACTGGATTTCTTTATAAAGCTCTAAATATTACAATTTACTTTAAACAACATTTTAGATCATTAAGTTATCTAAAAGGGAACATATGAAAATATAAGTTATTTAGTCTCTAATTTATGGGGGTTATGTATCAATATTCATATTGATTCTTCCAAAATGCAAATTATTTTGCTCTAAAAATCTAATGTAGAAGTTAATAGAAACTATCCTAAGCAACATGTGAACTCAGGGTTTTTTTGAGTTTTTACCATTTTTTAAGATTTATTTTACATTATTTTTTTAATAAGGTTGCATTAGCTATTTTTAAAATTTTGAGTTTATTCAAAGCATAAAAAAAATACAAACATTACACAAATATCAATTCTGATAAATAGGCCAGATTTATTAAGAGGGTTATTTCTAAAATCCAAAAAGTTCTGAAAAAAAAGTTTCTGAAAACTACTCTGAACAAATCCACACTGTTTTTTACCCAATATTTATCAATACATTTTCTGTAAATTTCTTGTGTGAAAAAAATTGATAAAATCATGAAAATACTTGGTGGTCAGAATGGTCATAAAATGAGCAGCAGGTGAGGCTGTTGTAACAAAATAAATTCTTGTTTACAATAGATGTATCCTTTAATTTCTCAGAATGAAAAAAATAATAATTTACAATATAAAAGTGCTTAGAATAGTACCTTCCTCAATTTTACATTCACTTATTTTAAAGGTTTACATATCCTTTACCAACATTCACATGTTAATGGTGGCCATACATACATATTTTGCCATATAGGGTTAAACCTGCTAGGGGAAGAGATTAACAAGAATTTTTTTTTTATTTCACTCATTCATTGTGAAAAGATGACAATATTTGAAATGCATTGCTGAGAAGGCAAAACAGAATACAAATGTCTAAGGCATCAACTGATTTGTTTTCCTACTGACACATATAAACACACTATAGTTTGAAATTAGCATTGTACTTTAGTGCTTGGATGCTTTTAGTGTAAGTGAACAGGAGGTATAATGCAATTAAAATGCTAAGTAAGTGGCGCAGAGATGTGCTTCATAATCATATCTGGTGTGTATTGCTACTCTATCAAATATGTGTTTAGAAAAGGCATGTGTTGCATATTGGTTTATATTGGCATATTGGTTCCCAGTATTTACAGATTCAAGGAAAACCAGTGTTAATATTATTTTTGGACATCTGTCACAGCCTAACTATATGATATACAGTAGCTGTTATACACAATCTAAGAATTAGAATGAATGGCTTAAGAATATTTTATACATTATAATACAGCCTTTTTGTTATCAAGAAAACTAAACATTCTTTTGTATGTTAATTAATCAGAAGACAAAACAACATACTGTAGCAAGTTTGTTTCACAGTGACCTATCTAGAAAAATAATATTAATGAGTCTGGAAAGATAAGTGGGCCTTGGCCTCATCCTCATAATGTGCAAAATTAACTCTCAGAAGAACCCGGAAACATGAATGCACAACCCACTCTGTTTGCACTTTGTATTTAGACATTCTGCGTATTGGCATTTTCACTGCTATATTACAGTATGGCAATATTCCCGGGCAGCACCATTCTTGTTGTTAACATCAAATTATCTTTATCTTTATCTTTTTACTATTTTTATACATTTTGTTATTCACAGAAAATAAAAAATTAAAATCAAGGACTATTTATAGTGATGGGCGAATCTCCCGCGTTTCGCTTCGGCGAAAAAATTGGCGGAAAATTCGCGAAACGGGTCGCGTTTCCGACGCATCGCGTCGTTTTCGGCGCGTGTCGCGTCGTTTTCGGTACGTCAAAAACGGAGCGCGACTCGTTTTTTAGGCGAATTTTTTCGCCGGCGAATTTTTGCTGCCGTTTCATCACGGAATTCGCCGCGAATTCGCCCCTGGCGAATAAATTCACCCATCACTAACTATTTACTCTATAGACAAGCTGACTTGGGGTTTTTGTCAAGAGACAAATGATAATGACATTCTCAGCATCGGTGGACAGTGCATTACAACATCAATAATGTTTTGGCACAATGACTATCATTGGTGCAAATCATTGCAGAATGAAAGATCCAAGCTGCTATGTTTTCATAGTTTTTCACCCTGCCCATTGGTTGAGACAGCTCACGAGACAATCCTAGGAAAAGCAATGCAAGGTTTATCCTAGACATGTTGCCATGTGTGGCGGAGTAGCATGTTTATTGTTTTCGAGTGAGACGTCTAGTCTACAACATCTACCAGGCCTAGTGCATTTCGATATTGTTGTAGTTTGTAAGAGGATGGCACACCTGATAGGACTGTGGGGGTAAAGTTGTCCAAGTTTTCATCCACAATTAAAGTCTCCCATACAGATACTGTCACTGGGAAACATTGGTAGTAGGGGGAACCACTCTGCAAGTTGCTGAATTGGATGTGGAATATATACCCATACGCTCCCTTTCATTGATCTTAGCATAAACATACAAATTTACCCTTGGGGTCATTTTTAATCTTTTTTTAAAATGTCAATATCAATATTGAGACACCCCTGGCATAGTTTTTAGTAACATGCGTGATATGCAGTACATAGCTAGGGTCTCCTGAGAGGCAGAATTTTATCAAAAGTAATATGTGTTTCTTGTAATATAATTATATTGTACATTGTGTGGATGTTTCTTTAGAAAGTAAAAAAAAAGATTTTTTTTATTTTATCCTGGAGCCCACTCATATTCCAGTGGTCAGTGGCAGGCATTATCTAGGCATTGTAAAAATATTTGGGAGTCACAGGGGGACTCCCTGACAGTATCATCCATCCTTAATTGCAAGGAAATAAGCAATGTCATCATACTGAAGCACATACCCATCAAAATAAAAAAAAACATTGCCACCCTGCTTTATACCATTTACCCCAACTTGGGTTCAGCTTAAATGGATCCCTAACTAACATTATCATCGTATATCACATGCATGTAGTCTGGGGGTAGCCTGTAGCTCCAAAAATGGTGAACAGCTTGAATAATTAAAATAGTGATCTGAAACACTACTTAACAGCACTGCTCTCTCGCTCCCATGGGTGAATGCTCTGAAGAGGAAGTAAGCTGTAAGTAGTCCAAACCTGCAAGTAATAGGGAACGGTGTATCTGCAAAACATTAAAAGAGTGTCAAGCAAATCAGGCTGAGTGTCTTATGAAACCTATCCATATGGTTCTTCAAACCAAAGTTGATGCGACGCGCGTCAAAAGCGTGCCGCAACTCGTTTCGTGGATTTTTCGCCAATTCGCGAAATTCTCTGTAAATTCGCAAATTTTTCGTCGAAGTGAAACTCGGGATATTCGCCCATCACTATTGGGTATAGCTCTTTCATGACTGGGCCATAGTGATGGGCGAAACGGCCGCGTTTCGCTTCGCCGAAAAATTCGCGAATTTCCAGAGAAATTCGCGAATTTTTCACCGATTCGCGAAACGAGTCGCGCGTCGTTTTTGACACGCGTCGCGTCATTTCCGACGCGTCGCGTCATTTTCGGCGCGTCGCGTCAAAAACGACGCGCGACTCGTTTTTGTGCGGCAAATTTTTTTTGGCAAATTTTTTTTCCAGTTTCGCGAATTTATTCGCCAGCGGCGAATCGCGGGAATTCGCCGCGAATTCGCCCCTGGCGAATAAATTCGCCCATCACTACTGGGCCATTATTTCATTGTAATGCAAAACAGATAGTGATGGGCAAATCTATCCCATTTCGCTTCCCTTCCTTGGAAATTCATGAATTGGCAAAAAATTAGCGTCAAGTTTTTTGACACACGTCGTGTCATTTTCGATGCGTCTCACGTCATTTTCGGTGTGCTTCTTTTTTTTATGCCAGCAAATTTTCTGCGGGAATTCGCCACGAATTTGCGCCTGGCGAATAAATTCACCCGTCACTAAAAACAGAGTCATTTACTGTAGCTTTTCAAAAATTGTGAAATTTGTACTGCAATGTTATCCAGTTCCCTTTTAGTTCATCTCCTAGCAGATTTGGCAGATTTACCAAGGGGCAAATCTAGAGGATAGGAAGACAGGAAGAAACATCTAATCTGCCAAAATAAAATAAATAGATATATATGGTAAAAGCAAAAAGTTTGTCCAAAAATCTCAGGAGTTTCCCTTGTTCTCTTCAAACAAAAAGATTCGACCAACAAATGAATGGGGGTCAGCGCTAACTAAGCTAAGGGAAAAATAAATATGGCAGACAGAGAATTTATAGTGTAGTAATTCTTATATAGTGTTGTAGTATAACACCACCACCTTTTGCAACTTTACAGACTGCTGTTCCTAATTTCCATATGTTCAGTGTTGGACTGGCCCACAGGGATACCAGGAAAACTCCCGGTGGGCCCAGGTGTTAGTGGGCCCTCTTGCTTCTAACAATTTGGCCTATTTCATGTTCATTCCCTATTTCTTAATGTGGAAAAGGTGGTTTAATAATGGAAGAATAGAGTATAGTAAGTAGATCTAAAAGAATAGGAGAATAAAGAGGTTAAGTGAGGACAGAAGGAATAACAGTTTGGAAAGTTGGGCCCCTGGTCTAAGGATTTCTGGTGGGCCCCTGGGCTAAGGTTTTCTGGTGGGCCCCTGGGCTAAGGTTTTCTGGTGGGCCCCTGGCATCCTAGTCCGACACTGCATATGTTAATCACCATAATAATAGGTGGGTACTCACAAACATTTCAAATCATATGTAGCATATAGAACAAATAGTCTCCTGGCAGGATCTTTGCTGTAAATGAAATATGGAGCGCTGCAACGTCTCCTGGGCACTTGGGGATGATGTCACACAGTCACCTGACAGGTTTCGTCGCTTGTCGACTTTCTCAGAGGTACTTGCAATCTGCAGGCAAATCCAAGATGATTCAACTGGAAGAGGATCAGGCAATATAGACCTGTGTTTCAGTTAAGGTCTCCTCTGTTAATGAGATGTGAATTATCTTGCTTACTGTAGGCAACTTAATAGATTTGCCTATAATATGGTGGTGGTGTTGAACTACAACACTATATAAGAATTACTACACTATAAGTTCTCTCTCTGCCATATTTATTTTTCCCTTAGCTTATTTAGAAGTGACCCAATTGGGGTCTTTTTGGTTGAGCCAAAATAAAATGGTGCACAGGAATGCAGTAGGAGGAAGGCAATAGTTGGTCCAGGCAGAATTCAAACACAGTCAATAACAAGCAAGGGTCAGTCCAGTAAGAAATCAGGCAGGGGTTAGCCCAAGCAGAGTTCAAGCAGGGTCATAAAACAGGCAAAAGTTGGTTAAAAAAAAAACAATTCAAAGCACACCCAAGAACACGTTGCCTAGTTACAAACACATAGGCTCACAAACTAAACCAATGTTTGTTCACACCTCTGGCTGGCAGTAAGAGGCAGCGGCTACCTCCACCATAGCAGTGATGGGCCCCAGTAGACCACCAGGTAATCTTATAGTCTCTTTGCCAAGTGTGTATGTAATCTTCAGTTGATATTTTTGTATCTTGTAATCTCATTGGAGCTTGGTGAAGTGGTTTTCTGAATATGCTTTCAAGATGTTTGGGATCACTTTCGACATTTAACTCATTTCCATACAGATATTGATGACATTTTTCACACCCATATACTATGCAAAGTTGTTCTTTCTCTATCTTTGCATATTTACAATCTGTGAGCACTAGCAATGGGCGAATTGGCAGCATTTTGCTTCACAAATAATTCGTGAAACATCGAAAAATTCACCAAACATTGCCGCTTCTCATCTTGGACGTGTGCAACGAATTTGCCATAGGCAAAATAAATTCGCCCATCACTAGTGAGCACTCATAACATAGGCTATAGGCTGACCACTCCAATGACCTATGAGCTGGCATCCACAGACAATATAATAGCTTTGTCAACATCATAGTGTAGGTGCATTGGTGAACTTTTGCTTGGGAATTTCAAAACTTTTGGTTTGCAGTTCTACCCAGTGCCATTAAATATATTTCTGCAGTAGTTGTCTTAGAGGTGCACTCTCACTTTTTCTTATTCTGGTTTCAGACCATCTGCCCTGAGTATGTGACCTATGTATATGATTTCATTTGTTTTGATTTAAAATTTACTTTTGTTCAATTTTAAGTTGCATTTTCTGTCTCTCTCTAGCACTTTTCTTAGTCTTGCATCATGTACTTCAATGGAATATCCCCAGACTGGTAAGTCATCAGTTATGTAAACAACTCCATCTAGACCTTCTATCATCTGTGCAATAGCTTTTTGGAACACTTCTGATGCTGATTAAATACCAAAGGGTAATCTCTGATACCATGCTATTAACACATTTGGTTTGTTCAGTTTGCCTAGCTATAACTCCCTTTTCTTTAATTCTCTGTTATTCTTCAACCAGTTTACCTCTGAGTAGTGATGGGCAAATCTGACCCACTTTGCTTTGCTGAAAATTTGTGTAACAGCGAAAAAGTCTCCAAATGCATCAAAGTTTATGACAATTTTTCTTTGACAAGCAACAATTGATTTTGTGGCATGACAATTTTTTTTCACTCAGTGGAGTCTATGAGAATTTTTTTCACAGTGAAGCACACTGAAATTTTTCACTCATAACTAGTCATGAGAGCTACAGGAATTTTCCTAGGAGCATGTACCACAGGCTTGATAGTGTGATCAATTTCTATAAGGTGCTGTCCCGGTAAACAGCCAAGACCATTGAATAGATCACTGTAATCCTTTAGAATTTCTTCTTCTTTTGTAACATCCTACAGTCTTTTAATTAAATATAATTTCAGAAATACAGCTCTACCAAATATTGCTGAAGCATCTTGCTGTATGATTTCAAAGCTGATATTATGCTTTGCTTTTTTTATTCACACAGCAGTGATGTGTTGCCTAATGTTGATATGTGGTAAGAAAGAGTAAAGAACAAGCTTAAACTTTAAGGTTTGAGCTTTACTTTTATGTTGAGTGCTTTAAATATGCTTTGAATGCTTTAAATAAATGTTATTCTGTTTCTGTGTTTAGTTTAAACAACTGTCTTTTTATCAATATTTTAATGTTCCGAACAGTTTCCTTCAGCACTTTGCTTTGCCCTTTTAAAGGAAACCTATTGTGTAAAAAATAAGAATTTACCAGTGCATAATACTCGTTTAGATGTAGAAGAATTGTGCTTAAAAAAAGTAGTGTTTCAGGCTGATTTATTGAATATTTCTGCCAAAACCCCCAATAATCCCTCCCTTCCCTTCCACTTCCTGCTACCTGAATTCCTAGGCTGTGCAGGGGAGCCGGCAGCTCTCAGCTCACTGCACTGCACAGCAGCTACAGTAGCAGGACATGATAAGGAACTGAAGCCTGTCTGTGCTTGTGTGACTGCAGGGCTGTGATTGGCTGTCCCCTCCTACTGTGCTTCTGACCATTAGGAAATGCCCACCCCTCATTTCAAACACCAACAGGGACCAAAGAACATAGTTACATAGTTAAATTGGGTTGAAAAAAAACAAAGTCCATCAAGTTCAACCCTTCCAAATTAAAACCCATACACACACACACACACAACCCTACACTCTTTCACACAAACCATATATGCCCATAGCTATACTAACAGTAGAGTTTAGTATCAAAATAGCCTTTGATATTATGTCTGTCCAAAAAATCACCCAAGCCCCTTTTGAGAGCATCAACAGAATCAGCCATCACAACATCACCCGGCAGTGCATTCCACAACCTCACCGTCCTCACTGTGAAGAACCACCTACGCTGCTTCAAATGAAAGTCCTTTTCTTCTAGTCTGAAGGGGTGGCCTCTGGTGCGGTGATCCTCTTTATGGGTTAAAAGGTCCGCAGATATTGGTCTATAATTTCAATGTTGATCCCTGGTTCCAATTGTGCCTTAGGTGGTGCCTCAAGCTCTGCCTTTGTCCGAATCAGGCATGTAACAGTGAAGTATAGAGTAGAGCCAGGCACAAGCAGATTTGCTGCAAATGTGTTTATTTCACGACATGTTTCGGGCAACTGCCCTTTATCAAGTGATAACAATCCAACACCCATAGCCCCTATTTAAAGGTTAAACACACCCTTGAGTATCATTTAGTGGGAGTGGCCACTGCTTTTGGGAGTATCAAGCCTAGCTCACCAAATCGGGAAACATTGTGTTAATGTGGGAGGGGGGTGAGGGTATTATACCAAAAGCCCACAAATCCATGGGAATGTTTGCACAGTCCAGGTCTTGTAACGACCGATCTGAAGCACAAAGTGTCCAAATAAAGTCCAAATAAAGTCCATGCTTTGAAACAGGTCCTCGTGTGGAGTTTGTTTTCTTTAAATAAACACAACCAATCACAACTCAAATGGCTGGTCCTAGAGGTAGTCTCTAAACCACAGCGTGGGGGGGACACAAATAAACTGCTCCTCCAAAGGGAAGCAATCTGGATCAAAAAACTGAATAGTATGGTCCCCCTTGGGTTGAATGAATATTGGAGTATTACACCTTTTTTGTGAATAACCTATGTGATTACTGATTATCTATTTCCTTCCTCCACAGATTATTGAATATATTGAATAGAATTGCTGCCCTTTTCTAATGAGCTATGAGAACCCGCAGTGCGGTAAGACACATGCCATTTAAATACTCCAAACTAACATGAAAACCTTAGGTCAAAATATAGGGCAGATATTCAATAGATGTTTGCAGAAATGTATAAGCTAATTTGTATTGTGGTTTTTTACAGCAATTGAGCCTTTTTTGGGTAGTCTATCTTTGGCAATACCTGGGGAGATGTAAATATCTTGATTATATATACACATAACAAACTCCACACGAGGACCTGTTTCAAAGCATGGACTTTATTTGGACTTTATTTGGACACTTTGTGCTTCAGATCGGTCGTTACAAGACCTGGACTGTGCAAACATTCCCATGGATTTGTGGGCTTTTGGTATAATACCCTCACCCCCCTCCCACATTAACACAATGTTTCCCGATTTGGTGAGCTAGGCTTGATACTCCCAAAAGCAGTGGCCACTCCCACTAAATGATACTCAAGGGTGTGTTTAACCTTTAAATAGGGGCTATGGGTGTTGGATTGTTATCACTTGATAAAGGGCAGTTGCCCGAAACATGTCGTGAAATAAACACATTTGCAGCAAATCTGCTTGTGCCTGGCTCTACTCTATACTTCAATATTGGTCTATAATGTCCATCTACAGGGAGCTCCAATAAAGGGGCTATTTTTAAAGATATTAATTTTAGCATGTATAGTGATGGGCGAATTTATTCACCTAGGTCGAATTCACGGCGAATTCCCGCGATTCGCCGCTGGCGAATAAATTCACGAATTACCAGCGAAATTTCGCTTGGCGAAAATTCCCCAAAAAACGAGTCGCGCGTCAGTCGCGCGTCGTTTTTGACGCGACGCGGTGAAAACGACGCGACACGCGGCGAAAACGACGCGACGCGCGCCGAAAACGACGCGACGCGCGCCGAAAACGACGCGGCGCGTCAAAGTTGACGCGACGCGTGACAAAGTTGACGCGACGCGCGACAAAATCGTCCCGTGACTCGTTTCGCGATTTTTTCGGCGAAGCGAATCGCGGGAGATTCGCCCATCACTAACCATGTAAAAACAACACCATATATTACTTAATTGCCTACAAAACTGGTGTTTTTTCATTTATCCGTTATGTCTCCTTTAAGTACTGACACATTTCTTACTTTCAGTTTCAATTGTCCCAATAAACATGCTGTATCTGAGCCTTTTTCAGCTTTCTCTATAGCATGTATTATTTTACCAGGATTTTGTTGTGCTTTTGTGACCTGAACATCTTTGCAAAGTTATTCAGTTTATGAAACAATTTGCATGTTTGTCCTACTGCTGGGCTTTTCTTATATTCATGTTTCTATTCCCACATGTTAAAGATCTTTTCTGTTGACCATGATTTTTCCTGGATGCTAAAATATTGCATTACTGTGCCAGTCTTTTCGGTTTTTGGGAATTCGAATTGAGAATAAATTTTCACAAATGAGACTGGTCTGTGCGTGAGTACAGGCACTTTGCAAGGTTGTTGTGCTGGAAAATAGCATTGACTGTAACCTAAATTCACAATTTGCAAACCTGTTTTGTGTATATTTTCTCCGCCACCAAAGTTGTGGCGTAATACACACGCAGAGTATGTGCACAAATATTAGCAATTTGGGATTTTTGCCATATTTAAAAAGCTCTTAGACATTTGCAGTGTGAAAAACAAATTTGCAAATCTGTGTGCACATGCTTATCCAGCTTTAGAAATATAACTAGGTGCAGGGCACATATTTTCGCTTTGCGAATCATTCTGCCCTGCGCAAAGTTTATAAATGAGCCCCAGTATGCGTAGAGTTAATCTTCACTTTGTGATTTACTTTTTCCTCAACAGTTCTAATTGTGTGCACTTCATTTAATGCTTTGATGTGGCCAGATGTTATTTCACTTGTTCTGCATATATCTGCTGCTTTATCCATTGTCAAGTCTGTTTCTCTTAATAATCTGCCTCTGACTTGATCATCTTTTATAACACACACAAATCTGTCATGAATGAAAGAATCATGCAGCAGCCCAAATTCACAGTCTTTTGCTTTGTGCTTTTAAGTCTGTGACATGTCCTTGGGCCCTTGTGATGAATAAGTGTTTTAAATATGGTAATTGTTTTCTAGGCTCACTATATTCTTGAAACTTTCTCTTCAGCACATTTGTTTTGTCTCTTTCACCCTCCATGAATGCAAATGTATTACTTTTTTTATTGCTTCTTCTCCTGCAACATGCAGAAATGTGGCACATTGAATTTTCTCATTGTTTTCCTTAATGCCACTGGCTGTGCTGAACAGCTCATATCTCCTAATGCAGCAATCCCCAACAAGTAGCTTGTGAGCAACATGTTGCTCTCAAACCCCTTGGGTGTTGCTCTCAGTGGTGCTTATTTTTGAATTCCAGGCTTGGAAGCAAGTTTTGATTGCATAAAAACTAAGTGCTAAGTAGAGCCTCTGGTAGGCTGCCAGTTCACATAGGGGCTACTAAATAGCCAATCACAGCCCTAATTTGGCACCCCAGGGAACTTTTTCATGCTTGTGTTGCTCCCCAACTCTTTCTACCTTTGAATGTGGCTCACGGGTAAAAAAGGTTGGGGATCCCTGTCCTAATGCATGTTCTCCAGTTTTCCAACAAGATTTCCATGAAGATTTACATTTGGAGGTACAGATGAAGCCACTTTGGATTGTGCATTTGACACAGAAAAACTTAACTCATCTATCCCATTTATCCCACTTAGCACAAAATATTGTGTCACAGCATCCCATCCAATTATAGAGTTCACCATTGAAAACAATGGTGCTTTGGTATGCTAATGAAAAGGTTAAATGCATTAAATGAGTTAAGATAACTTTAGATAACACAGTTTCTTCAATTAACTCTGAGTCATGACGCATTTAACTCACAAATCCCAGTGGCTGCATCTGTAGTTGAAACTGTGCCATTATTTACCTTGTGTATGTCTGACACCTTGTAATGTGGCTGTGCCAAGTTACCAGACACAATAATGGGAAGAATTTAGTTTTAGGACAGAGCTTCAGTTACATGTGCTCTCCTATGTGGGCATGTCCAGATAAATGTCTCTCCTTGTATATAACTATTTGTGACGATATACACAGATAAAAAATATACAAAAGACTTATTTCCATTAAAGAATAAGAACAAAAGATGGTTAGTGCACAGGATGTCATTATATTACAAACTCCATTCTGTACATTTCAACAATCCATTTGTCTAACAAATATATAACCTCCATGTAACAGACACACTTATGTGCAAAGTTACTTACAGGATGAATTATGTAAAAAAACAAGATGAAAAGTTGCCATCTCTGCATCATCCCTAAGGGCATAGGATACTATCTGACTTGCTATAGAGAGCACCCTCTAATGTCCCCTCTGCTGCATAGTAATAAACATGAACAAACATTTCCTAAAAGGGCTGCTGTTAAACACTACAGGTTCCTATTTGCAAGTCCTTACATATGGCTGAGAAATATAATGTTGCTCTGATAATGATTTTGAACAAAGAAAAGTATGCAAAACATAAAGGTTAAATTTAATTAAGATCTATCAGAATATCAAAGAACACTAAAAAAATCACGCTTTTGAATGAAACTTTTTTCAATTATACATGAGGTTTCATGCTGGCTTATCTTTTTTTAGCATATTTCAATGCAGCAGTGTGTACACTGTCCTTCTGTTTTCATTATTTTGGCATAATCATCTGAACTGGGCAATGAGAAGGTACAAAGTAGAATAAGGATATTTAACGGATGCTAATTTGTTGTAATCCACTGTCAACAGCCATCAATGTACAAATTTATTGGCAGATCACAATCTCACTTTTGGGCACCTCTGCACTTATATGACATAAATAGACACATAATTACATTAACTTAAATGAGAAATGACTTTTAATGAACTGATTCTGGGGTCATCTACACTATTAAATACTTCTGCTTTAACAACTTGATTTTCTTCTGATTTAATGCAGTTTTATTCTGGGCTCTGCCCACCCTGGCACCCATGCCCCACCCCTGATCCTACCCACTCCACATCACAGTTAAAAGACCACACAGACATCAGCGCTTAGAAAAGTAACCCCTCCACACATATTGATGGCCAGAACTTAAAAGTTCTGACAGCTTACTCGTGTTAATATTGGCAGATAAAGCAGAAAGGTATTGCTTTTCACCTGGCTTTCCATTTGACAAGTATTTCTAAATCAGCTGGGAAAAATCAGGACTCAAAGAATAGCAATTGTCAATTTAGAAAGTGTATAAGCAAATGTAACAGCTGGAGTGAGATTACAACAATATCAGAAATTGCAGGTGGATTCCAAACATAAGCATCAACTTATTGCGTCTATCAATAATGTAATTATTTGCCCTGATGATTGATTTGTTTCTGTTAAACGCTGTCTATGAAATGTGTCTCATTGTGTAAACACTAGAAAACATTTCTCACTGAGGTAACTGAAAACATACTTGAATAATGTTACTTGCCTTCTGTGGAAATTCATATTTTATAGGAATATTTTGTGCACATTCTTAATTCACAAGCTATTTCTTTGGCATTGGTATGGTAATAGTGTAATGTCTTGGGAATGTGTTGAAATAAGGAATGCATAGGGGCAGGGTCGGACTGGCCCAGCGGGACACCGGGAAAAAACCCGGTGGGCCCGACCCTCATGGGCTCCCGCCAGGCCAGACCCCCCCCTCTCCCAACCCCCATTGAATGTGAAAAAAAATTGTGATGCACGTTGGACAGTCAGAGGGGGGGCCCTGGATGGCAGTCCCGGTGAACCACCTGGCCCCCCAGTCCAACCCTGCATTGTGGTATGACCATAGAGGAGACAGACCCCACGTCACTGGGGGCCTGCTTCTGCTAAAATTCCCCGTATATATATCTATTTCACTTTGGTACTATTTTGAATGTGTGCACTAATTCATGACATACATATGGGTGTGAATAATGTCTATGGCTTTAAATAGGATGTGATTTCATTGTAGTCATTCATGCTTGGGAAATAAACAAGCAGGAGCTTCGAAACGTTGCATATTTGCTTGCTTGGTAAAAACCTTTTTTGTTACATAAAGCAAGTTATCTAGACTTTTTTTGTTTGTTTTATAATTACGTACTGGGACTGAACTCCATTTTGTACGAATATATATATATATATATATATATATATATATATATATATATATATATATATATA
>CM044444.1:77817937-77848995 GCA_024363595.1 Xenopus borealis
TCTTGACTGCACCGCCATGAAGGTAGGACACGCCGCCCGGAGCTCCCGGAAAGGCTCCGGCGGCGTCCGTGACAAATATATAATTAATTGTGATAATGGAACGAAAAGCTCAATTTTTTTTCGAATAAAAGCCATTGTCAAACTGCCCCAAACTCTCAACAGTAGTGATGGGCAAATAAATTCACCAGGCATGAATTTGCGGCAAGTCTCAGTGTTTCACCACCAGACACCACCAAACAAATTCACAATTTTTTTTTACGCCAATTGACTTCAATGCATTTTGCGTATAGTTTGAGGCCTAGATTTGCCCATTATTACTCAACAGTTATGAAAGCATGTTCCAATTGTTAAAGGGACCATCTGCCATTGATTTGTACATGACTTTGGCAAGTTTTATCTAGAGTATTTTCAGATTCTAATTTTTAGAAACTTTGGAGTATATTACATCTTGATTCTTTTCCCTTTAAAACTGGATCAGAAAAAATTGAAGCTTCATTAATAGACCCCTAGGTGTTACTGGGATGGGGCAAAGATAATACCAAAGTAATAAAAGTAATAACAAAAGCCCAATAGTTTTCAGTATTTCTGATACATAGAAAGGCAAAATGTTACATTTTCTTACAGTTTGACTAATAGACAAAGACTCATGCATTGTTTACATTCTTGTAAACTTACGGTATATGACAATATAAAACACTTTACAAGTCAAAATTTCTTGACCTTGCTTACCTGTCTAGAGACTTAACATAAATCGGACTGGTGTTTTAGATTAGTCTTTCAAATCAAACACAGCTCATATTCCCCTTGGTCTGATTTTGCATACACTTTCAAGACAAAAGTTTTTTTTTAAACAAAAACAAATAAAACAAGTCATAATTTTTTCTAAATCCTTTACAAAAGCATTTAGATAATCCCAACTTCCTATAAAGGGACTTTGGCTGAATGTTTAATGCAAATATGGCATTTGGCAGATGTGAATTAGCATAATGGGAAAATGTAAAACAAATGCCACCTTCACATTTGTTGTGGTAAATTCTGTGTACAAAACACAGTTCCATTTATTTTGAAAAGATATTGTTGCTGGTATTAAAGTTGTATTAATATTTCTATTATGAAATAACTAGCAACAACCCATTTTAGCCAGACTTTGTTCAGTTATTTAATAATTCAGTAATGGTTGCATGTATTTTTATTTCTATTTACATAGTGCTACTTGTTTATTCAATGCTACATTATATACATGTATTTACATAGACTATACATAGATTTACATAGACTATACATAGATTTACTAAGGGTTGAATTAAAAAAAATTAAAAATTTCGACCATCTAATTTTTTTAAGGGTATTTTCGATTGAAAATGGATCAAAAAGGTCAATTTTCGATCGAATAAAAATCGTTTGAATCATTCTAATGCATCGTTCAATTAGAACGATTCAAACAATTTTGGAAAAAATCCTTCAAAATTCAAAAGATTTCAAAAACACTCCTTAAAGGTTCCAGGAGGTCCCCCATAGGTTAAAATAGCAATTCGGCAGGTTTAAGGTTTATTAAGTGTAAAACCCATGAAAACATATAATACCAAATTTCACCAAGTAAAAATTGTGACGTCCTATAAAAGTCAATGGGAGATGAGCTAATCTTATTGGACCACTTTAATCAATTCAGACTTTGAGGTTTTTGGATTTTTCTTTCCTAGGAATTGTTGGAAGAATTTAAATTTTTAGAGATTTGCAAAGTACTTATATTTCTTTACCACATTTTTCAGCATTTCTTTTCTTTCACTCTTTTTATATTCAGATTTTTAATAGATTCAGTTATAATTGTGATTTTAGAAATTGTGAGCTAAAACTACTAAAATTAGAATACTGTTAAAGGGGTGGTTCACCTTCAAGTTAACTTTTAGTATATTGTAGAAGGGCCAATTCTAAGAAACTTTTTAATTGGTCTTCATTATTTACTTTTCATAGTTTTTTAATGATTTACAATTTTCTTCTGTTTCTTTGCAGCTTTCAAATGAGGGTCACTGACACCATCTAAAAACAAATGCTCTGTAAGGCTACAAATGTATTGTTATTGGCACTTTTTATTACTTATCATTCTATTCAGTCCCTCTCCTATTCATATTCCAGTCTCTTATTTAAATCAATGCAGGGTTGCTAGGGGAATTTGTACTCTAGAAACCAAATTGCTGACACTGCAAACTAAAGAGCTGCTGAATAAAAAGCTAAATAACTATAAAATCACAAACACTAAAAAAATAAAAACCAATTGCAAATTGTCTCAGAATATCACTCTCTACATAATACTAAAAGTTAACTCAAAGGTGAACAACCCCTTTAAATAAATCTGTTAAGAGATGAGCATTAGGAGATCCCTTATAATTGTACTATGTCACATACATATACTGGCATGTGACATAGGTATATGTGTATGTGCAGGGCTTGGTTGAATCAGGACCTCAAAACCCAATTAGCAGAAAATTCTGAACCAAGGAGGACATACTAGGTACAAAATCAGATTTTTGGTAGTCAAAGGGATAAGAAAGGATCGTCGTTGAGATTCAGGCAAAAAGGATCAAAAGCAAGCAGAAATCATTCATGGTCAGATATAAGGCAGACAGTCAAAAGACCAAGAATCAGTAAATGAATAAATATAAAGTACCCAGGAATGCCAAGAATTGCAGCCTACAGTATTTTCAGGTACTGAACCCACATCTTGGTGTTCCTTTCAGTTTGAAATTTTCGTTCCATTTTTGGAAAAATGTTGTTACATGCACAGTATGGTATGATGACATCAGTGTGCTGCCCTTGGTGCTGTCATTTATGATATGAAGATGAGAACTTCACAGCTGACTGTTCCTGACAGTACCCCCTCCCCCAGGGGGGGCACAGGACCACTATGTCCCAGTTTCTGAGGAAACTGTTTAAAAAATTCCGGCACCATTGGAGGAACATAGACATCAGAGTGCTTAACATTTCTCTGGTTAAATATCTTTCCACTGGATGAAGAACGGTAATGATCCCCTGAAGAATCTTGAATCCAAGAGCTTTTCCACGTCATATTCCTGCTGGCTATCAACAGTGACAGGAGGAGGAGGAGCCTGTTTAGACGAAAAGAACAGTTGCTGATTTCACCAGAGACACATGGCAAACATTGGGAATATGCATCTCAGGAGAAAGTGTGAGTCTGACAGGCACAGGTTTAATCATGTCTAAAGTAGAGAAAGGACCAACATATTTTGGGTTCAGTTTGGGAGAAGGAACTTGGAGAAGGAATTGTTTAGTGTAAAACTAAAAGTTTGGTAAACAGATAGGCAGTGAAAAATAAAAAATATTTCTAATATAGTTAGTTAGCCAAAAATATAATGTATTAAGGCTGGAGTGACTGGATGTCTCACATAATAGACAGAATCCAACTTCCTGCTTTTCAGCTCTCTTGTTTTCCACTGACTAGTTAACCTGGTGACCAGGTAGCAACATATCAGTGACTTGAGGGGGGCCACATGGGCCAAAACTGTTGTTTTTGAATCTGAGCTGAATGCTGAGGATCAATTGCAAACTCACTGAACAGTTATGTCCCAAGTGGTACCCCTTCAAGTCGCTGACTAACTCAAAGTTGAAAAGCAGGAAATTGGATTCTGGCTATTATATTAGACATCCAATCACTCCAGCCTTTATACATTACATTTATGTCTAACTATATTAGAAACATTTTTTATTTTTCACAGCTTATCTATCCATTTTTTATTTTTACACTGAACTGTTCCTTTAAGATTAAAGTGCCTAGATTATACTGGGGAGAGGATTTCCGTCTTGTATCAGCATGGTCCTTATGGGACAAGGAACTCTTTTTCAAATTGGCTTTAGAGGAGGAAGGGTGATCTGCCATTGGATGTGTGAGAGATATTATTGTAAGTGAATTCCACCCAGGGAAGCAAATTGGACCAAAAAAATGTTCCAGTGCTTGGTTTATATGTTCAGCTGCCCTGTTGAATTGAGGATGGTAGGCCGAAGAGAATTTGAGAGTAATGACCAGACTTTAACATAGCAAATACCATAACTTGGACACATACTGGGAGTCTCCATCTGAATCCATCTACCAGATACCAGAAACCCATGCAGACAGATGATGTATTGTATAGAAAGTTTCCCTCCTTTGCGCATGATGACAAGGAAAGGGGCTATGTCTGAGGAGAACCCTTTGATGAACTGCTTGTAGTAGTTGGAAAATATGACAAATCTTTGTATCACTTTAGTACTGGTAGGAAGAAGCCAGCTCTGGATCGCAGAGACTTTAGAAGTGTCCATCTCAAATCCCTCCAAGAAAATTTAGCCAAGCAAATGAATTTTGGACACTTTAAAAATAGATTCTTTCATAGAGGAGGTCTCAACAGGAGAGAAAGGATAAGTATGACCTCTGGGGGACATGGTTCAAGGGAGAAGATCAATCAGGCAGTTGTCGGGGTGGTAAGGAGGAAGAAATTCTACTGAATATTTACCTTGAATTGGTAAAAGTCGCCAACACTGATTTCAACACAGCAATAAAGTATGTAGCTGGAAATGTAATAAATTTTGTAAACAGAAAGAAAACAAATACATGAGAAAAAATATTGACATTTCAATTGTAGTATTCTTAATTAGGCAATTATTATCTTACAAATAGTGATGGGCGAATCTCCCACGATTCGAATCGGCGAAAAATTCGCGAAACGAGTCGCGGGATGCTTTTGACGCGCGTCGCGTCGTTTCCGGTGCGCGTCGTTTCCGGAGCGCGTCGTGTCGTTTTCGGTGCGTCGCGTCAAAAACGACGCGCGACTCGTTTTTTCGCTGGTGATTCGCGAATTTATTCGCCAGCGGCAAATCGCGGGAATTCGCTGCAAATTCGACCCTGGCGAATAAATTCGCCCATCACTACTTACAAACTAAAAATGCACTCAACTTGTGTTTAAAGGTGGCATAGAAGTTCTATTACATACACTGTGTATTGGTGCAACCTATAGTCTCAAAATTCCACTGCCAGATGATTTCCAATACATTTACAATTCAACTGCAAAGTGCAAAATTCTGGTGCAGATCATTTTTTTTTACTTACAATGCTGCATTACAGCCAGAGGAAGCGTCCAATTTATTAAATAGGGCATAATTTGAGGTGTACAAAATTCTCCCAACATTTATGTTACAGTGATTTCATTTCTGGGTCCTTCCTGCCTTTGACTTTCTAAAGAATCTTGAAATGTGAGACATGAAATCTCTTCCCTTCATTTTTTCTCCTCTTTTTTCTGTTCTTTGTTTCTTGTTTTTGACTGACATACTGACGACTGATCCTTCATTGTACAGGAGCTTGAGAAATAATTTTTTACATTATATGCCAAAAAAGATTTTACCAGAACAACACAAACAAAATAGCCTTTACTAGTATCCCTCTCCCAAGGATAACACCCTCGTTATTGCCACAGACAAAGTCATCTTGAGGCTAACTTGTTTCAGTCAGTTTCCCTAGGCCACCAACTCTACTATTTCTAGCTATTTAACTCTGGAGGCACTCTGGGAGGATCAGTAAAAATCTTTAAACAGGTAAGTAAATAAAAAAATGTAAAACATATTAGAAAAATTAGCATTCAACGCCTTGAGCATGGTCATCCATGAGAGAATACATCAATGCTCTTCTTCCAGGCTACTGCTTTCCATTTCTTCATCAAAATAATGGAAAAAAAAACTGTACCTATCTCATTCTTTTCTCAATGGTGCTACTCAAAGTAGAATGTTGCATGCCCCAATCAATATGACACTAACAGGGGAATATAATAAAAGTCAGAGACAATATTTGGAATGCGAAAATGTATGCTTTTGAGTAAATTTAATAGAGCTTTTGCAAACCTGGAAATTGTTTAGCAACTACTGTACTTCTGACAACTGTGGAATTGGGGTGACTTTAAATGTTTTTTTTTTTTTGCCTTCCTAGCAGTTAAGCAGGTTATAGACCAAAAAAGGTTTAACTTGATGGACATGGATCTTTTTTCAACCTAACTTAATATGTTACTATGTTTATTTCCAGCTTCCAAATGAATAGTGGATAGATTCTACACTCCTGTTTTCTTAGCCAGGGGAATATATGCCAGAATTTCTAAGCAATAAAATAGTCCCCCATGCTCCATTTTATGTGAGGTTCATTGCTGCGACTATGGGGAACCCCTTTGGCATTCAAGAAAATGACAACTTAATGAGCCATTTCAAGTTTTGCATGGAAGAGGGTCCCTCTGCGCTGAGAACTAATGTAAACTAACCCATGCTGGCCTGACATTGAGTATCCAAAACAAAGCAGCTACAATTTAAACATATAAACCAGGAACGACAGTAATAAGAATTGTACAAACAAGAAAATGTGGAACATCGCCTACCTTTTGGAGTGAAGGTATTTTGCCAGATACCCTAGCATATGCAAAGCAAACTTATACTTTCTGTGTAAAATAGAAATTATAAAGAAAAGGAATGCGTAAACCAAACTGCATTTGTCAGCCAAGGGACTGTCACAATTTAATTTTAGAGAAGCTATTTGACATGTTACATATTATTGGTTAAATGGTATTATTTTACAGTTTAGTTTTGGAAAACCCAACCTAACAATTCTTTAAGGGAGTTTCTTTTGTTGTGACAAATGTTTCAAGGTATAAATCAGTTTAGCAAAATGTCCTTTTTGCATGCTTTAAGACAGAATCAAATACATGCTTTTTTAAACCTGATACAATGGCAAGAGTTTTCATCAATGTAATTACATTTCCAATATCCAAACATATATTTAAGATTAGTAGCAAAAGGGCAAATAACTGCTGCCATAAATCATATTGATTAATATCATTAAGCAGTTATACTTTGAGAATCTGAACTTTCTGTTTAACACATTTCAGTGCTATGAACAATACAAGAAAATTAAATGCTTTTATTAAACTGTCATCAGGTTTGTAATACCATCTAAACTTATTCCGTTTTATAGTGTTTAGTAACGCTTCAATTTATTTCAGTTGTGAAATAACCTCGTTTCAGTGATTGCTTAAACATGAGAAATTTATAAAAGTGGAAGAATTGAATTAGACTGCAAATAAATGGTTTATAATAAAACAACAGGTTTGGGTGAAGATTCCCTTAATTAAAGGGAAAATTATATAGTACAAAGGCAACACAAAGTGTGGGAGGGATTAAAGGACCAGTAACATCAAAAAATGAAACTGTTTTAAAGTAATAAAAATATTATGCAGTGTTGCCCTGCACTGGTACAACTGTAGTGTTTGCTTCAGAAACACTACTATTGTTTATATAAATAAGCTGTTGTGTAGCCATGGGGGCAACCATTTAAAGGAGAAAAGGCTCAAGTTACACAGCAGATAAGCTCTGTAGAAAATAATGTTATCTGTTATCCATTACTTATCCTGTGCCATATAGCCTTTTTTCAATTTCTGCCATTGCTATGTAGCAGCTTGTTTATATGAACTATAGTATTGTTTCTGAAGCAAACTGATCAGTTTTAACAGCACAGGGCAACACTACATGATATTTTCTTTACTTTAAAACACTTTAATTTGTTGGTGTTACTGTTCCTTTAAAGGACCTACATACAGCTTGTCCCAGTAACCATTTTCATGAGAAGATCAAGGGTTTCTCCTGAAACCTTTTAGGATCTCTGGTACTGAAGTAAAGGAAAATAAGGTTCCTTATGTCATAACTACAGAGTGTTTACTCATGTACCTCTCTGCATTTTCTCACTGCTAAATAGGCACCAAACATTGTGCTAAGACACTGCAGCCATGGGGCACCAAAGGCAGAAATCTGGCCAAGTGTAGATCACCCCTCAATGCCATCTTGGCCAACCTTTCTGTATAACTGACATATTTCATTATCATCTTAGTCTCTCTAATTTTTAGGGCATCGAGTACAGCAATTTCTAGAACAGTAGAACAGACTCCAATAATCCTAACTTAACCTACACAATTGCACCTAGGTCCCCTGGGCTCAACCCACCCAGACCCGTTCTACCCCACAATAAAATGGTAACACAGACACAGGAACTAAAACAGTACACACAATATTGGCAAGGATTATAATGTCTCCCACTACATCAAGGTAGACTCTTTAAACTAAACTGATTCGATTTAGAATTTGCCTGCATTTCCTATATACAAATAAGAGTCATTTTGTTTAATCAATTGGTAAAAATACAAAAAAAAAAATCCACTAGTGGCCAGGACCACTACACAAGTAAAAAAAAAAAACATTAGGGCCACCCCCCTCCTCACACGTAAACACAATTCATTGGTGGCTAGGTCTCCATCTACAAGATAATGCCCCCCACAAGTAAAAAAAAAATTGGTGGCAACTCCCTACAAGTTAAAACAAAAATTAAAGGTTGCCAGCCCCTCCCTACAAGATATAAAAAACATTGGTGGCCAGCCCCCCCACAAGTTAAAACAAAGTCATTGGTGGTCAGCACCCCTAAAAGTTAAAAAAAATCCTTGATGCCCAGCCCCCTCACAAGTTAAAAAAAATCTTTGGTTGCAGAGTCCCCTCACAAGTTAAAAAAAAAAATGGTGGCCAGGGTTCCCCCATACTTTACTTGCTTGATTAACAGCCCCCCCCCAGTGTGGGAAATGCAGACTTCAGAAGGGAGGGCTAGAGCTTAGGTGCACACATATTCTTTTTGTACTGCCACTGAAGTCTAAGTTCTGGCACAACTGCACAGGGATTGGATGGGTCAAGTTTCCCTCTATCCTGTCTATTCCACATGCAGCTTTTCCAGGACTTAGATTTCAATAACCAACTATGGACGTGATTTCAAATGTCAGTTACCATAGAGGTAAGTACCAGGTAAGTTCACATTTAGTTTTTGGTTAATATATCTAGCAACCCATTATCCAGAAAACTCAAAATTATATGAACACCATCTCATATTTACTTACGCAAGTTTTCTCCACGGAAGGTTCCCCCATATTTTGAGCAACTATGTCAGACATTACTTTGTGGTGAATATGTGTATTCATCAAAATTCTAAACTTTATCTCACAAAAAAACACAGGGGTACCTTCTACAGCAAAAATTCTTCAGCACAAATTTTCTCTAGTGTTACTTTCTTCTTAGCGAAAATTAACTTACATACTTACGTTTATGTCAATTTCAATATTGCAGCCATATAAAGGTCATACACTATGGGGCAGATTTACTAAATTCACATGAATGATTTGAAATTCGATCAAATTTTCAAAAAGATTCAAATTTGAATTTTAGAATATTTTTTGTGGCCACTTTGAAAATTCGATTGAATTGAATGATTCGAATAAAATTCTATTCGAATATTCGACAGTCAAATAACTTGCCCTTTAAATTAAAATTCGACTGCCTAGTTCGCCAGATTAAACCTAAAGAATTGTTATTAAATCCTATGGGATGCTCCATAGGGTTTCTTTAAAGTTTTTTAGATCGAATAAAAAAATTTTTGTCCGATTCGAATGATTTAATTGTTCAATCGAATTTTTTTATTCAATCATTCGATTGATCGAATTTCCATAAAATCCCTTGAATTCGACCAATAGTAAATCTGCCCCTATGTATGTTTTTATTAGTGATGTTAGTGAAATAGCTGGAAGTGACCACTTATTATTCAAACTGTCCATGGAAGCAAAATAAAGACAAAACATCCTCTATTGTCCTAGACATGAGCCTGCCCTAAAACAAATGTGGCATGAGCTTCAAATGGTCAGAAAAAGTATAAATAACATATACTGTATTTAACAGTTACAACCTGTAAACATAATGACACATACACAGACTTTGGCCAAAAGGGTAATGTAAAGAAAAGTTCACACCTTTGGGTGGGGAAAATTTACCTGGCAAAAATATTTTCTTGCGTTGAACTTTTTCACTAGTAAATAGTCTTCCCCTTTAGTAAATTGGCATTGTCCCTGAGAATTATCATTTTGCCCCAAAGAGTTCAAATAAGAATAGATTTGTAATATGTTTAATTATCTCCTTTTAAACTTTAATAATTGTTTTCAAACTGTTTATTTATTTACCCATCGAGAGCATATATGCATAGAATTTTTAATTTTCTCCTTTTTCTCTTTAATACTTGTTTTTACTTTTTATTTTAAGTATAAAAGCTGATATTAAACAATTGACAGATTGTGCAAAAAGGTCTGCAGTCTATTTAATAATTAATCAGTACCTTGTTTTTGATGGAAACAATGCTGGATGAATCCATATTAGTGACTAAAAAATCCTATTGACCCATTTAAAGTTTAAATTTATTTTTAAGAAATGTAGAGACATATATTTGAGGTAGAATTTGTGATTTTAAAGGTTTTGGACTAAAATCAAACTGTAAAACCATGAATGTCATTGAATTTATTCAAATATAAAAAAGTGCAAACAAAAGTGCTGAATGATGTGTTAAGAAACACAAATTCCAAGTTTGTTGGACTGTTCCTAGTGAAAAAATAAAGAAATAAAAAAACTTATAAAGGTCTGATTTTATTAAAAGCAGTCCAGTAAGATTAGCATAGCTTCCTTTGAATTCTATAGCACCTTAGCAACCTTTACTTGGCTAGGTTTGGTGTTATTTGTGTGTAGCGCTAAAGCAGGCCCGGACTGGCAATATGTGGGTTAGGGCAAATGCCAGATTGGCTGCTATAAGGTCCCATAGAAAGTCAGTATTTAGTGGGCTGGTGGGGACTGTTTGGGCCTCTATGTGAGCTGATTGGGCCTCTGTGTACCTGAAATGCCAGGGCCTATTTTGATTCTCAGTCCAGTCCTGCGCTAAAGTAACCTAGAGTGTCATCGTCTCTACTATGAGCTTACTTTCAAATATATTAGTGCCACAGATGAGACTTTTCTCTCAAGTGTAAGCCCTCGCAATGGTGTGGAGGCAGGGTGTAGTGCAACTGTAACAATTGTGCTATGCATAAGAATTAAGTGGATCTTTCATGCTTAACATACATGAGCCGTTTAACTACTGTCAGCAGTAGTTAAACGGCAATTGAGAAGGTATCCCAGCTTTCAGCCTGTGTCCTAGTGGAACCGAGGCAAAGACAAGAATTTTATTACATTTATTAATATATATATTATGGCGGATCCATAAACTGAATACATTAGCGTCTAAAAGTTTAAATAGGGATTATGCCCGGTATCTTTTCTTGTAAATAATTAGTTATCTCTGATATGTTTGCGTAATAGAAATTACTCAAACTAAGGGAGACAAGGTTAGGGTTAAGGTTACTTCTACTGAGTAACCCCAATGTAATTTCCTGTTTGAGAATTTAAATGTTTGGCACACGTGTTCTGATTGTCTGTTCAGCTTGATTGCAGGTAAAGTTGCTGTACCGTGTTAGCCAGTAAAAATGTTATTGGTCAACCCTTTTGAAATAAAAAATAAAATGGTATAAAGGTGATACCTTTATTGGCTAACTAATAGAATCATAGCAAGCTTTCAGAACATTTTAGTTCCCTTTTCAAGCTGATTTTCACATTGGTAATCCCATCACAGTAACTACACAGAATCAAATTCAGATGTCACCTCTTTGAAGAGTTACAATGTGCCATTGTGATTGGATTAGTGGAAGAGTTTATATACCGAGAACTTCCCATACCAGTCAGTTGAACTGAAGAAGCTGCTCGGATGAGTAGTGAAACATCTTCAATAATTACTCAGCAAGTCCAGTTGTTTTAGAATTACTTATATCAGATATACCATGACCTGGATGAATTAAAATCTTCATAGTCATAGTCCTCAATGCACACTTGCAGCTAGCCGTTGCTGGATGCAGGAAAACGAGTATATATTTAAAATCATGTTCTTTATTGTATACTTGCAGTTAAAAACATAGCAGCATTTTGGATGATGCGGGCAGGGGAAGCATGGCTTAACCCATTTCGTGACTCTACTGGTCACTTCATCAAGAAGCCAATGTGCCCTCTGTTCAGATAAATAACCAATTACACCCTTTCGATTGGTTAATGGAAAAAACAAGTAGTTTAAAGGCTAAATAAGAACACAATCACTACTCCTCAAGGATGCCTCATATATTGTTGTTAAAATATCAAAGCTCCATATATTTAAATAAACCCAAAAAACTTACTATATCAATTCAGCAGCGAGCAGTCAAGGATATTAGACGTGTGTATTAATTATCGCATATCAACCAAAATTGATGTGTTCAGTGTGTAAGAATGAAACATAAATACACATATCCTTGAGACCTAAGGGGATATTTATAAAACATAAATCCATCAGGGAAAAAAACTATATTCAAATAATTTACTCAAAATCAATCCACAAAAAGGCTAATTTCCCATTCCCTATTGAGCCCTCCTGGGGAAACAGTACCCAAAGTATAGATCCGATAGGCCTCTCTCTTCAAGAGAGTTTTATCAATATCACCTTTTCTAATCCCGGGAGTGATAATATGAATAACTTGGAAGGAGAAACACACCCTACCATCATGTTGGCATAATAGATGTTTGGCCACAGCAGAGCTAGGGTCTCTTTTCGAGACTTAGCGTATCTGTTCCGAAATTCGTTTCCGCACCGGTCTAATAGTTTTTCCAATATATTGAATGCCGCAATTACTAAGTAATGAGACAGACCACACCTTTGGTGCCACAATTGGCATAAAATTGAATCTTATATAGATGTGAACCATTCCTCAAATAAAATTCCTTAGAGGGTTTCATATACCTACATGCATTACAGCAAGAGCTCCCACACTTGTAGCAACCCTTCACTTCGAGCCAATTTGATATACCAGTATTCTTCTGTTTATCATCCAAAAAGAGACTATATGATAAATGCGCTCCCAAGCTCTAGATCTTCAATTAAGCCTGAGTCATGAAGCATTTAACACACAAATCCAAGTGGCTGCATCTGTACACACATAAATACTGTATATAGATATATCTATATCTATATACAGAACATATATATATCTATCTAACTAGACAAGAAGGAGGCAGCACGCTGAAAATTCAGTGAAAAAAGTGTATAATGTGCCATTAAAAAATGTGCCATTAAAAAAACCAAGGCAAGGCCACTTGCTCCCTTGTAGTCCTCAGGTATGGTATCTATCACCTTAAAAATATTTATATAATACATAATGATCTTCTTTGCATTAACCCTTGCTCGAAAAAGCAGTTTTAAAGTATGCCAGACTACCTCTTATGATTAATAGAATAGTTTTAGACTACCCTTTTATTCGATCTTCGATCATTCGATGATCGAATAACGATTGAATAATGATCATTCGATCATTCGAATGAATTGTTCGATCATTGAATAATTCGTATGATTCGAACGATCGATGACTTCGATCGTATGAATCCTATTCGATCAGGACTTAGCCTTAGAAGCCTATGGGAGGGCTCCCATAGGCTTCTATTACAATTTGGTAGGTCCAATCTGGCGAAGTAGGCAATGAAATAACTTTTAAAAATTAAATCCTTCGCTGATCGAACCATCGAATATTCGATCATTCTAATCTATTCGATCATTCAATCGTTCGCTATTCGATGATCAAATAAGCCAAATTTGCATATTCGACCAATCAAATTTATCCTACAATCGTTGTTCAATCAAATTCGATCGAAATTTGATCTATTCCTGTGAATTTAGTAAATTTGCCCCTATGTATTAGTTAAATGGATGTCTATGTCGAATATTATCAGCTTTTATTTGGGGGGGGGCTTATTTAAAAAAAGCTGATTTTTTCTTATTATTTTAATTAAAAAAGTCTTACCAAACTAGAATCCATGTCACAATTTAATTGGATTGGGGACAAACACAAAAAAATGTAGCGACAATCCAAACGTAGATTTTTTATTTTTTTTTTAAAAGTCTGAAATAGTCAGATTTTTGGGGTAATTCCAGAGCAGAGCACAGCAACTTCCAAACAGGATATGGACATCTCCCATTGACTTATATACAACCTTGGTATGTCTAAGATGCTGGATTTTCAGATTCTGACTTTTTATAATAAATCTTGAAAATTCAAGTTTTTTTTCACAAAAAAATTGTATTTTATTGGGAAGCAACTCAAATTTTACGAATTAATGGCATTCAGATTTTACTAGCTATCCCCCTTATAGTAAAAGTGCTATGTTCCATAAAATTCCCTTAAATGATACACACATTATTCTACTATGGGATTTTCAAGCACATTTAACAAGGATGAATTCTTATTAAGGGAAATAATATAGTGATCTTCATTTTGCATTAAATGCGTTGTGGATAAATCAGTTTCGCATCAGTACAGGAGAAAGTTTTATTTGAAACAACAAACACATCACTGGCAAGTTTAACTTAAAGTTGCCTTGTCTATATAATGATTCTAGCCCAATTAGAGCTTGGGTTGAAAGTAATCATTAAAACATGTAAATTAAGTAACCAGAGAGCTTGCAAGATTTAGTTATTGACTTTTCATCTCCTCCTGAATCTTAACACTCAGTTAAAATTAATCACCAAATGCCTCCTTCTATAAGGTCATGGTGCAATTTGTTTGCTTAGACTATTAGTTGCTAAGAAAATGAAACCATTTGGATTTCTAAAATAACAAATATATTTCCATAGTCATGTTATATGAGATGGAAATGAACTCCCTCATAATTATACCCAATTTCCCTGTAAAAGTAATTGAAATGAATTATTTTAAGGTGTTGAAGATGAGAACTGGTAATGTATCCTGTTGAAATTCAAATGATTTAATACAAAAATAGTCAGCTTTCATATGGATTTTATCTTTTAAATTACCATGAAAGTAACTTCGTTATGTTTAGTACTGGATTATATACAGGATACTTTATAAAATACTGTATTTGCCAACAACGTACCTGACTTGTCAGTATAGATTAGTGAAGATTTAATTTGTTAAATTCAATTGGAATTAAAATTTAATTTGAACATTTCTAAATAATGTGAGTTATAGAGAAAAGAAAAAAGTGTGTCCACATGTCAACTAATTGAACCAAACATTTATTGCAATAAAAGTTAGATTTTTTCCAGATTTACCATACAGTAAAGGAACACGCTTTTTGGTGAAGAGTGTTAAAAATCAGCTTAGGCTTTTCCTGTACTTAACAACAACAGCAAGATGAATACTGAACACTGTTCCTAATATACAGGTATAGTCTTGATTATGGTACAAACTATAAAGCTGAGCCACACAGTGGTCCTAGATAGTGATGAGCAAAGATATTCGCCTTGGGCGAAGTCCGAGGATTTGCAAAATGCAGGAAAAATTTTGCCTGGCAAAACACAGCCGTGTCTCGTTTTGGATGCAGGCGTCCATTTTTGGACGCCAGCGCCCATTGCCGGTGTCCATTTTTTGGACACCAGCTATGGGTGCCGGCATCCAAAAATGGACACCCGCCTCCAAAACGAGACACGGCATCGTCTCACAAATTTTTTCACCTTTTCTCAAATTTCTAATAGAAATTCGCAAAATTTCGATGAAGCAAAACAACCCAGATTCACCCATCACTAGACCTAGAAATAAATACATTGCTGTATTTTTAACACTGTCTCTTTGCATGTAGTTGCACGGGGGGGAAAACTAGCCAGGGACCTGGCTATTGTTACCAATCAATATTTAATTTGGTGAAAGCAAAACTGACTGATCAGACTCATTAATGTGTAAAACCAATTTGTAAAATATTTCACTAGCAAAAAATATCATCAAAATTTGAATGATTGCCTGTCATAGAAATGTGTGCATTTTCCCTAATGCAGTGATGAAATTTCTACTCACTATTTCCTAAACTAGCAGGAATATCTCCATCTGAGTTCTAGGTAAAACTTGTTCCAGTAGAACCCATAGCAAATATTTAAAAAAAAAAAAAAAAAAATTTAGACTGACCAGGGCCCATCTACTTATTCATCACTAATAACTGAATACTTAATTATTACATGCAATATGTTGGCTTGCTTACTGACCATGAAAATGCATATTTCTCACTTGACTGTATTTAAGCCTATTTCCTAGTCTGAACTCTGACCTAAATAACCTTTCCCAAATGGAATCCACGGGGATAGCCAATCATGTCCAAAATTTATGAATTGCAGGAACTGGCCTCAGTGCTGCCATAAGAAATCACTGGACCCCATACAACATTTTTAGGCACCCCCAGCCTAATGTTTAATCAAACAAAAACCAAGCAAGAAACTCAAAATGCTCTCACTGATTGCCTACTGCTCCTGCCACATTACACAATATTTCAGATAATTAAATATATATATATATATATATATATATATATATATATATATACTTTTAATACTGTACCACTGCTACATTTGCTACACAAGCTACCTAGGGTTCAGCTATAGTGACGCGCAAATTGGCGACGTTTCGATTTGCCAAATTTTTCCCAAAATCCGTGAAACAGGGAAAAAGTCACGAAACGCAGCCTCATCTCGTTTTGGATGCGAGCGTCCATTTTTGGACACGTGCATCCATTTTTGGCACCCATTGCTGGAGTAAATAAACGGATGCCGGCGTCTTTTTTGGACAACAATGAAACGCAGCCGAATTTTTGCCAGGTAAAATTTTGCCCGCGTTTCAGCTTTTGTCTGATTACTATTTTCTGATTCTTCCAGCATTTCAGCTCTTATGTGCTTCTCCTAAACCTTCCTCATCTCTGCCAGTACATCACCAGCCTTTCCTCACTATTTGTGTTCTCAATATACTTTTCTTTCTAGTTCTGTATCCCCAGTCTCTCTCATGCTCCCATTTACGTACCATAATATTATACACAACAACCATTGTAGCTCTTTTTCCTCTCATCCTCTGTCTGATTTCTATGGGTGAAGGCAGGGCCAAATTGTATTGTGAGCAAGTTTTGCCAATCATGGTTGGTGGTGTGCTGGGCCAAACACAGATGAAGGTAGGCTGAATCAATAAGAGTTGGTGGTGGGCTGGGCCAATCAGGGTTGGGGTCAGGAAGTACAGAGGGAGCAAATCAAAGCATCCAGCTTTATCTGCTGCAGGAGCACAGCCCAATTGGCCCACTACCAGTTTGCTGACAGTCGTGGCCCAGCTAATAAATAAATAATAAAGTGTGGCACGGCTACCATCCACCTAAATATATAGATAATCTGGTGTAACCAACAAATGAAATGATGTATCAAAGTGAAAGAGATTCTTCTACTTATTAAACACACTGAATGGAATAACAGAGAACTTAGGGGTAACAAGGGCTAAAGGGAGCTGAAAGCCATGTAAATTTGTTTACAGTTGAGCAGAAAGGTGTGTTATGGGTGAAAGTAATAAGAAAGAAACATTTGAAAATTGATTTGGGAACCCTAAGCCCTAGATACTGTAGCTGTTCCTTGATATTGAATTAGTTGCAGTGTTGGAATAGAAATGGGAATAAATAAGAAAGCTGAGCTGTTTGTAAGAAGACCTTGATATTGAAGCAAGATATAAGTAAGCTCAAAATCTCCTGAATATTACTTGTTAGGAGACTCCATATGTAGGCAAATTGCGAATTTCATTATGTTGACCAGGTATGGCTTGTGCAGCCTAAGCGGTGTGTGTAACATAAAAATTATATGTACAGAAAGCATACTATGCAGTAAAACATTGCCCTTGAGAAAGAAGAATGCAGGTAGTCAATACTATTAACTGTAGCAGATGTTTAATGGATAGTTTATTATTCTTATTCATTGTAATATTTTTCCCCTACAGTTTGTTTAGATATAAATAGTTTGTAAGTGTACATTCTTAATTTAGCATTTTCTCTGCTGCAAACTACTTAGATACAGATGAAGCCACTTTGGATTGTACATTTGACACAGAAAAACTTAACTCAACTATCCCATTTATCCCACTTAGCACAGAATATTGTGTCACAGCATCCCATCCAATTAAAGAGTTC
The DNA here is from genome assembly GCA_024363595.1 of Xenopus borealis. Lineage (NCBI taxonomy): Eukaryota > Metazoa > Chordata > Amphibia > Anura > Pipidae > Xenopus > Xenopus borealis. The sequence goes on from CM044444.1 coordinate 77,835,848, forward strand.
ACCATTGAAAACAATGGTTCTTTGGTATGCTAATGAAAAGGTTAAATGCATTAAATGAGTTAAGATAACTTTAGATAACACCGTTTCTTCAATTAGCCCTGAGTCACGATGCATTTAACTCACCAATCCCAGTGGCTGCATCTGTATGTTCTTTATCAATATAAGATAAGAAGTAAACTGTCAGCCAACTCCCAGCGCAAGTGTGTTGACTAAAGCCAGGAGAAAAATGTGTTAGACTGATGTACTCATATTCACACACTTCTGGTGATACCCTTGTCATGCCAGGGCCATCAGGCACTGGCATTTTAACAGTTAACTGTAATTACTCAGTCAAAGTCTCACACAGAGACCCTTGATTGTATATGTCACCAGGGGGGCTGTAGAAAGGTGAGAACGATATCTCTCTGCACAGACGATCTGGAACCAAATCAGTGGGACCTGGAAGCTAGGCAATCTGTTCTTTGATCAGCTGATCAAAGAACAGAGCTGTGGACCTGGAGCAGCAGGGGGGTGGATAGCTAGTAGAAAATTATGGGTTATAGGAAAATATCCATAACTCCTGTGTCCTCGGATTCACAACTTCATAACTTACATATTGGTTATGAGGAGGTCACAAGCTTCCTAACAATACCAAACAGTGCCAGCCTATACCCACCGGTTTGGAGGGCTGGTTTCTGGGGGACTGGAAAATGGGAACCTATTAGTGTTTGGTATTGTTCTGTTTGCCCACATATAGATCACAGCCTGCCCATGTTTTTATTATAGTATTGGGTACTGGCAAGTACCCATATTATATTAAAGGATATTTGGGAATATTGCCTGAGTGTAGCAGACCCCCTGCAGGGGGTCGTAAATGACATGTCCTTGGCACTCCTACCTCCTGCATAAGGTAATGAGGGGAGTGTCCCAGCAGGGAATAAAAAGGTGACATTCCTAATATCTGGTGGTCATACAAGGAGGCTTCATTTTCCAAGTGAATTGTATTTCCAGTTTTCTACTCGTGCCTCAGAGGATACATTGATAACTTCCAAACTTGGTAAAGTAAGGGTTTTCTTTGTATTTTTACTCCTTTTTATTTTATTTACTGTTTTGCAATAATATGTCATTTTTGTAATACCATTTCTATATACATATGCACTGTTTCTTGTAATTATTAAATATCATTTAATACGTTAGTCCTTGTGCTCTAAATGAACTCATAGCCCATATGAATGCTTGTGCCTAAACTCTTTGTATGTGTGAAAAGGGAAAGTTGCCTATTTGTATGTTTGATAACTAGTAAGGCTAGCAGGAAAGTGTGTTTGAGTGTGAATTAACCCTTTGGCTGCTGGAGTGCTTGTTAGACTAGTAGGATCTTACCCTGACTAACTACCATAAGAGAGAGTGTTTGATGTATTGTTAAGTGTGAGTTATTACCTGTTATAGAGGGCAGGGGAATAGTCACATTAGGTTTCTATCGCCTGTTAATGATAGATGGTGGCAGCGAATGAACTTTGTGGGTGTTGGTGTGTTTTGGGGGTGTCTGATGTTAGTCTAACCTGTGTGTAAGGTGATCGAGAGACTGATTGTAACCCCTTGTAGCCAAACCCAAGAGTAAAGTGTGGTGGAGCCAAGTGTTTTCGTGACAACCCTCTCACAGTATTACTTTATAAAAGGGTTCCTCTCCATACAGTAATGAGCCCCCCCCCCCCCCAGAACCATCCAGTTTCGAAAGTCAGCATAAAATGTCATTCTAGAGAACCACATAGATTCAGTGTTAATTTTTTATGCCCAACATGTTTCGGATCCACTGATCCTTCATCAGGTGTAAAATTAAGTAGGGCAGAAATGTTGTAAGGCAACCACAACAATTTAGCAGTAAATATCTGTGTCTCCAGTAGCTACCCATCTACATTTCTGCTGATTCACTGCACATGCTTTGTGCTTCTTTCAGATGCTGAGCTTATGGGCTGATGGACAATATATTAATATATCAAATATCATAATTTAATAATTAGCCCTTTAGCATCAGCTTATATGACTGCATTTTCTTCTTGATTATTTGTGGCAACCCCTAAGTTTATCTTCTCAGAACATGCTCAAAGCCCACTAAGCATGTGCGTGTAACAGGAACCCCTAGCAAGATCCAAGATGGAAAATACCGCTGACAACTTTGAAGAACTAGATCATTTCTACTATAGAGATGCTGAACTTTGTCTGGCTCAATAAGTTCTGCATATCAAATATAATTTTATAAATTTTAATGGTTTAGTCCTCTTTTAAACAGGAATTGAAACAATCGCCACACATATTGCTGGCTACTGCATGGAGGAGGCCTCTGCTGCTTCCAAAAGTATTTTGCAGCTTTTGTTTAGTGAATGCACACCAAAATAGAAAATGTAATAAAAAGTGAGGTGAAAAAAATTACAGGGGTCAAACCATTACAGCTGCCTCAAAATCTAGAAAATTCAACAGATTTTACATATTTTGGTAGAACTTTATTTAGGAAAAGGTGGTCTTCATCAGGTAAAACAAGTAAAGACACAGGCTGAAAGAACACTTACTGTACAAAGTTCTAAAACTCATTCTTGATCAGAATGCCACAGAGTGGCCAAGTGGATTGTGCATGTGCAACCAGTGAGTGAACATGTTCCATAGCTACTGTTCTGTCCTCACTACGTGTGTAGTGTGTCGTCAGCTAAACGCATTCCATCTTTGATTCACAGAGACAGATTAGTGAGTTTCAGTTTTATTAATAAAGGGGAAGGTGTGAAACAGAGACAAAACTATGCTTACTATACAATATTATGTGGCATAGCAAAGTACAGTAAAACCCTGTCGACAATAGCATGTATAAATGCATGAAAGACAAGAGGGATCTATTGGAGTAAGGCAAAATGCCTGGGCAATGACTACAACAGCAGTACCATAAGTTGGCTGGGTAAAACAGTTATAAACTTGTATAGAAAGTTCAAAGTAAATATTTATATTGATAAACCGGAGCTGGGGGGGTACAGTAGGTAAAATCTACCAACAATGCTACCATGAGGCCGGTTGGGGTAGAATTAGTGCAGGTGATTTACTCATGATCACATGGTACAGATATGGGAAGCAAAGTAATACATTTTCAAAACAATTTTCATGAACTGTTGGCTAAACCATTATGTGGTGCAATAAAAACAATAAAACAAAGCTGGAGGCATAACAGCTCAAACCCATATTCTTAGCCAATTCTAAGTTGGTATGCTTAAAAACCATGCATTCCCCACAGGTACCAATGTCATAAATGTAGTGTTATGAAAGTGTAAACATCACAGTGCATATTGCAATTCTAATAGTATTTGCACAAAAAGTAAATTAGCAAGCATTGTAATCAACTAAAAGCCAGGTTATGTGGCTCCTTTGGGACATATATTTGAAAGGTCACTGTTGTACAGTAATGGTGTTTTATACTTAAGTTTCTACCCAAACAATAGATCTACTTCTTTTGTACTTATTTTTGCCAATACTTGAAAATTACATTGTCTCATGTGATAGCATTCTTCAGTGACCAGTAAAATAAGTGATAGCTTTTTGTTTTGCATGTCTCTTCAGCAGCATGCTAGATTTTATCCTGTTTTTCCCTGAAAGCCTTTCTCTTACAGACTGATTACTCAACATGCATTATGTGATTTATGAAAAAGGCTCAAAAAAGCTAACCTTTGGCATTTCAACCCCATGACAGAATATTCCAAGTACAGGTGCAGTCCCTTGGCATTACAAAACCCCTGCTCTGATAACTATATTATCAGTGAAATAAGCCAAGACGGATGCTTCATTTTGGAGCAATGCCAACTGTATATCAGTACATAAAGACATTTTCATTGTGCATTAGGGTGCATGCAGGTCAGATGCCATGTAGATTGGTATCAGTAGATTCCCAAATGCCCAAAGATCAATCAGCTGTCTTTAACTTATGACAAAATGGAAACTATAAACTACAACTACAGGAATCCTTCTCCAATTTGGCAAAAAAAAAAAAAAGCAATATTTACCTACAGTATCTCTGAAAAATTGGTGTTTTAATTTCACATAACCCATACAACCAACATATAGATTCTAGACAAACGCACACAGCTGATATTCCACACTGGTCACTTTGCTTCTAGAAGTCATACAGGCAATTATTCAGGACCTGTGGTTTTCAAGACAAGAGGTTTGCCATAATTTGAATTACCATTAAATAACCATTAAATGAATACAGTAGGATTGTTTTTGCACCACTAAAAATTTATGTAGCCTAGGTACGAGTCACTTGGAAATAAACCAAGATTTTTATGAAAACAAATAAATCAGTGGCCACTACTTCCATAAAAAGTTTACATTGGGCAAGTAAGTTTGGCTTGGGTGCTCAGCTCTGCCAGGAAAAAAAGATAAAAATAGGAAATATATTTAATGCACCATCTTGCACCAAACACTTGTTGTATCAGACAACTAAAAATACATTTCCCATGATTTAAAATTTTTGCTGAAAAATGTATTTTCCCCTGTCCTCTCCATGTCAGTATTATTCGGGTATAGGTCCCTCACTCTCTTAATTACAGAAGCCACCCCTTAATTAAATAATAAATACACACCCTTGAGCAGCCCTCCAGTGTCCTTTTTTTGGGGGTTTAGTCTTTCTTTTAGCTCCTTGTAGGAGCTTGTTGTTATTTTTGCCAGGATGTAGCATGGGGCTGCTGACAGTGTCCCTACGGACACTTTTCTCTCATAGCAGTTAACCTCTGGAAATGGACTGTTCCGTTACATGATTACATTCTCCCTGCTAGTTTTCCTTACAATGGCCCGCGCTGGCATCCTGAAGCTTGGGTTCCCTGCACACAATTTGGAATTTTTTTTAGTGAGCAAGGGGGATGGTGGCAGGTAGGGCAGTGTACTCTGTCAGCTGTTGCCTCAGGGATTGATGGAGTGAGATGAGCCTCGGAGCGTGTCGCTTCCAGCAACAGATGAAGGCAGTCCGCCATTACCCTTGTGCATGTGGGGAGCCAGGAGAGATCACTTCCGGAACTGCCCTGGGGTGGACCGCAATCTCTCTCTCGATCAGTCTATCACTTCCAGGGTAGCAAGGGCTGCAGGGACACAGGCAGCCTAAAGCGCTTTCAGGAGCGGAGCTTCCCATGCTTATAAGGAAACAGGAAGCAGCATTCAGCTTGTTCACTCAGGAAGGCTGAGAGGCTGCTCCTGCTCTGTGTCACCGTCTGCTGTGGTAGGTAGCAGAACATCACCATAGGGATGGGAAGGCTAGGCCTGCTAATGCATTTATGGTGCATTCTTTCTGTTTCTTTTTTTTTGGGGGGGGCAGGTGTTTTCCCAGTTTCTGGGTTTGTTCCAGCCACCATCCCCAAAAAAGCCTATACCCCTGGTAGAGATAAGAAAAAAAGATCATAAATTACATTAAAGCCAGGGTTTTAAGAGATTCACAAGTCCATGGTGGGGTGCTTGTTAGCAGGTCCCAGGACTTCTAATTTATCCTCTCTCTCTTCCATTGACAGTACTATGAAGCCACCTAGATCAAGAGAAAGATCTAAGAAACAGTCTTTTCCTAGAGAGGATAATCTTCAAACACAGGCCCAATGCCTGAGATGCTCTGAAGCACCACAATCATGTCTAAATGCGGTGTCAGGACCATTGGCGGGCCCTAACCCTGATATTCTATCTTGGATCAAGCAGACTGTAGCCAAAGAGGTACAGGCAGCATCAAAGGAGATGGGATGTCCTTCAAGGACAATCATAGTTCAGTTTGAGGAGGAATTATGGACAGGTTCAGGTCTTGAATGAGATTCTGATGAAGAAATTGAGGCCCAAGACTCATCCTTTGATTTTGCCGTATTGCAACCCCTGGTAAAGGCAGTAAGGGACTCCTTAGCCCTACAACAAGAGGAACAAGCACCTTCATCCTGTTTTCTCCCTAAAATAAAGATCTCAGTCCAATTTTTTCCACTACACCAGGAAGTGTTGGAATTGGTTAAATCTGAATGGGAGTCGGTGTCCAAATGTAGTTTGATTCAAGCCAAGTTCAATAAAACATTTAAGTAAGAAGACATGAAGGATATATCTACTCTCCCAAAAGTGGATGCTCCAATCCTTAATTTATCAAAACATACAGTCTTGCCCATTGAAGATCAGATGACATTAAAAGACTCAATGGACATGTGCTTAGAAACAGATTTAAAGAGGGCATTCTTGTTGGCAGGAGAATCACTTAAACCAGCAATGGCATGCTTGTCGGTTGTTAAAGCCCTGGATAGCCAATATTGAACCAGCACTGACAGAAGGACGGGAGGAGAAGAAGGAAATTATTCATGGTCTAAAAGAACTCAAACTGGGATCATCATTCATGATGAACGCCTTAGTTCACCAGATTTGTCTCTCCTCTAGAGCCATATCCCTCTCAGTTTTGGTAAGAAGAGTCCTGGCTCAGATCCTGGGAAGCCGATACTGCTTGTAAGTTTGCTCTATGCCTTACCTTTTCAGTGTCTGACATTATTCGGTAAGAAATTGGAGAATCTTATTTCTAAGGCTTCGGGAGGCAAGAGTCAGCTATTGCCAAAAAAAAGGAAAAATCCCAACAGTCAGCCATGGGTAGATGCATGTTCAGAGCTACATCTCCATCACATGATCAGCAGTCATTTCATTCTAGAGCAGAGACATCAAAATCAAGCACCTGGAGAGGAGGACAGTCAGAATTCTTTGGAATGGCCAGAGGCAAAGCTTCCAGCAACACTAGGAAACAGTTCTGAAGGTGGTGCTCCCCAGGGGTAAACAGTAGGAGCAAGATTGATGCTGTTTGGAACCACGTGGGAAAGGTCTATCAAAGATCAATGGATCCTAAGTATCATTCAAGAATGCTACAAATAAGAATTCAAATACCATCCGATTCTGTTCTTCCAACTTTCACCTCTTCCAGCATGCCCAATAAGAAGAGCAGCTCTACAAACATGCCTATCAACCTTGAGAACTCAAGGAGTGGTATTTCTAGTTCCAGAAAAAGAACGGGGCCTAGGGAACTATTCAATCTTCTTCATAGTTCAGAAGCATACAGGAACCTGGTGTCCAGTCTTAGATCTAAAAAGGGTCAATTGAGCTCTGAGAGTGCAATGATTCAGAATGAAGTCTCTAGATTCAGTCAGAGGATCAATTGCACCAGGCGATTGGATGTGTTCTCTGGATATCAGAGATGCATATCACCACATACCAGTACATAAAGAGGATCAGAAGTTCTTGTGGTTCAAGGATCACTTTCAATTTTGCTGTCTGCTTTTCGGGGTATCTACAGCTCCAATAATTTTTTCAAAGGTCATGGTGACCTTAGTAGCCCAACTGAGATGGCAGGGCATCCAAAATGAGACGCTGGCGAATTTTCACCAAGCAAATTTTTACAGGCGTTTTGCTAATTTATTTGCCAGCGGCAAATCGTGAGAATTCACTGTGAATTTGCACCAGGTAAATAAATTCACCCATCACTAAAGACAAAGCCTTTCCCAAGGAATCAGGATCTTCCGACCTAAAGGCACTAGACATTCTCTCTCTCATTATTCCATTCAGCTCAAAGAAGCGTAATGGGGCCTAATCCCGATCCATTTCCCATTTGGTAATTAGAAAGGCCTACTCATCTTCGGATCTCCTAGAGCCATCCAATATCAAAGGGCACTGAACCAAGGGTCAAGTAGCATCTTGGGCGGCCAAAGCAGGGGTTCCTTTGGAAGTGATTTGCAGAGCAGCGTCCTGGTCCACACCAAGCACCTATATTTCTCATTATAATCTGGATGCGGCATCCTCTGAATATTCTCTTTTTGGCTCAAAAGTTCATAAATCTGCTTCTTATAAGAATTGAATTATATTTTTGAATAATAGTAATAATAATAGTGTCTAAAGGAGTACTATGTTCCCACCCTGAGACACTTAACTTGCTACGTCCCGAATATTATTGACATGGAGAGGACAGGGGAAAAGGGAGAATTCTATCATACTTACCGTAATTTTTCTTTCCTGGTCCTCTCCATGTCAAGGTTTACCTACCCACGATATCTTGATGATAATAAGAACTTATAACTAGACATTGGAGGGATGATCAAGGGTGAGTATTTATTATTTAATTAAGGGGTGGGTTCTGCAATTAGGAGAGGGAGTGACCTAGACCCAAATAGTATTGACATGGAGAGGAATAGGAAAGGAAAATTAGGGTAAGTATGATAGAATTTTTCCTTTTGTTGTCTTACCTTTGCTGTCCTTTAAAAATACTTGACCTCATTTCCTGTTACTTCCATCACCAGCGGTTAAAAGGGTCACGCGTACACAGTTTTTTCACTTTGAAAACGGTCAGAATGCTGACCGAAACGTCAGTTTAGTTTATGAGTTTAATAAATAGTTTTTTCCTGTGAGTGCGCAACTTTGTTCCAGCTTATATTCTATTTTTGTTTGTCTTTGCACCCAGGCAATTTTTGCACCAACGTGACGTGAGTGCTGGTTCCCCAACAGTCTATATATATATATATATATATATATATATATATATATATATATATAGTGGGGAATAGCTCAAAACAGCAGGTAGGGCTCAGGTAAAACAGTTCTTACAGGGGAGACAAGAGGCTTAGGTTTGCAACAAAAATGAAACAGGTTAGAACAAGCTTAAACAGTCCCAAGTTCTGTGGTATAACAAAGATTGAAAACCTCACCGGGTTGTAGTTTTACAGAAAACAGAAATTCCTTACTGGGCAGCCCCTCTTTTGGAGTCGCAGTAGAGTACACAGTTTGTTCAAAACAACGTCACAGCATGTGCTCAGAGCCTTACTCTCACTCCCAGTTCACTCTCCCCCACTACAGAGTCAGGCTACCTTAAACAACCCCATCTGCGGACTAATTGGGCATACTGAAATCAGGCTGGGTGCTATATACCTCCCAGCATAAACAGACAGCCTACTGGAGACATAGCTCTTTGTCACAATATATATAGTAAGAGTTTGCACATTTTCTCCAAGGACATTGTAAGAAATTATGCCACACTTAAAAAAGCAAGATAATTACATTTACAAAGTACATATTTTCAGATTAATCAGGTTATATACCACAAAGGGCACCAGTTCTCTAAAATGTTGACTGAGTGCATGAATATTTATTAACATATGAAGTAAGTGCTTCAAGTTAGAAAAGTAATTTCTCTGATGATCTCTATTAGCAGATGTCCAGGGCAGATACAATTTGAATGCCATATTACTAAAAGGATTCACATTTTCACACTACTTACAATTCAAATTGACAAGGTTGCAGGGCAATGCCAATCCATAATCCATGTCCATTCAAAATCAGTTTTTTTCCACAAAATGATCTTATTGCTTTAAAATAAGAATGGAATGTCTGGCACATAGATTAGCAGGTTTGCTAGCAAGTGATGTAACTTGTAATAGAAAATTTCAAAAAAGCATACATTTTATATTTGTCTTCACTTGAATCAGCAAAGTGTGATGAAGTGAGAAAAAGTAAAAGCCTCATGCCTGACTGACCACTTTTTGCCTGCATAAAACTATTCTAAATAAATATGACAATGGAACAGGGCTGAACCATAGGACCTAACAAATAGGCCTAACAAAATGTGTAATTCCTAATCATTGTACCAGACTGGCATATTACTAAATAAAACTGGAAACTGTAGAAAAAGCAATTTCCCCAGCTCATAGGTGCAATGAAAATCATACGAACAAAAAAGAAAGTAGAATCAAGATGCAAAATAATGTTATACTAAATTGTTTTAGGGGAGGTATTCTTATTCAGTCATATAAAGATGTAATGAATGAATCAGTGTCATATCAGGTTACAGTGGCCATTATAATGGGGTGATCTCGATCAGCAAAACCTGATGACCTGATCTCCCTATTTTACTCAATTATGTATGGGCAGACACCAGCTGCAGGACTTGAAAGAAAGTAGTGGCAACTAGTGATGGGCGAATTTATTATTTATAAATTTGTGAAACGCCAGCGAATAAATTTGCGAAACGCCAGCGAAAATTCGACTGCTGAAAATTCGGTGGCGTAAAAAAAAAAAACAAGTCGCGTACCGAAAATGATGCAACATGCGTCGGAAACGACGCGATGCATCAAAAAATGTGCCGCAACTCGTTTAGAGAATTTTATGCCAATTCGCAAATTTTTTTGCCAATTCGCGAATTTGGCTGGAAATTCGCAAATTTTTCGGCGAAGCAAAACGGGATGGATTTGTCCATCACTAGTGGCAACTATAGTTACTAGGGCTCATTTATAAACACTGGCAAATGTCTGCTTCCACTGTTCCATCTGCAGCTGGCTGAATAAAATCAATCACTGATTGGTTTCTACAGATTACTGTCCATGTGAAAATATAAATGTTTATAAATGAGCCAGGTAACTATAGTGTCACACTGAGATTGAAGGAAACACTCATTCTTGTCTGTCTAATATGAATGATGCTTTCCTGCAAACCAAAACTATTAGCACAACTAGTTCATTTTAAGCTGCCACCCTTACATTGGTGAAGAGAAGAGGGCGTGCATAATGTTGCACAATTTTTAACTAAAGAAAATTGCTAAAAGGTTATATTTAATAAGGAAAATTATTGACGATTCTTATTTTTTGACAATATTTCCCCATTTATAATTATGCAATTATTTTGTAACAAGGCATTGCGCTAATGCCTATTTTATATTGATGAATTAATTATTCAATATCTAATAAAATACTAGTTTCAATAAAGAAACTGTCATTGAAACATTTAGGGGGTTATTTATCAAAATTCTGAATTTTTCTGATGATTCAAATTAAAAAGTCTGACCAAACTAGAATCCATGATTTAACCTTATTTATCATTAAAAAATTAAACATGAAAAAATGGATCGGGAAAAAATGCAACTTTTGGGATTGTTGCAAGAAAATTGTGACTTTTTTCAGATTATTTCAAGAAAAACCCAGATTTTTTTGGTTTTGATGGCCGGAAAATCTGAATTTTTCAGGTATTGGCTTGAAAGCCAGAAATGTTTCGATTATTGTAGAAAACCCAGTGCAGACTATAAGGGGCAGATTTACTAATGGTCAAATTTTGAAGTGAAAAAACTTCAAAATTTGACCATCAAATTTTTTTTCTGGGGGGGTCATTTTCGATTGAATATGGGCATTTTCATTCTAAGAATGAAAAACCGTTTGATTTCTCATAACTTATGCAAAATTTCAGAACAAGTTCTGGGGGTCCCCCATAGGCTAAAATGGCAATTCGAAGTAGTCGAAGTAGAAGGATTTTTAAAGGGCCAGTACTTCAAAATTCAAATATTCACTTTGACCCATAGTAAATCAGCCCCTAAATCTTTAAATTGCAAATCGGACCCCTGCCATTTACTTCTACAGGACCTCAACAGATTGAACATTTTTGGATTCTGATTTGCATTCTCAGGGTATAAAAAAAATCTCAAAGAATATTTTTAAACTACAACAAACCTTACATTTGTTGAGTTTGTTTACATTTTGCATTCAGACTTAATAAATAACCCCCCTTAAATGTGTGCATTTCATATTATATTTTAAGAAATATTTCAAACATATGGGTTATTGCAAATATTGGCTATAAGTGACTAGTGAACTATATTGACTATAAGTGACTAGTGAACTATATTGGCTATCAGTAACTAAAGTGAGTAGCCATTTTGTATTTAAAAGAATGCTTTTGATATAATTCTCTTGTAATTTAGGACAGTTACAATGGTGATTTGATTGGAAAATAGCAGTACTGTTTAATTGCATATCTTTGTTCTATTATTGCCAAAAAACAACAACCTTTACAATTAAAAAAAATCCTGTTCCTCAGAATGCTGCAATATGTTATATGGAACATAAAAATAGCAGTGTGAAACCATGTTTCATTGTGATATCCAGAATGTCTAAAGCGTTTTTTAATGGTTGTCTGCAACTTTTAATGATATTATTCTGTCAATGGGAGCCAGAGGCTATGCAGTTTATCTTTGTTTTCTAACTGTAATAACAGCATGGGGAACACTACAATACTTGCTGTATTAACAATGAGATTTTACAAGTCAGCCAGTATTGATAAATGGCCGCAATTTTATGGACCACAATCAATACTCTTTAATCGAGTCAAATCTGAACAAATTAAATTATGCTGATTTCAAAATAGCCTCAAGTCAAAAAAAATAATTTATATACAATCCAGCACTTTTAATCTTGTTGTTTGGGGAAATAAAGGAGGAGTTTCTGATATTTTATCATTTCCACAAAAATGTTTTCAAAGAATATTCCTTAGTGGCAAAGTAATATGACCACATTTGTAAAGATGCATGTAAAATTACCTATTAGTACCTCAGGTGAAAACTGTTCTTGCTTAATGTTACCTTTACAATCACTGAAATGAAACACATTTTATACTGAAGAAAATATAGGAAGCTATTATGTACAAAAAAGTATTATTTTTTCATACAACTTCCTGAAAAAATTACTGAGATGGTCTCTGCTTCAAGCTGGCTATTTCTCACGTCTCTCAATCCAGTAAGGTTTTTATTGTTCTTTCATTAGACTGGATCTAAGCATAGTCTATTGGTACTAGAAACTTTATATCTGTCCTCCACTAAAATGTATGAAATAGCTGCTGCTGCATTGTACATTCCTTCATTTTACAGTGAAATTTCCTTCACACACACTTTGCTGCAGTTATCAATGCTGCTTACTCTGTCATACACTATAAACATAATTTACAGCACAGAGGGAATTCACAGCTGGATTTTATTCAATATATTAAATTTAATAAACATTGATAAACGTTTTTAAAAGTTTCAGCTGTCAATCATATATTGCCTGCTCCTCCTCTATGACTTAAGCATAGAGGTGGGGCAGGTAATTACATTCACTTTCTATTCTGTATTTCCTGGTCTGGATGTCACTGAACTCCTCACATGCCCCATGCCCTAATTGTGTTACCAGTGAATGAGCATGGGCATCAGCATAACAGATTTTAGCTTGCTGATGTCTGCTTGATGTAATTGTGAATTCCAAGACTAAAAGAAATTATACATATATATTATATATATACATATACATAGATATACAGTGGTGTGAAAAACTATTTGCCCCCTTCCTGATTTCTTATTCTTTTGC
>CM044444.1:77851158-77877522 GCA_024363595.1 Xenopus borealis
TCGCAAGTTCGCGAACGCGTCCGCGAACTTTTTTGCGGCGGTTCGCGCCATCCCTAAAGGTGAGTCAGGGTCTGCTGAAACTTGTTTAAGTATACCTTTCTGTGGGGGTGAATTCTACGTTTTATTTGTTTGATTATGGCGTCCAGCATTCCTAAGATTATGGTTAATTTATTTGTAATAAAGCTGTGGCTTTGTCTATCTGAAAACTGGATAATTGTGTCATAGGGAATATTTTGGGGGAGGATGGATGTAACTAGGGGAAGAAATGATTTACAGCAGAACTGTCAGGGATTCACAATGCAATGGGCAGGTTATTTTCAAAGTTAAATATGTAGTTCTTACTAGCAGTGTAAAATCCTATAAAAGCTAAAAGAAATTTGCTCTCATCAATCTGTGAACTACGTATACAGCATAGCAGCACTATGCAAAACATGAAGAGTTCACCTTTTATTCCACTATTAATCTTACTTTATACCACAAATTCTATTCTGTTTTAACATTCAAACTCACATTACCACCACACTGAGGCTAAAAAAAAAATTATCAATGTCGTTTTTGAAATACAGTTTCAATAATCCGACTACTGGCCTTGGGCAACACAACTAATGAATGGGCTCATTTTGCTCAATACAAGGCATGGAGTTAATGTCCTGCAGAAGTGTAAGTTATAATATGGTAGATATGAAGCCTAACTGAAATTCTTAAGGGCAATAAAGATAAATGGTTTTTGCTTTATAATGCAGTAAATTCAAGGAAAAATTTATGTATTAAGTAAGAAATAAGAATGTCTAGCACAATGTAAATAATATCTACTGAATCAAAGATGAGTTACTTACCAGTTTGCTGCCCAGTTTTCCAGTTTAATCAAATTGCTCTGCCAAGTTTTAGCACCCTGCATAAAAACGTGTGGTTTTTCACAGTTTAGTATCATCAGCAAAAATAGACACATTACTTACAATGACCACCTCCCAGTCATTAATAAAGAAGATAAGAAGTGAAGGACCAAGTACAGTGCCCTGCAGTACTCCACTAACAACACTGGTCCATTTAAAAAATGTTCTACTAAATCACCCTTTACTAACCTGATTCGATCTCCACCACAGCTTGAAGTTCATGTTGCTTTTAGACAACATTTGGAGGTGTAAGAAATTATCATATTGGGTTTGCCATTATTTTATGTTACTGTACCTTTGTATGTTTTTGGGCCATATACATATTTATGTGTTTTCCACTGTGTATGGGGGGTTGTAAAAGTCAGTTTTGTAGCTTGCATTCCAAGTAACACCCAAACCCAAATTATACATTTCCTGGGAATGGTAGAAAGTCTGTCATTGCTACTGGATCCATCAAATAGATTTTGTATGCCAAACACTCACTCACCAAAATATGGACAATGGGTAACTTGGGGGCTTGGGTGCAAGTGGTAAAACCTGTATAAATTTGGACACTAGAGAGGAAGAAAGGGAGCAACCTGGGAAAGAGACAGAAAAGCCTGTTACAAGTCAGCATGTGAGGACTGCAGACCAGAGATTGTAAAGTGAGTATGGAAACAGGAGCCAAGAGATGACCAGAAAGAAACAATGATGGGTCTGGTGATAAATATATAGACAGTGATATGTAAGCAGTAACTGTGAAAATTATAAATAACGTTTTATTTTAATTGTAATAGTTTTAGTGTAATAATTCATTCATTTATAATGCAATATAATCACTTTAATATACACTTATTGGTGTGGATTCTTTGTCTGCTTGCTCAAAAGAACCATAACCCTGGTAAGAGGACGATAATAATATTATCATTAGAATAGATCAATGGGGTTATTTACTAAAACTGAAAATGTTCTCATTGTTTTATTAAAACTAATTTGACCAAACTCCCATCCACAATGTTGCCTTATTTTCAATAAAATAACTATTCCCTAGGCGAATTTTCGCCAGCACCAGGTCTGACCAGGCGAAGTAATGTCTAGTGTAAGTGCTAACGTTGAGGAAAATGTTCATCTTAGTGAATTTGTGTAATTACGATCCTTCATCAGTGTGCAACTTCGTCTGGAGTAAGGGTGCGAAGTTGCGCAAGTCTATCTACTTCGCTAGCGAAAATTCACCAGAGTCCGTGTAAGTGAATTTGTGAAGTTTCAAAATGATTTCACGCAGGCGAATTAGCGCTATTGTTAGACGCTTCGCGCTTTAGTGAATTTGCCTCTAAGGGCAAATTCCATTATTATTAAAGTTATTAAAGTTTCTGGTCAGACATTTAAAAGGGAAAAACTATTTTTAGTAGGAAAAAAAATAAAATTTTTCAAGATTTATTAAACCACAATGTTGTTAAAAGTCAGAATAAAAAAGTATTCCAACTCAGTCCTGTAGATCTTATGCAGAGGTAAATGGCAGATGTCTCTTTGACATTTTGATGATATCCTGATTTAAGATATCCTGGGTTTATTTGAATGATTTTGTGGTTTCTGTGTCCAATCCGAAAAAGTCTCAGGTTTCAGGGTTTCACATCCAAAAAACTTTTTGGGGACAATTTTTTGAACAAGAAATTTTAGTAAAGTATTTTTGATAAATGGGGGGGAAGTCCTTGTGGAATTGGTCCAAGTGGTTTTCAGAAAATAGGTATAAAATGTTGGTGTGAGAAAAGAATTGATAAAACCATGAAAACATTTGAATGTTCTTATTTGACACCTAAGATTTTTTTTTTGGATTATTACCCTAAAACCATAAATTATTCAGATTATTGTATGAAACTCAATGCAGATCATGATATCTTCCAGTTATAAAATGGACATCTGCCACTGACTACATCATCTGCCATTCTACCTCTGGGTATAATAAATCTGGAAAAAAATATATATATTTTTTTTTTCCACTTTAAAACCCCAACCACATTTTTTTTTAATGGACTTGTACTTCAAATATATGATCCAGTTTTAAGGAGCACAGATAAATGATATAAACATGTAGTAGAGCTCATTGTCCATCAACAAAAACGGACTCTGGAGCAATGCCTGTTTTGTGCTTGCTTGTTTACTTATCCTTATCATTATTGAAGTTTTGACAAATTGTTCAGCTCTGTATAATAGAATCTGACTTTTACTCCTTTATCAATAGTGATTTATTGGATTCCAATAGGTGTCCCATAGTTTGGTACTAGCACCTACTGTATGTAGCAAAAACAAAATGTAAATGCTGAAATACTTACAGTATTTCAATGTTCTCTTCACTAATGACTTCTAATGATTTTCCTCAGCCATTACTTCATGAATTAAGCTACATCTACATTCCTTGCAACTTCTTTTTCATGTACATAACTTTTATCCAGTGCCTAGAACTATGGCTACTTTATCCTTTCACTAAATTTTTGTAGTTGAATTGTAGTGGACTTGATAACGTGTTAGAGGGTTATTTATTAAAGTCCAAATGCCAAAAACTTAAAACATTTGAACTTTTTTTGCTATAAAATTTTTTGTTTTAGAGATGTCCCTATCCTATTTTTAGGTTTCTGTGGTCTGTGCTGGAATTATCCTGAACATTCAACTATTTCTGACTTTTTGGACACAAATCTGAAAATTTAAAAAAAAAATAGAGGATTCTAGTTTGGTCTGATTTTTTTTCTTCAACACATGTAGATGAGTGTCGAGCGTAGTACCGGAGAAACAATCAATGTTACTTCAAGTAGAGAAGCACCTCCCAAAACCTCTCTGGCCACGGTAAAATCTTGCAGAGAACACAAAATGTTTGGAGGGCGTCCTCACGTGAAGTCAGGGGAACCGACCATATTTAAAAATTCTAAGCTTTATTGTTTCATCTTAAAAACATCAAACAAGTGGGCAGGCCAATTGGCTTAATGCGTTTCATGACTAAAAGTCACTCCATCAGAAGATGAAGCGCCCCCTAATGGTGTATGGTTTATAAAATCTCATCAATAAAATATGCATATTAGAATCAAAATACGTCACTAAACAATAATCATGTGGCAAATCCTCACTATCTTTAATCAGTCATATTTAGGCATATTGATAAAGCATCACAGACAATATCAAATAAAGCAATACTATAAAACAGAACAAAACAGAACAAAACAAAAATATATATGTGTACAAATCTGAAAATAAATTTGGTAAATAGATATTGAAAATAAATTTTGAAAATAATTAAGTAAATAAATATTAAAGGTAAATTTTCTAGTCCAATTGAAAAGAATTATCGTTCTTAGACATTAACTTTAAGGCTGTTGGAGATGTGATTACCACGGATCTTTACCGTAAACCCATCACACTTAATACTTTATTGTCACGGTCGGCACCCAATGCCAGAACAAACGCTAAGCACCCTGGTCTAGGCTCGTGCTTCACCAGTAATGTGCCCGCCTTTGGCTTCGGAAGGAGCCCTCAGCTACTCAGATGCCACCTGGACTTAAACGAGAGGTGCAGGGCAGGATTTCTGGCCAGCAATGGGGCACGACAGTATATAAAGTCTTTAAGGCCGATGGTCACGGTACAGACAGGAGTTGGCAGATTCGTAGTCAGACAGGCCGGGTCGAGGCAGGCAGATAGCTAGGATCGTCAGGCAGGCAAGGGTCAAACCAGGTAATCAATCAGAAGGACTTAGACAGAACCGGAGTCAAATAACAGGCAGGAGTCAAACCAGGAAGTCAGTCAAAGGGTTAAGCAGAATCAAGGTCGGTTACAGGCAAGGGTCAGGTTCCAGAGATCAGCGTAGTCAAAAACAGCCAGGCAGGGTCAAACACAGGTGTCAGACAGACTAGAAGCTTTTCAGCACAAAGAACAAGGCACCAGGAACAAAACCTATCACGGGCAATCACAATTTAAAAAAGTCCCCTTTAAATATTTTTAAATTTGGCGCCATTGCGCGCTGATGTCATGCGTCAGTGCGCCTGCTCCTTTAAATAGAGGAAGTGCGCGCCGCGCGCGCACTAGTAGCTGCCACACATTGGTTGGATATCAAGGTTTGTTATAGATGTGGAGGGTCCAGGTGTAGCTCCTGTAAATTTATGAATCCATCCCAGGAGTTTACAGGTAACAGCGACTCTAAACGATATAAAATTCATTTTTATGCCAATTGTAGCACCAAGATGGTTACATGTATATGTGGAGCAAAATATGTGGGTAAAACCACTAGACCAGTTAAGAAATGAATCTCGGAGCACATTAGTTGTGTTTCCAGAAAGGATAAGAGTTCAGCAGTTGCCAAACATCTTTTGGAGTTTCATAAAGGAAATTTATGTATCACCTTTCAGGTGATTGATAGGGTACTTTCAAATAGCCGTAGGGGTGATACAGAGGTTACTCTCTCGAGGAGAGAGGCATATTGGATATATTTGTTAAAAACAATAACTCCCCATGGTCTAAATAGAGAGTGGGATAATTGAACCCTGCCACTTGTTTTATGATTTTATGATTTTGACATGTTTATACCATAACAACAATGATGTAGGGATTTAACATTTAGATAGATCCCCATGGCGCATATTTATTTTGTAGCACTGAACGATGCTTCACGAAAAATTTTAATCACGGGGAATGTCTTTTCTATTGATTCAGTCTTCTGTCTATATGAGTTCTTGTCAATTGGACTAGAAAATTTACCTTTTAATAAATAATAAATTTAATATAAATTTTATTTAATATTTATTTACTTTCTTATTTTCAAAATTTATTTTCAATATCTATTTACCAAATTTATTTTCAGATTTGTACACATATATATTTTTGTTTTGTTCTGTTTTGTTCTGTTTTATAGTATTGCTTTATTTGATATTGTCTGTGATGCTTTATCAATATGCCTAAATATGACTGATTATAGATAGTGAGGATTTGCCTCATGATTATTGTTTAGTGACCTATTTTGATTCTAATATGCATATTTTATTGATGAGATTTTGTAAACCAATCACCATTAGGGGGCGCTTCAGCTTCTGATGAAGTGACTTTCAGTCACGAAACACGTTAAGCCGATTCCTCTGCCCGCTTGTTTGATGTTTTTAAGATGAAACAATAAAGCTTTGAATTTTTAAATATGGCCGGTTCCCCTGACTTCAAGTGAGGACGCCCTCCAAACATTTTGTGTTCTCTGCTGATTTTTTTTCTTAAAATGCTCTGATAAATTTGGTCTTTTTTGGGGATTTTGAGGTAAAACAGAAGATGGAATTGTTTCTTAAATCTGTAACTGATTTCTTCTTTCTTTAAGAAAGAACTTAATGGACAGGTTGTATAATTTCTTAAAGCATATACATGTATAGGACGTTATTCAGAATGCTCAGAACCTGGGGTTTTCCAGATAAGGGGTCTTTCTATAATTTGGATTTCCATACCTAATTAAATCATAGTTGGGATCAAGTACAATTTTTTTATTACACAGAAAAAGGAAATAATTTTTAAAATTATGGATTATTTGGAATAAAATAAAGTCTATGCAAGATGGCCTTCCCTTAATTTACATCTTTCTGGGCAATGGGTTTCTGTATTGCAGATTGCTAATTGGTGTTACAATGCCATGTTTTTTTCTTGCAATGTCTTGTTTGTTTTCCCATAATTCTAGTCTCATTGCAGTCACCAGGGGGGAGTTATTCCTAACACAATTGTAAACAATTTATCAAAATTGATAAAGTTGCCCTTTCGCATTCTCTTGGCACAATTCGGTGGTGTCTATTGTGCAGGCTGGTAACCCTGGCTTGAAGATGGTTATAGCCCCAGGGTTCCCACAGCAACTTGTTTTTACCTGCATCTGTGTTTGATTGGGAGCAGGAGGCAGGAGGAATTGAACAAACATTGAAGCACATTACCTTAAAGGGGTTGTTCACCTTTGAGTTAACTTTTAGTATAATGTAGAGAGTGATATTCTGAGACAATTTGCAATTGGTTTTCATTTTTTATTGTTTGTGGTTTTATAGATATTTAGCTTTTTATTCACCAGCTCTCTATTTTGCAGTGTCAGCAATTTGGTTTCTATGGTACAAATTACCCTAGCAACCCTGCATTGATTTGAATTAGAGACTGGAATATGAATAGGGGATGGACTGAATAGAATGATAAGTAATAAAAAGTGGCAGTAACAATACATTTGTAGCCTTACAGAGCATGTGTTTTTAGATGGTGTCAGTGACCCCCATTTGATAGCTGCAAAAAATATAAGAAAATTGCAAATCATTAAAAAACTATGAAAAATAAATAATGAAGACCAATTGAAAAGTTTCTTAGAATTGGCCCTTCTACAATATACCAAAAGTTAACTTGAAGGTGAACCACCCCTTTAAATGACTGCAGTATAGTACATAAATGATCCCATAGAGTATTTTTTGTTTATTTAATAGATAGTATTTATAACTGTATTAATGTAACAACTGCAAGATAACAACTGATTTCATCTCATTCCAGAATTTTCTAATTTACATATGTTCGAGAATATGTCTGTCTGTTTTGCCAAAAAAGAAATAGTGAAACTACTAAAAAATTAGCAAAAGACAGCAAAACACACTGAAGTCGATTTTTTTCTTTTTACACGTGACAATTTTTTATGCACACAACTTTTTTTTCTCACTCCAGATGCATTCAATGTGCATTTTTTCTTATGGCAACTTTTTCTTGTCTCTGCAACTTTTTGTCTTGACAAATGTTTGTCTTTTGTCTCAATGCAGAAATTCACCACAGATCCTTGCCTAACAAAAAAATTTGTTGTTATTTTGTTGGTTGTGAAGACTGCTCTGTTCATTGATCTATTTTCCTTTATAGCTAAAATCTCCATGCCAAAGGATATTTTATAATGAATGAGAATTCATGTATTTTGATTTTGAACACATTTTGTGAGCCCTCTTAATTCAGAGATTTATTGAAAAAGTACTGACCACAAATGCTGACCTCATAAAGCCCAACATTTTAATCCATAATCCTTTATGATATCTGGGGTAAACATATACACACATGAAAATATGTATCTTTCTCACTTGCGTCTACAAAATTGATGACTCAACATGTTCAGCTGGCTATTTTCTCTTTTGCTATTGTGTTATTATCCACTTATCCAAGAGAAATTACAGTAAGATGTATTTATATGTGCAGTCTGTCAAAATTGGTCAATAATGACTTTTAAATGAGAAGACAAAATACAGTTTATGTTTCCCCTTTGTTTACTACAGCACATTTATTGGTCAACTGTAGTAATATTGCTACACTGCATAATAGGATGTACAAGGGTTATTCTTTAATTCATGATGCAGCCTGTGCAATCAATTCTTTCACAATTGAGAACTGAAATTTTAAAAGCATTGTTTCTACAGTACTACACACCTTCCAGTAAATATCCCATCATTCAGCACATCATTCTTGTAAAGCAAATGATATACAAATTGTATGCCAAATTAACCAAGGTTCTATTGATTTAGACGTATTATTAGTTCTTGAGGAGGTCATACAGTATTTGTGTAATACAGGTGTAGTACCTGTTATCCACAATGCACAGGACCTGTGGCTTTTTGGATAATAGATCTTTCTGTAAAACATGTACAGATGAAGACACTTTGGTTTGTGTGTTTGACACAGAATAACTAAACCCAGATATCCCATTCATCCCAGTGAACACATAATTGTCACAGCATCCCATCTAATTAAAGAGTTCACCATTGTGAACAATGGTGCTTTGGTATGCTAATGAAAAAGTTAAATGCATTAAATGAGTCAAGATAACGCAGTTTCTTCAATTAAATGCGTCAGTCATGACGCATTTAACACACAGATCCAGGTGGCTTCATCTGTACCTTAAAGTAACGGAAACAACAAAAAAATAAAGGAATGACAATATAATGTAGTGTTTCCCTGCACTCTTAAAACAGGATTGTTTGCTTCAGAAATACTACTAGTTAATATAAACAACCTGCTGTGTAGCCATGGGGGAAGACATTCAAGCACAGGAAACACAATAGATAGATAAATTCTGAATAATCCCATTGTTTATTACAGCGCTTAACTAAAATCTGCTGTGCCTTTTCTCCTTTTTCAGTTTTGAATGGCTGCCCCCATGGCTACACAACAGCTTTTTTATATACACTGTAGGTATATATCTGAAGCAAACACACTAGTTTTACACTACATTATACTGTAATAGTGTTAATAGTATTGTAGTTTAGATCAAGTACAAGATACTGTTTTATCATTACAATGAAGAAGGGAATCATTTAAAAAAAAAAAAAGTAAAATGCAGTCTATATGGGCCTGTCCTTAAATCATAGCTTTCCCTATAACAGGTTCTTGAATAACAGATTCCATCCCAGTATTTTGTTTATAGTACAGCTGGTAAGGGTTTGATGACAATCTGATTTGATAGCATGCGTCAATAGCATGATACTAATGTAGTATTTATTAATGCATTTTTTGTTTCACATAATCTGTACCTGATTCCAGAGAGAAAAGAAACTATAATACTTTGATGAGATACTTCTTAAATACCTTTAGGCTTACAGTGTACTGCAACCTCTAATTCACCTTGCTTCATGGAAAAGTGAGGGATTCTGGAACCTGAGCGAGAAAATCTGTGCACCACCTGCTATGGAAAGCAGCAGGATTTCAAGACCAAGAATCCATCACAATGGAAAAAGGTGATGCAGGGGTGAAATGGTTCATTAGAGTATCATAGTTTTCTTTCAATCTGTGGAATCAGGTATGTCTGTGTAAACAAACATATTTATATTTGGTATTGAAACATCGGATAGTGCTTATGCACTTTTTCTCAAGACTGGATTTAAAAATGTTGCACCCCTAAACCATAGAGCAGGCTTGCATCTCTTCCCACTGCTTACAGCATCCCCCACCACTATTGCTGCTTCTCCTCTGCCATGATCATCACCACCACCACACATGTTATCAGTAACTGGCATACCTCCATCAGATATTTGCCACCCCAGGTCTGGATCTTTGTGATCTGCTGAATGCATGAGTGCATGTAAAAAAGGGGGGATATTTTGAATTTAAGCTATACAGGATTTCAAATCCAGTTCCTATTTCATGATATTCCTGGATCATCAAGAAACATGCTACAAATTACATGAGGGAAATTAAGATGAACTGGAAATTTAGAATATCTTTGTCCACATCATAACAAATGTTCATTTTAAGCTGCATTACCCCTTTAATAATATTGAAGTTAGAGTTTTACAAAAACTTGATAACATTAGTGAGATGCAGAGGCAGTGAACTTTGAATGTGAAACATCTGAGAACTAGGTAAATAAATAGGTTGTGCAAAATGTAAAATATCAATATAGATAATCTATAAAGGCTGGAGTGACTGGATGTCTAAAAGAAAATACAAAACCCAAATTCCTGCTTTCCTGCTTTTCCTTTTGCTCTTATTGGTTACCAATCAGAAGTCAATGAGTGACTTGGGGGGCAATGGGTCATAACCATTTTCTTTTTAATCTGACCTGCATACTAACTAACAGTTATGTTCCAGGTGGCTCCCTGTCTAAATGAGAGATTAAAGTTCTGCAAAGAAAAATGACGTTTTCTGGCTATTATGTTAGATATACATTTTACTCCAGCCTTTATAGATACTAACTTTATTAGAAACATTAAAAATGCCACTAAGGTCTGCTACCTGGCTCATAAATTCACTGTGCACATATACACACACTCCTATATTAATATTATTAATACTTTTAATAGTATCTGTTGGGGAAGAATATATCCTGAAGGTACATATAAGTTTTTCCCCAAATGTTTTTTAACAGACAAAATAAAGAGATCCAAATTACATAAAGACTCCTATCTGGAAAATCCCAGGTCCTGAGCATTTTGGATAATACATCCTATATCTGTAGTACACTGTAAAGAAGGACTTATTTTAGATAAACATCCCTGATTTCCATTCATCCATATCCCTGTATACTTCATAGATAAGAATGTTATAACACCAAACAGGATCTAATGGAATTTAAAAAAAAACATTAAAAAAATTAAGAGACAAAACAGCACAGTACACTGTAAAAATCATTATATTGCTCTTGAAATGTTATTCATTATTAATTATAGATCAGTTGATACATTTTAAAAACAAGCACATCTTTTGAAATCTGATTATGAAGTCACATAAGGGCTAAAGGTTGATCTAAGTTTCTTTTAAATTGACCCTCTATAGATCACTCAGTGCTCCAATATAACTCCTGGGGTGTTGAAACAAAGTAGCATTCTTAGAACATAAATAACCAAGCAGAAGAATAGCATGCACCCAACAGAGATCAAATAACACAGTATGCCCAACAATAAATGAAAAAAAAATCAAATCTATGTTCAAAATAGAGATATAGAGCAGCATCTTTCCTTCACCATACACAGAACAGCACTTACAAAAGCCGGCACTATCTCGTGTAGTAGGTGTACTGCACCTGGATGCTAACAGCCAGCGTAATGTATATGCAAGAATAGACAAAAATTCTGCTGTCCTATTTTGCAGACTCTTTCCAAGTAAACTATAATACTTTAAGGGGCAGATTTACTAAGCTCGGGGGAAGGATTCGAATGCAAAAAATTTGATTTTCAAATTTTTTTTGGGCTACTTCCACCATCGAATTAGCTAAATTCGATTGAATCAAATGATTCAAATGAATCATTCAATCGAATTGAATGATTCGAATAAATCGTACGTTTCGAAGAAGAAAATTGTTCAACCATTTGATGGTCCTTTAAAAATGTATTCAATTGCCTACTCCGCCAGATTAAACCTACTGAGTTGCTATACTTGACTATTTTTTTTGATCGAATAGAAATTATCCGATTTCTTGATTCGTGCGATTTTTTTCGTGAAATAAGATGAATTTGTTTGCTTTTTTCGTGAAATCGGATGTTTAGTATGATTTTTTCGTGAAATCAGATGATCACTATTCGATCATTCGATGAGGTTGATGAAGGGTTTTTAACCCTTAAATTCTGCCCTTGATAAATCTGCCCCTTAGTCTATGATACTTTGTCCATTGCATCTTTTTTTCACTGTGACTTTTTCATTTCATTGTTGGTCTTTGATCATTTTGCAACAGTTTCGCTAAAATATTCGTAATGACGAAATGGCGAAATGCAGAGGTTCACCAGTAATCCATCCCTCCTCACTCATCACTAGTGACATATTTACAATTAGGGGCAGGTTTACTAATGGTCGAATTTTGAATAGAAAAAAATTCGAAATTCGACCATCAAATTTTTTTAGGGGTTTTTCAATGGAAAATGGACCATTTTCATTCTAATAAGTCCATTTTCAATCAAATAAAAATTGCTCAAATTGCTTGAATGCATCGTTCACTATGAATGATTCAAATGATTTTGGCAAAAATCCTTTGAATTTCAAACATTTTCAGACACACTTTTTAAAGGTTCTAGGAGGACCCCCAATTTGGGCCTATTCGATAGTCAAAGTAGTAGGTTTATTCTGCAAATCCAAATAAAGCTATGGTAGCTTTTATCCAGAATGCTTTGGACCTGGAGGTTTCTGGATAAGGGGTATTTCTGCAATTTGGGTCTCTTTAGCGTAAGTCTACTAAAAAATTATTTTAACATTAGTTAACCCAATAGTATGCTTTTGCCTTCAATAACGATTAATTATATCTTAAACAAGAAAGAATAGATTCAGTGAAGATTGAACTTTAACCACTGCTTCCTTCACTGAAGCAAATTATAAACATAGAGAAATATGGTTAATAACAGGTCTCGCACAGGTCGCTGCTGCAAAACTTAAAGATGCTTTAATTTATCACGACGTTTAGAGCTGAGCTCTTTTTCAAGTAGAAGCAACTTCCTGTGTGAGACCTGTTATTAACCACATTTCCCTATGTTTAATTATATCTTAGTTGGGATAAAGTAGAATTTACTGTTTTATAATTACAGAAAAAAAGAAAATCATTTATTTAAAATTTGAATTATTTGATTATAATTGGGTCTATTGGAGATAGCTTTCCTGTAATCCAGAGCTTTCTGGATAGCAATGGATGTAATACCTGTACATAAAAATTCCATATACTGATGTTCTTGTTCCCCATGCCACATACACACTGACAGTAATTATTTATTTTATCATCTATACACCAGGGATCCCCAACCTTTTGAACCCGTGAGCAACATTCAGAAGTAAAATGAGTTGGGGAGCAACACTAGCATGATAAATGTTCTTGGGGTGCCAAATAAGAGCTGTGATTGGCCATTTGGTATCACCTATATGGATTGTCAACCTACATTCAGGCTCTGTTTGGCAGTACACCTTGTTTTTATACATTTATAACTTGCCTCCAAGCCTGGAATTCAAAAATAAGCACCACTGGGAGCAACATTGAAGGGGTTGGAGAGCAACATGTTGCTCACGAGCTACTGGTTGGGGATCACTGCTATACACTATAAAAATCTTTCCAGAAATGTAAATTTGCTGCAATTATTTTTAAATCTGCATTTCCAGCTGCTTCAAAATGTAACTTCTTTTGTTTTTTTATATGTTTTTATTGGTGCTAGCTGCCCTGCGGGTTGAATTTTCAGACATGTCCAGTAAAATTCCTCTCAGAATTGAGATTCTTTTCACAAACTTTTCCAGTGTAAGACTGGGGCCCACTGGCCCTGTCATGGGCGCACCAAGGCTGCTGTTCCTGCCACTGATGAAAAGCCCGCTCTAGACCCTGGCCCCAACCTCAACCCCCCTTCAGGGCACACACGCATGAACGCATACCTTCTTTTACCGAGGTCAGTGGCAGCAAAGTAATGATGAGCAAAACAGACGAGAAAAAAACCCCTGTCTGTTTAATATCCTGAGTGAATCTGAATGGTTCTAGTCAGAACCAGGCAAACTTCTGGTATTCATTCAGATCCAAGTCTCACTTTCATAGTGCTCTTCTAAGTACTTCTATGTTCATT
This sequence comes from Xenopus borealis, assembly GCA_024363595.1. Taxonomy (NCBI): domain Eukaryota; kingdom Metazoa; phylum Chordata; class Amphibia; order Anura; family Pipidae; genus Xenopus; species Xenopus borealis. Next base: position 77,865,053 of record CM044444.1, read on the forward strand.
GATATTAATGTTCCATAGTTTTTTAGTTTTTGTAATTTTTACTCTGCATACAAGGTTAAATGAATGATGTGGATAGCAACTCAGAAAGCTGACAGCTCTCTGCTTAAATCTAACAAGATCGAAACAGGCTGTCTGCAAGTTTGGATACACGTATATGGCAGACATATATATATATATATATATATATATATATATATATATATATATATATGCTATAAACCAGCGGTTCTGGATGCATAGTTGGCCACAGGGACATAAAGGGGTGATTAACATGTCTCTGCCCATGATGCATTATGGGAGAAAAAAACTCATATTTGATATCTAGGTAGTGCTATATGTATGGCATGAGACAAGTAAATACCTTCTGATTTCAGAAGGCTTCACTTTGCATGTTATTGCTTGTGATGGGCTTTTTGGCTCCTTTCAGTCCTTCTCACCCTAAAACTTAAGTAATAGAGGGAGAACACTGTCTGAAGATACTGCTTGCATCAGACATTCAACCACCTAGCAGTAAACTGGCCAGCTATTCAGCACAGCAGTACAGAGCTGTTATGGAGAGAGCATGATATTAGCAGAATAAAACTGCTATCTTAAACCCTTCTTATCTTTCACTACCCTTGGACAGCTATGGTAAGATGTGCAGTCCATGTCTCTTTCAGTAACTTGAAATATGTGGGTAATATATTCTTATTTTAGTTTAAAATGTTGTCTAAAACTCACCATTCCCACTAGGGCTTCTCTGCCACTTACGGTACTGTCTCCTGCATTAAGAGTATATCTTCCCTGCTTGTTGCAGTGGCAGAAATGAAGTGGCAGAAATGAAGTTGTAATTTCTCAGAAAGGGAGCCGTGTCACTTTCAGTGAAGTATAAAGTATAAAGTAAATAATTCTGATTGAGGTTACAAATGACCAAATTAAAGAGGTGTGTGTTAACCTATAAGCATGGTTGACTTTTACATGACAAGGGGACTCCTCAATTGACCCTTTGCCTTCAGCTATCCAATTGAACCCCATTGTTAAATACCATAATGAAACACCAGGAGCCAGAAAATGGTGAAAATGGCCACAGCATTTATTCACATTTTAGCATCACCCCAAGGCAATATTCAATGCCAGAATTCCATAAGAGATCGCTACTATGCTCTGCCGCTCCTCACTTGAGATCAGCACTGTCATTATATCCACCACTGAGTATTAGGCTGTCTCTACCTACAGAGAGGATGGTCCCAACTCTGCTACCAGCAGGAACTGCATCTCGCACCATGGCAGAAGTTCAGCAGCCCTGCTGTCGGTCCGGAATCTGCAGTGTGTTGATGATATGAAATCCAAGCAGGCTGTCACCTAGCACAAGCAGTAGTAGCGTCGGTATCAATCAACCCACTGTGTAGTCACAGAAGAGAACCTCCTTTCTCCCTCTTCTAAATTTACCTGAGCAGTACTCTGGCAAGGTCCTACCGCCGCTGTGACAAATACAATTTAAAATACATTATCATATATCTACTGTTTTGATCCAGAGGAAGTCATTGCCAATTATGCCTCATGAGGGAAAAAAATTCTTCCTGACCCCAATGGCGATCAGAAACATTCCCTGGATCAAGCATTTGACATTCATTTAACCTGAATAATAACATACAAATTATCTCGTGGTTATACTGTATAACTGTACCAACACCACAATATAACCGTACATGCAGGGATACATCCACATTTGCTTATTAATAGATAATATGAGAACATAAAGAGAAATTCCTGGCATTTCATAAAATATGCAAAAAGGGGAGGGTGGGTGGGATGTTTCTACCTGCTCAGAAGATAAGGAAGTGAAATGCTTCATCCCCTGACATCACATCCATGTTTTTCTCCACCCCCAGCTTGGCTTTTCCCTGCCTTAACTCATTCCTACTCACAGCTACATCTGATTCTGCCAATATATAAACCAGTGTAATCTGGCTGCTGGTCATTCGGATCCCTTGTCATGCAGCCCCTGCGTTTATAGCTCCAGGGATTTCCTTTACAAGGGTTGCACTTAGCGCCCATGTTAATAGGAATAAAAAAACAACCCATATTTTTATTTTTTAGGAAAGCAAAAATCTGCTTTTGTGGGCTTTTTTGTTGCAAAAATTTACACGCCCAAAAACATCTGCTGATCGCAAAATGTAAAATATCACTGTTAATTCATACTTGGCAAAACATTTTTCTCATCACAAGTGGCAGCACTTTTTGATTGTAAACGACAATCTGCAGCATTTGAGTCTTATAACTCTTAAACTAATGTAACCCTTTCTTGGCTGTATTAGAGCCAAACCAACTAGCATGAGCAGAGCATGGGTTACACGCGACTCTTGTATTCTCAGGTAGGGCTTTCGCTAAGTGGAAACACACGTGTGAGGCAGTTGAACTACACCTCAATACTGCATGTAGTGTAAAATAACAAGTGTTGGGCGCCAGGGGTTCTTTGAAACAAATAGAACAACCTTTATTTACATAGATCACCACAGGGCAATATCCATACTCACAACCAATGGATTATGAACAGCAGATGCATAGCAAATATACGGCACTCAGCATAGCCCTCAGGATGTATGTGGATGGGAGTTGTAGTTTCACCAACCAGGTTAGCAATGCCTCGTGTGGTCCGGATCCCACCAGCAGGCCAATATCACCTCAGGGATTCAATTCTCCTCCTATAGTCCCTATATACTGAGGTCCCTTCACTTCAGGCAAGTAAGAGCCTGGGGGAGAGCTACTCCCTACTATCCTCCTTGATGGGGCTTGAGCTGCCCTTTCTCTCTTCCCTCTCTTCCTCACTTCTCCTAGAGAGTGCTATAACAAGACTATCCTGACTCTAACTTTTCCTCATTCACTGGGCCCTGTTCCCCGACTTCCACTAAAGGTGTGCTGTCCCTTTAGGGTAGAACGCCTCTGGGGCCCGGTTGGCACCCAGGCTCAATGGAGCACTGCCCCTCTCCTCTGCTGCAGGCCAAAGAGAAAGTGCCACTCCCTGCAAGTACTTTTATTACAGCACTGCAGGGGGTGGGTCACAACCTTTATCCAATAATTGGATACAATATAGCTATCTGGACCTTAGTCCAATAGCAGGTAGCTAATGTAAGGGTAAGGGAAGAAGCCATAAGGGCCATGCTACTTATGGGTCCCTACACTAATAAAGAGTAAGATTGTAAGAATTGTACTATTATCTACAAGACTGCTTAATGGCGGGCCTTGCTAAAGTCAAAGTAAAATCAGTTTGTTCTTAATCTAGGGATCAAGGAGTACTTCTTGCATGTAACATCTGATAAGAAAAAGTATAGCTTTCAAAGTGGGCTTTATTTTCTCATTTTCTTTTACATATATAAAATTGGTTTAACATCTAACACAGTGGTGTAACTAGATATTACTGGATCCAAATTATTTTTAAAAATGCTAAGAGTTGACTTGTTTTACCAATATTTATTGAAACTGTATATGAATTAGGGCCTTATGAGCTCCTGGGCCCCCCTTCAGCCACAGGGTCTGCTTCCTCTACAGTTACGCCCCCGATCTAACATTCATGTCATAATTGTATTAATATATTAATAAACTTTGGGTTATTACTGATGAGCAGAATTATTTCCTTTGCAGGGGTCATACACTGAATACCTACTGTATTTTGTGTTAACTGTTTATACTGTAAGGCACTGTCTCATTATTTTATAGGTTTAAGCATTGTGTTTTCTCTGGCAGTAAGTTCCATTATCGTCTACACATACTCCTTCATAATGTCAAGATATTGCTTAGACCAGAAAATATAAAAAAATTAAAAAGATTGTTATAGGGACTTTAGGGATTTGAAGTTCATGGCCTGACAGTGTGACACAAAAATGTTGGTCCTAAGAATAAAAATAGGAAAGAGCATGAAAAGTAGACAATGACCCACTTATATAATTGTGTTAGCATAAAACATATTACAGTTAATTCTCAAAGGAGACTAACCATTAATCCAGCCTCTGAGTTTCCTTATTTGTAGCAACACAACAAAAATGTCCATGAAACAGAACATGCCATTTTTTTATGTTGTTGGAAATTTTTTGTTTCTTGGGATTCTATTCACAATTGTACACTTGAATATAATAAGGGTTGTGCCATTTTTTTTTCATTATTATCACCTTTCAAATCTATTTTATACATGATCTTTAGGATATTTCTAAATTGTGATGCAGTCTGACTACCTTTAATTCATATTTTTCAGATTTCAATAAAATACCCATGTGTGTTCAGCTTTGACTGTACAGTATTTTGCCCATTGTTTTAATAAAAATGAACTAAAGTTTTTGTTATTATTTGTACCAAACAGTAAAATTGATGATATAAAGATCACTTTCTGTTTACCTTGATTCACCTCCTTGATTCTATAGAAGAATAAGTGGGAGGAGAAAGGTTTTTTAATCAGATCTATCACCCGCCATAATGAACACAGCATTCATTCTCTGTCTTTAAATTAAACATGATCATTTTGGGACAGGAGGAAATTAAATCATTAGCCTTCTATGAAAAAAATTTTTTTCAGTTATATTAAATTAAAAGCCATCCCACTGAACCCCATTGTTACAAACCTTAATGGAACACCAGTAGTGATGGGCGAATTTATTCGCCAGGGGCGAATTTGCATCGAATTCCCGCGATTCGCTGCTGGCGAATAAATCTGCGAAACGCCAGCAAAAATTCGCCTGGCGAAAATTTGAAAAAAAAAAACGAGTCGCACGTCGTTCTTGACGCGACGAAAATGACGCGACGTGTGTTGAAAACAACGAAAACTCGTTTCGCTAATTTTTTCGCCAACAGGGTAGATTCGCCCATCACTAAACACCAAGAGCCAGAAAATGCCCACAGCATTTATTAATATTTTATCAAATAAATAGGACAGTGCCAGCCTCACCCCAACACAATATTCAAAGCCAGAATTCCAAGAGATTGCTACTATGCTCTGCCGTTCCTCACTTGAGATCAGCACTATGTCATTATATCCACCACTGAATATTAGGCTGCCTCTACCTACAGAGAGGATGGCCCCAAACTCTGCTACCAGCAGGTGCCCCTGCCCAACCTGGGCCATCTGCTGTTGCAGCCACTAACTCAACAGGATCATCACTTCAGCCCTCAGCTGTTGTAACAGGGCATCTACTCACTGGACATCCATGCACATCCATGCCAAACCGACTCTGCTCCTGCTGTTCTGTGTCCTGTTCCTGTCCTGTGTGGCTTCTCTGATACAGTAGGAAAAGGAAATAACTTTTCTCCCGAACTTTCCTTTTATCCCCCCAACCCCCTCCTCCGCTAAGCTATTACTAGTTCCTCTGACCTGTACTTTCCTTCCTCTCCCCCCTTGCCTTACAGTCAGGCTCCATCGTCTCTTTGCTAGCTCTATTTACATGTATGGGACTTGTTATCCAGAATGCTCTGGGCCTGAAGTTTTCCAGAGAATGGGTCTTTCATAATATGGGTCTTCATTTCTTGAGGCTACTAATTCTTGGAAACATTAAATAAACCCAATGAATTGGTTTTGCTTTCAATAAGGATTAATTAATTAAAAGTGATGATTGAATCTGAGCCTTTTTTTTTTTTTTGACGCCGGACAAATTTCTGCAACAAATTGTTTCATCCATTAGTATTTATGGGTATCATTTTAACGATGAAACTTGCCAAAGAATACAATACAAGATACAAGGTACTGTTTTTTATTACAGACAGAGAAAAAGGAAATAACTTTTAGAAATGTGTATATATTTGATATAGAGACAGCCATTCTGGAATTCAGAGTTTTCTGGATACTGGGTTTCCAGATCCCATAAATAACTAACATTCAAATTTCCCTTTTTTTTTTTTTTTACAAATGTATGTTTTTTTCTGTATATTTTTTTAAATTCTAAAAATTTTAGATTTATTAAGGATAAAAACCACAAAAAGCTCACCAGTTAAAAGCTGTCAAGGTCCTTTATACTGTAAATAAATGTGAGCTTCTCTGATCCTATTGGACCATTTTTAATTCAATTCAATTTCAAATTGAATTTGGTATTCTGATTTTTTCAGCCAGCATTTTTCAAAGTAACTCAAAGGTTTTAGAGGTTTACGTATCTTTTAGTGCACTGTCCAGTGTTTTTTTTTTTCTTTCATAATTTGTATAATAGGATATTGTAATATTGAAATAGAGTTTAATCGTGGTTTTAAAAAAATTAAAAAACCTCTAAAATTTGACCTTAGATAAATGGGCTTCTGCATATTAAGGACAAAGTAAAGGCTGTACGGAGAATTGAACCAAGTGAATCACTGTGTGTATTTTAATGGAAGAAGTGATGTCACTCACACACACAGTGATTTGCATGCTTTTATTTTGTGGCTGGCATGACTAAATACACAAATTGTTTAATCTCTTGTTTTTTCAGAGATGTAGCATACAGGGACAGCAGCAAGTTTTTGACAGTAAATTACTTTGGAGAAATGATGTATTGCTCTCAGCAAGGCAGCAATATTAAAGTTGTTTTGCTGTTAGGATGTTTAGTTATTGTATCTTTGATTAAAGAGCTGTAGTTTTAACAGAACAGCTCATTTTCCATTTTTTCCTGATTTAGGTGTGTAGAAGGCAGGAAGATTATTTCCAGTGAAACGCTTATTTTTAACAACACAAACATTCAGAAATATCATAAAAATGTCTAACTTGGCTCACAAAACCAACAATTTCCAGTGTTTGGATATAAAACCATACCTAGAACAGCAATAAATATTGTTCATAACTAAGCACATGAGCATACAGGATATAGGCTGTCAAAAAATGCCACTAAACTATAGTTGATAAAATACCATAATAGTTTGATGTCTATCTGGTGAAGTTCTTCTAAACTAACATTCGGGATTGGAGGTTGCATTAATTACATACTGTAGTACGTAACAATGTTATAACTTGTTTTCTTCTATTTACATTGTCTTTCTATTATGGTTTTGTTGATATAAATTGATTTGGTATTTGTAAATGGAATGCAAAGTTTCTGTGTGTGTGTGTTAGGTTATGCTGGAAATAAATAATCTATTTAAGAAATCTGTAGAATTTAACTGGTTTGAGCAAAGTATAAAAATTACATTAAGGGGGTTATTTTCTAAAGTCTAAAACAAAAAAAAATACTCCATCTCAAACCTGCTGAGATCATGTAGAATTCAATGGCAGATGTCCTGTTTACAACTGGCAGATATGATCTTTGCTGGGTTTTGTACAATAATCCAAATAATTCATGGTTTTCAGGTGATAATTAAAAAAAAGTTTTCGAGTGTCAAATCTGTAAAAATCCCACTGTATGAATATTTAAGCGATTTTATCAAGTCTTTGACATAAGACATAACAGTTCAGTGAGTTTGCAACTGGTCCTTAGCATGCACTTCAGATTCAAAAGCAAACTATTATGGCCCATGTGGCCCCCTTTCAAGTCACTGATTAGTCACTGCCTGGTAACCAATCAGTGGGAAACCAAGAGAACTGCATGTAAGGGTTCCTGCTGGTTTTCGCCCGCACCAAAACGCTGGCGCGCACGAGCAGGCATGCGTCCTGACGCCATTACGCCGGCATCCATTTGGCGCCAAATTAGGCCTATTTAAGGGTGCTTAGGACTCTGGATTAATTGCCCGATTATAGGTTCTACTTCTTGTGTTCCTGGGTGCTCTTTGTGATTGAACTCTTGCTGATCGACCTTTTGCCTGAATCTTGACCTTGAAACCTTGCCACCTGAACTGACCCTTTGCCTGGATTTGACTACTCTTTTGCCTTAACCCCTTCTGTACCACGAACTGTGCTCTTACTCCCTTCCTCCTTGGTCCACACTCCAAACTACGCCTTCGGGCCCTGACACTGCAAAGCAGGAAGTAGTGTTCTGACTATGATCTTAGACATCCAGTCACTCCAGCCTTTATACATTACATTTTTGCCTGACTAAGTATATTGGAAACATTTTTAATTTTGCACAGTTTATCTGTTTAAGCAGTTTTTATTTTTATACTGAACAATTCCTTTAAGAAAATAATCACACATTTTTTGGATTTTAGTAAATAACTCCCTTAAAGTAAATATATCAGTACAGGTATGGGACCTGTTATCCAGAATGCTCAGGAGCTGGGGCTTTCCAGATAATGTATCTTTCCATAATTTGGATCTTCATAGCTTAAAGGACAAGGAAAGTGTAAAACAGAATAAGGGTAGAAATGGTGTATTTTGTATACTAAACATAAACATGAACTTACTGCACCACAAGCCTAATCAAACAAATGATTTATGCTTTCAAAGTTGGCCACAGGGGGCTGTCATCTTGTAACTTTGTTATACATCTTTGTCTGACACTGGCACTGCACATGCTCAGTATGGTCTGTGCTGCTTAGGGATCGTCATAAATGATCAAAAAACAAAGCTGCTAGAGTTCTGCATGGCTGTAAGTAAGGCAGGGGCTCCCCCTGCTGTTCATAAGTATGAACAATTCCTATCCTCAGCAGTAAATGAAGGGAGAATTTCACTGCATACAGTCAGGTTTCTTAAAAAAACAGTACACATTTTTTTATTAAAATATATTGGAGATAGTTTTCTTTTTCATTAAAGAAAGTAAAAATGTGATTTTATTTATTTGCCTTTCCTTGCCCTTTAAGTCTACTAGAAAATCATGTAAACACTAAATACATCAAATAGGCTGATTTTGCTTCCAATAACAATTCATTATATATTTGTCTGGATAAAGATAAAGGCACTGTTTTATTATTACTGGGGAAAAGGGAATTCATTGGATAAAATGGAGTCTATGGGAGATGATCTTAATTTGGAACTTTCTGAATAGCAAGTTTCTGGATAACAGAGCCCATACCTGTATATAAATATAATAGATGTACTGGGTTGATCAGGTTTTCAGGAGCAAACATTCATAGTTGAATAAATTCAGGTTTTGTATATTTTCCAAAAACAATAATGAATATCCAAGTTAGACACAAATAACCAAATGTCCAGGGCAATCAAGTACCTGCAGATAAGTAAGGAGACAAATATCGGAGCTCACCTCTCCCGTATAAGATTCAGAGCAGCTTCCCCTCCAGCAGCTGCCTGCGAAGTTAGACGGGTTTGCAGCTCCCAGTCAACATAATCAGCAGAATGTACAGACCAACGCGTGGCTTTATTGAACAAACATAGCATCGGGTGGCGAATACAGTGCAAACAGTCTACACATTTCGTGCCCTAACTCGTGGCACTTCTTCAGGACTCAGCCAACATTTTCCAGAAGACCAAGCTGTCTCTTACTCACAGAATGCTTTTGTGGTATTAACTCTTAACATCATTGGACCGCTGCCATTCCACCACCCTCATTGTGATATCTATATCCCCACCTGCTATTCCTGACAGGTATTTCCACTGTGGCCACTGTCCCATAGCCCTCTCTTACAACTATTCTGCTCACTGTCACTGTGACCCTGCTGGCGAATAAGTTCGCGAAACGTCAGGAAAAATTCGCCGCAAAAAAATTCGCCGCCAAAAACGAGTCGCGCGTCGTTTTTGACGCGACGCGCCGAAAACGACACGACGCGCGCCAAAACGTCAAAAACTACGCGATGACTCGTTTTGCGAATCGGCGAAAAATTTGCGAATTTCTCTGGAAATTCGCTAATTTTTCGGCGAAGCGAAACGCGGCCGTTTCGCCCATCACTAGCTTTTAACTGCCTTTGCTACTCTTTCCCTATCTACCATGTACAGTACACCTAGTGCACACTATTACATTTCTCTCCTGACTCTGGCTGAACACCTAACTTCAGGGCTGGGCTCTTCTCCTCCAGCAGGTGTTCTCCACTGGACAACGTCCACCCACGAACTGCCACTCCACTTGTTTCTTGCCCCTTTTTATATATTTCCCCCTCTAGCACTCTCTTGGTAAAAATTACATTACTATCCAATTAACGGAGCCCTATTGCCCTTTTGTGGTCAAAGTCACTGATTGGTTGCTGCTTGTTAACCAGTGGAAACCAAGAGAGCTAAAAAACAGGAAGTAGTGTTCTGTTCTGTTATGTTAGACATCCAGTCACTCCTGCCTTAAGACATTACATTTTTGTCTAACTAACTATATTAGAAACATTTTGCTATTTACCTAGTTTTTATATTTTTATACTGAACAATTCCTATTAAATGGCTATTAATGTTATGCTTCTAGGGAACCAGGCATCATGTGTGTATCCAAGTGCAGTAACTTCCTAAACAGTCTCCCTTTTGTCTTTTGTTGTCCATGGAGGCTACACTTTTCAATCACTATTTTTCTCAGTTTACAAACAGGATCTCTGGGTTTTACAAAATACAGATGTTGCCCGTGCTGCATTCAGGAGCAATCCACTTTCACAATTGCACTACAAATGAATGAAACAGTCAATTTTAATTTGATTTTATACAGTTGGAGTAATGCTTATTCATCAAATACAAAAGGAGGGTACAGTGAATATTGCATCAGGTTGTTGTTGGTAATTGCTGGTTTGCACCCAGTCAGTGAACTTCTGGCACTGACAAAGTTATCACTACCATTTTGGCACAGTGGCACATGTTCACAGCATGGCGCTCGTCTATTGACATCAGTGTTAATCTGAGGTAATCTGCTCACACTTACTCAGGTTTACGAAGTATGATGTGAATTCTGCATTAAGAACTATTGAAAGGCATGGATGGATAAATGACATGGGCATTATGGTTATTTTGGAAACACTCATTCTGGTGAATTCCATTACAATTGTCACTTATCCATATGCCTGAAAAGATTAAGAAATTAATATTAGAAATAACTCCTGCCATTTAACATAACTTAATAACCCATGTATTTTTAGATAAATATGTCCAGTAGCTAATAGCTATTCAGTGAGGGGTCAATCTGTGCAATATTTGTAAATGTAATATTGTTATCACTGTAAAAAATAATATATTGACACTAAAATACAATATGCGCAGATAAATAAAGTATATATACTATATATATACTATATATATATATATATATATATATATATATATATATAGTCAAATCAATTATCGACACTCGCCAAAATGTCCATCAAGTCCCAGGTGCAGCTCCTAATGTAAATTCAATATGCAGAGAATGGAGGCACTCATGGATATTCGTGCTTAAAGTGTTTATTGGATCAACACATAATCCCCCACATCTACGCGTTTCGATTCCTTAGAACCATCCTCAAGACCGTCTATATATACAGCATATGTATATTTTTGTAACTTGACTATAAACCAAAATGATTTATAGAGTATGCAAAAATGCACAGCCATTCTGGAAAATCACATTATTTTAATTAAGATTAAGAGCTGCCTAATGTGAAAGAATCAGATGTATTTTGATCCTTATGGAAATCAATCAGATTAATGGTTATTACATGAAAAAGTATTATTTAACACATTAATAGTGATGGGCGAATTTATTCGCCAGGGGCGAATTCCCGCAATTCGCCACTGGCGAATAAATTCGCAAAACTGGCAAAAAAATTCGACCAAAAAAATTCGCCGCGCAAAAACGAGTCGCGCGTCGTTTTTGACGCGACATGCCGAAAACGACGCGACGCGAGCCGAAAATGACGCGACGCGCGTTTTTGACGCGGCGCACGTCATTTTTGACGCGTGTCACGTCGTTTCCGACGCGTCGCGTCATTTTCGACTCGTTTCGCGAATCGGGCGAAAAATCCGCGAATTTCCAGATTTTTCGGCGAAGCGAAACGCGCCCGTTTCGCCCATCACTACACATTAATAAATAGCTCTGCAATTAATCTGTTCAAATTCTTTATAGCACAAAAAAGTTGCTTTATAAATTTATGTGCAAAGCAAATTAATTCATATTGTTTTTGCAGCATTCTGCAGGTCATTTCAACAACAACAAAAAAAAACCTGTTTTGCTTCATCAACAGTTTTTTGTGTGTGGGAATGTAGGTCGCTAATGGAAAAATTGTTCGCAAAGCGAATAAATGTTCACATGGAGAATAATTTTGTCTGTTCCAATTCTAATGACCATTTTGTGAACCCTTTGCCCCTCACACAACAGTAGGATAGCGATTGTGAATTGTATAGTTTGTGATAGTACTAGATAGTAGCAGGAAATTTGTTATTTTTGCTACAAAAGTTTAAGCCACCTTCAAGCATGTCTTAAAAGTTTGCAATGCACTATTGGAATTCGGAATGCAATGAAAGAATATTAAAGAATATTACATTGTAGCATGTACATTTTTATTCTTCTTTGTGTTCAAATGTGTTCTCTTTGCAAATTTTATTATATTTCCCTTTGTGGGTGTTTTTTTTTTGTCATGGTGAAACATTAGTTACCTCAATTTTTGAAACATGTCCTTGGTTAAGAGCTGTGTATCAAGATTATCCATGGGATAGTCTTGCACTAGAGTCCTGCGCGGGTCCATTTTTTGGGACCCGAACCCGACCCGTACCCGCA
>CM044444.1:77881374-77931467 GCA_024363595.1 Xenopus borealis
TATATATATATATATATATATATATATATATATATATATACCGCCAAAAATTCACAATTGGGGGTGGGTATATAAAGTTTATTTCATTTAGGTTTATGTTTATAAAGTTTATTTCATTTGAGATGCAGTTACACTGAAAATAAAGGAAACACTTTCTTCATCTATGTGTATGAACAGAAGCAACCAAATACTGGTGTGTTGAGAGTTAGGATAGCATGTCTACTTTTACAATACCCCTCTGCTTTTACTTCTTTCAAACCACCCACTTGTGGCTCCATGGGTTTACCCAAAAATATTTTGTGAAAAGACTTAACTAGACATGCGTCATGCGTAACTTTAGAATTGATCCAAGATACTTTCTCATGACAAAACTCTTCCAAGGAAGAAGATATCAAATTTTACCTCTGTACATTTGAGAATTTTTGAGCTTTTCTTCTAATCAAGAATAACAGGGGAGAACACTAAGCATTACTGATTACTGTTTTTAACAAACAAAATTAAAGGAATCAGAGATATTGATATTGGGAGGAAGATTTAAAGCGCAAGGAAAGTGTAAAATAGAATAAGGCTAGAAATGCTGTATTTTGTATGCTAAACATAAACATGAACTTACTGCACCACAAGCCTAATCAAACAAATGATTTATGCTTTCAAAGTTGGGCACAGGGGGCTGTCATCTTGTAACTTTGTTATACATCTTTGCAAGACTAGACTATATACACATGCTCAGTGTGGTCTGGGCTTGTTAGGGATCGTCATAAATGATCAAAAAACAAAGCTGTTTGAGTTCTGCATGGCTGGTAAGTAAGGCGGGGGCTCCCCCTGCTGTTTTTAGGGACCGTCTGACAATTCCTATCCACAGCAGTAAATGAAGGGAGAATTTCACTGCATACAGTCAGGTTTCTTATAAAAGCGGTACACATTTTTTAATTAAAGTATATTGGAGATAGATTTCTTTTTCATTAAAGAAAGTAAAAATGGGATTTTATTTATTTGCCTCTCCTTGCCCTTTAACTTGACTGAAATGGGGTTGACAATATCCTTGATCTTAAAACAGGTATGACCCACATTGATGGAAGCTACCAAACCAAGTCCCAAATATAAAATCAAGTGTCAGAATCTCTGGACTCGTTGCAGTTACCAAATGAGCCACTGGAGGTTTTTAGCGCTGGGATATTTTATTATTTTCTTTTGTTCCCTTTACTCTGCCCACCTCATCAACTCCAGGTGCTATTCATCCTCCAATTAAGGCCAGTTTAAGCCTGGTAATGACAGTCATTAATAGTGATGGGCGAATCTCCCGCGATTCGCTTCGCCTAGAGATTCGCGAATTTCTAGAGAAATTCGCGAATCGGCGAAAAATTCGCGAAACGAGTCACGTCGTTTTCGGCGCGCGGCGCATCGTTTTCGGCGCGTCAAAAACGACTCGTTTTTCGCCGAAATTTCGCCAAGCAAAATTTCGCTGGTGATTCGCGAATTTATTCGCCAGCGGCGAATCGTGGGAATTCGCCGCAAATTCGACCTAGGCGAATAAATTCGCCCATCACTAGTCATTAACTCTCTGACTGTAGTCTTGCCTTCATGCAATTCTGGTTTCAGTGCCTTAATGCATACCTGACTCCTTGTCCTTTCCTAACCCCTTGCTTCTTGTCCAATTCCTGTGTTCCAGTTGCCCTCCTTGCCCTGTTCTTGTGGGTTTCTCAGCTTAAACTCTAGACTGTTATTTGATGTTGCATGTTTGCTGCCTGTCCCAACATCTGGCCCATTAACTGATCTCTGCGTAAGCCTGCAATTTACTTCAGAAATTGATTTTATATTTGTTGTGTTTCTGTTTTCTACCTACTGTAGTGTTGTTTTCATGAAACCTGTTATTTGCTCAACACAGTTTCCCAGCTTACAGGTTCCCATCTATTTGCCTTCCCCGGTGACTGTAAGTAATAGGAAGGACCAGGTCAGGGATGTCTGTGAGCATCAACCATCCATCGAACAGATGATTATACCATGGCTTGATAAACACAAGACCAAATGGCTATGAAGTCTTAAACCACAGACTGGGCAGCAGGAAAGTCATCCCTGAAAAATTAGAGGGAAAGGCAATACAGTATATTACATGTAGGGTTAATGATTCATACAAATATGTACGAAGCATGAACAAAGGAAAGCTTTGTTATGTTTTGTATAAGCAGCATAGATCAGCACTTCTCGTAGACAAAAACTGAAAATTGATAAGTAAAGTCCCATAATATTGTTTAATAATAATAACGCAGCACTTTGATTTCTTTAATATCTTTAGAGGTGAAGCAGTCAGTTGTCTGGTCTGTGTCAGGAAGGTTAATATCAGATTTACAGACCACTGATTCTTTCTTTTGCATTTCATTTAATTTCTCATTCAAAATCTGATGCATGCATTGAAATAGCAGGGTGTCATATCACTGAAAGGCTGGTGTCTTCAGGTTTAATTAAAGTTTTTCTTTCCTTCCTGTCTCCCAGTTTTCTTGCTGACGACTGCTAGAATTCCTGACAGTTATGCTGTGTAAAACAGATGTTATTGTGTTGTTGCTTTGGCAGTCTCCTTTTCAAATGTCTTTCTCTGTCAGAATACAGAAGAAAGTTCACCTATACCATGTGTTTGGTATTATATGTGTTTGGCAGTGCTATTTTTGATATAGGAGAAAAAATAAATGTAGCTGGAATAATATATCTAGCTTGAATACAGGTTAAGTGATGTTTTAGACAGGTTTTGGGACACAAAACAGGTCAGTAATAGAGCATCACTATGCCTCAGGCATAGAGGCGGGGCAGGTTATGCTTGGTTGGCAGTTTAGATATTTAAGCATCTTTATAACAGGTATGGATGTTTTTAATGAAAAAAAGGATTTATGTTCCATGTTTGATTTGCAAAGTACTTTAATTATACACCTTTTTATGTGTAGGTGTTAGGTTCTTTTTAAATGGTAATTTATGCTAATGTAACATGGAATATTTTGGGCTGGCACTCTGGGCAGCATACTCCAAATGTAAGATGAAATGAAAGAGAAAACTCACTTCTTCTTACTGTTTCCATTTACATTGCCACTGGGAGCCTGTTTATGTTATATTTAAAAAGTCTTTTGACTGCATTTGCATATAAAACAGAAATGTAGACTACTGGGCTAATTTTAGGCAATGTTGCACCCGGGCAGTAACCCATAGCAACCAAATGTCATTTTTTTTTAGCCAGCTACAGGTTGAGCATTGAACAATAATCTGATTGGCTGCCCTGGGTTACAGCACAGGAGCAAAGTTGCCCATTGTTTATAAATGACCCCCAAGGTCTCAAAGGGCCATTAACAAACCTCTTTTAGTCTTTTAAAGTAACTATAATGATGTAGTGTTGCCCTGCACTGGTAAAACTGCTGCATTTGCTTCAGAAAGACAACTAGTTTATATAAACAAGCTGCTGTGTAGCCACGAGGGCAGTCATCCAGTCTGAAAAAAGGAGAAAAGGATATATTACATAGAAGATAACAGAAAACTTTACAATCCCAATGTATTCTAGAGTGTTTATCTGTTATCTGGTATGCAAACCTGTGCCTTTTCTCATTTTTTTCAGCTTTGAATGACTGCCCCATGGCTAAATAGCAGTTTATTTATTTAAACTATAATAGTCCTTCTGAAACAAACCAGTTTTACTTTTGTGGAGTTAATTCCCTATATGTCTGGAAATCCCCTGCTTGGACTTGAGCTACAGGGTCTCAGAGTTTTGGCAAGGTCAGGAGCCCTTGTGCCTGTGCAGGATGGCAGATACTGGAGGATGTCACTAGGCGTCACTGCTGCACCACTTTGCTATAAATAGGAGAGCCATGTGCTCACACAGTTATTACTGTCTTACTGCTGGATACTACTACACTGAGGGTAAGATGTAGAGGCAGGAGGCCTCTGAGGCTGAGGTGTGGCAGCCCCATGCCTGTGAGCTAGACCAGGAGGATCTGTAGCTCCAGATTCATACCTCCCAACATTTTGGAAGTAAAAAGAGGGACAAAAAAAATGTTTTTGCACGTAGCGTTGCAAAACTTTTGACCACACCCATTTGTGGCCACACCCCTAATTAGCATGTTCGTTTTACAAAATTCGGCAGGTTATGAAAGTTTGAAAATATTTCTCCTTGTCTAAACTGCCACAATTACTTATTTTATCATCTCAAAATTGTTACAAACGTTCTTATTTGCCAAAGGCCAATTAAGTTAGAAACTTTGTTTCTTTTTCTGGCAGTTCAGCGCAAAGAAAAGAGCGACTTTCCAGTACAAATGAGGGACTGCAGGTTGAGCTGTCAAAAGAGGGACTGTCCCTCCAAAAAAGGGACAGTTGGGGGGTATGCTAATTTCCAAATCTGTACTTGGGAGTCCTCGCGCTATAGACAGTGCTGTGAGCTACAGTTCAGCTACGGATTTAGCAACTGTGTGCCAGTGCTATAAAGGCCAGGTTATTTTCAGGGGCTTCTTTTTGACTAATGCTAGGGTCGGACTGGGCCGGCGGGACACGGGGAAAAAAGCCGGTGGGCCCCCATCTCTAGTGGGACCAGAACCTGAATTGCCTCGGGGCCAAGCTTTTTCTCGAGACAAAACAGTGCACACGCTGATGCACATGCGCAAGTGCACACATGAGGGGGCAGGTTGCCGGATGAAAGACTCTGAGGCAGCAGCCCTAAGGGTCTGGAGAGGAGGCCTGGACCCACCGGGGCTTCTGCCGACCCTGACTAATGTCACAGTGTGGGGAGGGAGAGGAAGGCGGTGGCAGGCAGTTAAGGGTGCTTTTGTTACTTGGGGGTTTATTCTTCTTTAAATAAACAGTAACACCAACAACATTGCCAAAGGAGAAATTTATTGTGTAAATTGAGAGAGAGAGAAAGAGACAGAGACGAACTATGACAGATGTTTTTTCTGGACCTAGTTTCCCTTTAAAACCTTAGCCTTTACTTCTCACATTACACAGTACATTGTTATAAATCTTCAATTGACCTTATCTCACAGAATAGCAGTGATTGCCTTGGGGAATATACAGTCTTTTTGAATAAACTGGCAAATGTATGCCTCAGCCACTGTAAACTTTCTGCATGAGGCAATGCATCAACCATGAAATGGCAGCACTTATTTACCATCCTGTCTGTGTTTGTAAGTTACTCATTCACTTAGATTATGAATTCTACAGGTCAGGGATTTTCTTCAACTTGTTTCTTAGCACTTCATCTTGAATTTGCATATTTTTGGTTTATTGTATTATTTGTTGTTAGGTATTGTGAAAGGTATTGTCACGGACATGGTACTCCCAAACGCACGTGACTTTAGGTGTGGCTGTCAAGGGTCACTCACTCAGTCTCTCACCCATCTTGCACACAGGTTAGACTAGCATAACAGCACCCCAAACACCAACCAACACCCACAAACACACACAGCTTGCTGCCACCACTCTCAACTTCACACTGGTGTTGAGAGAAATCAGGTACTCTAGTAGTGAAGGGGTTAATTCAAACACGCACTTCCTACCAGCACTCAAATGGTTAACTAGTATAAAGACAGACTAGCATTCCCATTCAGCATGCCGAGGGTTAAGGCTCACAGTTACTCTCTTTCAGGCTAGGTTCTTTTAGAGCACCAAAGACAATCTTATTAAATTATATATATTTAATATTATAAAAGGTATAACAGTGCAGTTAACAAAATGATGTTACAAAAAGAGACATACAATCAATAATACACACAGTTATAAAATAAAAAGGGAAAACATGGAAAACCTATACTTAGCTTCAAGATATAGAATTCCTGGTCCTGGAGGCAAGGGGAAACAAATGGGATAACTTCCAATTGCAATTGGTCCTCCAAAGTAAATCCAAGTCTTAGTCAGAAGAGCTGACTATTTATAAGTGATTTCAGGGCATCAGGTAACTGCACACTCCCCCCTCCCTCAGGAATATAAGGGGGTGTGGCCTAGCAGGACACAGTTTTTATGACCTCCTGTGAGAAGCAACTGGATCAAGAATACAATGATCATAACTCCCTATAGGAACATAGGAGAGACATGATATTATATTCATTGGTTATGGATTCTCTTCTGGATTCCATAGATACTAAACATCAATACTGCGTGACCTGCCCCTGTCCCGATATTCACATCTGATAAACAGAGTACCAAACCTAGTCATGTTTGGACTCATCTGAAAGCAAATATTACTTTGAACTCATCACCAGTTTTTAACGCTGTTGGTACAACAGGTCTGGGTTCTGTGAGGATGAATATGTTTTTGGTTGTGTTATTTGTGACCTTCCCTTCACCTGTGAGAAGCCTTTGTGTGAACTTTAAGTTCTCCCTCCTTGGGTTTTCCCCCCTCTTATCTTATGGCTCTTATCAGCCAGGGCTTGGAGAAGGAATAATAGTTTGTGACCCTGTTACACATGGATGAGTCCAGACCTTAGTGAATAAAGGCCTGCTATGTGTCTGATTTACCTAAGACATGCTTCTTCATGACACCTTGGCCTGTTTTATTAGCTATTACAGGCCTGTATCATGACAGGTATCATCTATGTTTAAGTTATAAACTGTTCAATTCTGCTACAATAAAGATAATGATACAATTAAGATAATGCTAGTAAATGTTATTTACAATTATTTTGAAAGTTAAGGCCATACATTCTGTTTGTAGAGGAGTATATATCTCTTTACCTAAATGGATGCTGGCTATTTTCTAATAAGGTATAAGTCAGAAAATTCTTCCAAGAGCAGTGGTCTTCTATCCAAAAAAACTCATAGTTGTTTCTGTATCATGCAGCCTGGGTTTCCCTTAAAAAAGTAGGACACACACTGTCTATGTGATACTGTATATTGTTCATTTAATTTTTTGGTTGGCTTAGCCCAAGTAAGTTTGTATTCCTTTTCTGCATTTATTTACAAACACATCCACGAGTGCAGGTGTTCTAATTGCATCCAAACACATCCTGCTAGTGATGAGCAAAAATTTCACCTCCTGCAGCAAATGCTTATTTATTACCTAGCTACAGATACATTTTAGATATTTAAAGTGAACACCAAATGTAATTGGAAGAGCAAATAATTATGCACAGATGTAACTTCCCCCCTATAATTGAGTATACCTTACAGGTCATTTAAAGGGACAGAAAGTTGCAAATAAAGGGGGAAAGTGATTTAAAGGAAATATATACATATGACTGTATATACTATACATAAATATAGAAGTAATGTGCTTATAGTAGAGTTTTGAGTTAATGTTAAAGTTAATGTATTGAGCATTTCTGCAAAAATCCTTCTAACCCCACCCATTTGTTCCACTTCTTGCTGCCTCCTTTCCCAAGCTGTGCAGGGGAGCCAGCATCACTCAGCACACTGAGCTGTAGAATAGGAGACAATCAACTGCTAGGCTGACCTGACAGGGAGCTGAAGTCCGACAGCCTGTGTGACTACAGGACTGTGATTGGCTATCCCCCTCCTTCTGTGCTTAGGACACCCCTACCTCTTATTTGAAACATCAACAAGAATCTAAAGATCTAAAGCAAGTTCCAATAAAGGGGACATTTTTAAAGATAACATGAATTATATTGATAATTCATTATTAAAAATAGCCCTAAAACTGTCACCATATGGAATTCATTTTTGCCAAAAAATTAAGTTGTTTTTTTTTTCATGTATCCTATATGTCTCCTTTATAAACAAGTATACCAAATCAAATACACACATTTTCTGTCAAATTGTTAACTGTATTATATTCAGTATTTTATTAGCAGCCAGATAATTCCTTTGCAATGACCTCAATATTTATTCTGTTACATTAAAGTAAATTCAAAACATGTCCAATGAGTCACTGAATAAATCAAAGGTGGTGATTACAGACAGAAGGTAGAAGACAGATGGGAGAGACGTGAGAGTCAAATGTTAATGCTCCCTAAAGATCAGGCAGATTGCAGACGAGTAACAAAAATGCAAAGGACATTTGTGTATACTGTTAAAAAATTCTCCAGTTGTGCATTTTTGAGAATGGCAGCTTGTACAGGGGTTATGAAAAAGACTGTGTCACCAACTTTTACTGTGATAGGGCCAAGGTATAATTAAGTTATCATGTTATTAAGAACATTATTTTATATTTTATTTATTTATTTTAATAAGAGAATATTTTTTTTCCTTTGCCATTTTGCAGTGTTCTCAGATGTCATTTAATATATTTTGCAAAGTTGTCTGGTGCCTTCCAAAACATAAATTAAGGAGGCATTGTGCTGACTATACAGTAATTTATCTTGCAAAGTAAAATGGCTAATTTGTTAAAGAAAGTTATGAAGGCATTAAAGTTATTGCAAGGTCTGCCTGGAGTCTTTTTTTTTTTTTAACTTTCGCTAAAACTTATTGTTTTCAAATTGTTCACCACAACTAATGCATTTTCAATTGATTTCTATTTTTTCTTAAATGTACATTTTAAAAATGAATTAGTTTCATTTTCATCAATCTCATGTTTCTCATTAGCTGCTCGGTAAATCAGGTCACCGAGAGACATCAAAGCAATTTGCAAATCTCTTTTTTAATTGTGCGTGCTATGGGCCAAACAAGGAAAAATTGGTTGTTTTATTTATTGTGCAGATCTACCACTAGTATGGTGAAAACTGGATATATAAATCAATGCAAGACGGTTTCTTAACAAAAGCAGAAGGTAATGAGAGCCTTTTCAAGACATACAGTACTGTATATATCTACCTTCTGCAAGGGCAATGAAGGGAACTACTATCTGGAATGCTTGGGGAATGGGGTTTTTCAGATAGGGGATATTTCCAAAATTTTGATCACCATTAATAATGACGTAATCTGTCCAGTTTCGCCATAAAATTAGTGAAACTGCAGCAAAATAAACGGCAAATAATTAAATAGTTTTGTCACAAAGCAATTTTATTTTGTCAATTTTGTAGCAAACTACATTAGAGTAGATTGCCACTTTGTTTTTGCTTTGGGGCTATCAATAAATATTAGGAGGTAAAAATCACTTTTCAAACAAATCAATGCATTTTTCACTGCTACTCCATAAACTGTTAGAGGATCACCTAGCTACTTGGGGGAACGTAGTAGACAATTTCTTAAAAACATGTCTGTGTTTTTTTTACATTACATCTTGTCGACTGGTAATGTTATCTCCTACTATACTATGCTGCTGTTTAACAAAAAAAATGATCCATAGAATATATATTATAGGTTTAGGATCCATTATCCGGAAACCCGTTATCCAGAAAGCTCCGGATTAAGGAAAGGCCATCTCCCATAGACTCCAATTTATCCAAATAATCCGATTTTTTTAAAATGATTACCTGTCTCCCTGTAATAATAAAACAATATCTTGTACTTGATCCAAACTATGATATAATTAATACTTATTGGAAGCAAAACCAGCTTATTGGGTTTATTGAAAGTTTACATGATTTTCTAGTAGACTTAAGGTACAAAGATCCAAATTAAGGAAAGATCCCTCATCAGGAAAACCTCAGGTCCCACGCATTCTGTATAACAGGTTCCATACCTGTACTACTAGCTGACTTACACATGCATAGTTAATAATTAATCTGACCACCCCAACAGATAATACCCAGGTCCTTTGATATCAAATTAAAGATATCTATTTACCTTTCATACTTTGGAGGTCACTTTTCAAAAACTAAGCTGGTGTTTTTTTCTGGATTTGTGAAAAAGGAAGAAAAAATATGAGGTGCACAATCTTGAATGTGAATATTCTGAATCCTTGAATAGACTGATTGTATTAAAGAAAACCTGTAACAAATTGCCAAGTCCAGTGATAAATCAGCATCCCCATGTCTTAGGGGGGCATTTACTGAACCACAACTTTTTAAAGTTGGACTTTTTTATCACCAGAAAGCCCCAAAAAGCATGAGTTTATATTATGCTGCAAAACTGTGACAATTCCAAGTCTGAAAATACTCCAAGTAAAAACCTTTCGAAATCAAGTCATTGGCAGATGTTCCATTTACAACTTTCTTTGCTTCGTGGTTTTCAGTTGTATTTTACACTGGCTGCTGTGCAACAATATGAAAAAGCTGCAGTTATTCTGCAGCAAGCAAAATAAGTTGTGGTTTACACAACTTGTAAGAGTCTTCTTCCCATTCTTTGCATTTTTCAGTTCAGATCTTTTGGTAAGTTACTGACTTTCATGGAAATTAGTTTATTCATGTTTTTTGGAAAATAGAAATGAGAAAAAAATAGTTCTCTTTATTGCCCTCCTCAAGATGAAGTAACCCTTTCCAGTAAACCAATACAGTACCAATAGAAGAATTGTATCTAGTTTTCATATCCTACTGAATAAATAAACCCTATATTGACTTAAGGCAGCAATTTGGTAAAAGGATTTGTAAAATGATCTGTTATTCATAAATAATAATTGTAGAAACTAGTCCAATCACTTATATATTTCTCCTAAAAATAAGAACATAGGGTTAGATTGCATATCACAACTAGGAATGTCAATGTGCCTTGAAATCAGGCATTTGCTGTATAATCTAGAATTATTTTAACAAATAAAACCATTGTAAAATGAAACATGGTAGAGTTCAACTGCATAAGCAGGGAATTTACATAAATACATATACATGCAGTACTAGTAAAACTTCAGAAAAATAAATACTGGTTACACATGGTAGACAAAACAGAAACTTTGAAATGAAACAAACCTTAAACCTCAGATTCATGATATGTACATAAATAAGTAAAATCAAAGAGCCTTTGTGCTGAAAAAGAATGTTACATAAAGCTTTAGCTATAATAGGTATTAGGCCACAGTTTATAGAGGAAAGGATCTTTACATTTCAGTGTGTGAATAATTCCTCACAGACAAGATGACTCTACTATGTAATCAGTGATGATTATAGCATTTCTAAATATTCCACTTAGTGAAGCTCTCTTTAATAGCTTTACTGTGATTCTTTGCCCGTAATGCTATTTTTTTTATTATTCTATCCAATTTCTGCTTAATTATATTTTCTTACTTTCATTCTTTACAAATCTGTGCAATTGTTTGTAAGGAGGTGAAGTTTAATAGTTTACATTGACAGACAGGAGGACAGGTCTGATTTTCAAAAGGGAGGATTTTAATAGGGTGAAATTGTTAGAAAGTAATGGTTAATTCATATAATCAGGTTGGCCACTAGGGGAGTTAGAGTTATATGGTGAATTAACCAACAATGAAGCTAAGCAATTGTGGAGAGAGCCCTGGAAAATAGCAGGTTATAAAAGGGAAGGTTTCAGGCAGTGAGAGGAGGGATGTGTCATGGGAAGGAAGAGGAGAAGTAGGCTCTGCAGCAGTAGAGTCATCTCCTGGAAGAGGTACTGAGTCTAGTTAGTGAGAGGCCTAGTGGTATAACAGTATGATCTATGGAGTGTAAGACAGCTAATCACAAGGTTAATATGGGTATGGCACAGGAGATATTTTACCCATTTCATGTACTGTATGAAGGATGAGGATCTTCACAAACATATTTCAACTCCATTTGTTTGCTTAAACTATGCCTCAGCTATGGTCCCTGCCAACCTGATTCTCACAAAATAAAAACAGCATTAGCTATGATGCAAAACATAAATATGGTGAATTAACCAACAATGAAGCTAAGCATTATCACCATGCTCTGTTAGGTTTGAAAGCTTCAATTACATTGACTTGTCTCTGTACAGCCAATAATTATTTGATATTAATGTCACTGTGTCTAACGGTGTCTCAAAGACCTAAACATAATTTTTTTGCCCTTTTAGATGAAAATTTGTATTGAAAATTTTTAAGTGCCCTGGCAGACCACCCTACATGGTGATGTGGCTGAAAAACCAAGTGAGATTAGGTCATCTACCACCTCCAAATGTGGCCCATGTAGCCTTGTTAGAAGCACAAAGCATTCTTCAAGCAAAGTCAATCCACCAAGGTCAAAAGATGGTATCCATTCTAACCACACCAATGTCAATCCAGTGATTCACATTTAGCTCTGAAGACAATTTTGCGCTAATCACAGCTATCATTGAAATATATGATGATCTGTTTGGAAATTGCAAGAGCCGTACATTCTATTCACAAAAAACAGCCTGCTTATGTCATCAAAAAAAGGTTTATCAACTGCAAAAGAATAGTCAAACTAAAATATTGGAAGTTGCCCTTCAGGCCAAAAAGACGGATGAGGCCCATTTTCAAGCTGCACAATTTTCTGCATGGGAATCATTGTTATGAGACAAAATTTCTCCTTCAGTTTTGTCTTGTTTACCTGGGGGCACAGATAAATCCAGTTATCAAATGGCTGGAAATGTTTTTCCCTTAAACTACAACTAAATATCCTAATGATTGATTTTGTAACATTTTTAACATTCTCAACTACAAAAAAATTAAAACATGCTCTAACATTACAAACTGTAAGCTAAAGGTTGATCAACCATTGAAAGTGTGTGATGATGTGTCTGTCTGTCTATATGTGTCTGTGTTTCTCTCTATTATCTCGCTAACTATATAATCAACCGATAAGAATCAATGCCGTTTCAAGTGACACTCATAATCAGACCAAAAGAGAAATGCAAATTGTCCATCATCCTGAAAATGCAACAGCAGCCAATAAACATGCTGGTAACATTATGTCACGGTCCGCACCCAATACCAGAGCAAATGCCAAGCACCCTGGTCTCGGCTTGTGCTTCACCAGTAGTGTGACCGCTAGTGATGGGTGAATTTCCAACATTCGCCGATGGGGAAAGTTTCGGCGAAGCGATAACGAAAATTTGCCGCGTGTTTTGTTTCGCCGCGCGTCTCGTTTTGTCGGGCGCCGAGTTCGTCGCACTTCGAGTTCGTCGCTTCACTTCAAAACAGCAGTGTAAACTATTTTTAAAAATAAATGAATATATATTAAAATATGCCTTTTTAATTTTTCACTATTTTAAATAATAATCACAGATGTTTTTAAGAAGCTGGCAAAATGGGATGCCTTTTTTTCTTTTGAAAAGATAAGAGTCCACTAACAATGCAGGGCATGTGTGTATACTAAGTGAAACACGTGTAAATTGCTCATCTCATTGACTCCAATGCTATTCAGCACATTCAGACACAAAGCAAAAGATGCCATTTTTTACAATTTGTTTTAACATTTCCATACCTCCCAACATTTTGGAAGTAAAAATAGGGACAGAATTTTTTTTCCATAAGTAGCGCCCCCATTTTTGTGGTCACACCCACTAATGAACATGTTTGTTTTACCAAATTTGGCAGGTTATGAAAGTTTGAAAATATTTCTCCTTATCTAAACTGTTACAAATACAATCAATTACTTATTTTATTATATAAAATTGTTAAATAGCATCTTTTTTGCCCTTGTTAGCTGTTCTTAGGCTCTCTGCCAAAAGCCAATTAAGTTAGAAACTTCTTTCTTTTTCTGGCTATTCCGTGCAGAGAAAAGAGGGACTTTCCAATACAAATGAAATGAGGGACTGCAGGTTGCGCTGTCAAAAGAGGGAATGTCCCTCCAAAAAAGGGACCGTTGGGGGTATGCATTTCACATGGCAGTTTTATCACATCACATTGCACTGTGCGTCAAAACTATTCTGACGCGCGTAAAAATAAGCACGTGTCAACTTAGGCGTGCGACAAAACATCAGCGCAACTCGTTTTGAAATTTTTTCTGCGAAGAAAAATGCCACAGATTCACCCATCAATAGTGACCGCCTTTGGCTTCGGGAGGAGCCCTCAGCTACTCAGATGCCACCTGGACTTAAACAGGAGGTACAGGGCAAGACTTCTGGCCAGCGATGGTGCACGACTGTATAGAGAGTCTTTAAGGCCAAAGGTCACGGTACAGACGAGAGTAGGCAAATTCGTGGTCAGACAGGCTGAGTTGAGGCAGGCAGATAGCTAGAATCATCAGGCAGGCTAGCGTCAAAACTGGTTAATCAGACAAGGATAATGCAGAATCGGTGGTCAGATAACAGGCACGGGTCAGGATACAGATATCAGAGTAGTCAGAAACCAGGCAGGGTCAAACACAGAAATCAGGAACAAACAGAAGCTTTATAGCACAGGTACAAGGCACCAGGAATAAACCTATCACGAACAATGAGAAAAACCAAAATGCCCCTTGGAGCCATTGCCCTCGAATTCGATTTTTACTAAATAAGTCCCTTAGAACTGTTTAGAAGCATGTAATGTGCAAATTACACTTGTCTAAACATTAGACAGGGCCAAACAGCAACATTGATCCTGCTTGAAAAAAGAAATAGTATTCTGTATGATATAAACAACATCAAATAAAAATTAGATGAGGCAGCATTTGTAAGCTAAACAGCTGATCAGAATCTCATGTGTGAGAGCATTTGAAATTTATTAATAAGAGAATTTCTCTGTTCAGTTTTCCAGGCACATCTGATCCACATAGGAAGCCTCAAAATGATCCATATTGTACAGGAAAGAAGTCAAAGTGTGAAGGGTTTTATAGTCCTTTTTGCACTGGCCAAATTTTCCATTAACACTTTCAGATATGGGTCTTAAAAACAACATTAAAACTCAGCTTAGCAACTTCAACTTGCAAAAATGAAGGTTTAACAATCATATGCAAACAATGAGAGACGATTTAATTGTTTTACTCTGTGGATTTGTGGGATCCATTGAAAGGAAAATGATTAAGAATGATTTGTGTTGACAATTGTTGAAAGGCCTAAAATATTTTAATCACATCGATATCTTTGTGAAAATTTGTCTTGATAGCTTTAGATTGTGACCAGTAATCCAGAACACAAAATATATTGAGTTTCAGGTTAAACGTTCTAGTAATATTGGCAGCTGAATAGAAATTGGAGTTTATGCTAGGCCCTTTCCAATGTCTAGTATAGATAATTAAAGTTACCCATAATAATAACTTGACCTACAGTAGTTGTGAAGCAGCTTCCATTTCTAATAGTATGTTGGCCTCAAACTCGCTTGTCACTTATTCAGTTTGGTTTGTAGCATACACCAATGATCATTTTCTTTGTATATTTTTGCCCAGTCAAAATCTCAAAGGCATTCCACCCCTTCTCAGTGTTATCCATCGTCATTACTTTGGAACATTGCTTTAAAAAAGTCAGATTTCTGTCAAAAAACCCCAGAAGAGCTTGATTACTTCCACCATCTTCTGAGATGGAGGAATTTCATATCCAGGCTTTTTGCATCATAAGAATATAATAAACCTCTAAAAATTGTAGTGAAAAAATTTGCGAGTTTTTACCATTTATATAAATATATAAATAACCCCCTAAAACTTACTATTAGTCTGTTTTTCTTGTAACAGAGGGATCTCCATAGCCAGTAAACTGTATGCCCCCTCATTCCTCCTCCATGACCCTTAACTAATCCCACTACCCAGTTTACCCTAGCTTCCACATAATACTCTGGCTCCCCCCACCTAGTTTAAACACTCCTCCAACCTCTTAGCCATTCTTTCCCCTAGCACAATGGACCCCCTTCCATGAGGTGAAATCCATCACAACTATATTGTCCACAAGAAAATCCCAGTGCTCTAGGAATTCCTTTCTACCCTTTATATACTGTACATAAATGTTTGTGCTTTATGTGTGTTTCTTCTGTTAAGGTATACACTAATATAGAATATACACTAGTATAATTAGCTGTCTATGAAGAGATTCATCAGGTCATGGTACAGTATATCTAGTAGATGTAAATCTAGAGCAACTGGATTTGCTGAGTGTACAGTGACTAAAGGGGTTCTACATTCATCGACCAAAGCTGCAGTGTTAGTGTCTCTTCTTTTTGCCTATTCTGCAGTGGTCATAAATTTGCCACCAACTCACCAGTTTCAACAAATCACAATCGAAAGCCGTAGTAGTAGCTGCCATTTTCCAACCCAAAAGAAAAGCAAAAGTGGAATAGTCATCAAATTCAACAAAACATAAAAAACCTGTACTAAAATTGCTACCAAATGTGAATTCCATCAGTGGCACACCAGTGATGGGCGAATCTGGGGCATTTCGCTTTGCCAAATTTTTCGTGAATTTCTCCGTTTTTGGATGCCAGCACACATTGCACATTCACAAAGCTATTTGCTGGCGGCAAAAAATGGGAATTCGCAGTGAATTCGTCCATCATTATTAGCACATGGTCACTCAAAGTCAGGTTTTATTTTTTACGGGGTCCCACACAATACACAATGCATTTCCCTATTTTGCACTTTTCTGGATGTTACACAATTTTTATGGTCACATGAAATGAAAACATACAAATGGGGTGTCTGTTTAAACATTAACTAACATTCAAAGTTCTTTTTTTCAGGAATCTATAAAAATTTGTGATTTTCTATATTTCTTCAATACTTGAAAAATTCAAGATGTATTAAGTGTAAAAGTCACAATAAACTCTACTACAAAACTTGGCCAGTTGTTAAGGTCCTATAAAAGTGAATATTCCGCTGATCCTACTAGTGATGGGCGAATTTATTCGCCAGGGGCGAATTCGCGGCGAATTCCCGCGATTCGCCGCTGGCGAATAAATTCGCGAAACGGGCAAAAAAATTCGGCAACAAAAATTCGCCGCATCAAAAACGAGTCGCGCGTTGTTTTTGACGCGACGCGCCAAAAACGATGCGACGCGTCGGAATCGACGCGACGCGTCGGAATCGACGTGACGCGCGTCAAAAACGACGCGAAGTGCGTCATAAACGGCGTGGCGCGCGTCAAAAACGACGCGAAGTGCGTCATAAACGGCGTGGCGCGCGTCAAAAACGACGCGCGACTCGTTTCGCGAATCGGCGAAAAATTTGCGAATTTCTCTGGAAATTCGCGAATTTTCCGGCGAAACGCACCCGTTTCGCCCATCACTAGATCCTACTAATACTTTTTGTCATTTGGAATTTTAGGGGGGTCTATTTATTAAGCCTTGAATTTTTCTGGTCAGGATTTAAGGGGAAAACTCACATTTCTAGAGGAAATTAATTTTTTTCGAGATTTAGTATGCTTCCAAGCTGCTAAAAATCAGAATCCAAAAATGTACAGCTAAAACCTTTCGAAGTCATGTATAAGTCAATGGCTGATGTCCCTTTTTACAATTGGAACATGTTTTTTGCCTTCATGGTGTTCAAGGGTTATGGATTGTTTGATACCAATTTTGTTAAACCAAATCATGGTTGAGAGTTAGGTCAAATTTTTATTTTAAATATGAGAAAAAATTTAAATACCCCTTAGATTTTTATTTGCTAGCAATTTTTTATTTGCTAACAATTTTTTAGTGCATTGCTCAAAATTTTTTTTGTTCCTTCTTGTGTATATTCAGATTTTTTAATAACGTTCATGGCTTTTGTGTTTTAGAGAATATGAATTAATTAATGGCTTCAAAAACCTATGTACCTTTGCAAAATGGGCCTTCCCGCATCCTATTGCTTATACATATAACAATACTGCAAGGTAAGAAAAAAAATGCAACAATTGCATCCATTTTACCACAACCAAACTTGTAAATTAGTTCAGAGTTCAGAGAATTTGGATTTTATGGGTACTGCCTTTACCTATATCTTTTTGGAAAGAAGAAGAGCAAATGGAATAATTATTGGGCAATTTTGGTGCAATTTTATATTCAATTACAGAAACTAAGGGGCAGATTTACTAAATTCACATGAATAATTCGAAGTTCGATCGAATTTAAAAAATTCGAATTTTTGAATATGCAAATTAGGCAAATTTGACCATCGAATATTGGAATTCGAATAATTTGAATATTCAAATTAAATTTTATTCAAATATTCGACTATTCGATGGTCAAAGTACTTTCCCTTTAAATTTTTATACAACCATCTAGTTCACCAGATCAAAGCTACTGAATTGGGTATAGTTATTTTTGATTGAATTAAAAAAATTCAACCGATCGAAAAAATCGTTCGAATCGATCGATTCAAACGATGAATCGATCAATCTAATTTTTCCTATTCGATCATTCGAGCAATCAAATTGCGGTAAAATCCTTCGAATTGGATATTCGAATTCGAAGGATTTTACTTCACATACTATTCAACATGGTCGAATTTCGAATTTTTTTCAAATCGAAATTCGACTATTGATAAATCTGCCCCTTAGTGTAACCATATTTTTAAGCCTTTCATATATGGTAGGATCATCAATATCCTACCATACCCAGGTCCTGAATCCCCTTTGCTAAATGAAAGTACCTCCACCTAGTTGGATCTGGGAGTACACCTAAGGTTGGCCCCACAAGGAACAAATAATTAAACACACCAATTGCAATAACCCAAGAGAGAATATATAAGTGCCATAGAAATTAGTTGCACATACACATCAATATCACCCCTGCCTTGGGGTATCCATGTGGTAAATACATCCCTGGCACAGTCTTTCCCAATGCAAAGTCCCACAATCCACTCCTGGTGGACAAAGGAGTCTCTTTTCCCCAAGAGCTCTTAATATTCCCCAGGTAGCACTACCTGCACAAATACCTTTTCAGATGGACACAGGTTGTTGCTCCCACATTGCAGGCACACAAACAACACCTGTTCTCAAACAGGGGACATGCTGGAGCCCTTAATATACACACCCTCAGACACAACTCACTGAAGACACAGATGGTCAGGCATACACAGTGACTCAGTTCTCAATCTGGCTCCCAAGCTAATCCTAGCCATGCATGAAAAACCTGCTTTATTCTTTAGGGCACAGCTCCAACACTATCTGCAGTGCAAGCACCTCACAAGCATCCATCCACAGTCAACAGCTATCACAGTCTCTCCGCTACCTCCAAGCTCTGAACCCTCTATGGTTGAGCACACCAGACTTGGGGTTTCACTTTCCCAAACCCTCCAGGGCCTCTCAAACTCCTTAGGCCCTCCTGAGGAAGTGAAACAGAAAGAAGCACTGAGCACATGGCAGCCCAGCTTTTTATACTTCTTGCACAAAAGTGACACCTTCTGGCAAAATCTGGAATCTACCAGGGCTCACTCTCAGACCCAATTTAGGTCCAACACTTAGCTGGAAGCAGCAAGGGATTTCCAACCATGTAGAGACTTTTCAGATAGTAGGAGAACATAACCCTATGGGTCCCAACTGAAGTCACAAGCTTTCAAGGACAATCAAGGACAAAAAAGTATTCTAACTAGCTTTCATTGAAAAGAATGAGCTCTTACTGCTGGTAGATTAAAAGGGAATATATTTTAAAGCAAAACACAAGTGCAATCAGCCATTGTTCTGCACTTTGCACGCTGTGCTCTGCCCTGTACAAATGGCCACAGACCTCTGCACTATATTTTGGAACAGATAGACCTGTGGCTTTCCCCAAATAGTCAGTCCAGCATTGGTGATCCGAGGGTAAGGACAAACATGTTCTTTTAAATCAAGGGTGAAATAATATATTATCAACGTGTTTGAACGTAGAAGAAAATGACAATTGCTTTGAACAATAATTTAATGATTGTTGTTGTTGCAGAAAAAATATTGTGAATGTGATATAGATCTACCATTTGAAAAAATGCACAAAGATACTGTCAAACTGTTACAAATATAGTGCTTCTTCAATTCAAAGAAATAAATGCACTCTGTGGTTTAATTCATCCTGTTATAACAAAAAAATGCTAAATAATGAATATAATCAGCCTTGGGGGGAATCAAAATGCATATTTTGGCATCTTTCTTTCAAAAAGGATCTTTCGAGATGTGATTTTTTTTAATAATGACAATTATATGTATGCATATATAATTTATATAAGTGCACACCTGCATGCTTGAAAATAGCTTGAAAAGACATTTACATTGATTTGTTTATTAATGCATTCAATAAGTAGCAACTGTTTTCATGTGCTCCATATATGATGTATTATTCATGCATTCTCATCTGTGTTTGAACTGCTGTCACATCTACACATAAAATTTGAACAGCTGAATGCATTAGAACACATTTTAAGTGTTAGGGCACAAAAGGGCACATTTCGATATGATTTATGTGCAAATCACTGAGATGGGCACAAATCAGCTTTTTCCAGGACTGCAGTGAAAGAAAATATTTCTCTGTCACACATCATGCCTAAACATTTTCAAAATGTACTTTTTATGTAAAACAGGAATTTTAATTGAAATAATGTGACTGTTCACATGTAATATTTTACTTGGACGTTTACAATGTCAAATGATTATACAGTTGGTGGGTGAATGACAAACAAATTCATTTTCATACTTTTATCCTTATATTATTTATTAGGAGATCCAAATTACAGAAAATCCCAGGTTCCAATCATTCTGGATAACAGGTCACATACCTTTACTCCTATCATCTGCATATGTATAAGGTACAAAGTTACATATTAGGTGCAGAACTGCTTGAACCTCATGCGCCAAGGTAGGGGTAAGGCAGACTAGTGCAGACACTAAATTCACTCAATTAAGTGGAGGCATTCTGTGTATAACCTTGTAAGGGGCACCATTCTGTGCCATCTTATGTCCCTGGGAGTCCTAAAATTGACATTTGAGTCAACAGTACACATAGCCTACTTTTACTTTGAAAACCAATATCCATTTATGTGTGATAATAACATAAATGCACCCATTGACAATCCAGTAAGTAGGCCGCAAAAAGCCTAAATCATTATATAATGAGTAGAGATAAAGGGGCACAGGATTTTTTTGGGGGGTTCCTTTTGTTCAAGTGGCAAACAACAATAATATATTGAAGATGAACAATAACAGCTTTCAGGTCCTTCTCCTTCTGTATAGATTTATTTACTGTGGACAGCGCCAGGCCAACCTGGCCAGGTGTCCTAGGCATAGCACCCCACAGGTTGTGGCAAATAGCACGGTAATAAGATGCAGTGGAAAGGAACAGTGTGCTTGTGCTAAAAAGAGTGAATACTGCAGCTACAGCTGTGATCAGGGACTTAACTAGGGGGTAGGAGAAGCAGAAAAGGTGCTTGCCTGGAGCCCACCCAGCTTTCTGCCCTAGGCACGTGCCTACTCTGCCTACCACTAGTTCCAGCCCTGGCTGTGTATGTGAATGTCTATGAAGTTGTCCAAAGGAGACGGTGGCCAATGGTCCAGTACATGATCAAGGGTAACTGTGTCTAGAAGTTTTTTTTATATACAATTATATTTTTTGAAGGGGAACTATCATGAATATGTAAATGTAATAAATGCTTCAGCATACTGAAATAGGTTGTTTTCTAAATACAATGAAAATTCTGTACTGTTTCTGAAGTAATCAAGTTTATGTTCACTATCCCTCTGTCAGCATCTGATTCTCCTCATTCTCTCTTAATGCAGCAGTTGGGTGTCAGATATTTATTATATTTACAGTTAGACCAAATATATCTTATAAGGGGAGCTCCTTTTGCCTAGAAGATGTATTAGAGATCACTCTATTAAAATCATCCATCATCGTGTTTCTCTATAATCTTCCTTTGATCAAGATTATCATTTGTTCCTATTCACCTGTTTTAAAAAAAATACACCTAAATAGACATGGTGGGGGTAAAACAATTCCTGCTTAGTAACTGAGCTTTATATAAAGAATATTCTTTATCTGTAACTATACATGAAAATGTTAGACCGCAGCACAGTGATGTGGTTGAGAAATTTGCTACAATTTTGCACTCCCCCTAACACTACGAT
This sequence comes from Xenopus borealis, assembly GCA_024363595.1. Lineage (NCBI taxonomy): Eukaryota > Metazoa > Chordata > Amphibia > Anura > Pipidae > Xenopus > Xenopus borealis. The sequence goes on from CM044444.1 coordinate 77,903,011, forward strand.
ACACTGATACTAATTATATGCACACTCATGTGTGATTTTCTTTATGTTATAGATATTTACTACCACTTCTGGTAGGACCCTTCCGGATTTATAGCATTATTTGTTAAATTTGAACAAAGGGGAGGTAGACCTACCCCTACTCTGTATTTACCTATGACAAAAGATCATTCCCAAAAGGTTCCCAAAGGTTTACCCATTAGGAACATTTCTACAGTATATTAGGTCAGTCTAATTCAGATTTCTGCAGTAAGTGGTGTCTGATCTATATTACTGGTGAACCACTTTGTACAAACAAACCCACTGACCGAAATAGCCTCATTTATGCACCATCCACCATACATGTCATGAGGGGTCCTGTATTCGCAATTCCTGTGAGTCATCAGGAATAATTCCGATAGGACTATGGCTAAACTACAACTCTCCTCTCTTGTGAAACAATTTGCCTCCAGGGGTATGCAACTGGCTTAATAAATGAGCAGCTACAACGAGCTAGACTAAAGACTAAGGAGGAGCTTCTACATACACATGATCACAGCCCACAGATTACCCCAGAACTGATTTATGTGACAGAGTGGACTGATATGAGTGCACAGATTAATAAAGCTTTTACTGAAAGATGGTTCATTCTAAACTCAGTTGTAAGTTTACCCTTCTTTGAGAAAAGGAAGCCTCTAGTGCCCTATAGGGTGCAGTCTAGGTGATCTACTAATGAAAAAGGATTCAGTGGACACCCCTAAAGCTTGGATGTACTTATAAATCTCTTAAGAAAGGATGATTCAAATGTGTCAGATTTCTGACATGTAGTGAAATGCTACAGGGTTCCACTTTACTCATCCCAGGACTGGTATCAAATTTGAAACAGTTTTGGCATTTGATTAATGACCATATACCTGCCCAACGTCGAGGAGGCAATAGAGACTTACTATTACTATGGAGGGAATCAATGTGGATTTTTAAGTTAGACACATTGGCTCCCAGAGGGGTGAAGGAAACACTCCTGATTTCTCATTTCTATTAAAGAAATGGTATTGACTTTTTAGGTAATTTTCCCAAAAAAACAAAGAGCCACACAAAATCAATCATGTTTAATGTTGAATCATGCTGTAAAGGGGGGAGGCGTGTATAGCAGTGTTGCATTATAATGACCAGGTTGGGAGTAGAAGCCTGTGAGTGCAGTTATCTTTATGATTCATTATATATATAGGGCAACCCAGAGCTTTCATATGCAGAATTGGTTGAACAAAGGAAACTTGGTGCAGCAGCTTTAGGTGAATACTCACACCAATATATTGTGTAAATGTGAGTTATATAAAAATGCACTTTATTTTATTTCCTTAAATTTTAAAGCTTACAGCTTCATTCTGCAGAACCTTATTTAGCTTTATTCTTCCTGTGTTTCCATAATGGCATTCATTTACAAAACAAAACTGAAACTTTCTGGATTCATAACAAGTTTTCCTCCACAGAGAAATCAAGATCAAACTGTTTTGGACTTAATCCCAACAAATGGAGGAATAATACATCTAATTGAATTTCAGGTCTACTGATGTTTAAGAAAATCACTTTACATAATGAAATCCATGCTAGATCTGAACATTGCCATGTTATGGAACCACAATTAAATTCAGGTGCAGAAGCATAATCAAGAAAAGTGATTGGGTATATTCAAAGTTTGGCATCTTTATGTACCTTTCAAAAGTTCAGTAATTTAGTTGCAATTCTTTTGATGTGCTTCATGGGTCTATCCGAGAATCTGTTATAAAACACACAAAGAAGAACAGGATTATGCAAACCTCCTAATAATGTTTGGCTTTATGTGGCATGTTCACCAAAATTACAAACCTTATCCCTATTGTTTTACATTTGAAACATCTGAAAAAAGTTGAATATAATAATGAACACAGTATATAATCACATGTTTAAAAAGGACATTTTACAAAATAATATTGTCCATCAGACATTCCTTTAGCTTCACCAAAACTTCTTTCTGCTTCCTATTTAGATCAACAGGCTTACACCCCTCCTAACAACTCTACCACTGATCTAATAACTCTCTCTCTCTCTGTTGCTCTGCCCCCATTGAAATCCCAACTGTTTCACAGCTATTTTTTATTCTCCTTATTCTCTCTGCACCTTGGTTCAGGTCCATTTCAGGATTTCCATTCCTCTCAGACCCCATCTCCTCTCCCTCACCTCCCTACAGCATCTTGCTGTAATTTTCCCATTGGATCCTTCCCCAATCTTCCTTGTGTTGTTGTCAGGTACAGTTGCAGGCATTCGGATTTGTGTGTTAAATGCATCATGACTCAGGGCTAATTGAAGAAACTGTGTTATCTAAAGTTATCTTAACTTATTTATAGTGATAGGCGAATCTCCCGAGATTCGCTTCCCCGAAAAATTTGCAAATTTCTCTGCGAAAAATTTGCGAAACGAGTCGCGGGACGCTTTTGACGCGTGTTGCGTAAACTTTGGCGCGTTGCGTCATTTTCGGTGCGCGTCGCGTTGTTTTCGGCGCGCGTCGTGTCGTTTTCGACGCGTCGCGTCTAAAAATATGCGCGACTCGTTTTTCCGGTGAATTTTTCGCGGGAATTCGCCGCGAATTTGCCCCATGCGAATAAATTCTCCCATCACTACTTATTTAATGCATTTAACCTTTTCATTAGCATAGCAAAGGACCATTGTTCACAATGATGAACACTTTAATTAGATGGGATGCTGTGACACAATTTTCTGTGTTAAATGAGACAAATGTGAGTTTAGTCAAACACACTATCCAAAGTGGCTTCATTTGTAATCTTTGCTAGTACATTTAGTAAAGCGCATAAAAGATCCCAGTCACAGAAACAGAATCAAAATATTGTTAATGCCCAACAGCTTTGCAAAAATCAGAATTCAGCTTTTGTGAACAAATGAATGTGTTTATCTCTTGTTCTTGCTCGCCATCTGTACAGCAATGATACCTTGTGAACTGTACTTTTTTCTCACGTTCTGTTTTACAACAATTAAAAGTTGTATTCCAAACTACCACAGACTATTACTAGAGAAGATAGTGAAGTAAAAAAAGAAACAAGCATTAAAAACATGAAAAACAAACAAAAAGTGTTTAAACAAGAACAGTTCCCTGAGTCATGACTGAGCAATGGCATCTATAGGACACATGTAAAACTGCCTGTGAGCTGACCAGATATCGGATAAGCAAATATATACACAAAAGATAAAAAAACACATAGAATGAGACTAAACAGATCTGTGTATACTTCTCAAAACAGGCAAGTGCTGCAGCAGAATGCATCAATCTGGTGCCATATGGTGAGAGCTCACCACCACTAATGGAATCACCTACAAAAGAGTTCATATGATGCCCTACACATGAGCCCACTGTAAAATGAATGTTCCATGACCCTCAAATATCTGGGGAAAAATGTTAATCCAAAAAAGTTAGGATTATTGTAGGCTATCCCACTTAAAAAAGGACAAGTCTTCAGTTTTTTTTTCACTTTAATTGTCGGCAGACAGTATATGATGTAAGTGACACTGGTAATCCTATCACAGTAACTACATAGAATCAACACCTCTGTGAATTTCAGATGTCACCTCTCTGAAGAGTTACCATGTGCCGTTTTGAATGGATTGTTGGAAGGGCCATATATGTGAGAACTCCCTACATCAGTCAGTTGAACTGAAGAAGCTGCTCAGATGGGCAGTGAAACGTCTTTATTAAAAATCTTCAGCAAGTCCTGTTGCTTTTTGAATTACTTATATTAGATATACCATGACCTGGATGAATGAAAATTTTCAAAGTCATATTGCCTTTCATTTTGGAGAGAATACTCTAAAACTGATTTGGGAATATGAAAGGACAGCAAGAAAACTAGCAGACTATCGAAACCATCTACGATTTAATCTCAGATGTCGACATCAGGGAATCACCCCTTGTAGCCTACGTAAAAAGGTCACATAAAAGGTCACAGAGCCAACAAAATTTTACAAAAAGCCCAAAAACCATCTACTAAATAAATGGATCAGAAAGATCAATTTTAACATTAAGGCCCTTAAGCAGGAAATTGAACATATGAAAACTATCCGATATAACTCTGGAAAGGGTATTTGTTTTTGTTTAACATGCACAGATGTCTCAACGCATAAAGAGTAAGGGGAGACAAATTAGCAAATTCACCACCTTGCTGTCACAAAGCAGCAGTTGGAAAAGGACAGAAGAGCTAACCTGGAGGCAGAAAGATGAGACACCAGATAACACCAAAGACACGTGGGTTAAGAACCTATAAGATAGGGTACTAACTCAGCCAGAAAAGGGGTTAAATTATGCAGTGACACCACAACACATGCCAGTATTTGAGCTCATCACAGTTACAGAATCTGCCATCAATAATAATCACATAAAAAACGAAGAAGGGGAACAACTCTGACTAAAAGTGTCAGATGCCTTGTCATGTGCCAGAACACAAGAGAGGAGAGCTCTCAGTTCTCTAAGTAAGGACCTGAACATCACTATCCTGCCAGAAGATGAAGGGTGATGCACAGTTGTGCTCAACACAACTGACTATCACTGCAAGATAACCACACTACTACAGTTATAGGAATACATATGAACCTTTAAGGAAAGACCCAACCAGATGTTACAAGAAAAACATGATAGGTTGCTTACAACAACTTGAAAAGGAGAAAGCCATCAATCAAATTTTATACAGCCACTTGTACCCCAAAGAACTCTGCACCAAAAGGGCGGAATATGTCGCAACTGATACTGAGTCCAAGGACAAGTAGCATAAACATCTCAGAGGAGCTTTGAAAGTGTGTGACTACCCAGACTGGGCCTTTGTCAAAACAGCAGCAACCAAGCCCAACAGGAACACCAAAAGAAATAACCACCCAGAGTCACATAGTAGGAGTCATAGAGTCATCCTATATGTAGCTGGAGTGTTGGAGAAATTCAGGAGAATTTTCAACAAACACCATGTTCCTGTGTTTTTCCATCCTAGCAATACACTGAGACAAAAACTGGTACACCCCAAGGATCCACAAAGCAATATGGTATATGCAGTCCAGTGTAAAGTCATGCACCTGGGATGTAAAAATATTCAAGCCACTTATACTCTTAATGGGACTGCACTAGGCAAATCCATTATGGAAAAGGACCTTGGAGTCCTTGTAGATGATAAACTTGGCTGTAGCAAGCAATGCCAGTCAGCAGCATCAAGGGCCAATAAGGTCTTGAGCTGTATTAAAAGGGGCATAGAGTCACGGGAGGAGGGGGTCATTCTTCCACTTTATAGAGCACTTGTAAGGCCACATATAGAATATGCCGTACAGTTTTGGTCTCCCTCATTCAAACAAGACATTATTGTATTAGAGAGGGTACAGAGAAGGGCAACTAAGCTGGTAAAAGGTATGGAAAAATCTTAGCTGTGAGGAAAATCTGGCCAAATTGGGGATGTTCACACTGGAGAATAGTGATGGGCGAATCTCCCGCGATTCGCTTCGCCTAAAGATTCGCGAATTTCTAGAGACTAGAATTTCGCGGGACGCTTTTGACGCGCGTTGCGTCAACTTTGACGCGCGTCGCGTCGTTTACGACGTGCCGCGTAATTTTCGGCGTGTCGCGTAGTTTCCGACGCGCGTCGCGTCATTTACGACGCGCAACTCTTTTTTTTGGCGAAATTTCGCTGGTGATTCGCGAATTTATTCGCCAGCGGCGAATCGCGGGAATTCGCCGCGAATTCGGCCCTGGCGAATAAATTCGCCCATCACTACTGGAGAAGAGGCGCTTAAGGGGTGATATGATAACTATGTATAAATATAGAAGGGGTTCATATAATAATCTCTCTAATGCTTTATTCTCCAGTAGGTCTTTCCAGATGACACAAGGTCACCCATTCCGTTTAGAAGAAAAGAGGTTCCACCTAAATATTCATAGGGTTTTTTTTACAGTGAGAGCTGTGAAGATGTGGAATTCTCTTCCTGAAACTGTTGTACAGACTGATATATTAGATAGCTTTAAGAAGGGGTTAGATGGCTTTTTAGCAAGTGAGGGAATACAGGGTTATGGAAGATAGCTCATTATACAAGTTGATCCAGGGACTAGTCCGATTGCCTTTTTGGAGTCAGGAAGGAATTTTTTCCACCTCTGAGGCAAATTGGAGAGGCTTAGGATGGGGTTTTTTTGCCTTCCTCTGGATCAACTAGCAGTTAGGCAGTTAAAAAAAAAAAAAGGTTGAACATGGACGTGAGTCTTTTTTCAGCCTAACTTACTATGTTACTATGTTCAGCTAGAACTGCAATGGAGATAGGGGAGATTTTGCAGAAGGTATAGTGAGCTGATGACTTAGATTATACAAACCATTCTAACTGTTTTAAAAATCAGATTTCTTCAACTTTCGCATAGTGTATTTACTTTGTAAATGATTTTAGTTATGATTGGTGCCCTTTAAGCTCCAGTGAGTGTGCACCTAAAGTGCAAATAGCACCACAGATAGGTCACTGCAGCATTATACAGTGTTTGAAATTCATTATGTAGGAGGTGGGAGAAATGAGTGCTTCATTATGATTTTAGCAACAAGGCAATCGAAGGGAAGCCTTATAAGTACATAAGCACAGGAGTTACATAGATAAATCAGGTTGAAAAAATACCAAAGTCCATCAAGTACAAAGCCTCCAAATGAAACCCAACATTAGTATTTAGTATCACAATAGCCCCTAGATCCTTCTCAGTTAAGGAAGCTCCCTACACACTGTCATTTAGGGGGCAGATTTACTAAGGGTCGAAGTGAAATCGAGGGAAGTAATTTTTTGGATACTTTGATCATCACATAGGTTACTACGACTTCGATTTGAAGTAAAAATCGTTTGAAAAATTGACCATTCGATAATCTAAGTACTGTCTCTTTAAAAAACTTTGACTTACTTCGCCATATTAGACCTGCTAAAGTCCTATGTTAGCCTAGGGGGACCTTAGGGCAGAGCAAGTTTTTTTTAGTCAAACTAAAATCATTTGATCGTACGCTAAAATTGTTCAAATCGATCGATCCAAACGATTTTCAAAGTTCGAGCCTTAGTAAATCAGCCCCTAAGTGTTTAACTTGCATTTAGATTATTTTTGCATAACCTTGAATTTATCAATATTCAACCTAATTTTCCAGTTTGCTGCCCATTTTTCCAATTTAGTCAAATCACTCTGCAAATTGGCAGGATCCTGTATAGAACCAATAGTTCTGCACAATTTTCTATCATCAGCAAAAATAGAAACAGTACTTTCAATGCCCACCTACTGGTCATTAATAAACCTTATGATTTGCGTATTTCCGTGATTCGCCGCTGGTGAATAAATTCACGAAACGCCAGCAAAAATTGGCCTGGTGAAAATTTGCTTTAAAAACAAGTCGGGCGTCGTTTTTGACGCAACACGTCAAAAGCACATCTTTTCTCGCCCATCTCAACACCAACACTTCTATTGAACTACAAAGATTTCGCTTACAAGGGGAATAAATTTACATGTATATTTAGTAAGCAGCATTTTTAACGACTTTTTTGTTCGATGTTGTCTTTGCAGCCATCTCAACACTTCGCCAGACATTATTTCACTCAGATAACGCTAATTGTTGAGTCCAGGGCGCTGGCAAATTTTCTCTAGCGTTACTTCGGCAGAGCGCGCAAATCAAAGTGAAGCTGCACTAATGTTCCATTCTGCCTAGCGCAATGTCAATAGAGTTCATCATTGCACCCTAGTCAGGTGCTTCTTCTGCCTACACCTAGTGTCAGCCCTGATGATTCACCGCTGTGACCTACTGATTGATAGATGTTAAAGATTGTGGTTCTGCACAAATAAATAAATTGTGGTGGGTTTTTTGACATACTATGGATTCTTCATTGTCCCTTAGACTTCAGAAATAATTGTAAATTTAGGGATTTTATGCCTTTAAAAGATAATCTTTGTATATATTTTATTTTGTTTTTAATTGTTTTTTTGATTTGCCTTAAAGGCTTAAAAAATACAACATTGTTTAAAGTTTTCTGCTAGGCTTTGTCCTTAAATTCACCTTTTATTAACTGTACATTTGCTTGCTGACTGTATTAAACACCTGGGATCAAACTATAAATACATTTGGCTTTATTTTCTATAAATCTAGCAAAATTTATACCTCATTAGATATGCTTGCTTACTGAAACTGCAATAAAACCAATTATAAATTAAGCCAGTTCATGAGGAACATTCACCTTGGAGGAAAATATTTTATGAAAACAAGATGGGTTTTTTTTAATACATTTGAGGGCTAAATGTGATAAATGTGCAGTGAGGGTAAGCCAAATAACAGAGTGAAAAATGTATTAAAATATTAAATTGTGTAGTTATCTATTTTACAATGATAGCATATTTGAGAGAACATTTAGGTTTACAACTAACAGTTTTTTTGTTAACTGCATAAGTTTAGTATTTAGGGAAGAAATTACAATTAAGACAGAGGGGAATATTTTCCAATGTTAAGTGTGAAATATATAACAAGCTTTCCAAATTGTGAATGTGGGTGGTTGGCCAAGCTTGAATATCAATATGTACAGATGCAGTCACTTTGGATGGTGAGTTTAATGCGTCGCGACTTAACTCATTTATCTCATTTATCCCACTTATCACAGAATATTGTGTCACAGCATCCCATCCAATTAAAGAGTTCACCATTGAAAACAATGGAGCTTTGGTATGCTAATGAAAAGGTTAAATGCATTAAATGAGTTAAGATAACTTTAGATAACACAGTTTCTTCAATTAATGCTGAGTCACGACGCATTTAACTTACAAATCCAAGTGACTCTATCTGTAATAGCACCCTCTTCCAAATAGTGTCATTTTTCTAGATCTACCCCAAATACTGCCCTTGTGCTTTATTCAACTGGCCGTAGAACTGCCTAGCCAGCTCCATATAGAAAGTGTCATGACCATAGAATCAAAGGATACTCTTTGAACTACTATAGGGTGCCCTCTAGCATCAGCAGTGCTGCATAGCAATAAGCACAAGCAAGGCATTATAAACTCATCTTTAAATGGACTGTTCTTAAACACTACAATTTGGATCTTTGATTATTGAGGGGTTTGTTTGCAAGGACTGAACTTGATGGACTTTTGTCTTTTTCAACCCAACTTGGTTTATTGTCCTCTGTTCATATTTGTACTTCAATACCCTTGAACGTCCTCTTTAACCAGGTCAATGTGTTCAAAAATAAGCAAAAGGAACAGCTGGGAAGGGCTTATTGTGTTACTGAATGTGTTTTTACATTAAATCTGGGTAAGGATTTCTTCATTCAACACAAATCTCAAATACAGAAGCAGTGGTATGAATATTATTAACAAATTATTGATAAATCAAAACAATGCAGTTATACATTATGCATTCATCCCCAGCGAGGAAAGCTGGTGAAGTTTTGATAGCATTGCTTTGGCAGAGCAAGCAAATCAAAGCAATTCTGCCTAGCACAACTTCGCTAGCATTTTTGCACTCAGGAAGCTTCAAGTGGAATGGAGCTATTTATGTTGCATGGTGCATCTAATACATTATATTTACACTGATAACTAGACATGCCAAGGGAACCTTAATAAAGTCACCAAAGTTGCTTCAATGCCTGACACATAAGGCCACTGTAAAATAATGTCACATATGGTAGAAAATGTAAGGGGGGAAACCAGGTACCCAAGATTTTTATGCCTTTTGCAGCCTAACACCCTGAAAAAATTAAAAGACGCCAGATTTTTTTGGACTTAGAAGATATTCCACTCAAAAATTATTATGTAAGCAACTGAAGATTGAGGATGTTCTATGCACTCCAATGCACTTCGTCAGGTCAGAACTGACAAGGCAAGTCTGGCGATTGAGGTAACTTTCATTAAATACTGCTTCTTAGTGAATTTGCAGCATTACCTCCATTCATCAGAGCGAAAATTCACCTGGTGTTAGAGTGCAAAGCAATGATAGCATCTCCTTCACTAGTGAAGTGACACCTGTGCCCGGAAATCTGTGAAGTGACTGAAACCTTTGATGCTGGTGAATCACCAGCATAAGTCACTTCCCTCTTTAGTAAATGTATCCCAAGTGTCAAACAACATTCAAGCACTGCAAAACTAACAGAGTTATGTTACTATACAGTGCATACCTAAGAAGGAGAATTCTCCTTCACAATTGGATATATTAGTTTTGTTTCAGAATATTTTGACTCCTGATGAATTATAAACTATACCCACTAATGTCAACTCAGAAGTGTGAAGTAAATATACAGTTGACTTTGGTCAGCCAAGGAAATGCCTAGTTGTAAAACCAGGCATATTGTTTCACCTAAATGAAAGCAAAAATGCACATTTTCACATTCATAAATTCAATATAGAATTGCTTCTACAATAAGGTTTATCTACAGCATTGTTGTATTAATGAGTGCTGCTAGTTACGTTGCCTCTTCTTTACAAAATGCAAAAAATCTGTATAAAGATCAAATAGCAACATTTAATACCAGGGAGTCTTGCTCCAATTTTTTTTAAAGTTGCCTAAGTTTATTGTAAACTAGGATATCCTCCATGTTATGCAGAGGCAAACCTGCCAAAGTCCTTGGGCATATTCTGTCTTCAGAATGGGCAATTAATTTTTTGCTCTTCCAAAAACTTAATTAGACCCAGATGTTTGCAATTGTATGATAACAATTTTAATAGTTTTCTAATGGGTTATTAGCATGGGACTTACATGCAAGACTGCAGAAAGCAAAAAGTTTCCAAATAAAGTTTGTTATGGTAACCTTGCTTGGCAGATGGAAAGTAAAGCTTTGGTCAGTATTATGTTTAATTTGTTTTCTGGACAGAAAATTTCCCATTGCACAACAATGAATATTTAGAACTACTGTAAACATTTATATGGAAAGATTGTTCATTCTAGAAAATTCAGGCAGAATCTACCAAAAAGTAGAAAACAACAACTTAAATAATGTTGGGGTTGTTTTCTCTGGAAAAAAAATATTAGAGGGCACTATAAAACACTAACAGGGGAATGTCCTGTCAGATATTGTTGTGATGGCTGATTCTATAAATGTTTTGAGGTGGGGCTTGGATGATTTCTTGGACAAGCATAATGTCCAAGGCTATTGTGATACTTAGGGGCAGATTTACTATTGGTCGAATTCGAGGGTTAATTAACCCTCGAATTCAACCATCGAATTTTGGTCGATATTTGATTGAATTTTGATCCTTCAAACTCGAATATCGAATTTGAAGGGTTATAAGGAAATTCGATTGAATGAACAATCGAATATTAAAAATCGTTTTGAATCGAATGATTCGAACGATTTGATAATCAGATACATTTTTTAATATTCGATCGTTCGTTCGAACTAGGCAATCACATCGAATGGTCGAATGATCGAATAGATTTTTATTCAAATCATTCGAATCGTTCAATTTTTTTTTAATTAGATGGCCGAAGTACCCAAAAAAGTTATTCGAAATTCAAATTAGAATCTTTATGTAAATTCGATCGCATTTCGAATCATTCATGTGAATTTAGCAAATCTGTCCCTAAAATATATAGTAAACATAGATATGGGTATATATAGTTTACTGTAAAAAAGAAAGGTTGTGGGAGCATTCCATAGCTATATAAAAATGTACTAAAATACAATGGAAGTGCTACTGATCTAGTCAAATTATCTGCAGACATAGACAAAAAGAGGAGAGATTGATCAATGCACATTCCCTGTTCCCCTGTCATATAGGTAATCTATGTAGATGCATGTTTACAAAGACAGGGGTTTTTTAGTTACATAATTATGATCATAAGATTGATAATCCACCATACCACGTCAAGGTAAACCCCATATGGCGTTCCCTAACTATTTACCTCTGAGACAATCCAATTTACTGCAGCACACTGGAATGCTTTTCAGCAAGTGATTATTTTATTAGCTCAACACATATGTGCAGACAAAAAAAGTGGCAACGTTTCGGGCCTCACAGGACCTGTGGCAGGTCGGATTAATTTCTGCATAGCACCTGATCCAAAAGGGATTCACGCATGAGGTTTGGAGCACTCCATTTTTGTGTGTAACTATTTACCTCTGGTCATAATATCAAATGTTAATGCATCTCAGCATAAAAGCATTACCTGAAATAAAGGTCCCCCGACCTGGGCATTGGTTTCATCCATAGGGCTTAGTACTCCCCTGCCATTAGCTTTCAAAGGGGAGAGATAACCTAGAGTCCAACTTTAGTTCCATGAGATTAAGCCTACCCCCACTTGTGGCTTTTAAGAGAGAGAAACTTCCCAGACCAATACCAATTTCTAAACGCATGCTACACCATTTAATGGGACGGGTTAGGGGGTACTACAACGACATAGAAGCCTGGCCTGCAGCATAACTGCTAATCTGAATTACATACTTGCATGAGAATGTTTTTTTTTTTTAATTTCGCACAAGATCATGTCTCTCTGCTCTCTCTCTTTTTCTCTCTCAATAGATTACAAAAATGCACCTATGGTGCTGATTTATAATTTTTCAAAATTATTACCACTTCTAAAATGTCATGTTCCTAAGAAGTCAGTGGGAGTTGCCCTACAAATTAAAGTTTTTTTAAAGTTTTTACATTATTTTGAGAGTTTCTAGACCCATTTAAAATGAGTAGAATATTATTTTAATACATTTGAGGTTTTTTTTTTTCAGTTTTAGTCTATTACGTTGCTTAGATTCATTTTTTTATAAATAAGCAAAGATTCAATTATGGTAAAATTTCACAATTCAAATTAAGAAAAAACTCTAAAAATAAAAATTTTTAATTATGATAAATAGGCCTCCCAGAGGGACTTATTGGAGGACCTAATGAATTCCCAGTTCAGAGAGAGCAAATCATCCAGAAGGGAGTATCTCTTGCTGACTTGCCCTTTTAGAATGCAGTTACAAAAAGTGCACCCCAGTAGTAGTGGGGACAAACATGAGAAAACAACCTTGCAATACCAATGTATAGTTCTAGTATTTCCATTTTCATTTCTCTCTTTCTCAGTTTTTTTATTTTCATGGCCTTCTATGTACATCATTCTCAACTGTTCACCTAACTTTAAATAACCCTTTGCTGAATAAATATCTACAGAAATCCCTGGAGTTCAGTTTTGTACAAGTGTGCCTACTTGATCTCACATAACTGAAGGCTGTAAGATTATTGAGTGTATAATAACTGCATAATTTCTCTGTTAGGGTTAGTAATGGACTGGCAAACTTGAGGGTTACACTGTATTAAAGGAAGTTAGAAGTGAAAGAAGTGAAAAAGACAAAGTACTAACTATTTGGATTTTGAAAATTGAGCCGTGAATTTCATTTTGTATATAGCTTTTCTTACTTATATGAGCAGTAGTACATTGGGGATTTCGCAATGATGGACTTTACATACTGACAAGAATGTAGCCATTTCTCTATTTTAATGCACTTTCTGCGTTTTTTGCTCATTGGAATGTTGGTACTTTTTTAAACAAATCCCAAAGGATAAATGTCAAAATGCCTCAGTAGATTTGAGATGATATGGAGTGGTAACACAGGCAGAATGGCAAATTTCAGCAGCATGTCATTAAATAAGCAATGCCTCACACAATTTTAATGTAATTTAAAAGCTCTCCTGTCACGAAGCAGCATACATAACTGATACTGAATAATGTGTATTCTAAAATGCTTTATATATATTGTATATCCCTAATATATTGTTTTTCTTTCAGTGTGTTCGAAACACATTTTTATAATCCACTTTCCCTGTAGTAAAAAACATGAAGATTTTTCGAAAACATACAAGACAAAAAGCTAACAACATATTAACCCTCATTAAGGCCTGGCAACCAGGTAACATTTTAGGATTCAGTTTCTGAACAGGAAGGCAAATGAATTAATAACTACAAAAATATAAAACAAGTTTGCCAAAACTTTAAAGTGCAATTATTTTGTAATTGAATACGTAGGAATAGATGGGTGCTTTTAAAAAAACAAATACTGGGTTGAAAAAATGAAAAAATTGTTTATTTACCAAGCATTATTAAAACAGAGCAGGTATCAAAATTACTGACTATGGCTACCATACTTGTATCATGTCACCTGACGCGTTTCATGCCTCCCTTTGGCACTTCATCAGAGGTGGAGTTTAAGCCAAGTATACACCCCTATATACTGCTATCAATTAAAAACAATTTACATACAGTTTAAAAACAAGATATACAATATGGTTACTTATGGATCAATATTTGTATGCCCACAATCAAAGAGATATTTGATTGCTCTACCATAGCATAATATATATTATAATATCATATAGCATTTATAACTATTGCAAATCAATATGAATCCCTCATGTTATTCATCTGGTTGCTTTAAAAGAAGCAAGATACCTCCCAGTCACTGTTTAACCCATATGGCTGTCTGGTTTTCAATGTAAATATCCAATATACTTCTCTCTGATCTATTATCTTTTGTATATCACCCCCTCTTGCTCCTAATCTAATCTGTTCAATGCCCTGGAATTTAATTAAGCTAATATTACTATTATGTTCAAGCAGTATATGTTTACTTATGGCCGATTTTCTTTTATGGCTGTGGGTTTCTGTATCTGTTATTTTGATTTCTAGTTTTGACTAGCATGTGATATTTTGTTGAAATGCAATTATTTTGAAAGGTGCACTCACCCTGGTGGTCTAATGAGCTGGTGATTGCTCTATGGTGCGTGCAGAGCGCACTTCCTGGCTTTATGCGCAAACGACGATGGTGTGATGATGTCATCGTGCAATGGCGCGAGATTTAAAGGAATTTAAAGGGACTTTCTATATTTTCTCTTTGCCCGTTGTTGGTTCATCTACGTGAGTTCTTGGGTGCTATTCTGCTTTTTTGACATCAGTGATCCTGACCTTGGCCTGTTATCCGACCATTCTAAATTCCGTAATCCGACCTGTGCCTGTTTGACCCTTCTGATTGATCTCCTGGTTTTGACCTTTGCATGTCTGACTCTGTTTCAACTCAGCCAGAACCAGCCTCTGCCTGTCTGACCATACTGTACTTTTGCCTACCCCCTTGTACCGTGACCTTCTGCCCAAAGAATTTGCTATATGATTGTGCCCTTCTGCTCGTCCAGAACCCTTTCTTTGCTCCTCTCTTTATAAGACCTGGGGCATCCAATTAGCCGAGGGCTCCTCCTGAGGTGAACAATGAGAACGAAAGCTTAACTAAAGAAGTATAATAATGTTGAACAGTATATTTTGGGCTTCTGTACCAGCCCAAGGCAACCACAGCCTTTTAGTAGGGAAGATCTGTGTCTCCAAAGATATGTCCAGTAGCTCCCCGTCTTCTTTTCTGCTGATTCACTCTGTGCTGCTGTTACTTACTGAGCTTGGGGACTGACTCAAAGTATACAGTACACATAGAATATAAATGTCACAATTTAAGGTTGATTAGTATTTAATACAGATAATAACTACATGGCAGTACAGAAACTATTGCAACTAGCAAAATACCTGCTTGATATTTTGAGACAACTCCTAAGCTTAGCTTCAAGCTGCTCAGAGCCCACTGAGCATGTGAATGTCACAGTCCTGAATCATTGTTGCTGTTGAGAAGCTGAAACTTTAAGGTGCAATAGGTTCAGAATATAAAATATGTAATTTTTAACATATTTATATTTTGGTTCTTGTTTATTTCTAATCAATGTATTGTTTTTGAGCTACAAGTGTCAGCTCCAAAAACCATAAAGGCTCAGCTTTTCTACAGGAATTGTAAGGATTGTCATTGAGACTGCACATACTCAGTGGGCTCTAAACAGCTGTTGAAAAGCTAAGTTTAGGGGTTGTTGCAAATCATCAAGCAGAAAATGATGTTCACATGTCATACAAGCTAATAGGTAGCTACAGGGCTGATTATTGAATTGTGTTGCAGAATGTACTTCAGAGCTGCAATATAATCTAAATTAATTGCTAAACAGCCTTTAATTTTTATATTCTATGTGAAGTATTTTGTGAATGAATCCCTAAGCTTGCATAGCTGACAGCAGTGCAGATAATGTGCAGTGAATCAGTGGAAAAGAAGATGGGGAGCTACTGGGGCACAGATCTGCTAAAGTGTTGTGATTGCCTTGGACTGGTAGAGAATTAAAAAAAAATGAGCAGAATTTATACACTACTTCTTTGTTTCAGGATTTGTTAACTGGGAATGCATGGTATCTGGGGGTTTTCAATAAAGGGATCATTTCATAATTTGTATTATCAAATCTTGCAAAAATTTGCAAAAACTCATGTATATAGCAAAAATATATAATTGTTCTGCCACCAGTATGGATTCATGCAGCTTAGTCATTCCCAACTAAAAGCTACTGTTTTATTATTAAATTGCATTGGTAAAAATTATAATTATTTGTTTGAAGTGGCTCAGTCCTCTAGAGTATAAATTCCACCAATCACCATTAATTTCTGTGGGATTTTGAAAGGTGTATTTATCAGAATGAACTTTCACCCATTGATAAATACTCTTTTAAAAATCCCATAGAAATGAATGGAGAGTGGTGGAATTTCACTCTAGAGGACTGCAGCAATCTCTAACTTTACTTTTTGATAAATATACCTCTATAAGAGATGGCCTTCCTAATAATAAGGAGCATTCTGTATAATGGGTTTCTGAGTAGGATATCCAGTACTACTTAAATATAGTCTGTGGTTAAATTAATTAGAACAAACAAGATCACTATACTATAGTAGTGCTGTATTATTGATTTCATATTTTAGCAGTTTAATGGATGTCTACTGGGCTACTTACAATATAAAAACCTCTTTTATATTTGTTACCTAATAACTGAAGTACTTGAAAAGAATATATTGTGTATATCATGTCTGATAACTGCTTTTCTACAAGCCAAAATTGTAGATACTTCCAAGAAGTTACTTGATAAGTAACTACAACATCATTATTTATCAAATTTCACTGATAACTAGACATGTCCAGGGAAAGGTAATACGTCAATAGAATTGTTTTTAAGCCCACAGCTAAATAATGTGCCATATGGTAAAAAATGTATGGAGGAAACCGGGTACCTGAAAAAATATTTAATGCATTTTGCAGCCTAACACTATAAAAAAAATCAAAAGACGCCAGTGTTTTTTGGACTTAGAACATATTCTACTCAAAAATTAATTTGTAAGTAACTGAAGATTGAGTATCTTCTAAGCACTCCAATGCACTTCGCCTGGTCTAACCTGGCAAAGACAAGTCTGGCGATAGAGGTAATGTTCATTTAAATCTTAGTGATTTGCGCAGTTACCTCCAGTGACACCTGTGCACGTTAGTAAATCGGCGAAGTCCCTACGGGCTGGAAAGCTAGCAAATTAACGCTAGTATTAGCCACTTCACCCTTTAGTAAATCAGGTCCCTGGTCCAACTCCAGGCAGAATGTTACAAGATCCTTGTTTTAATAAAAGAATCATAAAATAAAGTAAGTAATGTAACCAAAATTTGAGACTGAACACGTGTGACAGGTCTACAGAAAACATATTTATCCAATACATATATGTTTCCATCTGGCATTTGTATTCTCTTTTGTCTCTTTTCATATAGAGCTACTGTACCACTATGAAACAACAAAAATCCCTGAATAAATTGATATAAAGTTTTATATGACATATGGGAGGGACATATCATAGAAATGCAAAATACCTTGGATGTTATAGTTAATATTATAAGCTCACAATAGCTTTTCCCTGTCACATTAAAAGTAACTGGGAATTGCAAATGACTACTGATGGGCAAATTTATTCGCCAGGGGTGAATTCACGGCGAATTCCCGCGATTCGCCAGCAAAATTTTGCTTCCCAAAAATTCCCCGAAAGCGACGCGCCAAAGTTGACGCGACGAGCGTCAAACACGTCCCGCGACTCGTTTTGCGAATTTTTTGCCAATTCTCGAATTTCTCTGGAGATTTGCAAATTTTTCGGCGAAGCGAATCTCGGGAGATTCGCCCATCACTACAAATGACTTGTAAAATGTCACTTGGTTTAATAATTTACATAAACATGCTATTTAATTTAGCTATTGAATTGCACCAAAAAGCCAGTAACTAATTTAATTTTATTATCAAATATATGCAGATAAACATTTTTTTCTGTTGACATTTTTTCTTTTTCAGGGACATATAATAAGGAGTAAATGTATGTAAGTGCATTACCTGTTAGTAAAGCATTTTATAGTACTAGGCTATGGTGCAATATATTTCTAACAGAAAAGAAAATGATTATACAGGTATAGGATGCATTATATAGAAATCCTATATATATAGATATAGATAGAGAGAGAGATATCTATAGATATACATTGAATTGATATGCAGTATATCTCATTACCTTACAGGTCATACATTATAAATAGCTAGCAATATAGTATCATTACACTATTTTATCTGGCACATAGAAGCAAAAGTAATTATGATGATAATATTGTCTTTTATTACAAAGCTACTAATTTAAATGTTACCGTGCACAGATGGGGGCCAAAGGATTTATGCTGCCAAAAATCATTGCTGTAATGCTCGATGAACATTTTGCATATTACAAAATCCTGCTGGCTGATAATCATATATTTCATTTAAATGTGTTCCTGTTTCCTGTTGGGATAAACTAATCCTTGTTTTATATATGTCCTGCTCTACTTTTTATTTACCTTGGTGGCCTCTATTTAGCCATTTAAGACAGTTGGCAGCAGCTGATTTGCAGAGAGCTTATCCTAAAGATAAAAAATGATTTACAACAAAATGTACAGAAACCTAGTGCTCCTGGAATAGAAGAAGAAGAAGAAGAAGAAGAAGAAGAAGAAGAAGAAGAAGAAGAAGAAGAAGAAGAAGAAGAAGAAGAAGAAGAAGAAGAAGAAGAAGAAGAAGAAGAAGAAGAAGAAGAAGAAGAAGAAGAAGAAGAAGAAGAAGAAGAAGAAGAAGAAGAAGAAGAAGAAGAAGAAGAAGAAGAAGAAGAAGAAGAAGAAGAAGAAGAAGAAGAAGAAGAAGAAGAAGAAGAAGAAGAAGAAGAAGAAGAAGAAGAAGAAGAAGAAGAAGAAGAAGCTATAAATAATTAAGCTTTATCAGAAAGGTCTATAGAAATATACCAGTAAACCCTCAAAGTTAACCTTCTTCTAAGACCTCAAAAGAAACACAGATTTTCTTTCCTTCTATTGTGTATACATGGGCTTCTGTATCAGACTTCCTGTTTTCAGCATACATCTCCAGGGCTAGGGCTTGAGCATACTCAGTTTGCTCCTCTCTCCCTCTCCATCTCCCTTTCCCCCTCCATCTTCCCCTCCCTGTTGTAATCTGAGCCAAGAACTGTGAGTGGGCAGAGAGAGACCCAGACAGGAAGTAATGTCACAACAAGTTAATATGACCACTGCCAGGGCCGCTATCAGAAATCACAGGGCCCCGCACAACAAAATGTTTGGGGCCCCCAGGGCCCTGCCCACCCTAGCACCCAAGCCCCACCCCTAATACCCACCCACTCCACATCAAAGTTAAAAGACCACACAGACATCAGCGCTAAAAACGTAACCCCCCCAAGATTCCGTTAAAAAAAAAATTGGTGCCAGCCCCCCCCATAAAAAAGTATTGGTGCCAGGGCCCCTCATACAAGTTAAAAAAAATTGAGGTCCCAAAAAATATATTTTTAAAAAAACATTGGTGCCAGGGCCCCCATAAAAGGTTTTTTTTTTTTTAATTTGGTGGTCAGGGCCCCCGACAAGTTAAAAAAAATTGGGGCCCCATAAAATATTTTTTTGTAAAAATTGGTGGTCAGGGCCCCCCGACAAGTTAAAAATTGGTGACCAGGGCCCCACTATAGGTTAAAAACCAGGGTCCCCTTAGAAGTTAAAAAAAATTGGGGCTGCAGAAAATATATTTTTAAAAAAATTGGTGCAGGGGCCTATAGAGTATTAAAATAAAAAATTGGTGGCTAGGGGATTAAAAAAAACCCACATTGGTGTCAGTAGAATTGAACTTGTGGCTTCAGGACTTCAATTATAACTGTTTTAGTCACTTTGGGTATTTTCGCCGCTTCAGGACTTCAGTGTCGGCTCCTTTCGGGACTTCGGGTCTTTCCACCTCTTCAGGACTTCGCAAACATTTGGCACTTCCGCATTCTGCTGCAGGACTTCGGAGCGCACGCTGCTGCGATCATCCCCGGGCCCGGGACACTTGTCCCCCCCCTGATGGCGGGCCTGGCCGCTGCTATCCTAAACAAACAGAGAAAGCTTCTAGAGGTGTTTACTCTGGTATAGTAAAGCATTCTGCAGAATAATTATAGTGTTATAGTCTGCACTATTGTGGCTAGTCTGTTGGCAATAAACTGTTTCAGTGGCTTTCATTCTCCTTTTAATTTCTTGTTTGAGGGTCTACATATATTAGCATATTCAATCATTTTATTTCTTATTATTCCATTTTATTATTCGCCTCTACACATGGTCGAGTATAAGAGGGTCAATGGCAAGTTGGAGCTCAGTGTTGCCTCTCTAATACCCCAAAGCACAGAACAATGTCCAACTGTCCAAAATGCTAGGTAGGTACTCCTGGAACTACAGCATGGTCACTATTAATTAATAGGATTTTATATACCACAAGCTAGGGAAAGCCGTGACCCAATTAATCAAAAAATCCAAAAATGGATAAATTCATACTGATTAATATTAGATCAATAAATTTTCTTTTTTCTAATATAGTTTATAGTTATTTTTCCTTTTACCTACATGTTGCACCATTATAAACATCTATGGCATAGTATCTGTATTTGTAGTATCTGTATTTGCACTGCAAAGCTCACTTAAAAGTTGAGAAAGTATTATTAAAAATGCAAACTTTTTCCTGTTTATTTTTTTTTAAACACAATTCAGTCTATAACCTAAACAGATAATTACAAGGGAAGTTGCATACTATAAAATATGCATTTAAAATTTGTAAAGCAGATTGGAACATAACTGATTAATGGCATGCCAAAATGCAGCTTCAAGCAAAACCATTTCTTTGAAGTCAAGATCTGCGCTGTGAAAACTAAAGCTGCATGTTTTCAATATGAATGTAATCATTTTAGCATTGGTAATTCAGCCATAGAAGCAATAAAATAGTTGTCACTCCATTATTAAGCTAAACCTGTTATTACATTGCTGCTGTTATTCTATAGGTAACTTATCTAATAACCTTTAATCGATCGTTGAAATATATTTGTCACCCATATCCCATTAACAGTATGTTTACTAAACAGGATTTAAACAATCATATATTTGAGACTACTAGCCAGTCTACATTTGTAATTGCCTAATTTGCAAGTAATATACTGGTAAATATCTGTATAGAAGTGGGGAATATGCTCTTTATTAATGAGGACTTATAATAAAAGGTGAGGGTTACCATAGATTGCCGTGGACAGAAGATATGTTGATTTGCAACATGTCTAATTACAACATTCATTTGTTTGGTGTAATTTTATTTTCATGTTCAACCATCTATTTTCCAAACTAAAACATAGTTTGGAAGTTTTTCTTTTTCAATTATGGTATTTTTCTCCCTTTTCTTTTTCATTTTAACATTTTTTACTCTATGCCTTGTTCCATACAGAACTTTTTAGACAATTCTGTAAAAAATCAGTTAATACATTTCACTGTCAAATCTCCATACTACGGTACTTCTGAGGAATTTAGGGGAATAAGACACCATTGTTATTAAGTTGTTTTGTGAAATACAAATGTAACTTCAATATACATGCATTAAATCCTTTACAGTTGCTTAATAAGAGTTAACAAATTACAAATTTTTAACCAGCCTGCTCATTTAGAAAAACTATTGTTAAATCTTATTGTAAAAGCAACATGTACAAAAGTTATCTCAATGCATATGTATCAAAGAATTTATAGATGCTTAATGATAGAAGTATAATAAAACTATTACAGATTTTTGACCAGTCTGCTCATCTGGAAAATCTGCTAATCAGACCAATGTGTCAGAAAATGTGTGTCACTTCCAACTGACAAAACTACCTAAGGCTTGATGGGATTTAGTGGTTAAGCCAGATGGTGATAAAGCTGGATCAGTGCATCTTAACTTACAATATGTGAGACTAAACTGGCCTCAGATGCAGTCATTCAGCAAAGAATTAACATTAGAACAATTGAGAACTGGATCAAATACGGGCACCAACGCACTGCTTGCTTTGGGGTGGAAGGTGCTCATTGGGTCCCAGGTAGACCCCTTATTCCAGGGGCAAACCCAGGCCTATCCTGCTACGTCTTCTGAACTACAGAGACCAGGAGGCTATACTCGCCATAGCAAGAGACAAGCGAGACCTCACCTATGAAGGCAGTAGGATATCCATATACCCCGACTACACCTCAAGCCTGCAAAAGAAACGCAGCACCTTCGTGGGAGTCAAACGATGAGGGAGCTACAATTGAAGTATACCATGATGTATTCAGTGAAACTGAGAGTTACCAACTGCTCACATGTCCACTTCTTTACCTCCTCAGAGGAGGCAGGAGCATGGCTAGACCGTTGCCCACACCAGTCCCCATGGGCTAGCCACAACCGCTAAAGGTAATATGACGAAAACATCTAAAAAGGCACTTACTGGCTTGCCAAAGATTTGCTGCTCAAATCGAGTATTTGATTAAAACTAGAAAACTTTATTGTCCAAAAAATTAAAAACATCACCAAAAGTTCATGTGAATAAGATGGGCGAGGGAGAGCAAGGCTTAACGCGTTTCGTGACTAACCTCATCACTTCATCAGAAGCCAAAGCGACCTCCACTGTCAGCAGATATAGCCCACTCAATCAAATGCAATTAAAACCAAAAGTTGAGGTTTAAAGGCCAAGTAAAAGAATTGAATAGTCACTGAAAATTATTTTTTTGAAATTTTGAAAATATTCAAGCATTTGGTTATTTGAGTCTATTGCTATATTTGGATAGAACAGCAGAGAGCAGCTTGAGAGTAACAAAACACCTATTAAATAAACATACATGAAATCACTGTACTTAGAATTTATAAATATACAATTTCCAAAACATATTCAAAATTATATTCAAAATTATATACTATCCAATTTATAAAGTGAAGCAAAATATATAAATATATATATATATATATATAATATATAATATAATAGGTGCATGCAAATCAAATGGGATATGCTGGGAGACGGAAAACATGATAAAAGGGTCAAATATAAGACTAAAGTGTACACAGGATATGGTAAATTAAAGTGTGAAAATGGTATATAAATTAAATTAATCCACAAACAGATTAATCTCCCGATCCCTGTTCAGGCCATCAGGGCTAACAGTTCCCAAGGTGTAAATCCAGAAAGCCTCTCTCTTTAAAAGGGATTTTTCAAAATCCCCTTTCCTTACACCTAAATTGATGGTATCAATGACCTGAAAGTAGTGATGGGCGAAACGGGCGCGTTTCGCTTCGCCGAAAAATTCGCGAATTTCTCTGGAATTTTTCGCCGATTCGCGAAACGAGTCACGCGTCGTTTTTGACGCGCGTCGCGTTGTTTTTGACGCGCGCCGCGTCGTTTTTTGACGCGCGTCGCATCGATTCCGACGCGTCACGTCGTTTTCGGCGCGTCGCGTCAAAGACGACGTGCGACTCGTTTTTGCCGCGGCTAATTTTTGCTGGCGAATTTTTTTGCCTGTTTCGCGAATTTATTCGCCAGCGGCGAATCGCGGGAATTCGCCGCGAATTCGCCCCTGGCGAATAAATTCGCCCATCACTACCTGAAAGGTAAAACAAAGTCTACCTTCATGTTCCTCTGTAAGGTGCTTAGCAAGTGCAGAGCTAAAGTCTTCCTTCGAGGTGCACCGTACATGTTCGGAAATGCGTTTTTGTACCGGTCTGATTGTTTTTCCCACATATTGCATACCACATCTACAAGTAATGAGGTAAACTACATTTTTTGTACTGCGGTTGGCATAAAACAATATCTTATATTTATGTGAACTATTTCTAGACCCAAACTCTTTGGAGGGTTTCATAAATTTACAAGCATGACATCGGGAGCCACCGCATCTATAGCAACCTTTTTGTCTCGAGCCAATTGGATTTGCCTAAAGTTTTGTTCTCCAAAAAGACACTTGGGGTTAACTGAGATCCTAAACTTTTACCTCTTTTAAAGATAAAACCTGGTTGCACTGGTAAAAGCTTACTCATAATTGGATCTTGTCTCAAAACTTTCTAATGTCTGCGAATTATCTTTTGTACGAGATGGCTGTCCCTCGAAAAAGTAGTGATTAAACGAGGATATTGTTGTTCACGAACAGTATGCTGTCTAAATGATTTCCTGCCCTTTAAACTGGAATCATGTGTAGATGCAGGTCGTAGTAGAGCCTCTCGATTGGCCCCAACCACTCTATCATAAGCCTTTTTGATTATAAGCGGGGTATAACACCTTAAAAGAAAACAATCCCATAGCGACATGGCCTCATGATTAAATGAATCCCAAGTAGTACAAATACGTCTTAGTCTTAAAAACTGACCAAAGGGGAATACCTCGTACCACATGGTTGGGGTGGCTACTGTTCGCATGTAATAGTGTATTCCTGGTTATAGGCTTACGATATAGTCCAGTATTTATACTATCACCATCCACTTTAAAGTTGATGTCCAAGTATGCAATGGAACAATCATTCATCTCACTAATGAAATTAATACCCCAACCCATGGAGTTGCAATAGTTAACAAATTCATTAACCGTGTCTGAACTGCCATTCCAAATAAATATCAAATTGTCGATGTAACGAAAATATTGAATGATATGTCTACGAAAGGGATTGCTTTCACTATAAATGAAACTGCGTTCCCAAAGTCCCATAAATAGTTTAGCATACGCCGGGGCAAATCGTGCACCCATCGCCACTCCTTTCTTTTGTAAATAGAAAGTGGAATCAAACATGAAGTAATTAGTGTTTAACATGTACTCTAATGCTTGAATAAGAAATTCATTGTTGTTCACCGTAAAGACGAAAATATTTAAGCCAAAAACCAACTGCAGATATACCTCTGTCATGACTAATAGATGAATACAAAGCCGTAACATCTAGGGTTACCCATAGATAAGTAGTCTTCCAGGCCACATCCTGAAATTTGTTGATACAATCCGTGCTATCCCTAAGGTAAATGGGCAATTGAAAAACCATAGGTACTAATAGACAATCCACATATTCCGAAAGTGGTTCATTTAAAGAACCAATGCCCGAGACAATAGGTCTCCCCTGTACATTAGTTAAATTCTTGTGTACCTTAGGAAGCCAATGGAAAATGGGAACACAGGGAGTCGGTCTATCAAGGTAACTACATTCTTTCTCATCTAGAACCTGATGAAATTTGGCCCAATCCAATAAATGTAGTAACCTACTCTGAAATTCCTTTGTGGGGTCTCCATTCAGGATCCGATATGTGGATTAATCTCGAAGTTGACGCAAAGATTCTGACTTGTAATAGTCAGCATCTAGAACCACTATGGAGCCCCCTTTGTCAGCATTTTTAATGACTATAGACTTATTGTTTGATAACTCCAAAACCACCTTCCTCGGTAAGATTATTTCATTTTTATGCCTATATTAGATATAACTAATTTTTGGAACAAGTCTACATGTGGACCCCTACTTTCTGTGGGATAAAAATCAGATTTCCCTTTCAATCCTGTATGTTGAACATGGTGACTCACTTCACATGCTGTTTCATTCTGTAAATCATATAATGAATTAATAGCACACAAATCCTCAAAAGTAAATGTAAGCATGGAAAGATACTCAGGGGTTAAAGTACATTCATTCCCTGAAATGGAAGGACATAAATCTGAGTTGTATTTAAAAGATAGGGGAGAAGAGAGAGAACCCGGATCACTTCCCATGGTAGTGTTGGTATCCTGATGTACAGAGCAATCGAAATGTCTCATTAAGTTAAGTTTGCGAACAAATCTGTTAATGTCCACAATAGTATCAAAAACCTGCAAACCTCTGTCTGGCACAAAATTCAAGCCCAGGTTCAAAACTCACAGCTCAACATCCGAAAGCTTGCATCTTGACAAATTGATGGCATTGTTGGGGGAATATAAATCATTCTGAATGACTCCAGCAACCGGACCCCCATTCATAATCGTCTGCTGTGTTCCCTGTTCAAAAGTTTTCCCCCAGAGTTTCTCTGGGCCCATTCTGCATCTGCCGGATTTTCGTTGTCTATCTGACTCCGGGTCTTGACTCGCTCTCTGTGGAACAGAGTGCGCTTTTGGGGTCCTGTCCCTGAATCTTCCTCCCTTTCTCCCTGGGACAGGTCCCCCTCTGTGTGTAAAAAAGAGGATGATGAAGCCTCACTATCAGAGGATTGATAATCATTATTCCTAAAGCGCACTCTTTTCTCCTTCCTCTTATTAAACCTAAAGTTCTGTCTCATGTAATTCCTAATATTAGACACTAGGGGACCACAACGAAAATTCCAGTCGCGATTAAGTTCGTAATCCCTTTTGTCTCTAAGGAATTTCTCCCTCTTGACATATTTCAACTCTGTTTCCAATTTGTTAACTTGTTGTGTAATAGTCTCCAAACGCGTGGCTATATCAACTTTCGCCTCCCTCTGGAGTAAGTTAGATTGTATTTCCTTAATATTAGCTTGTACTAATTTGTGTTGTTTAGAGTGAAAAGTAATAATCAGTTCCATCAGCTTAAATGAACATGTGGTCAATACATCATTCCAATCATCAACAAATTCCCGCGATATATTGGTAAAGGCTGGAAATTTTCTAATACAGAGTCCTCTAGGTATACCCACTTTTAAATAATTCTCCAGTGTAGATATATACCACCATAGTCTCATTTCCTTAGCCATGCTCCGTTCCAACTGCCGACATAAATCACTAGCATCGTCCGTAGCAATAAAACATGAAGACGGATCGTCATTCGCATCTGAAAAAATGTCCGCTGCTTGTTTCTTCCTCATACTCAAGCTGCTATGCTCAACACCTAAGATATCCACTCTGCCCATATAACTAGCACTCTCATATTCATCCAAATTGTATAAATATTTATGTGTATTGACAAAAAAATACTCGTAGTTGCAATAGTAATGATGGCATACACGGGTACTTCAGAAAACTCCAAGAAAAAGGGTCCACATGGCTCGTTAAATTCAAAGCTTTGTCTTCAGTAATTTGATTGTAGGAAGTTTACATAGCCAACCCTTTGCATACAGTTTTTGTTATCTAAAGATTTGTCGGTTTCGCTAACTACTACTGACAATTTATCAAGGGGTTATGCTCCCATTTTGCTCCTATCCCTGCTCTCATCCGGAAGGGAGGGAAACCTAATACCTGGCCTTCTCATGCTCTGGAGGCCTTCCAGTTTGTTTGCTTCAGCTCCTGTCCTTCGACATCCTGACCTTTTGCAACCAATTGTTCCTCCCACAAAGATCATTGCTTCCCTATACCCCCAACTGGGCAGCTAGATCCTATCTGTCCAGTCATCTGCTCCTGAACTCCGCATCCAGGTACTCAAAAGACCTTTGAGCTTGTCAGTCGACTCTTCTGGTGGACTTCCCCATGGAAGGATGTGAAAGAATTGTGGTGGCCTGTGCCATCTGTGCCTCATCTAAGTCCAGCCACTCTCACCCTAACTGGTTGTTACAACCTCTGCCAATTTCTTCTCATCCTTGAACTCATTTGGCTATGAACATTATTGTAGAATTACCACCTTTCAAGTTTTATTGACCAATTCAGCAAGATGGTGCACTTTATCCCTCTTCACAAATGTTCCTCTGTCATTGAACTCTTTCAACTGTTTCCAATTTGTATCCAAGTTATGGCGCTCATTGTGTAAAAACCTGGGTATTACTCTTCAATTCTCCTCTGCCTATCACCCTCAATCTAATGTGGCATTAAACCAAGTGCTGGAAGAGTTCTTGAGAAGTCATGTATCCCTTTGCCAGGATGATTGGTCCAATCTACTTCTCTGGGCGGAATTCGCTCACAACAACACTTGCCATGCCTCCACTGGTAGATCGCCCTTTTTGACCGTGTATGGACATCATCCTTAAGCTTTTCCTCCGGACTAGCTCTTGTCCGATGTTCAAGCAGCCGATGATCATGCAGCCCACATGTCAACCATTTGGTTGGCTACCAAACCCAACTTAAAGAAAAGTTCTTTGTCCCACAAGAAGCTGCTGCTGGCAGCCTGGAAGAGACAAAGGCGCTGCGCTGAGTGCCGGCGTGCCGCATGCGCAACGTCATCACGTGAGTAATGTAAGGGAGGGGGAGGTGGGGAGCTGTGTGGGCGTCGCAAGTTCGCAACTGCGCATGTCTGGACCGGCTGGCGTGGCGCGTTGGAGATAACTTCAACTCAGGCAGCATACAGCATAGCAGTGAGTAAGAGGCTGTTTGGCACAAGTTCAACACATACTT
>CM044444.1:77936824-77996108 GCA_024363595.1 Xenopus borealis
TCAATGTCTTAAATATATTGATAATGGGTTGAGTGCAGAGGACCTTTTGTATTTGTCTTTGGTAAAACCAGCCATCACCAATTGCTTCTTTTCAGAACAATCTCCTCCTTCTACTATCTCCATAGACGCCCAACAGGAATACGAGGTAGAGAAGATCTTGGACTCCAGAATTTCCAGAGGGTTACTACACTTCCTGAGTCACTGAAAGGGTTTTGGTTTTGGTCTACAAGTAATTCCCAAAGAAACCACGAGATGGTGGTCAGGTACTGTCAGGCGCTCCACTCCATCCAAGATGGTAGCACCCATGACTCACGTGGGCCTGTGCAATGACGTCACTCGCCCGGCGCAAAATTTTTATATTTAAGGACTTCCAGGTCACAGGTTTGAGGCCCGATTGTAAGCTTTGTTTGGAACTTTCCTGGGAGTTTGATAATTCTTCCTGTATTGATTCCTGTACTCTGACCCTGCCTGAACCTCAACTTTGATATTTTCTGCCTGCCTTTTGGACTTTTGCCTGGACTTTTATTAAGATTTTTGCCTGTTCCCATTCGCACCATGAACCTGACTACTCCCTCTGGGAGCTGATAGGCCCCCTGACATTTTCTTTGTAACCTTTTGCCCAATCTAAATTTCTACCCAGAGGGATTCCACGCCCTCCCAGTGACATCAATGTTTATTTATTTACAGCATGGCTTCAATTCATGATATACTGTACAAGTACCATTTGAATCATATTATTGCTTTGCATCCTTACTATCACTTTGGTATCAAAGCTTTGTAGGCAATCTTTAACAATATTTCTGACAAATTGAAAACTTCAGTGATGGGTTAATATCTGTTGTAATTTTTAAGAAGCTTTGTTAGCAATGAGGGGCTACTCTAGTCTCCATAGTTACGCTGAGATTGGATTACATGTTTTAATTTCAAGTGCTGGTTTGGCTTAAATCCCAGGAACAATCAACAGGAGATTAAAACATTAAAACACAGCAGGGAATTTTAATGTTAAGAGAATGGGTGCCAAAAGAGCATCTGATACAATTAAACTTAAAACCCAGATACACAGACACAAGATCCAAGAGTTGAACAAAATGATATACTAATTGTTTGGTTTAACTGCATTTGAACATCCCATGGACAGTTTTGGAGAGTCTCATCCAATTGCCCCATTACTGCAAACACTAATTATATTATTCCAGTGCCAAGCATTTAAAATATGTCACTTAAAGGAATTTTAACATTACATACCAAATTCAGACAAATCTTTATAAAAGGCAAATTTTTAAGCAGAGCATACTGAAACTTCGTACACAAAATAAAGTGGACTCGTATTGAGTCACTGTAGAAATCCCAGCGCAGTTTCCAATTAAAAGTTGCAGTTTGTTCAGAAATCCCAGAAGTATTTATCAATAAATTCCAAAGAGAAAAGAAATAAAATAAACTCAGAACAGAATAAATTAATGAAAAAATTGTTGCACAACTAGAAACCTACAGGTCACTGCTCACTAGAGGCTTATGCTAACAGTGCAGTTTGATGTTTTTTCATCCATGGTTGCAGTTGACTATCTCTATAATTACCCTAAATGAAATAGCTTTTAACTGTTATCTTCACATGCTTCTGCTATCTCATTAAATTAGGTATACATGTGCATATATCTCATGGTTTCCAGATATTTGATATTTCTTCTATCCCCATTTTTTCTTTTTGGACTTTTTTTGTTTGTGTGTTTGTTTGTTTGTTTGTGCAGATAGTCCAAGAGCATGCAGACATACTGTATGTTACTAAAGCAAAGCACTGGACACACTACAACAGTGTTACAGAACAGAGAAAAGAACAGAAGTATATTGTTAATCACATATTGTTAATATTTTAAAACAACTTCAAACCAACTTAAGAACCCATTTAAAACCAGAAAACAAACAGTCTATTAACTATCCAAATAAGTTGTTCAAACAATTCAGAGTGAAAAAAATACAAAAACCTCTAAAATTTTGATTCCTTTAAAAATGGTAAAAAACGAGGCATGAAAGAGGCAATTCATGTCAAGGTAGAGAAAGCCATACCTTGTGCACTTTTCCCCTTCACTTTTTGCCTGTATTTTCCGGCACAATGGAAAACACTAGTTTTTTTCATATGCTACAGATGCAGCCACTTGGATTTGTGTGTTAAATGCGTCATGACTTAGGGCTAATTGAAGATACTGTGTTATCTAAAGTTATATTAACTCATTTAATGCATTTAACCTTTTCATTAGCATACCAAAGCACCATTGTTCACAATGATGAACACTTTAATTACATGGGATGCTGTGACGCAATTGTCTGTGTTAAATGAGACAAGTGTGAAGTCTAAGTTATTTTGTGTCAAACACACAATCCAAAGTGGCTTCGTCTGTATATATTAAAAAAAAGTTTTCAATTCTTACAGAATCATGTGGACCAATCATGATCAGAGAAAAATTGTATTCATTTCATATATTACCATAAACTGTTTTTCTAACAGACTTATGGTATGGTGATCCAAATAAAAGAAAGATCCCTTATCCAGAATTCCTTCGTATTCTGGATAATTGATCCTATGCCTGTACTGAGTAATGATTGATTGCATTTTATAGAATACTATATAATGCTTTAGGAGAATTTAAACTGTCATAACATTGAATCTATTATAAGTATTTACTCGGGTTATGCTAAATCATAACCATTCTATTGAGCAATAATGGTTTCAACATTCATTATAGAAATTTACACTGCAGAAACGTATTCCCACAAACTATACTTCATTATCTAGTAAATTGGCATAAATCATTGCTCTGTCATATACACTATCATTAAAAATGTGAATATTTTATTTTTTTCCCTGAATCAGCATTGACTATTTCCATGCAGAATTTCATTTCATCCAAGGCATACATAATATCCTATAATGACATCATCCTTGCTCATGATTTTGTATACACTAAAGTCTAGAATACTACCTAAAGTTACCTACTTACAGTTAAAACCTCAATTGTATACATATTTATTTTCAATTATTTTGCCTTCTTATACCAAACATGGACACTAAAATTTAAAATTTGTTTATTTCCTTTTGTATTTAATATAGTATATAGAATTTAATAAAAAAAAGGCAAGATCTGAATAAACAGAGCATTAATCATAAGAACTCAGAAAACATGGTTTAAGGCTGCTAAAGTTAACTGAGGGCCAAATCAATGCCTAAGATCCTGAAGCTGTAATTATATTAACGGTGAATAAGCTGAATACAAATTAAAAAGCTGCATCGTTAGTAGAGTTCATGTGATGCTTCTGTGTCTGAGCACGTTTAGGGTAAAAGAGGCAACACAGCAAATGATAAATTCATTTTCTATAAAAGAAATAAAGCTGTGCATTAATAAATGTTGTTCATTAATGAATTTCTACAATAATTGTGTTGCATAATTAATGCTTTCACCAACCATAATATTAAATCAGGTATAACATTATAAATCTTGTCATATTTAAATTATTGGAAGCAGAATTCATATTACCTTATCACAAATATACAACTCTCATGATTCAGACTGGCATTTACTAATACAGTTTTAAAAAATCAGCATACACTCCCCAGACCCACATTCATAAAGGTGGGAATGCAGAGAGAACCCAAAGCTTAAACTATCCTTTTCATTGGGGGGGTATTTATCAAAATCCAAAATGTTCTCAATATTTTCTGAAAACCACTCTGACCTAATCTCCACAGATATTTTCCACTATTTAGCAATAAATCTTCATGAAAATGTATTGTGAGGAAAAATAAAATTGTGAAAAATCTGAATTGTACTATTTTTTGGATTTGTCGCCAAAAACTGTGACTTTTTCAGATTTGACACTCGAAACCTGCAACTTTTTCGGATTTGACGCCCAAAACCACGTAATCTTTGGAATATTAAATGAAACCCAGCGCATATCAGGATATCCTCAAAATGTCAAAGGGACATTTGCCATTGACTACTACATGAACTTGGCAGGTCTAAGTTGGAGTACACTTTTAATCAGACTTTTAACACCATCAAGGTTGAATTAGCCTCGAAAAATTCAAACTTTTTTTTCTATGAAGAAATTGTGTGACCAGAAAGTCTTTAGCTTTTATTTAATTTCTTATTTTCAATGACCCTTAAAAGGAACAAGCATTGTTCACATTTAATGCAGTGCTTTTCTATCAGTACATTTGCATATTGCTCAAGTTCATTATAAACTGCAGAGTAAGACCAAATTGATCATTAAACAACAGACACTTTTTATGGTAACTGTAATTATCATAACAGTGATGGTCATGTTTTTATTATGACCAATACAATTTTCACATGTGAACAATAGTCATCAATGAGCATGCATCTGGCTCTTAAAGGTAATGTGAAAAAATGTTCATACATTGTTATACTTTATTTATATTGCTCACAGATACTATATAATACAGTACTTTACAGAGCTCATTCAATAATTCACCTATTGTATCTCAGAGGAGCTTATTATATGATTCTCTAACAAAGGTACACAACCTCTAGGGTCAGCCAGTATCCTATCAGTATGCTTCTGGGCTACAGGAGGAAAACAACAACTCCATGCAGATAAATACTCTGGCCAATATTAAACCCAATACCCCAGACTGTGTGACAGTAATTCTAAATGTTAATTCCTGACCAGTTTTCAGTTCATCATAATTCTCATTTCAAACAGATGATTCAAGTACATAGTGCAAGTGGAACAATATATTGGATTGTTTCCATATCAGCTATATTTCTTCACTGTTAAGTTAAATATATCAAATTCATCAAAAAGCAATTTATACAGCAGGGTATAAGGATACTCCGCTTTCTTTGCCTCTTTGGCCGTGATGATTCTCAGTCCAGCATGGGTCCCGAGGCACGTGTCTGGTTCAATGTCTTTGATGGAAGAAGGTGTTGTGACATATGGGTGTAGGGGTTTGCAGGTGTCTGCGTCAATTCAGTGCCGATATCGACACAGGCATATGTCTGATCAGCACTAGCTCCTTGCCTAGTTAAAGACGCCAGCGACTTGTGAAGAATTTATTCGCCTGGGATGAATTTGCAGCGAATTCCCGCAATTCGCCACAGGCAAATAAAATCGTGAAATGCCAGTAAAATTTCGCCTGGTGAGTAGTGATGGGCGAATTTATTCGCCTAGGTCGAATTCGCGGCGAATTCCCGCGATTCGCCGCTGGCGAATAAATTCGCGACAAAAACGACGCGACGCGCGACGAAAGCGACGCGCGACGAAAACGACGCGCGACGAAAACGACGTGACGCGTCAAAGTTGACGCGTCGCGCGACAGACGCGGGACAAAATTGACGCGACGCGCGACAAAATCGTCCCGCGACTCGTTTCGCGAAATTTTTCGCCGTTTCGCGAATTTCTCTAGAAATTCGCGAAAAATTCGGCGAAGCGAATCTCGGGAGATTCGCCCATCACTACTGGTGAGAGCAAGACGCCAGCGTCCATTTATTGGACACTGGCATCTGTTTTTTCGATGCCAGCAATGTGCGTCGGCGTCCAAAAACAGACGCCCGTGTCCAAAACAAATCGCTGCAGCATTTCGTGAATTTTTTGCTTTTTTACAAATTTTTCGCCATTTCGCAAATTGCTCTAGAAATTTTTGAAAAATTCGGCAAAGCGAAATGCCCCATATTCGCCCATCACTACTTGTTACAAGTTGCTAAGTGATCTTTGCTCCTGCAGATTCTAGATTGCTCCTGATTATTCTGATTGACTCTCTATTTTGTGACTTCGGCTTGTTATTGGACTTCTGACTCTCTGCTGCTTGACGCGACCTCTTCTTGTCTTTCATTTACGATTCTTCGCAACCTGAACCAAATTCAGCCAGAACTTGGACTTTGATTCGGCCTCAGCCTGAACCCCTACCTTTGTTTGGATTTCCTGTATCTATACACTAATGGCACTCCTGCCTATTCATACAATCTCTCCCCTGTTCTAGGGGGTGTAATCAATCTAAAGATGTTGCTTGAGAGCATCTAACTGGAAGCAGTATCTCTTGAACTGTGAAACAAACCACCATTTTATCTTTAAATACTACTTGAAAGAACTCATCCTTGCACCTTTCTGAAACTAAGGGTCACATTGTCTCTTTATGTATGACAGTTCAGCCACATAAACAACAGAACAACCAACTTTCAATGAAATACAATTATTTCAGTCCTATTGCTCTAGCAAAGACACAGGTGTAAGCAATGAATGGAGGAAAGTAATTTCCAATGCCTGTTCATGCTTATTAAATGCATTTTGCAATAAAATAGAACTGACCTGTGGGCAAAGAAATTGCAAACCCTTTCAACCATTACAGAAATTTGGGCTTGTAAACTCACAAATTTGCATAGTCAAGTTTTTTCCAAGCTTGAATGCAACAAATTTAGATTTTTTCATTAATAAGCAAACATTTGATGTAAATTTTTGTTAAATTGTGAGTTTATTTGAAGTAGAAAAACCTTAACAATGTGATTTTTAGAAATAAGTCTAAAAGTACATTGTATTAATTCAGTCAATAGTAAACATGATGACATACTTATTTTGCTACTACATAATTTTTATTTTACATGCCTAATTTATTTTCATGATTGGACTATACAAAAACCTGTAGCAAAGATCTCCTTCCCAAAAGAACACAGCTTCTCCCGTGACTGACAAGAACATTTCAGTAACGTTACTACAAACAAAAAGCAGAACAAAATGTAGGAAATAACTAAAATGAAAAAAGAATTTCCTCAACCTCACAGCTTTTATAGAAGCAGAAAATACAACTCTTGAAAGAGAGCACATAAGGCAGAAACCAGATACTGTTTAACTCTATTATTATAACAAATTGATAAAATTAATATTTTGGCAAAAAAGTTAGTTGTAAAAATGGAATTTCATTAAATATGCCCTTATGCAACCTAAAAACGGTGTCCTATTGCATCCACCAAAGCTCAGTATAAGCTTGATATACTCAGCTTCCATATCACAAGTTATGATTCTAATTCTCTAAATCATGAAAAGCATTTAGCTGTTCATTTGAGTCAATTATGAAATAGCAAGTTCCTTATTGACTTTAGTGAGAACCTATTTCAAAGCTCAGAAATATGACAGACATAAACTTTCCTTCATAAAAGACTTTCCTTCATAAAAGTCAAAACATTTTCTATAAATTATGTTGTTTTTGCTTTCTTATTCTCTTTTGATGTTTGTGCTGGGCTCATAACAGTTGAGGAGCATCAGATGGTTCTTAAAATATACACTGATGATTATGAAAGTCAGAAATAAAAGTATGTTTTAATATATTATTTTTATTTTTAAAAGGAAACGAGACATAGGAAAAGTCAATTCATATATGCTGTTTCATTGGCCTCATAATTTGACAATATTTATCAAGACGTGACTAGAAAAGTGTAATTGTAACATTTTATTTTAAAACAAATGCTTAACTGCTTTTATCATCCCATGTAAACCAAGTAATCTAAATTATACAAAATGATAATGACTTTAAATCAATATGTTATGCTTAGGCATCAATCAACCTATAAAAACAAGCAACTAAGTCTTTAGCCTCTTCCAATTCCTATTCCTTCATGATGCATCTCCATGTCATTGGCTAAATCAATACCTATCAGTAACATACATTGAGTTGCACTAAGTAAGGAATAAGAGAATAGAAGTTAAAATAACAAGTATTTTGAGTGATAAGACCTCTATACAAAATAAGGTCAAATAAAAGAAACAAAGGCAAACGTAAACTGATTTGATGCAATTTCCAAATTATAGCAGTTGCCAGCTTGAAATGAATGTACAGTATTGACAGCTGTGCTTAACATCTATTACATTTCGGTTTTTTTGCAAATTATATACACTCAAATAATTTGAGATGCTACACTTTTATCGTGTTTGTATGTAACATACTATTCCTGTCTTTTAAAATGCATAGCACATAAATTGGGATGTGCTATAGCTGTATATAGTTATACAGGTATGGGACCTGTTATTTAGAATGCTTGGAACCTGAGGTTTTCCAGATAATGGATCTTTCTGTAATTGGGATAATCATACTTTTTGGGGTCTATGTATTAAAGGTCAAGTTTCTCTGGTCGAGGTTTTTAGTGAATTTTTAGAGAAAAAAACTCAATTGTTGTGAGATTAATTATGTCCCAAAGCAGCAAAAAGTTATAATAAGTTCTTACTTAGCACCTACAGTATCTCTTGATGTTAATTATAAATAAATTGTAGGAATGCTACATACCATTACATACCCCGTCTCTTGCCTTTTAAAAGATTTCATCTGAGGAAGGATTGAAGTTAGAGTTATTCACCAAAACTCGTGCCACATTTATGATGAAATAAATGTTTTAATAGTGATGGGCGAATTTATTCGCCATGGGCGAATTCGCGGCAAATTCCCGCGATTGGCTGCTGGCGAATAAATTCGTGAATCGTCAGCGAAATTTTGCTTTGTGAAAATTCGCCAGAAAAACGAGGTGCCGGAAACGATGCGCATCAAAAGCGTCCCGCGACTCGTTTCACGAATTTTTCGCCAAATCGCAAATTTCTCGGGAGATTCGCCCATCACTATGTTTTAACAGTCAAGAGCTGGAGTATGGTGCCGTGCTTATTTTCCCTTTTCTTTTCTGCATTAGATAAATACCCAAAGGACAATTTTTAAGAGCAAGAAGGAACTGTACCAAGGATAATTATTTTATTAAAGAATGCAGGGCCCTAGAGTCTAGATTTAAATGGATCCTGTCATAGGAAAATGCATCAGTTAATAGTGCTGTTCCAGAAGAATTCTGCATTGAAATGCATTTCTCAAAAGAGCAAACAGATTTTTTATATTTCATTTTGAAATCTGACATGGGGCTAGACATATTGTCAATTTCCCAGCTGCCCTAAGTTATGTGACCTGTGCTCTGATAAAGTTCAATCACTCTTTACTGCTGTACTGCAAGTTGGAGTAATATCACCCCCTCTCTTTCCCCCACCCAGCAGCCTAACCAAAGAACAATAGTGATGGGCATATCTCCCGAGATTTGCTTCACCAAAAAATTTGCGAATTTCCAGAGAAATTCGCAAATTGGCTAAAATTTGCGAAACGAGTCGCGGGACGCTTTTCAACTTTGTCGCGTCAATTTCTGCGCGTCGCGTCATATTCAGCGCGCGTCGCGTCGTTTTCGGTGCGTCGCTGGCAATTCACGAATTTACCTCATGTCCCACTGCGTACTATTCAGTTACATTGAGAAGGAAAAACAACAGCCTGCCAGAAAGCAGTTCCCTCCTAAAGTGCTGGCACAAGTCACATGACTGGGGCAGCTGGGAAATTGACAAAATGGCCAGTCCCATGTCAGATGTTTGCTCTTTTGAGAAATGGATTTCAGTGCAGAAGTCTACTGGAGCAGCACTAGTAACTGAAGCGTTTAAAAAAAAAAAACATGTTTTCCTATGACAGTTTCCCTTTAAGGAGAAGTGGTATGCCACCAACTGGAAGTATGAGGCTAGAGATCTAGTTATGAACAAGAATAGGTCTGAATTACTTTCAGTGAAACCCATCAGTGAGAACCAGGTTGGTCACCATACTTTTTACACTAGAACTAATGAGGCTTCCAATTGAATCTAAAGGCTTTATAAGTAAACACTGGAATGCGTGTTGACCATTTCATGAGAACCTCTAAACCTTGTGTTACTTTTGAGAAAATTAGAACTTTGAAGAACATGTTGGCCTCATCAAGAGATTTGGGTAAGACTCAGGGAGTGAGGGCACATTTTGGCCTCAATGGCACATATAGATGTGCCAATAAGAGGTTTTATAAATACGTGATTACATGAGCTAAATCTTTTCATCAACTGCCGGTCTAGATATGTTGTAAATTTACTCATATGTCCATGTAATTAAATTCTATGTATACAGGACTATGAGGCAGTTGGCACAAGAATAGTAGAATATTCCCCTAACATCAAAGGCAATAAGACCAACCATAGTGTTCAACAATATTTTAGCGAATGCCATGGGGGTGACCCTACATGCATGGTGTATATGGGTCTGGAACAGGTTTCCCCCCCATTTGAAGATGGGGAGAACTATAGGCAGCATGAAACATTCTGGATTTTATGTTGTGTTAACTATACACTCTACATGTTCAGTGTTGTCTGGTGAGCAGTCAATAAGCTAAGCTTGGACATTATAGTTTGTTTTTCTAAAACATAACCATAATCAAAAGAGACTTACACAAGCCAGGGATTTATTTAAAAAATAAAACAGGATATTTTGTGTGATCAGTCATATTAGAACTGATCCCTTCTGTTTATACAGACCATCTGGAAAGGATTGTTAATGACATCCTCTATAACTTTTCACAGTTGTCTCAAGAGTTTGATCAGAAGGCTTGTTAAGGGGTCACATTCAATATGTCATCCTAATGAATGGCCTATTTCCTATTCAGTTACACTGAAAGGAAAAACAACAGCCTGCCAGAAAGCAGTTCCCTCCTAAAGTCCCATGACCGAGGCAGCTGGGAAATTGACAAAATGGCTAGCCCCATGTCAGATTTCAAAACTGAATATAAAAAAATCTGTTTGCTCTTTTGAGAAATGGATTTCAGTGCAGAAGACTACTGGAGCAGCACTATTAGCCAATGCTTTTTTTTTTAAAACTTGTTTTCCCATGATAGTTTCCCTTTAAAATAGAGTTAAAAGGTTGAACTTCATGGACGTGTGTCTTTTTTCAACTAGCTATGTTACTGGGTATATTATGGATTCCGTTATACCTTGACTTCCATAGAAAGATAGCAGTTTGAGGTTTGCTACATTGGGATGACCTGTAGACTAATGAAGAACTGAAAAGCGATCTTGAAATAAGCTGGTTAAACAGAGCAGGAACAAGCATTTAGAACTGGGACATAATTGGTCACATTGTAAAGAGTCTGGAGTCATCTATTACCTTAAGTGTAGTGTGAAACCTTTAAGGTTGCAATGAACTATGTTTTTTTTACCCAGAATCCATAACATGGCATCTATAACGTTTTCTCCAGGTTGAATTATCCATTGTCCACATGCTGGATGAGGATTTTATTCCCCTAAGGGAAGTTTTATTATGCACTGATTTGAGAGAGGATTTAATAAAAGCAGAGAAATTATGGCAAGAGGAACCTAATAATATCTGTGGCGTGTCTCTGTCATTAAGCAGTGTATGGTGTTAAGATGACATGCAACAATATAAGTTGAGGGAGGATAAGCAAAAGCTAGTGTACAATCAATCCATGAAGTGAGATCTGCTGTGGATTTAAGAGTTGTACGTTTGTGTGTTGATAATATAGTGAGCAATTGTAAAATACTGTATAAGGATATTACAAGTCACCAAGGCCTGCTTTTATACAGGTCATGAAACTTAAAGGTGGTGTCAGCTGGTGGGAGATTAATAATTATGGTGTGACAACTTATAGTATGTAGCAAAAGTGACTGTAAAATGATTGCCATATCATTCATGACTTTATCCAGAGTTAACAGATTGCAATTCTATATTGCCACAGGCTTAACTGACTCTATCTATATACAGATGCAGTCACTTTGGATTGTAAATTTAATGCGTCGTGACTTAACTCATTTATCTCTAGTGATGGGCGAATTTATTCACCAGGGGCGAATTCGCGGCGAATTCCCGCGATTCGCCGCTGGCGAATAAATTCGCGAAACGACCAGAAAAATTCGCCGCCAAAAATTCGCCGCGCAAAAACGAGTCGCGCGTCGTTTTTGACGCGCCGCGCCGAAAACAACGCGACGCGCGTCGAAAATGACGCGATGCGTCGGAATCGACGCGACACGCGTCAAAAACGACGCACGACTCGTTTCGCCAAATGGCGAAAAATTCTCGAATTTCTCTGGAAATTCGCAAATTTTTCGGCGAAGCGAAACGCGGCCGTTTCGCCCATCACTATTTATCTCATTTATCCCACTTAGCACAGAATATTGTGTCACAGCATCCCATCCAATTAAAGAGTTCACCATTGAAAACAATGGAGCTTTGGTATGCTAATGAAAAGGTTAAATGCATTAAATGAGTTAAGATAACTTTAGATAACACAGTTTCTTCAATTAGTCCTGAGTCATGACGCATTTAACTTACAAATCCAAGTGACTCTATCTGTATGTCAAAAAGTAAAAGAACAGTAAAGAACTGATTATTAATCCTCTTAATTTTGGAGATCGGTTTATAGTATTGACAGGTCACCTTGAAATGGAGGCATTGGCTTTGCAAATTAGTTGGCTAAATCATAATAATGCTTTTTAATCAGTTGATAGTAAACATAAATGCAAAAGCTTCTGAATTCAAACTCACTGGTGATGTGGGAACATTTTTCCAGAAACACATTCTCCAGAAGTAACCAACACAGCAATGCCATTTCCCAGATTCTTCATTTTTAACTATGTTCAGTAAGAAAAAGTAACTTGTACTTGATGTTGGATAGCATAAATTTATGTTAATGGAAAAACAATCCTACTAAATAGTGTTTAGTTGGATAGAAATAGAAAGACCCCCTACCTGGAAAAATGCAGGTCCCTATTTATATCATACTCTATATTTAATATTGTTTACAAATGTCAAATATCCAATATGTAGCAAACTGTGGCTTCCAAAATTAAATATTTATCACAGTCTCCAGGAAACCCCTCTTTAAATATAGATGATTACAATAAAACTTGTGTGTATCATGATACACCGTAATTGTGATCCTAACCAGTTAAGTCACCTTAATCCCTCTGATGGCTGTTCACAGTAGTAAGAGAAATAATTGGTTGCCTAAAGCTAAGGATACAAATCATGTCTGATATTTCCAGATGTGATCTTCTCAGGTATAATTTAGCTTGAATTCTGAGCTTCATTAAGAAACAGAGTCTACATGTGCTGCAATGAATATTGATTTACTTGCTATTTAAAATATATTAAACGTTAAAGATTTAGAAGCAGAGAGGTGGCAAATAATTAGTTCAACCAAAGCACTTTTCTGAATGTCCTTAAACTGAAAGGTAATTATGTATGTTTTATTATAGAATTAATATACTGAATATATAATTAATGCACACATCATCTTATTTCCCAAATGCATGACATTGCATCTATAAATTCTGAACCATATTTGGCATCTAAGCACTAAATATTCCTGCAAGCCACCCAAAATTACCCTGTGAAGAAAACACTCAAACAAGTTTTCAAAATGTAGAGTAACATTTATTGATGGTACTGCTTAGTAAAAATGCTTATAGGATCATTTCCTGTGTGGCTAACAAATAAATGCATATTGATACATTTTTAAATGAACATTGTTAGACAGTAACACAGATAACTGATTTAATAGGCAGAAGTCTTACTAATTTGGATACACTGCACCTCATTTATGATCACAATTGCAAAGCACTAAAATGGATGCAAAATTGAGAGCTCATTAATGCCAGTTACAAAGGTATTTCCAGCTATACGTGCTAGTAATGTGTTGTGTCTGCACCAGCTCACCTGCCCAGTTAACTGTTTGGAAAACGCCACTCAGAGAAAAAAAACCTGCTCAGCAGAAGGCCGAGGTATTCAAATTCCACGTAAGAGTTTAGGAACGTTTGGTGTTGTTAGTTCCTGAAGACTTCAACATTCTTAAATTAGATCCTTAGAGGCAGGGTCGGACTGATCCGATGGGACAGTGGGAAAAAAATGGGTGGACCCCAACCCTCATGGGCCCCCGCCAGGCCAGACCCCCCCACTCCCAACCCCAATCAATTTGAAAATAAATTTTTTCTGGCGTGCATGCACAGCGGTGTGCTGTGCCCAGCACATTGGGCAGTTATGTTAGCGCGAGTACATCCGGCGGCACTGCAATGGGTGGGAGGCGAAGCCGAGGGAAATTAAATTTCCTAATTTTTCTAATTTTGAAATACTGTCTCTTTACAAAAATTCAGATTCGACACTTCACCGACTTAAAGCTGCTGAATTGCTATTTTAGCCTATGGGGAACCTCCTGGAACCATTCAGTGTTTTTTTTTATTTTTTGAAATCCTTGAAAAGGATTTTTCCCAAAATCGTTTGAATTGTTCAAATCGAACGATGCATTCGATCAGAAACGGACCTATTCCATGCATTTTTGATTGAAAATGGCCTTTAAAAAATTTTGTAAATCTGCCCCTATGTGTTACATGGACTCTTTTCTCTCAGGTGGGCCCTTGCTTTACTGTTAGAGAAAGTGTTAACCACAGTGATTTCACACACAGAACTTGATCTTTCAAATACTTTGGGCACCAGTGGTTCTTTAAAAATGAAACTCTCTTCACAATCAATCTGCAGGAGCTGACTTAGATTTTACAAGACCACAAATCAGCAAATGCTTCAATCATATCATTTGTTAGTCACACCATATCAGCTGTATTGTTCACAGCGCCCAGAGGTAGAACTGGCTGCCTTGTTAAATTAGTTTGCAGCCCACAGAGGTCCAAGCTTCAAGAATCTCCTATCCCTGAGCCTAATCACTTCAGTTCTTATACTGATAGCCTTGTTACCAAAGGGTACTCATCC
Organism: Xenopus borealis; assembly: GCA_024363595.1. Lineage (NCBI taxonomy): Eukaryota > Metazoa > Chordata > Amphibia > Anura > Pipidae > Xenopus > Xenopus borealis. The sequence continues at coordinate 77,951,409 of CM044444.1, forward strand.
AGCTGGTCTCCTTTTTAGAGCCTCCTTCTTCCAATAAGTGGAAAGTCGAATAGGTTGAATACATGTTGGCATTACTTTTTATAAACTGACACCCCATGGACAAATGTTGAACTGCCACTGGGTCCTGCTCTCCTCCTAACTCTAAAATAGGCCCAATTCTGGCTGGCTAAAACCATTATCATCATCTCTCGCTATTTATTTGTATGTATCAGTTTTTCAAGCTCATACAGATGAAGCCACTTTGGATTTGACACATAATAACTTAACTCATCTATCCCATTTATCCCTCTTAGCACAGAATATTGTGTCACAGCATCCCATCCAATTAAAGAGTTCACCATTGAAAACAATGGTGATTTGGTATGCTAATGAAAAGGTTAAATGCATTAAATGAGTTAAGATAACTTTAGATAACACAGTTTCTTCAATTAACCCCGAGTCATGACACATTTAACTCACAAATCCAAGTGGCTGCATCTGTATGTTCCCAGCCACATAAGCACTGTAAATGACTAACAGAAAATTGTGCCATATGGGAAGTGTAAATTGTTGGTATTTACAGTATCTAAAATCTCTGTGTTTGCACATATTTCAGTCAAATCAGGTTTGTGCTGCCAAATCTTTTTTTTAAAAAAAATGTTTGTTTTTCCATTTCAACCTGTTAATATGGTTCAGATGTCGAATGACTGATTATAGAAACATGGAGTTTCTTTTTGCAGTCCTCTGGTTAGACACCTGTGCATGTTTACAAAGCTGTTGGCAGCCAATCTGTGTTTAGCGCACAGAAACAATGTCATTTTTTATTCCACAAAATGCTGCAACTGTCTACATCTTTACCAATTGTGTTATTGTTCATTGAGACATAGCCAGGATGCAATGGATCTCAAGAGAATAGGCCATTTATAATTGTCAAAGAGCCAATCTGCTTCGGGGTTGCTTCATCAGCGAAGACATGTAACAGAATGTCATACCCCACTGTCATTCAGTCCTTTTAGCTCAGGTGTCCTGAAGCAGGTGCTCATCTAATTGCCCCAGGTTTTTCTTTTTGCTTTTTGTGAGTCTGTTTTTGTTGTTTTTTTAAAGCTATTTCAGCCAAAAGATGAGTTCCCAAGTTATTTGCCATGCCGGTTTCTTATTAACTTCTGGATGTGAATCATCTGTTGAAAATTTGCTTTCTTTGTTTTTATTTGTTTACAATATTCATAGCAATGTGTGGCACAGAAAATAACATATGCTGCAAATTACACTCCATAATCACTGCAGTTAATTTTCTTTTTTAAGAACTGAAATCATGTATTTAGTTTAGGTTTTGCTGTATCTTTATATGCTCACAGAAGATGGGTGTTCATAACGGGGAATGGTAGTGGTTTAAATGGAAGGAGAGCATATTTAGCGAAAGAGAAATGTCCCAATAGAAATACCTCGAAAAGTCTTCTCCAGGTTTTACCATGTAGCATAATGATATCCAGCATCAATTACTTGCAGTATGAGTACAACATTGGCGTATTGTAAAAAATTATTATTATTTTGCAGATTTCATTATGTGTTCTAAAATAGTGTTGAGTTTGGATATCTTCTACTTTTTGTTTACTAGTCATTATGAACCATATTTTAAGATACTGATTTATCTTTAACTTGTACTTTACTCTCAAATTAACAAAATCATGAAAAATCGCATTCTATTTATAACATAACTAAACAATGAAACAATGAAGTAACCAACTCTTAATTATTTCAGAAGTGTCAATAGTTATGCAGTGTGCTACCTTATTAAGGGAAGAACTGATGCAGTAAGGTTTATCTATGGACAAAGACCATGAACACATTTAAAGGAGAAAGGTACACATTGGAAGAAATGTAATAACATTCCCAAAGAGAAAAGGTGTTGTGAAATGTTTCTTACATTTTTGCAAAGGCAAAATTCAGTGGACTGGATCACCAGCATACCAGGAAAACTCCTGGTGGGCCCAAATGTCAGTGGGTCCTCCTGCTTCTAACCTTTTGGACTGTTTCATGGTCATTACCTACATCTGTATTGGAACAAATAAATATAATTATAGATTACTGAATAGAAATAAAGGAGACGTGAAGACTAGAGGTTGAGTGAGGAAAGGAAGAGGAGAAATAATTTGGAAAATGTTTTCTGGTGGGCCCCTGGTATCCCAGTCCTACACTGTTCGCAATGCGAACCGTTGTTCTGTTTGTGATCTTTTCCACATATCTAGAAGTACAGATTTCTTGATCCAAAGCTGCCTCCAGTAGCTACCCATCTTCTTTTCTGCTGATTTGTTGCACATGTTCTGGGCTGCTGTCAAAATTACATAATATACTGCATACATGGAATATAAATGTTACCATAAAAAGCTGATTAGTGAACAATTCACATTCATATTACATGGCATAACTAAAACCAAAGCAATAAGCATAAGCTTAATAATAATCAGCTCTGTAGAATCAGGTTATATGGCAGACAAACCTTGTTTTAAGCCTGAAGACTTAGGACAACCTCTAAGCTTAGCTTCTTAAAGGAGCAGTAACATCAATGAATTAAATTGTTTTAAAGTAATAAAAATGTAATGTAATGATGCCCTGGTAAAACTGCCAAAACACTGCTGTGTAGCAATGGAGGCAGCCATTAAAAGGAGAAAAGGCTCAGGTTACATAGCAGCTAATCTCTGTAGAACATAATGGTGTCATCTGTTATCCACTATTTAACCTGTGCCATGTACAGATGCAGTCACTTTGGATGGTGAGTTTAATGCGTCGCGACTTAACTCATTTATCTCATCTATCCCACTTAGCACAGAATATTGTGTCACAGCATCCCATCCAATTAAAGAGTTCACCATTGAAAACAATGGAGCTTTGGTATGCTAATGAAAAGGTTAAATGCATTAAATGAGTTAAGATAACTTTAGATAACACAGTTTCTTCAATTAATGCTGAGTCACGACGCATTTAACTTACAAATCCAAGTGACTCTATCTGTAGACTTTATCAATATCTGCCATGGGTACACAGCAGCTTGTTTCTATTAACTATAGTAGTGTTTTTGAAGCAAACACATCAGTTTTACCAGTGCAGGGCTCAAGTACATATTTTCATTCCTTTAAAACACTTACATTTTTTGGTGTTACTGTCCCATTCAGAGCACACTGAGCATGTGTGTGCCAATGACATGCAAGAATCCAAGATGTGGATCTCCAATGCACAACTTTGAAGGCCTGAATCATAAATGTTATAAAACGACTGACCTTTTAGGCTTGTATCCGTGTTCTGGTTGCACTTGGCAACTAATGCTGATGTAGATAATGCTACATGGTGATCCCTAAATAGATCAAAGTGAATAAGCAACAAGAACTGAATCAAACATTCCTTTAAAAATACATTTACTTTTGGTGGTAATAAAAAGATTTAAAACATTTTTCTTTATGGTACAGGGTAGCAGAGACAGGATACAATATGAGAGAAAAACACTAGGGTCAACTAAAAGGCTCTTGTAAAATCAAGTGTAACTTTATAGTAATATTTGGTCGACTATTGGTTCTTAGTAACGGTATTATTGTAGGATCTGTTATCATTACGAAGGACAGCCTTTTTGTTGACATCTGGGGCTTGTTTCTTTCATTGTAAATTTAGATGTGGTGAGAACAACACGTTTTCTCCACTGAAATGCTCACATTTTGCAGTAATTTATTTTGACTGACAGTCACATGGCTAAAATCAACCAAAATTAAAGCAACACAGCCAAGAACATGAATATGCCAACCCGTGGAGAATAGAAAGAATCTACCCATTATATCAGGGGAGCAGCACTAATGATGCTGTTATAAATATGAAAGATTTAAGGGCTGTAGAGCCTCAATGAATATTAATAGTAAAATAGTATCATTGTTATATTTGTTTATGTAGATAAAATTAACTTGTGATACAATATAGCAGGGGGTTAATTTACTTGCATAAAAATCTTAAAATTATATGACAAAGGAACAGAGAAATAGAATTTGAGACCTATGAGTTACATTCTTCTTATTAAATCGGTTGCACCTGAGCTCATGATACACTGATGAATGACTCAACATCCAAGGACTTGGGATCTATGGTGGTCAAATGAATGAAGTGCTACATACGATCTAGTGCTCAGTCTAAAAGCATAAAAGAAGAGCATTCTATGAAATGCATCAATTTTCAACAGTTGGATTGGTAAAGGCATGCTAGATGACTTTCTAATAAGAGGTTTTTTATTTTATTTTACAATATACTATTGTATTGTCATTGGAAAGACAGTTTATAACATTATTCCCGTACATGCAACGATATAGTGTTATTTATAAGTGGTATTCTCGGATTTTTGAAATTATTTTTCAATGGTAATTTTTATTTGTATTTATAATTTCCACTGGAAACACTAATTGATTGTATTTTGGTATTAAACTGCTTATCCTCACTACATGTAATGCAATGTAACAATACAGTCATTTTCCCATACATGAGAAATTTCCCAAAAAGCTTTGTTGACAGAATTTGTGAATGCGATGATGAAAAAAAATTCTGCCATCAAAATTGTTAGAAAATGGAAATAAATATGTGGTTAAATACTTGCCCTGGTGGTCTAGCGGTGCAGCAGAGACACCCGCCACACCATTGGCGGGGACGCCTGGCATGCTTCTCCTTTTGTCTTCTGTGCCGGCTCCTTATTGTGCACGTGGCTCGCACTTTAGGGTTTTAAAGGCACATGCGCGAATTTCAAATATTTAAAGGGCACTCTGTTTTGTGTTCATTGCCCGGGGTTCTGCCTGTTGTTCCTGTTGGTTCTTTGATTCTGATTTCTGTGTTTGACCCTGCCTGGCTTTTGATGATCCTGATAATCCGTAAAATAACCCTTGCCTGATTACTGATGCCAATCCTGCTTAATCCTCCTGATTGACATCTTGGTTTGACCCTTGCCTGTCTGACTAGGTTTATTCTCCGCCTGCCTCAACCTGGCCAGTTCTGGCTATGATTCTGTCTAAGCATTCTGTACCGTGACCTTTGGCCTTTAAGACTCTTGCCAACAGTCGTGCCCTTCTGTCTATCCAGAACTTATCGCCTTGCACCTCTCGTTAAGTCCAGGTGGCATCTGAGTAGTTGAGGGATCCTCCCGAAGCCAAAGGCGGTCACACTACTGGTGAAGCCGAGCTCAAACCAGGGTGCTTGGCATCTATTCTGGTATTGGGTGCTGACCGTGACACAGATTTATCAAGGATCAAATTTCGAAGTGCAAAAACTTTTTTTTTTTCATTCGAATAGGTCCATTTTTGATGAAATTCAAATTGTTTGAATCAAAGTAATATTGCATTCAATCAAATTTGAATTTCCCCCAAAAAAATTTGAATCTTCAAAGTTCACCAATTGATTCCAGGAGGTCCCCCATAGGTTAAAACAGCAATTTGGCAGGTTTAAGATGGCGAATAGTCAAAGTAAAATTTTTAAAGAGACTGTACATGATACATCACTTAGTTTAAGACACAAGATATATATACGTATATATATATTTCAGTAAGTGGAGCGGCCCTTCGGGAAATTGCCCGAGTGGACATAATATTAGTCCAGGCCTGATAGAGGTCATTCTTGACAGTATTCTTGATCACCTTTCAGCAGAGTAAAAAGTAAACCTCTATAGAAAGAATTCATGATCAGTGTTCCTTTGGACAACACTTGAAAGAAGCCATAAACTGCTCAATAAAACAGATCACATAGCTTATGTGGTCTGCTTAACAATCTCTAAATAGAGTCAAGTAACAATCTTCCTTATCAAGATATGCAAATATATAAAACAGCACTGTTGGAATTCTGCTCTACATAAAGATGTCCAAAAATTATTATTAATATATTTATCCTATACTTTTGCCAGGTGAGCAGTGAAGGGTCAAGGTCAAGGCATAGAATGATGCTAATAAGAGCTCTTATCTTTTGATAAAAATGTACCCAGGTCAGCCAGTTAACATTGATTGCTTCAATAACTATTGATTTGTATAAGTAATAGTCAAGAATGGAGATTTTTGAAAGAAAGGATCATGGCTGCATGAGTGTTAACAAAATTAATATGTACAAAAAGCAGTGCTGTCAACAGTGTTAAGCATTAACTGTACAATAAAGCCCTGGAATAGATATGATGTTCAGTACTTGATTTTGCTCAGACCTTTTGCTCTCTAACTGTTTTATTGGTAGTATTTTCCATCCCTAAAAGTAACACTGTGATATTATAGGGTTTATTAGCCTGCTTTGTAAAGCTCGTATTGTACCCTGAACCCTGAACCCCAGCAATAACAAAATTAATTTACTTGTGTTTATACTCCTCAAACTGCAAAGAAAAGTTCTACTTAAACTGTTCTCAATTTTGACTTTACTGTTGATAATTCAAAGAACAGATTAATGAGTGCTGTAAACTTAAAACAGTGCACTAAATAATGTTATTAAAACAGAATCCCATCCAGAAGCCTTGAAATCATGCACAATAGTGAAGGAAAAGAGGTACCTTGGGGAATTTTCAAGCAGACTGTTCTGCATCTTTTTTTAGAAATAAGACTTTTAGAGTTCTAGGTTAGGGCACAAAGAACCAATTATATTTGAAAGTCACACAGGAGGAGACCCTGAAGGAGAATGAGAATAACTTAGATCATAACTAATTTCCCTAACTTCAAATGTGTATTTAAATGAAATACAAAAACAGCTATGGGAACAAGTTATCAAATTATCATACCAAATAAGAAATTGGATAATGTCCTTATCTGTAATAAAACACATATTAAAGAGAAATCATTAGAACTGATTTTCATTTTTTATGTTGGCATAACAGAGTGGCTGTAGCTGCACATCATGATCAGCAAAGAAAAGGACAAAATCTGTGTTAATTAAAAAAAACTTGACCCAGAAGACATGTACTAATTTAAACAACTACTTTTCAGACTTAAAACTGAAGCGACCAATATCATTATTCTGTTTTATGTAAGTGTGTCCTAGAAACTGCCTGATATGATACATGAATCATTTGTCACTGGTGCATGTTGGAGGTTTGCATTCAGTGATACAAAAATTATTAAAAGCTAAAAACAAAATAAACCATACTTGAAGTTTGCACTAAAGGTTTGAAGACTGGAGGACCAATGCTGTCAATCGGGTATAATAAGATTCTGGTTATTATAAAGCATTTTCAGAACTTGTTCACTTATGCAACTCTTAATGACATGAACAGCTGTAACTGGGATTGTCAGGTGAAGATAAGTGACAACTTGAATGCACCCAAATTCATTACTGCCTACAGTTGTAGGTCCCAAATAAAGACTATTAAAATGAAATTTCACTCTAGAAGGTGGTACTTGACTTGTAAGATTTATTTGGGTAGGGGTGTAATACTGTTTATGAGTAGATTACAATGCCCCTCTGCCCTATTCTGGATAAGAATTTTCTCATCCTTGCCAATGTTGCTTAGCCATGGATACTGAGACTCTGACTCCATGTTGGAATTTGAACTACCCATTATAGCTGTCCTGTCTAACTGAAGTATCTAGTACTTCCCACTAGGAGGACGTCTTTGTCTGTACGTGTCTGGTTGATGTCAGAAAAAGAACCCTGCCATGTGTGTGACCTCCCTTTTTATAATATTGGCACACTATTGCCCTCTAGGGCTTGTACTGCATTTAAACTCACCTTAACATCTAGTGGTCAACCTAACAAATTACACCTATCCCCATTATTGTGAATGCAACAAAACATATATGATTAACATGGCACTCGTGTCTGGGGCATGGCATGAGTGCTAACATTTCCTAAGTGCTAATATTTTGCTTAGAAATGTCAGTTATACAAGGCAGTTGGACAAGGCATTGACAAGGCAAAAGGAACTGGATTATCTTCCATTAACTTTGAACCAGCTGGGATAAGAAGAACACAGATATGTTTGTACCTGCCCGTTTGTTACTCCAAAAATGGTTTATCCTGCTTTTCTCCTCCTATCACTCTCATGCTTCATAAAACATTTTGCACTACCTCCCCCATCAAATCACAATTCTATACAAATCTCAGCCTCTCTAATTTCATCTCCTTCCCTCTCCACACAAGTACTGTACAGATGCAGTCACTTGGATTTGTAAGTTAAATGCGTCGTGTCTCAGGGCTAATTGAAGAAACTGTGTTATCTAAAGTTATCTTAACTCATTTAATGCATTTAACCTTTTCATTAGCATACCAAAGCTCCATTGTTTTCAATGGTGAACTCTTTAATTGGATGGGATGCTGTGACACAATATTCTGTGCTAAGTGGGATAAATGAGATAGATGAGTTAAGTCACGACGCATTTAACTTACAAATCCAAGTGACTGCATCTGTATACAAAGTACTCTGTTTAGGTATTCCAGTTAACTCCTCTTTCTGATATAAACTAAGAACTTACAAATTCCACTCTCACTTAGTCTATCTCTCCTTTCTATTGCTGGCAGCTGGGGACATTTCTCCAAACCCTTAACCCATCCCAGTTACAGATGAAGCCACTTTGGATTGTGCATTTGACACAGAAAAACTTAACTCATCTATCCCATTTATCCCACTTAGCACAGAATATTGTGTCACAGCATCCCATCCAATTAAAGAGTTCACCATTGAAAACAATGGGGCTTTGGTATGCTAATGAAAAGGTTAAATGCATTAAATGAGTTAAGATAACTTTAGATAACACAGTTTCTTCAATTAACCCTGAGTCATGACGCATTTAACTCACAAATCCCAGTGGTTGCATCTGTATATCACGGCCACTGGCTCCTTCGCTTCATTGCAAATTCCAACAGTACAGAACTCTTATCCCTATACCCAAAAACCCAGTTAATCTTTCCTGTGTTCTCTGGAACGCCAGATCTGTTTGCAACAAACTTACCGCTATACATGACCATTTCATTGCCAATTCCTTTAACCTGCTCGCACTTACTGAAACCTGGCTCTCTCCCACTGGCACTGCTTCACTTGCTGCCCTGTCCTATGGGGGTCTTACTCATACTCCCAGGCCTGGAAAAAGGCCTGGAAAAAGACCTGGGGTGGGGTAGGTTTGCTTCTCTCTCCCCGCTGTACTTGTAAAGTTATTCCACCTGTTCCTTCCTTATCATTCTCCTCATTTGAGGTTCACTGCATTAGGCTCTTTTCTCCTGTTTCAATCTGCATTGCTGTCATATATCGACCACCTGGACCAACAACACAATTTTTGGACAACTTTGCTGTCTGGCTTACTTACTTTCTTTCATCTAACACCCCATCCATCATATTAGGTGACTTTAATATACTTGTTAACAACATTAACAGCCCTTCCATCTCTAAACTTCTTTTGCTAACATCCTCTCTAGGCAGTGTTGGACTGGAATGCCAGGGGCCCACCAGAAAACCTTAGACCAGGGGCCTCACCAGAAAACCTTAGACCAGGGGCCCACCAGAAAACCTTAGACCAGGGGCCCCACCAGAAAACCTTAGACCCGGGGCCCCACCAGAAAGCCTTAGACCAGGGTTCCACACTATTATTCCTTCTCTCCTCACTTAACCTCTTTATTCTCCTATTCTTTTAGATCTACTTACTATACTCTATTCTTCCATTATTAAGCCTCTTTTTCCACATTAAGAAATAAGGAATGAACATGAAATAGGCCAAATTGTTAGAAGCAAGAGGGTCCACTGACACCTGGGCCCACCGGGAGTTTTCCTGGTATCCCTGTGGCCCAGTCCAACACTGTCTCTAGGTTTATCTTTGTGCTCAGACTCCCCCTCTCACACCAATGGTAATGATCTGGATCTCATATTTACCAGACTCTGTTCAACCAACAATTTTACTATCTTAGCAATCTCTTGTCCTAATGTGGCTACCTCTGTCTACTATAGCACACTCACCACTGCCCTTAATGAGCTTGCTCCTGTAAAAACTAAACATGCAAGACCCAAGCCACTTCAACCTTGGCATACTGCTCATACAAAAGTTCTCACGTGCACTTGAGCATTACTGGCGCAAATCCTGCTCAGAATCACACTTTTGGAGCTACAAATCTGCCCTGCGCTCCTATAACTCCAGCCTTTCCCAAGCCAAACAAACATACTTTACTTCACTTATTAACTCCCATTCTAATAAACTGGCACAGCTTTTCTCCACCTCTAAGAATCTCCTTTCCCCTTTTCCACCCACTCCATGCACATTGGTCTCTGCTCAAGCTATTGTTGAGCATTTCAAAAACAAAATTGACACTATCCTAGTTAAATAGTTTAATTGGGTTGAAAAAAGACAAAGTGCATCAGGTTCAACCCCTCCAAATTAAAACCCAGCAAACACACGCTCCTTCACACAAACCGTATTTGCCCATAGCTATACTAACCACAGAGTTTAGTATAAAATAGCCTTTGATATTATGTCTGTCCAAAAAATCCTCCAAGCTCCTCTTAAAATCAACAGAATCAGCCATCACAACATCAACCAGCACTGCATTCCACAACCTCACTGTCCTCACTGTGAAGAACCACCTAAGCTGCTTAAAATGAAAGTCCTTTTCTTCTAGTCTGAAGGGGTGGCCTCTGGTGCTGTGATCCTCTTTATGGGTAAAAATGTCCCCTGATATTTGTCTATAATGTCCTTTTGTAAAAATGTATTTGTAAAGTGTAATCATGTCCCCTCGCAAGCACCATTTTTCCAGAGAAAACAACCCCAACCGGGACAGTCTACCCTCATAATTTAAGTCTTTCATCCCTTGTGCTTGTCTCTGCACTCTCTCAAGCTCATTTATATCCCTTTTAAGGAATGGAGTCCAAAACTGCAGTGCATACTCCAGATGAGGTCTTACTAGGCATCTATAAAGAGGTATAATTATGTTTTCTTCCCTTGAGTTTATGAACTTTTTAGGCAAGGCAGAACTTTATTTGCTTTAGTAGCTACAGATTATCTATAAAACCCCAAGATCCTTCTTATTTAAGGAAACTCCCAACACACAGCCATTTAGTGCATAACTTGCATTTATATTATTTTTGCCAAAGTGCATAACCTTGCATTTCTCAACATTGAACCTCATTTTTCCAGTTTGCTGCCCAGTTTCCCAACTTAGACAAATCACTCTGCAAAGTGGCATCATCCTGCATCAAACCTACAGTTCTGCACAATTTAGTATCATCTGTAAAAATAGAAACTGTACTTTCAAAGCCCACATCCAGGTCATTAATAAACAAGTTGAAAAGCAAAGGACCCAGTATAGAGCCCTGCGGTACACCACTAACAACACTGGGCCAATTAGAAAATGTTCCATTTACCACCACTCTTTGTAGTCTATCTTTTAGCCAGTTCTCTATCAAGGTACAAATACTATGTTCCAGGCTAACATTCCTTAATTTAACCAGTAGCCTTCTGTGTGGCACTGTTTTGACTGCTTTAGCAAAGTAAATCACATCCACATCCATCCCAGAATCGAGGTCCCTGCTTACCTTCTCATAAAAAGAAATTAAGTTAGTCTGGAAAGATCTATAACGCATAAAACCATGCTGGCACAAACTCATAGTATTGTTATTTGCTATGAAGTCCAGTATCCTATCCTTTATTAATCCATTGAAAAGCTTTCCTAGCACCGACGTCAGACTAACTGGCCTATAGTTTTGAGGCTGAGAACGGGATCCCTTTTTGAATAGCAGCACCACAGTAGCAATTTGCCAGTCTCTCGGCACCATGCCAGACCTCAATGAATCCTGAAAAATTAAGTAGAGATGTTTGGCAATCACAGAGCTAAGCTCGCTAAGTACACTGGAATGAATCCCATCTGGTTTACATAGTAACATAGTAACATAGTAAGTTAGGCTGAAAAAAGACTCGCGTCCATCAAGTTCAAACTTTTTTTTTTTTTTTTAACTGCCTAACTGCTAGTTGATCCAGAGGAAGCCTCTCCAATTTGCATCAGAGGGGGAAAAAATTCCTTCCTGACTCCAAAAAGGCAAACGGACTAGTCCCTGGATCAACTTGTATAACCCTGTATTCCCTCACTTGCTAAAAAGCCATCCAACCCCTTCTTAAAGCTATCTAATGTATCAGCCAGTACAACAGTTTACAAACAAACAGAGAAACTTTTAAAGAGGCTGGCACAAGCCTGGAACCCACGAAACAGTGAAGCCACAGACAGGTTGTAAAAGGTTACATTTATTTCCAAAATTTAATAACCATTCGCCTAACGCGTTTCGTGTCTGAAAGACACTTAGTCATAGGCACATAGGCACATAGGGTGTCTTTCGGACACGAAACGCGTTAGGCGAATGGTTCTTACATTTTGAAAATAAATGTAAGCTTTTTAACCTTTTACAACCTGACTGTGGCTTAACTGTTTTGTGGGTTCCAGGCTTGTGCCAGCCTCTTTACAAGTTTTCCTGGATTGCTCCCTTTGCTGAAGGTCTGGGGCATGTGCACCCAGGCCCACCGTGTACAGCGGTAAGCTCTTCTGTCGATATACAAATGAAGCCACTTTGGATTGTGTGTTTGACACAGAATAACTTAACTCAGAAATCCCATTTTTCCCACTTAACACAGATATTGTGTCACAGCATCCCATCCAATTAAAGAGTTCACCATTGAAAACAATGGTGCTTTGGTATGCTAATGAAAAGGTTAAATGCATTAAATGAGTTAAGATGACTTTAGGTAACACAGTTTCTTCAATTAACCTTGAGTCACGACACATTTAACTTACAAATCCAAGTGGCTGCATCTGTAGAGTGCCGCACACACTCTGGCTATAAATTCACAATTGACAAACAAACAGAGTCTCATATTACACTCAGTAGAGTATTTTTAAAAAACATCAATTTTTATTTAGAAAAATATACAAGTTTTTTCAACTAATCAACCTCATAATCATGTATATATAGCATCAATTCATGTTTTTACATTATCAAATTCATCTACATCAATTAATCATTTTTAAGAATTCATATATGATGCAACAGAAATTCATGTATGAAAAATTAATTTAGGTTATAATTTCCTTAATGGTGTATAATGAGATTACAATAATGAACATATTTTAAAAAAGCACATTTGTGTTGTAATTAGTTATGATGCGCAACGCTATATTATTCTGTTAAGAAAATTCTGGAGGAAGGAATATGAGCCAAATTGTTCCAACGTTTTAACAAAGATGGAAGATTCCACATTCTTAAAATGAATGCAGAGGAACCAAATAAAAGTTTTTTCACGATGCAGCTTTCGGTGCAAAATTTTTAGAGACACTTCTGGGCTATTTAGCTTAACTGAGTGCTTTCAAGTGTTTGCTTGAACTTAGCAACAAAGTTTCAATAGAGCTTGTTCATCCTGTATTCACTGTGAATTGCAACATTGAGCCAAGTAATTGGCTGACGATACTCAGATCTATCTCTCCTCTCCTGATCTCAACCCAGAACTCCTAACTCATGTCTCCTCCTGCCTGTCTGCTATCTCTACTTGGATGTCACAATGTTACCTTAAATTAAACCTCTCCAAAATGGAAATGGTTCTCTTTCCTCCAACTAACAACAGTAACATCCCAGAAGTATCCATTATAGCTAAACATTCCACCATCACCCCGTCTCCCCAGGCCCAGTGCCTTGAGGTTACCCTAGATTCTGCCCTGTCATTCACTTCTCACATCCAGTCACTTCAATCATGTCTCTTGCACCTAAGGAACATATCCAAAATACGATTATTTATCACCCAAGATGCTGCCAAAATTCTTATTCACTCTCTCCTCATATCATGTCTAGACTATTGTAATTCTCTTTTATTTGGCCTTCCCCGCCAGAGACTGTCACCTCTCCAGTCCATAATGAACACTGCCGCTAGGTTTATAGACCTCAGCAACTGTTCTACCTCTACCATGCCATTCTGCCAATCCCTGCACTGGCTTCCACTGCCCTTCAGAATTAAATTAAAATTAATGACCCTGACATTCAAAGCACTTCATAACTCTGCCCACCTCTACATCTCTGAACTCATCTCTACTGTATATACTCACCCAACTGCTTACTACTCTCCTCTACAGACCTGCTACTCAACTCTTCTCTCATTACCTCCTCACATGCTCGCATGCAAGACTTTGCAAGGGCTTCACCCCTCCTCTGGAATTCTCTACCACAGTCTGACTGACTTTCTCCCAACCTTTCTGCTTTCAAGAAATCTCTTAAAACACACTTATTTAGAAGCCTACCTTCACTCTTAACTACCAAATGCAATACCACATTGCTTTAGTACAACATACTAAACATCTCTCACCCACTCAACTCTGATCTTGCCCACTCCCACACCGTTTGTATCATTCCCTTCCCTTTAGATTGTAAGATCTTTCCACACAGGGCGTTCCTCACCTTTTGTACCGGCATTGATTGTGAATGATGTATGTACCTAAATATGTTCTGTGTATGTAATTAATGTGATTTAACTGTATAATCACATTTACTTTACAGTGTTACAAAATATTTTGGCGCTATAGAAATACATAATAATAATAATAATAAACATTTAAATTTCACAACATTTTTTACACATGATTTTTCAGTCACAATTAACCTAAATTACCTGTCTACCCCTTACAAGGGTTACTTTGATATGATTTATCTATAAACTAGTGGCTTTAAAAATTGCAGATTTTTCACTACGTGCTAATGGTTGTTATTTGCTTGTAGTCACACCCCTTGATACATCTGCCAATAGGTGGAAGTTTCTCACCCGACTTTGTGTTACCAGGTACTAAATATCTTCCCATACCATTACAAATGAAGACTAGTTTGTATGTGTTGGCAGGTGAGCACAGTATTAGGAGTGAATAGAACAAGTGAACCAAAATTCATACATCTTTGCAAGCCCACTATTAGAAATAGCTATTCAGTTAGCCCCCAGTACAGACATCCTTAATCAAAACTTAATTAATTCCATCACACAATGCAAAATCACCTAGCACTGGTGTGAAGGTCAGCTGGATAAGATGTAGGTAAAATAATAATTCTAGTAGTATACAGTACAAGAATGCTATACATAAAATATGACATAGCCCAGATCTCCAATACTCTACCTACTATAAAGCAATATGAAAAATAATTTATTTGTTTATCCAAGGCTCAGTTGCAGTGATTGGGTGTCTCATATGCTTGTATACACTATGAGAACAAGTGATTAAGCCAAAAGTTGCCAGACTGTGCAGGCACCCCAGAAAATATGAAAGGAATATATAAAAACACTGCACTGACTAAAAACTTGGAACCTTTCAGATATTATTGATATAGGAAACTCATGTGTATAAAGATGTGTAGAAATGTATAAGAATACAAAATATATTACACAAAAGCATGTCGACATGCTTGACAAAAATGTTAATTGTACAAATGAAATTAAAAACTTTGCAGCATTAAAAAATCTGATACAAGGTTTAAAAAAACAAAACCATGTACTTATTTTAATAACATTCAACAATGACTTGGCCATAAAAGTGGATGTCACCACTGGCAGCGAAACGTTATATGATACCAATGTGTCCCCTTGTAAAGAACTCTATGGAGGCATATTTTCATATACAGCATATCAGATTTAATGATCCATTAAATGTATTTTATGACAGCAGACCATATTCATGGGAAGTATCTAGTACAATGCTCAACTGGCTCATTTTAATCCAACCCAAAAAAAGGTAAGAATTATGATAAGCACAGCTACACAAAATCTATGTACTGAAAGACATACAGTGTATCTACACAAATTAGAGTTTTAATTCTCTTTTCAGTGTTTGTACGAAGAGTCCCTGTGTTCCATATGCTCAAATATAAACTGTTCTCTATATAAGAGACCACACGCCAATTCACTCAGGCAAAATGGAAAACTGATTTCAGATATTTTTTTGCAATACCTACCTAAAAAGAACCATGTGATCATACTTTCAAACAAATGCATTTCTTTTATTGTCTTGTTATACATTACCTTAAATAATTCTTATAAATGTGGTATTCAAAGATTACATATACACTTCTTTTAACAATAGGAAATAAGTAGAGGGAAAAAGTTTGAGTGTAAATTTGTATACATTTAAAGGAGTTTCAAATTAAAGTAGGTTAAAAAAATATTGTTATATATTATTCTATTTTTATGTTCCTGTCGTTTCATATGTAACAAGGATAATGAGTAATAGCAAGATTAAAGGTCTGATCCAGTGCACAGTCTGTATGTATGCAGATTTGGAACAACAGTTCCAAACCTCTTACTTCTGTGGCAGTTGTAAGCAAATTGCTCATGTTAGAGTCCTAGCACAACAAGTTGCAACACTACCATCACTTGATAATCTTGAGCGTACTCTCTTGCTCTATGATAAGTACCTGGCAGGGTCTGATAGTTTTGAGGGAACAGAAAACCAACAGAATGATGAGGCAGTCCGCTGGGTAACATTTAGAAAATCTAGTGTGAGCAAAAGGAAATGGGAGCTCCAGGGTTTGTGCATCCCAACAGATTCACCAGATTTTGGAAAGAAAATTGAGTGTGAACTCTGGATTGGCAGTTTTAGATTGGCTAATCTTTCTAAGCCAAGAGACTAGTTTCTCTAGTCTTGGTGGGGAGGAGAGCAGAGCCTGGCCTAAACAGATTGTAGTTATAAGGGATTCAATTATTAGGAAAGGTAATAGGGTAATATGTTATATAGTTAGTTACATAGTTAAATTGGGTTGAAAAAAACTCCATCAAGTTCAACCCCTCCAAATGAAAACCCAGCATCCATACACACACCCCTCCATACTTTTCCGTTGTTTGGAACACTACAACCAAACATGTTGCTGTCTTCCTGGTCCAAGGGTTTGTGATGTGGTTTAACAGGTAAG
This sequence comes from Xenopus borealis, assembly GCA_024363595.1. Taxonomy (NCBI): domain Eukaryota; kingdom Metazoa; phylum Chordata; class Amphibia; order Anura; family Pipidae; genus Xenopus; species Xenopus borealis. The sequence continues at coordinate 77,968,267 of CM044444.1, forward strand.
CAAATTATAGGGTGGGGCTGTGCATGACCCAGCTGTCTTGGTATACTTGGTTCACATCACTGTTTTTTTTTTCTTTTTTTGGAAGAATTTAACTACACAGCATCATTTTTCCACACAGATAAATTAAGAAGAAACATATGAAACTGCTATCTGTCAACCGGAGGAGGGCAACAATTCAGTAAAATAAAAGAATACTATATACAGTATCTATATATAGGAATTAAAATGCCAAGCTGTCTTTACAAGACATGTGCTAATTTTTTGTTTGTTTTCAGTTATTAATTTGTTTTTACACCAGCTTCTTTGACCCACAGGTTCACAACCTCTATTTAAAATTCACAGTCTCATTCCTTTGTATTTTTCTGCAGTCAAGCTCTCTGAAGAGTTCATGTCTTGTTCTGAAGTCTTTTCATAAAAATATATATATTTCCATAATGTTAGCATTAAAAGTGATTCATGCTTGGCTAATGTTTTCTGTGCAAAAATGAATGCATTAAGATTTCCATGATGGTCAATTTAATGGCCAATTTTAGAAAATGGAGCAGAGTTCATGCTTTACTTTAGAAAATATGTTTGGTAGCATTAACCAGCTCTTCACATTTCTAATTTTTTATGCAAACTGAGTTTACAAGGGGTGCCGTGCAGTCTTTTTTTATTATCATTAAGATTAATCAAAATTGGAAAGCGTGAGAAGGAAGCAAAGGCTACATGTTTCTCTTGCCATTGCATTTCCTGCAATCAGGGACTGCAGCATCAGCCACAGTCTTATGGGAGATCTGATGTATCCAAATAAAACAGCACTACACAGGTTTCAATACTTTCCTTTAATCTGAAATTCTGTAAATTACAAACTATTCTACCAAAGCACACCTTTATGGAAACCAATAGTTTGCTACCTAATAGGAGCAGAGTAATATGCTTTACTGAGATGAGTTGAGTGTTTGTAATAATTTCCAATGGTTTGTAATAATTACTATTTCATTAGCAGGTCAGGTTGGTAGGTTCATCTGAAGACATGCTTAGCAGACATTCCTAGCACACAAATGGTGTGTAACCAGTATTAGTGGACTTGGTGGTTTTTGCTTGTAGCTGGTGTTCCATGAATAATAATCTTTCGGGACCTATGAGTGGCTCTATCTTTTGGGATCCATGATAAAGAATTGTAGGGACCCGTAGGGTTACTCCTACAGTCTAAGGGAAATTTACCTGTGTTTGGCTGAGAGTGGGGTTTCTCCCTAGAGTTTCCAGGGGCAGAGCTCTTGGATTGGTGCAGCATGGTTGATCCCAAAGAAAGCCACAAGGTGTCTATGTGCACCAATATAAAAGGCGATTGCAATGTGCTCACACAGCCATCTTGATTTGGATCTTGATCTGCATCACCTCTGGACTGCTGGATACTATTTCCTGAAAGTGATTTAGGCTGCCAAGATGTAGAGGAAAGAGGCCTCTGAGGCTGGGGGGCTGCCCCATGCCTGAAAGCTTAACCAGGAGGGTTTGGAGCTTGGATGCCGGATTGATGTGTCAGCACTCTGGATAGTGTTGATAGTTACAGTTCAGCAATGGATGTCGAGAGTGCTCATGCTATAGAAAGCGTTGGGAGACAATGCTGAAGGATTTGAACCTTGTTATGTGCTCAACTGGGAGATTCTGGAGCCTATAAAGAATCTTCATTGCTGTGGATGCCTGTCAGCTCTGTGTGAGACTACCGTCTGTGTAACTTGATCTCCTGTTTAGGAAAATAGGCTGTTTGTGTGCTTGCCACGTGGGAGCAAATCCTTTTCATTGGGAAAGTATGTGTGCAGGTAGCGTTACCTAGGACTGGCACTCTTTTGGGGACAAGGGATGGAGACTCTTGGGCTGCCAAAATGGAGTAGTGTGGGACTTCAAGACAGCGAGTTCCTATTTTCCCCAGCCTCTCCAATAAGTATGGCCTGGTGTGTGGGAAGGAGGTTGGCACCACTCCCAAAACTGCAGGATACAAGGATACACAAACACTCAAGGCCAGTGAAGCGGGGATAAACCCCTGCATGTTTATTCCAGGTCAGTGATGTAACGTTTCGGGGGCGTGCCCCTTCGTCAGACACTTACTTAAGTTAAGTGGAGGCACTCATTCACCTTGCAAACGGGACTCAGGACCTATAAGTGCTGAAATGTGATGTATAACCTTGGGCACAAAAGGGGGTGACCAAAAGGGGCTTACAGCATCTTAAATAGGGCAGCATGAGGCATCAAAGGAACAAGAAAAAACTGGGAGACTGCTTACTTAATAGCCACTGGCAAGGGTAGTTAATTTAAGATGGAGCCGATGAAGTAAGTGTTTGCAAACAGTTTTCTTACAGTAAAAGAAAAGAATAAAAATTTGATTCTGTTCTATCATCAGTGCTGAGCTTCTCATTTGTTTTACAGCAGGTTTGACATGGACATCAATCCATGTCCTGAAGAGGCACCACCGAATTATTAAGAAAATTAAGTATTACTATTTTTTGTATTTCTGAAAACTGGCAAGGGTCACTAAAAGAGGAAGTTGGGATAGAGCAAATGAGGCAAATATTTGTTAATTATTACCAATTAAAATGTGGCAGTTTTCTTACAGTAAGAAGTAAGGAAGAGATGGGCAGACTGGCTGTTTCACAGCTTGATCTCTGCCAACTAATTGCTATCTTGTGCAAAGGTTTTGGGATAGTGGCTCTGAAATGGCATATATTAAACACATTCACATTCAGAGCAACCTGATAATTAGTAAGGTTAATTTACTGTACATAGCCCCAGCCAGAAGTGTAAGAAGCCCCTTATTGCTTATGCACAAAGCACTTTTACCATGGGACTGGCTGCATTCTGAATGGTCGACAAAGAAATGTGAGTTGCAAAGTGTAGTGCTGGAGGATACAGGACAATCCTTATCCCCTAGCAAGAAAAAGAAAATTATACATTGAAAATGAATCCTTAACCAACAATTTATATCATTTCAAGTGACCTACTGTATTAAAGAACCTTACAAAACTGGAATATTATTTAAGTAAATATTTCCCTTTTGAATGTATTCCCTTGAGCCCGCATTTTATGATATTCTCTGTGCTGCTTTAGGCCTGACCAGAAATACAGCAGCTTTAACTGTAACAGGAAGAAGTGTAGAAGCAAAAGACAGATCTTTGTCCATTAACTGCTTGATGTGAACTAACATACATGGTTTGTGTGAGTGTGCTGTAATTAATATGATCCCAGGGGGCAGTTCTTTGTACTTAAAATTGCAATTTTCTATTTAGGATTTCCCAGTGGCCCATTCCATTTTAGAAGTATATTTATATATTTTTTCTTCTAGAAGAATTAGGGATAGAGACATCTGAGTTTTAAATTTCCTTTACATATATTGGATGATATGTTGCTCCCAGCTAGGGGCAAATGAGAAAAAATTATTTAGGAGGGTACTTTTCCAAGATCAGGGTTGGAAATCCAAGAGCATTAAGGGGCACAAGGTTGTGTCCCTTTCCTTTACACTTGAAGAAATTAATTTAGGCTGGGAGAAAACCACATGGCAGACTGTAACAGATTGTAAGTTCTTTGGGCAGGGACCTCATCACTAAAATATTTATGTCCACTGTCTAATTTATAATAACCTCCCCTCTTGTTTGTGTTTGTGACAAATAAAACATTGTATTACATTTGTGGCACTAAACATAAATACAGTACAATACTTTAAAAAATCTTCCAATATAATGAAAGAACATTTGATGATTCTAATAACCAAAACATACACTGCAATTTCTGGGTGTATGATTTTTGTTGCAGGCCTTTTTATCATTGTATAATTGGAGATTTTGTATCTTGTGTCAGGGAAAAAGCTATGGGAAAAGAGGGGTTGTACAGAGAGCTTCTTAGTGGGCTACTAGTTTGTTTACTTTGCAGGAAGTAGACGTTTGTGTCACTGTCCTGTTTTGAGTGATAAACAATAAAATGAAAACCATAGATATTTCCTAATAAAAACAATAGGCAAAAAGTATGTTTAGTACAAGTCATATTCATTGAATTCTTGGTATGTTGCCAGAAAATGTGTGATCCCATTTAAACAAAAATCCAGTGGCACTGCAAGGGTTAAAGCAAATGCAGTATTCTTGTATACGCTGAACACTTGAAACTACATATTTAAATAGGGGCAGCAGTTTCAAAGTCTAAATAACAGGCCATGAGAAAGGAAATGTAGTCCTGAAGGACTGTTCCTTGGAACCGCTTTATTAGTGCTAGCTGAGGAACACAAATTTAGAAGGTACACATCTGTTAACAGAGAGAACATAATATATAATTACTATAAGATTAAACTTAATATAAACTTTTACTTTACAGCAGAGTTAATATTATATATTAATTAGGTGCCCACAGTCACCAAACTGCTGTTGTAACTCCTCTAACAACCAACTATTAGAAGAGAAATGTTGCATATTAATTAATTTTCTGTTCATTTCATCAACACTTGGTCCATGTAATTTTCATCAACTCATAATTAGCTATGGTGGATATCAAATGCAACTACTTTAAATTGCTGACTGGTCTTCATAATTAAATTCCTAATAAAACCTTTGTAGTACCCTTACCAAATGAAGTATTCCATTTGGAGTGATTTAAACGAAACAAAAAATATTATAGTATACTAATTCTTGTGTTTTATATCTCTGATTACCCTTGCGATTAGCTACCGGCCACTCAACCTGTGGCTACTGAAAGTTACTGAAACAGGTAGATTTGACCAAGAACTACATTTAATTCATGTTTCTTGAGATTAAACTCTCAAAAACTGTCAAAAATAAAGAGGGCAAATGTTAGAAGACATAAAAGCATTTATGAAATATAAAATCATACTTTACAGTGCCGGCTCAGATCCACCCTCTGCTCTGAAACACAGTAGAATAATGTTTGTTTGCCCTGCCTACCAGAAATGAAGGAGAGTAATGTCCTACACCAGTGATCTCCAACCACTAGCTGATCTATCAGCCAGTATGACTGATTCAAAGAAAGAATTCTACACAGCTCTCGCTGTAAGAAACCCTCTCTGAATTTTATGATGGAAACTCCTTTCTTCAAATCAGAATGGGTGCCTACATGTCCGTTGGAAGGACCTACTGGTAAATAAAGCATTAGAGAGATTATTATATGATGCCCTCATATATTTATACATACTGTAGTTATCAACCTTAAGAACCTTTCTATATATTTTACCAGCTGAGTTGCCCTTCACTAGACCCTTTCTAATACAATAATGTCTCATTTGAACAAGGGAGGCCAACAGTGGCGTAACTACCAGGGGTGCAATTGCACCAAGGCCCCCACACTCTTGGGGCCTGTCGGAGCCACGATAATACTGTAGTTATGGCAGGCAGTTATCTAGGGGGAGATTTTACAGCACACATGCAATCAACATTCCAGCATGCAATTCATAGATGTAAGCATATTCTAGATGGGCCTACCAGGAAGTAGTTACACCACTGGAGGCCAAAACTGTACAGCATATTCTAGATGGGGCCTTGCCAGCACAGTGTAAGTATAACTTTCCCACAAATCTATGCCCCATTTTAATACAGCTTAAGACCTTGTTAAAATTGGCTCACATGTAAAAAAGGTTGGGGACCCATGCATGTGGGGACGGATGAATCATCTGTTTTATTTAGTCCACTAAAATGAATGTCACATTTTAATTTGAAAAAAGTTTATATCAGTTTAATAAAATATTGGGTCATTGAAAAAAGTGATTTTAGCATTAACCTTTTAAGTGCCACCCCACGTAGAATCTATGTTCTGTGGGAATGGCACTTGAAATGCCACAGAACGTAGATTCTATACGTTCTGCAGCATTTCAGGGTTAAAGAAAGGAGAAGCAGCTTTTCAAGCCGCTTGCTTCATTCCTTTACGTTCCCTAGCCCCCAGGCAAGGAGCAGGGGCCGGGAACAAGTGGCCCCTGAGTCGCGATCGCTCAGGGGCCACAATGCAGTAGCAGGCACGTGCAACATATGTGCCCTGCTGCTGCCTGCACTTTCAGAACTTAGGAGCGACTTGTAAAGTTGCTCACTCCGTTCTGTGCTGTTTCCTCATGTTCTCCAGCCCCTAGGCAATGAGTCTAAATGGGGAACAAGGGGCTCCTGGGTCACAGTCGCCATGGGGCCCCTAGGCAGCAGCAGGCACGTGAAATCTACGTGCTCTGCTGCTGCCTGCACTTTGTGAACAGAGGAGCGGCTTGTAAAGCCGTTCCCTCTGTTCTCACTTATTCCCCAGCCCCTAGGCAACAAGCCTAGTTGGAGAAAGAGTGGCCCCTAAGGCGCAATCGCCCAGGGGCCCCTAAGGAAGCTGCAGGCACAAGCAAAGGAAGTGCTCTGCAACTCCCTGTACTTCCTGACCTGGATGCTCCGCCCCCTCTAAGCAGATACACTCTGTGCCATCTCTGCCTGCAGCCTCTGGAACCTACTGCACCCAGGTTAGTGCCCATCCACACACACACACACACATACACACACTTATTTTAGCTATACATACTTACATTCACACTTACACACACACATCATTTTGGGGGATCAGGGGGGGCCACACACATTCATACCTCCCAACTGTCCCTTTTTTGGAGGGACAGTCCCTCTTTTGAGAGCTCAACCCGCTGTCCCTCATTTGTACTAGAAAGTCCCTCTTTTCTCTGCACTGAACAGCCAGAAAAAGAAGCAAAGATTTAAACTTGATTGGCTTTTGGCAGAGAGTCCAGAACAGCTAATAGGTGCAAATAAGATACTTTGTAACATTTTTGAGATAAGAAAATAAGTAATTGTAACAGTTTAGATAAGAAGAAATACTTTCAAACTTTCATAATCTGTCAAATTTAGTAAAATAAACATGGTAATTAGGGGGTGCTGCCTCAAAAATGGGCGTGGTTACAAAAACTTTGCCGTGCTGTGGGCAAAAAAAAATGTTGTCCCTCTTTTTACATCCAGAATGTTGGGAGGTATGCATTTACAGCACTCACACATGCTTGCACATGCACACAACACGCAATTAGCCACTTGTACACATACCTACACACTTAGACAATTTTGTGTCTTTTTATTTATCACATTGTCAGTTTGTTTGCCTGAAAAATTTTTATTGTTTAATTGCCATTGCGAATAGCGTATTCACTAACTGCACTGCGCAATACCTTTTGTATGTTATGTCGGTGATTATACTGCAATTTTTTTGATTTTGGTGACTTTTTAGCCATTTTATTGCATGTTTAGCCACTTTATTGCATTTTCAGGGTGCTGTTTGCTTATTTCTGTCCATAAAACCTGTTTGCCATGGTAAAAATTTCAAATGGACTGCTGATTACACTAGGCGAAAAAAAATCATTGATTTTTGTGGGGTTTTTTTTAGATATCCGTGATTTTATACCATGTTGTTCTGTTCTTTGTTACTTTATTTTGCCCATGGTATATATCCATTTGGGTGTCTCTGTATGCAAAATAGTTTGGTAAATATAAGCATCTTTGGCATCAACCTGTTTAGTAGACTCCTGGCGTTCATTTTTAGGATGACTTTTACTGGTGCATTATGAAATGTGGGGTATATAATGGGGTAAAATGCAAGCTTTGAGACTATTTTCAGAATTTTTTATAAAAAGCGTAATGTTTAGCATTGCTTTGCAGTTTGGTAGTTTGCAGTAGAAAGATGTAATTACCTGCTTTAGATTCTTCTGAATGTGTACTTTTGGAAAATATATGGTTTTCTAGGTTCTCCATACTGTTAGGGGGTCTCATGCTGCATAATGCACATACCAGGTGTTTGTATTGAAGCAGTCAGACTGTCACACAGGAAAATTCATATGTACTATTTTGCTTTGGGGGTCTCTGTATGCCACCTAGTTTGGTAAATCTTTTCATATCAGGCATCAAACTGTTCAGTACACCACTGGAATTCATATTTAGGATTAATTTGGCTGCTACTTTACAAAATTTGGGGTATATAACGGGGTAAAATACATGCTGCAATATCACAATAAATTAGCAAGGTTTTCCTGCTAGTCGTTCCTGTGTGCAGGTGATTCTTCTTTGGATTCAGTGTATTGTATATGCCGACTTCCTCATTGCTTTGCACCAGGTGATATTCTAATCTATTTTCTGTAGTAGCCAGAGAAAATACATACATGAAATACATGATACAATACAGAGAAAATACATACATGAAAATTCATATGCCCTATTTGTATTCACAGGTCTCTGTATGCCACATAGTTTGATAAATCTATGTATATTGGGTATCAAACTGTTTAGTAGACCCCCGGCATTCATATTTAGGATGCTTTATGCTGGTAATGATAAACGGACTATACAATGCAGGAAAGTTGAAGCTTTGATGCAATGTTCAGGTATTTGACCAAAACTGCCATTTCTGGGAAAGCCTTGCGACTCGGTAGTTTGGAGCAGAAAGGCATGGGTACCCATTTTAGATTCAGTAGAAATACATGGTTTTGAGGGGTAAACATATATTTCTGTGTTTTTACCCCCAAAAAATGCAGTCAATGTGTTGATTTTTCATTAGCTGAGGTTACCCACAGGACTATTTGTATGTGCTAACTTCATTTTGGGGCCTCTAAATGCCAGATACTTTGGTGAACCTATGCACAATGGGCCCCTGAACCCATGGCAATTATGTTTAGGGTGCTTTTTCTAGGTATGTAGTGATACACAGTTGATATAATGCTGGAAAGTAAAAGCTTTGAGGCAATTTTCAGATATTTCACCAAAAATGACAAATTTGGGAAAGCCTTGCGAGTAGTTTGGAGCAGTAAGGCATGGGTACCCATTTTAGATTCGGTAGAATACGTACTTTCCAAAAATCTGTGTTTTTACCCCACAAAAATATGTTGATTTTTTAGTAGCTGAAGTAAAGTCCTGGACAATTTGGATGTGCTAACTTCATATTGGTCTCTAAATACCAGATACTTTGGTAAACCTATGCAGAATGGGCATCAAACTGTTCATTGGACTCCTGGCAATCATATTCAGGGTGCTTTTTCTTGGTATCTAACACAGTGTGGGATATGTGGAGCAGCAAAAATAAACCCATTAAAAACATTTTTATAAAAACCGCTATGTTCAGACAAGCTTTTATGTTTGGTAGTTAGGAGTAGAGAGACAGTTAACCATTTTGTAATCATCAGAACTTTTCAAAAATATATGGTTTTCTGGGGTAAAACTATGGTTTCTGGATTTTTTGGCGTTGGAATCTAGAGTATGCCGTTTTTTGACTTGGTGCTTTCAAAAATCGGTAATATACTGCCGGGAATTTTTGCTGCACAGAAGTCCTAAATCTCCATAAAACTATACATATCTGGTATTGGCACGTTCGAGAGACATGAGGCTTTTCAAATGAGTTTGATTTTCATGCATAAAATTACATTTTTTCTAGTATAAATGCATATATTTTGAAAAATTTTAATTTTTCTTTTTTTTTGTATTTTGAGCTATAAATATTTTTGGAAAGGTAGAAATACATGAAAACTCAGGCAGATTTAGAAAGTTCAGAAAATGCCCCTAAACTGAGAGAACAAATGTTTAAAAAACGGCTGACATTTCACATAACTAAAATGTGAAATTCTGTTGGCACTTAAAGGGTTGAATGAACTAGGCCGTAATTTATGTTGTTATGAAAAGATTAATCTTATTATTATCGTATTATTAATCTTAATAAGAATGAAAGTGAAATAACTTAGCCTTAATTAAGCATGTTCCATAAAAACTCTTTTTTTATGGCTTATGAAATGCCAATAAATGTTATAAATTATTACTGTTAACCTAGGATAATGCAAAATGCCTCTCAAGTGTCATGGGTCAAGATTGGCTTCTCACTGGGTCCATAAACCAGAAGATGCATTTTAAGCTAAAACAGTACAAAACAACCAAAGCATTGCAGGGTCTATCATCCTGTCTCTGCAGATACAAAAACTAAAATGCCAAGTGAGGAGAAATTAATTCTTTCATTACTGGAATCCAATTTTCTTCCTGACATAAACGCAATAGGAAGATATTAGGATTGCTACGAGCAGGAGGGATGTAGGCATGGTGTTGCTAATAGAGAGAACTTAATTAATTACAGACTGCACAAATAAAAACAATTTTTTTGTTTGTTTTTTGTTTCCAAGTCATTACCCGGGCACTGAGAGAACATTGCTAGTCCCAAGTTTTTTTTGTTTTTGGTTTCATTTGGATTAACTGTTTGACTACTTCTTAGTGATTTCTGAACTAGATTAAAACATTTATATATGGCAATTTTAGGTTATAGAAGAAAGGGGATTACTGTCTTAAGCACATGACATCACAGGGGCTACTTGGAAGAAACATATAATTAATTTTAGCCACAGTCCCCTGCTGGTTGTTAAGCTGCAACTAGGGCTTCCAAGTTTTTGTTTTTTTTTAAATAAAAAAATGAAGATCTTCTTAGAGGTAATACCATTGCCCACAGGTGAAAAAGAATATTAAGTATTGATAGATCAGGCATTGCAGGCCCTTGATGAGTAGGACATACTGGAGGCACAAAAGAAGAAGCAAATAAGAGTCTGAGTCTGAGAGGTGCATGCATATGAAGCAGTGAGGAACTTGAAGCTTAGTCAGCAAGATTGCATGGCATATGATTATCTTGCTTCTCTTCAAATAGTGTTTGGCAGGGTTGAAAATGTATAGGATCTCCACTACCAGCTAAAATGTACTTTCCAGGGGGAGGGAGAGAAGTCATTTGATTACATCCAACACCTTGATAGGATTATAATACACACAAAGTTTATTCAGTGCTTAAACTGTAAAATCTTCAAATGGTGTAAAAAATCTTGATTGCAGCCACCCTTCATTGGTCTACTCTGCTGGACTCTCCAATACAAGAAAAATCTCTGTAGGGAAGCGAAAAATGAATACTATAGTGCACTACCCTTAAATAAGTATAGGAATATGCCAAGGGCAACACAATGTGCTGTGTCAATTACGTGAAACTTGTTTAAGAATTCATGTGCTGTAGTCCAAGTTAGTCCAAGGATTATAAATCAGCCCACCTCTGGTGAAATTGCCTAATCAACAGAAGTATGTACACATCAAGCAAACTGGTGCTGACTACAAGGTGTCCTCGAATATTCATGCAATGATTATAAAAAGAAGAAATATATGATAGTGCAGATGTATTTATTTAAAATTAATGTGGCCCAGCAACTGGGTATACTCACAAAATAACATGAAATTGGGAATGTTGTACAATTAAAACTGCTCCTGATCCTCAACGCATTTCATGTGGAGGGCCACACTTCTTCAGAAGAAAAATTTCTAAACCCACCCTCATTCAAACCATAGAAAAATTCAGGTTTAATTAACTTATGGTGAACTTATTGTGGCAACATTTGCATATCCAATTATATGGCGATTCATAAGCACATATGTGAATATATTCATTTTATGAACATTGCTTGAATACTCAAGGACACTTTGTAGTCAGCACCAGTTTGCTTGATGTATGCATACTTTGAAAATCTGGTGAGTAGGCAATTTCACAGAGGTGGGCTGATTTACAATCATTGGTCTAACTTACCTGAAGGGTCTACAGCACATGGCACGTCTTAAACACGTTTTGTGTAATTAACACGCCACAGTGTGTTGCACTTGGCACTTTATTATACATATTTAAGGGTACTGCACCATAGTATCCATTTTTGGATTTGCCTTGATATGATTATTCACCAAATCTTATTAAAGAAAGGTATAGATACCAAAGAAGTGGATTATCTAAGAATGAAGCAAATACTTCAAGGAGCTCAACCACTAGACCATATTGTGATCAAGCAAAGGACCCAAGGAGGTGGGGGGACCACATGCTATATTGAAAATGTCAAGTGGATTCAGAAAGAAGAAGCATCAAGTGGCTGGTCATACAGCCAAGTTGGGTTGGTAAATGCTGTTAACACCAAGAGATGGCCCAGTTAGAGCAGACATTCAACAAGATGGCTGAGCTGATGACACAGGTGGTCTCTCAATCTCTTAAGCAGCCAGTACAAAAAAGTATAAATACAGAAGCACAGGTGGACGGTCCAATGCTTCAAAAGGCAAGCAAACTCACTGGACCAGTGATTTGTTACTGCTGTGGAGGAGAAGACCATCTAAAGAGAAAGTGCCCCTAAAAAGTAAGAGAGATAACAGGTCCGCTCAAAGCTTCAGGAAAACTTCAGGACCACTCAGTGAAGAAGCTGACTTAGAGCCCACCACAGAGTTGTTCCAACCAGAGCCAGAAAATCAGTAAAGTCACCAAGTCTGTGCAGGCGGTGAAAAGTCAGCCCTTGCATGCCAGATAAGAGCTGACTCAAATGAATAGACTGGTAAAAGGGCTACTAAAGGGATTGGTGGGTTCATTGCCTACTGTCCCTGATTGAAGATTGATTGATTTATGCTGAAAACCTTCTAGATACTGGTGCTCAATTGACCCTGCTATATGAAGATTTCAATAGGCAATACTTAAATCAACTACCTCTGTAAACCCTGAACAAATAGTTACAGATTTTGGTCTTAAGTGACCTTAAGTTGCCTTAACAGAGGAGACAAATGATGGTAGTTGCTCTAGAAAAGGTTACTTGTATTTCAGCTAAGGTGAAGATGAACAGGGATCCCATGTCATGTTTTAGAGTGATTTTAAACTGCCCAGGGGGGTAGGTTCTTGAAGCCATCCCAGTAGAACACCTGAAAAAGAATGGAGGAATGGTGAAAGTAAGGTTGAGAAATGCCACAAGTCAACCAGCAGTAATTCAGACCCTCACTCTGGTGGGAAAAGTTTATGCTGCTTTTCCAGTGCTGGCATCCCATCTTAAAGCTGCGGAAGAAACCACAGACAAATGGGCCTCATTGGAAAACTCACCCATCCCAAAGGAATGGAAGTCCTGAATGAGATGTTCTCCAAAGATGGCTTTGATGTTAGTTGTGTGACCAGCACTCAGCACAGAATTCAGCTCCTGGAGGATGTCATTCCTAGACCACAACAATCAGTTAGACCTCTAAAGAGACTGACGTATGATATCCTGGGAATCAGTCACAATAAGATTGTGTCCACTGTTAAAAATGTATTATTGCCCTTGTTCCCAGTGTTCTGGTGCCCAATGATAACATCCCAACCCAGATAACATACACATGTTGTATACCATAGAGTAAAAGATTGTTTAGTAAATGAGATGTTACTGTTTAACTGTATGTATTGATTTTAGCATATATTGTTCATGCTTTGGTCTGTCTTTATAGTGATACACATGTTCCAAAATGGTGTCATATGTATGACAGTTATATTTTATAGAGGGGAATGAGTCTAGCACACTTAATGTTTGTACCTGTAAGAAACTACAGTACAGAGAATTAGTTAATGCTTCAACCTGCAGGAAGGGATTCTCCAGTCAATCATCATGGAGACAGTCTGGGTCCTGCCCACACAGCTAGGAAGAGTGTGCCCCTTAGTGTCCATTCCAGGATTTAGTCATAACACTGAATCAGAAGGCACAGCTAGCCATAGGTCAGGCAGGCAGTAAGGAAAGGGCCCAACCCATCACAGACATTTATTTTAAAACTAGCAAATGCAATCCTATTGAATGGGGGTCAGAGAGAAGACAGGGAGGGGTGATGGATGGTGGAGAGGGGGCTGAGAACTGACCAAATAAGAGAGGAAGAGACTGTAGGGTAAGAAACAACTTTATTATTTTTTTTATATTATTCAAATCCTAATTCTTTACTACTAAAATGTATTTGTACTTCTTTTGTAAAGTTCCACAAAACGATAAACATTCCCTTTAAACAAAATATTTGCAAAGAAGGGCTGTGGCCTGACCCAGAATGGAAAACGTAAGTGGAGAGCAGATACAGAAAAATCGTGAAAGAGATAATTGATGGAAAAATGATGCAGTTTGACAGGGAATCCAATGAGGGACAGAAAAGGAATGACAGTGATCTAAAAGAGCAGCACTGGATCAGGATAGGCGACACAGGGGACAGAATGTGCATTAATACTATTTATAAATGATTAATTATAAAGTGTCAGAGACTAAGGGGCAGACTTACTTAAGGGTTAAGTGACTAATGCTGGTGTCGATTTGCCAGCATTACCACCCACAGGGACTTGCCGATTTACTAACAGGTGCAGGCATCACTTCCGTATCAGAGGAGTTAGACTCGAGCAGTGATTCACACTCTTTTGCCAGACGGATTTTCGCTAATACTCCCCAATTTCACTAAAATGTGTATGTTACTGAACGTTACCTCTTTTGCCAGACTTGCCTTCGCCAGCTCAGACTAGGTGAAGTGCAATGGAGTGTATGGAACTTTGTCAATCTTTAGTTACTTACATCATATATTTTGAGTGGAAAAACTTCAAGTTCAAGAAACGCTGGTGTCTTTTCCTTTTTTCAGGTTGCAAAAGTCTTAATTTTTTTTTTTTGTGTAACCGGTTTCCGAGCATTATAACAACTCATATAACTTTATTAAGGTTCCCTTGGCATGTCTAGTTATCAGTGTAAATGTAATGTATTATATGCACAATGTAACATGAATAGCTCCATTCCACATTAAATTGCCCACCCTTGTGAAAGAGATAGACGATAGCGGGCATTCGCACTCTATAGCTAGGCAACTTTTCACTCTGGCTAATGGACGTTACTTCGCAAATTCATTAAAATGCAGATTTTACTAAATGTTACCTCTTTTGCCAGATTCCTCTTACCCTCCTATTTGCTATAATCTGGCTACTTTGCTCACCCACAATGCTTGACTTGCTCCTCTTACAATAAGACCTGCCGCCATCTGAGTAGCTGAGGGCTCCTCTTGAAGCCAAAGGAGGCTGCAATAGTCAAAAAATGACAGTCCTTTAAAAAATAGGTTCTCTGGTTCAAAACTGGATGGGTGGAAAACTTAGCTCTGACTATATTCTTCCTGATGAGTAAACCCAATACTTTAAATTAAAAGTATGGGATCTAGCATAAGAAACCAGTTATCCAGTTGTTCTGAAATTTTGACTGATTAGTTTTTCTTTCTGTAAAAATAAAACAACTGTACTTGTTGATAGCTAAACCCTATTGATATAAAAAAAATCACAATGAGTTTTTATATTTAGATGTTTTTCATTTATTTGCCAAATTATTGTTCAGGTTTCACAAGGCTGAAAATTAAAAAGACAGTTAAGACCCAAAAAGACCTAAAAAAAAAAAACTGTTCGGATCAATACCAAACAAAACAGGTTGCAACCCTAGGTTTGTGGAAGGAGTTAGAAAGGAAATATGTATAATCTAAAAATCGAGTGCTAGCTCCAGTAACTGCAATTTATATAAACAAGCTACTGTGTAGCTACTGGGGAAACTATTCATTGTAAATGGGGCAAAAGGACACGTGTTTACACAGCAGATAACAGATTTGCTATAGCTGGATACAATGGTTCTACACAGGAAGAAGGGTCAAATGCCATTCATGGCTCTATAAAGGACTATACAATGTAAATCTCCCTCATATAATATGGAACACTTGTTTCCCAGAAATACATTATTTATAAATGTTGGATCAAAAGATACAAACTTCAAATGAAAATATAATATTTTCACTTTTTCATCTTACTGGCCCTTATTAGGAATAATAATTTTTGTGATTTATTATGTATACTGTAGCTGTTCTCTGATAATGCGTGTTTTTGCTTTTAGCCATTAGGCACATTGCTAGGTGAACGTTACATTACTCATACCTGTATATTACTCATATATACAGAGGGAAGCATAAAATGACTGACTTTGACTTCATTGATTTTTGTGGGTCATTCATTCAATATAAAACTGCCTTTGGTGCTTTAGAATAGCACGGTAGAAAACATGTAAAAAATGCATGGTGCCATCTTAGGAGAATTTCTGTATAAATCATGTTTATTTCCTTTGTTTTATTAGCAGTACATACAGGTCATTTATGAACTAGAAGAGGGTACAAAGTTTAAAAGTGGGTGCAATCTACCATTTTTATTACCCTATGGACCCTTACAGTATAAATGCATTAACCCATGCTCTGCACTTCAGGGCTGCTCCCATGAATACAGTACTACCTGTGTTTGGCACTGTATTCACAAGGGAAGGAAGAGGGAAGGCATGTAGGTGTCCCCTTCCTACCCATACCCATCACATCATTGAGACAAGCAAGTTAAGGAACAGAGGCAGGTGCAGGCCGCCACAATCATATACCCCTAAGTATCCTTGCACTTCTGTTTGGGGGTTATTCATCACACATTTATAGTACCTATTGGCCTGTACTAGATTACATAAAAACATATATAACTAATGGTCACCACGTTTTACATATAAGTTACATGAACTGTCAAGATTGATAATATCCCATCCAGAACGTTCCTTTTGTTCCATTCAATCTGCTTTGAATACAAAGAACAGAACAAACACAATAATATATGGACTCTCAATACAAGGTTGTAATCAGTTAGTTGTGATAATGATGTCAAAGTTAGTGCACAGAAGTTTTACATGCATTTTTTTTTATATAAAAAATGCAGGAGGCATACAGTATTTACTAAATCCACAAGCTTTTGATTTCAAGTGCTTATTTTCCCTTGACGCATTCTCTCATTCATTTATTGATATGACTGGAAATGTAGGTTTGTCCATTTTATGCATTAATGAAACCTACAGTAATACATGTACAGGAAAAAAAATCTAGGCATCGCCTCTGTGTTTTCTAGCCTATATAAAACCAGAGAGCTGCAGGGCTAGTGTCTTTACATAGCCAGGATATCTCTCAATATCTTAAATTCAAAGTAGGATATACATTTTCCCAATTACATTTATTATTAAAGAGGTAGATTATGTTTCAATATTTTGTCTGTCTGCTGTTATCTTTTGAACAGATATGGGATAGGATATCCAGAAACCAGTTAAGCTGGCCATAGACGTAACAATTACGATCTTTCTTGGAAAAGATCTTTCCAAGAAAGATCGTTCGTTTCAACACTCACGTGTAGAGCTGAATCGTCAAATATACAGGTAGAAACAATAGAATTCTACTTGTATCTGACGAGTCAGCACTAACAATGGCCGATGTCAGGGTGCTTTCAAAGGCATCCGATCAAAATTTTCCGTCCAGTCCGATCAACCAGCTGATCGATATCTTAATCTTCTGACGATATCGGTCGGCTCATTTCCCACCATACACGCACCGAATATCGTACGAAAATTCATTTTGTACGATGTTATCTGTGTGTCTATGGCCACCTTAATTCAGAAAGATTTTCTTTTTCTCTGTAATAATAAAGCAGTGCATTATACTTGATGCAAACGTAGATATTATTAATCCATATTGGAGCCAAAACCAGCCTGTTTGGTTTATTTCAGGTTTATATCATTTTCTAGTATGACTTTCCAAATCAGAGAAAGATCCATTATCTGAAAACCCAAGGTCCTATGCATTCCAGATAACAGGTCCCATACCTGTATAGAAATGTTGGAATACAAAAGAGATACAGTTCTGGACATCAGACAGACAATAAAATATAGAAACATCATCTAACTCTTGTTTTAAAGTGGACCCGTCACCCGAAAAAAAAAAATCAGAATCATATTTTATCACATAAGTCAAGCAAAATGAACATTAATTACACCATTTAAAATATTTTAATCTTATTTTCTTCAGTCTGAGAATTCATAATTATAGCAAGCAGGCAGGAGCCATTTTGTGGACACTGTTATTAAGGGAAGCTTTGCATCATCTCAGAATCTTGTTTGTGCACCAAAATGGGGGACCCAATGTCTATCCCCATATCCTGGATACACAATTAAATGGTTAAGAGAACTGGGGGAATGTGTGGAGAGCAGTGACATCTAGGAAGTGCTGAATGGAAAGTGAAAGTAATTATCTGCCCCGCCTCTATTCCTAAGGCATAGAGGAGTGGCAGACAATATTTAATTGACAGCTGAGATTTTTAAATGAGCTTAAAACAGCTATGAATGCTTTAATAAAAATTTGAAATTGGATTTCATGTTTAATTTAAAAGGACTTTTATTATACAGATTTTTGTGTCTGGGTGACGGGTCCACTTTAAAAGCAAAAAAAAATTATGCCTAAATTAATTCATATTGTGCCCCAGTGTGATGGAACATTTTTGAACAATTTTCGTTTACTTTTTCTGCAACATGCTGGTATAACCCTAAATCATATAATAGAAAATATATGATACTGTTTAATCTATGCTGTACAAATGTTTTCAAAACTTTTAGATACAAATTACCAGTGGAAATAGAGCTCTCTGAGAGTATATCAGTCATCTTCTTCTATGTATATGAAAGTATATTTAGACTATTCCCATGTGCATTTTATTCAGAAAAAAAAATTCTGAGATGATGCAAGGCTTGCCTTATTAACAGGGTCCACAAAATGGCTCCTGCCTGCTTGCTAGAATTATGAATTCCCAGACTGAAGAAAACAATTAAAATAATGTATATAGTGTAATTAATGTTCATTGTGCTTGACTAATGTGATAAAATATGATTTTGAATATTTTTTTGTGGTGACGGGTCCACTTTAAAATACCATTTATGTATATATAATTTTCTGTTTGGAGCAGTAATTTATGAGAAAACATAATGACCCATTTTACGTTTTTCAGGGGACCAGGGAAAAAGTATGTAAAATTCAGATAAACTTAAAAGGGAAATGTGTTAAAGACCCTTAAAGGGGTGGTTCTATTGTAGAAGGGCCAAGTCTAAGAAACTTTTCAATTGGTCTTCATTATTTATTTTTCATAGTTTTTCAATCATTTGCAATTTTCTTCTGTTTCTTTGCAGCTTTCAAATGGGGGGGGGGTCACTAACACCATCTTAAAACAAATCCTCTGTAAGGCTACAAATCTATTATTATTGCCACTTTTTATTACTTATCATTCTATTCAGTCCATCTCCTATTCTTATTACAGTCTCTTATTCAAAGCAATGCAGGGTTGCTACGGTAATTTGTACCCTAGAACCCAAATTGCTGACAATGCAAAATAGAGAGCTGCTGAATAAAAAGTTAAATAACTATAAAACCATAAACAATAAAAAATTGTCTCAGAATATCACTCTCTACATTATACTAAAAGTTAACTCAAAGGTGAACAACCCCTTTAAATGTAAAGCATGCAAATGAAATAAGTACAGTATAGGGCACATATGAGTGAATATGGACAATACAACTGACTGAGGGAAAGTTTCAGGAGCCCTAAATCACAAAATAAGGGAATTTTTATCTAAAAATGCAGCAACTGGCAAGGCACAAGGCCAACAAAGTTATGTAAAATTTGGGGAAAACAAAACTTAAAACACACTAATAACACACATAGGAATCCACTGAGAATGGTTGGGACTGTAAATTTGTTGCTATACTGTATACATAAAGGGCAAAATCTTATCTAAGGGCTAAACCTGTCAAAATCATTCAAATGTCAATGGCAGATAGTCCGTTTAACCTTTGGAAAATTATTTTTACTTGCAGGATTCTCAAGAGTTTTGGGCTTTTTGCCTGGTGGCCTAGCATGTCAACGGGGACGCCATGATGTTCTTACTTATTCAGCACTGGTTCTCATATGGCATTTCTTGAATTTACGCGTATGACGTCGCAGCACTTTGGCACAAGTTTCAAAAGTATTTAAAGTGTCTTTAGCCTGTATTCTTGGCCCGTCCTAGGTTCTACTTTGTAGCTTCCTGGGTGTGATTCTGTGTTATCTGGTTTTGACTCCTGCCTGCCTGACTATTCTGTATTCTGTAATCCTGACCCTTGCCTGCCTGACTATTCTAAACTCCGTTATCCTGACCTGTGCCTGCCCGACAATTCCGAAGATCTTTTGACCCTTGCCTGTCTGACTTCGCTTGAACTTTGACAGCACTGACCCTGACTGTCCAACCTTAATTGAACTCTGCCTGCACCAACCTGGCCTTTTTGACTATGCTTGTTGTCTTATCCTGAACCAGGGCCAGACTGGGAGGAAAAAGCAGCCCTGGCAAAAGTATTAAAGTAGCCCATGTATTTGCACACATGCCAAGCATGATATATTTCCAACCCCAAGGTTAACTAGAACTAGTGTTAATAATTAGATATTTTAAGAGTACAGTACCATATAATCCCCAGCAATATTATACACCCTATGTGCTGGAACCGGCCCTTGAAACAAATATCTCCCCCTTGTTTCTATCACAACTATCTGATGGATTAATGACCCTATATTTACATTATATTCAAAATTTTCCATTGTATGCCCACCGCTAGACCATGCACCCTGGCAGATAAGAGGACTTTAATTACCACGTGTGTCACAGGGCCATTGTGTGGCATACTTGAATTAATTGTCTAATGCAATTAACGCTACATATCACAGTGTTCCATATAAACCTGCTGGCTGCACTACAACATACGTTAACTATTTATATTTTAAAAATTAACTCTTTATTTTTACCCCGTTACAAGTCCTCCCTGCCTTCTGTTCCAAACTGAGCACTGTTGTGCCATCAAATGTAGTAGTTCTCGTGCACTGAAAGAAAGTCACTCACACACCAAACATCGGAAGTGATGCCAGTGAACACCAGAAGTTGTGCCAGGCAAATATTTGGTGGAATGACAACCTATTTAAAACTAATAGCACACACAGTTGTGTTAATTTTGCTGAATCAGCACAATTGTAATAGGCACAGTGCAATTGTGTCATGAGCATCGCCCCTACAGTATGTGACCAAAACGATTGAATTCTGGTGGGAAAATCTTGCATTGTGAGAAAAAAAAATGTGATCTTTGGTGTCCATCAAAGACATATTTGTCTATTGTTTATGGATTTACATGAGTTTCCTAAATATATTCTCGTTTGCAATTTTGACAAAACACCAATTCTATTTATTCTCAAATTAACTGGATGCCAGGTAAAAATGCTTATTTTATAATCAAAGTGTATCTTCACACTTCTGCTACATAACTTGTTAAAATACCTTTTACACTCCATCTTCATTTCCAAGCAGTACCTGCCCTCTAGAATGTTTTTCATTAATCCTAGTCTGACACATAGAAAATTGAGTTTCTCAAAATAATTCTCAATGAACCTTACATTTACTTTTACTAGAAATCCTTTTAATTGTGTCATTAAAGTTGATGGTCTGTAAAAATAAGGCCTACCGAGTATATAAAGCTACTGGAAGTTTTTTTTTTTTTTATATTTTTTTGTCTCTTGATAAGAATATAGTGTATTCATTTTAAAAATGGTATGCTGATTTGCCTCCTTGACCCCAAATATGCAATAGTTTCACTTAAATAGTGGCCAAAATAAATGACTTTTGTAGTTATCTATTACGGAATTATTGATAGTCATGTGATTGAGAATCTATGTTTAGATAAACAGATGGTAATTTTTATTGTCATGTCTGCGTTATAATTTATCATGAAAATGTTACTACTTATGTATATGGAACACTCTTAAATGCATATTTAGAGTGGGACATTCACTGGGGTTTTGCTTTTAGTAGCCATTGTGAATAGATTAACTTCAAATTAGCTTGATTTGGACTAAATTTATAAGTGGTGTAGCCCAGGTTTATGAATTTGGGTTTAGTCTTACTTAAGCTGTTTAGTAATTACTAAGATATAGCAATGTACAGTTGGCTGATGGTGGAAAACTGTGCATATAAATAGAATCCACAATGTATATTCTTTTGAAGGTCTAAAAATGCTGTTTATATGCAATTCATTAAAAAAGAAAGGCTGCTCATATATGCTTTCAAATGCTTTGCAAATGCTTTGCATTTTCGTGATCGTTCCCCTTTAATACAGTTCTGTATAATGTAACCATTGAATGATGATGCTATATTTTATGTTTGATATATCTGAGAAAATGTTGACTGGCCAATTCTAAGAGATACACATGCACCTTAACTACATTATGGAGATGGGATATCAGTTGCACATGGTTAAGCCTTCTGGGAGTCCAGATCTTTGATCCTGCTATTGCAGCCGGTGTTTCCCCTGCTGCCTACAAGTTTCAGTGCCATGCACCACCTTCTAGCCTTCTAAGAATAATCTACACTACAGTAATCAACTGTAACAGAATTTCTCTGCCATGAAAGTCTGTACACTTCCATCAATTCCTCTATTTTTGGGAGGTTTACATTCCAGATATTCTGTAACATTTTTGTGGATATACTATTGGTTTACAAGATAGCTAGTCCTAGGGCAAAAATACCAGGTATGCCATCAGTCAGTGCAATCCGTCGTCAACTCTTTCTATTCCACAAAAAAGTTTTAAATATCTGGTTTTAGAATTATATAAAAAAAACCTTACATGTACCTATAATGATGATGAAAGAGAGGTATTATAAAAACACCAACATTATCCACAAAGCAGTTGATAGTGCCTTTTATTAACCAAAGTGGGTCTCTACATAGAGTTCTACTGTACAGGTAGGGAAAATGTTAGCCAGAATTCTTGGGACCTGCAGTATTCCGAATAAAGGATCCCGTACTTGTGTTAGATGAAAAACCTCACATTATTCTTTCTCGGTATGTATTCAGAACGCACAGTTAAGAATGCACAGTTAATTCAAACTTTACGTTTTTCTTCCCTTCAGTACTCTGGTAAGCAATCCATTTTTACCTGACTTCACTTAGCTTGGACATTTACACATGATCTATATTGGAAGCATCGATCATCTCTGTGCAGCATAATTGTCTTTTGCAACTCTGTAATTATGCAAGTCATATAGTCTTAATTGAAAATGCAAATGCTGAGCACAAGTTATTTTATTTTAACCCATTTATAATAAAGTAGTAAGCTGTCTATCATTGACATCTACATCACTTGCTGCTGGCAGCTCATTTAAAGTGATATTTTGGATATTTAAAAAGGAATGAAAAGTGACATGCTTTAATCAGTACATTGATTTGCAAGTGGCTGCAAATCCTTTTATACTCACATTTTGCTTACTTGTTAGGGGAATTTTTAAGCACACTGGGGGTAAAAACTGGGACATATGGTTGATCCCTTCCCTTGAAAGAGTGGACAAAAGAGGGAAGGTTGGACATGTTGTGTCCAGTGAACTTCTTTGGCAGAAAATAACTTGAATGTCAGGAAGGCTAATAAAATGTTCAAATGGGTCACTGGACCTCTGCCATTCACTTCATTCTACATTAACTCGGCAGGTTTTTGGTGGAGTACTAATGAATTCGAGTTGTTCCCAGGGTCGAGGTATAATAAATCTCAAATTCCAGTTTGATTTATTCCCAGCTCAAAATTGTTAGTTTTGACCAAAAATCCATCTTGAAAATTCAAATTTACCATTCAAACCTTAATAAATCTGCCTCTTATGCTTGGATTTTTATACATAAAACTAACCCTGTATCTATGGTTTACAGCACAAGAGAAACATTTCAATGTGAATTACATAAGTCTTTTAACACAGAGAAATTAAAGAACCCTTTAGTATGTGTGATGGTAGAATGCCAGGGTTGAAGGTTGTCAGTAATGTAACTAGATGGGGATGGGCCTGGGTCGCCCCCCACCCACCTCTGTCTCTATTTTCTTACCGGCTAGCAGCCGCCTGCAGTCGGCTATGCGGTGCGGAATTTGCCAAGGGGCCCTGATGGGGTGCAGACCCTGGTCCAATTGCACCCCCTGCTCCCCTGGTAGTTCCACCACTGAAGGTTTTTCTCTCTTCGAGGGGACATGATCATCAGGAACGCCTGGTGGTGCTCCCATCTCCGGTGGAGTTGCCTCCAAGATGGCAGCACCCATGACTCATGTGGGCTGATGCCAGCACAATGGTGTCATACACCTGGTGCAAAATTTAAAATAAAAGGACTTCCATGTCATGGGTTCAATGCCCAATTATAGGAATTGTTACCTTGATTCCTGGGTGTTCCTAAATTGTTGCTGTTGATTTTCCTGGAATTTGACTCTTATCTGAAAGTGTTTCCACGATCCTTTGCTTCCTGCCAATCAAACTACGGCCTGAAATTGACTATGTTTACACCTGGCACCCTTTTTCATTACTGCAAACCTGAACCTGGTTCTGAAGCTTCCTCCTTGGTCCGGACTGTTAGGAGCCGATTGGCCAAAGACAATGATCACTCTTTATAAGTGGATTAGCGGACATTATAGACAAATAGTTTTTTCAATTCAACGGACCATTGCACCAGAGGCCACCCCTTTAGACTAGAGTAAAATAACTTTAATTTTTTACAGCGTAGGTGATTATTCACAGTTAGGGCAGTGACGTTGTGGAATGCCTTGTTGGATGATGTTGTGATGGCTGATTCTGCTGATGCCTTTAAGAGGGGCTTGGTGATTTCTTGGACAAGCATAATAACCAAGATTTTAGTGATACCAAGATCTATAATTAATAGTTTATGTGAGTGTATGGAGGGGTCATGTGAGCGTGTGTACAGTATGTATTTATGCTGGGTTTCATTTGGAGGGGTTACATAGTTATATAGTTAAATTGGGTTGAAAAAAGACAAAGTCCATCAAGTTCAACCCCTCCAAATTAAAACCCAGCATAAACACACATACACACACACACACACCCCCCTCCACACTTTCACACAAACCATATATGCCCATAGCTATACTAACTGTAGAATTTAGTATTAAAATAGCCTTTGATATTATGTCTGTCCAAAAAATCATCCAAGCCCCTCTGAAAAGCATCAACATAATCAGTCATCACAACATCACCCGGCAGTGCATTCCACAACCTCACTGTCCTCACTGTGAAGAACCACCTACGCTGCTTCAAATGAAAGTCCTTTTCTTCTAGTCTGAAGGGGTGGCCTCTGGTGCGGTGATCCTTTTTATGGGTAAAAAGGTCCCCTGATATTTGTCTATAATGTCCTCTAATGTATTTGTAAAGTGTATTTATGTCCCCTCGCAAGTGGCTTTTTTCCAGAGAAAACAACCCCAACCTGGAGAGTCTACCGTCATAATTTAAGTCTTCCATCCCTCTAACCAGTTTAGTTGCACGCCTCTGCACTCTCTCCAGTTGATTTACATCCCTCCTAAGGATTGGAGTCCAAAACTGCACTGCATACTCCATACTCCTTTTTTTGTGCAGGTCAGAACCCTATTTGCTTTAGTAGCTACAGAATGACACTGTCCAGAATTAGACAACTTGTTATCTATAAAAAACCCAAGTTGAACTTGATTTTTTCAACCCAACTTTACTATGTTACTATGTGGTCCACTCCCCACCCAACAAACTCAGCCAGTACAAAGAAAAAAATTAACACATTTTTATTATGTCTTTGAACACTGAATATTGATTGTATTGATGGAAACATTCATAGCAGGTTCAGCATTATTTATATAGTTATGAGAATTGATTTATATATTTTCAGGAGATTGGAAATGTGGAGAGGCTGTAAAGGAAAGAAGGAATGGGAGAATGAACACCAACAATAATGGTAATGATCCTGGTTAGCACTCAAACTGGACTATCAACTCCAGAGAGTAAAACTATTTCTTCATAATTATGCAGCTAGACGACGATATGGTCAGCTCACAATGTTTAGCTGCTGGATTGCTATAACTCATGTCTCATGTCACTCATGTGATTGCCACCCCTATTTTTTTGCCACTGGTAATGATTCCTTGAAACATGAGCAGTATGAATTGATCAAGATGAATTAAAACTAGCACATCAGTAATGCTACCTCTATCAAGTCAACTTATTTTCCTATATGCCACATTCTTTTAGTTCACATTTCCATGTATAATAATGTTAGAAACCCAGTGAAACTGGTTTTGAAACAAATGCATACTTTGACTTGACTTTAATATAACTGCGTAACAGAAAAGTTTACTTCATTAATTAATATTAATTTATTTTTTATCCTTTCATCTCATAGTTGTATGCGACATCATGGTTTCCATGGAATATTCCATCTGTCAGGAATAGCAGTAGCATTAATGCTAATCCTATCAAGAAAAGATAACAAACTTGAATGTTATCAATTAATTTTCCTATACATATTATTCTTCTAACTGGCATTTCCATGTCTTATAATGTTTCATACCCATTGAAACTGGATCTGAAACTGATGCATACATTGACTTCTAGTTTAATCCAAGTGCTTAAGATAAAACTTTGCTTCATTAATATTTCTGTTAATTCCATTTCTATCCTTTCATCTTGCAGTTGCATTCTACATCATACTTTCCACGTAATGTTCCATGTTCAATAAAATCAATGCTGTACATATGACCTTATTCCTGGAATGGAGCATTTGATAAATAAATAATATATATAATATTTATGAAACTTGTCGCATAAAATAATCATCTGTTCTGAATATGGATTGCCAACAAGGATGTGGAAATTTTACTTTCACCCAGTATTCATCTGTTAATATTGGTTCATTTACAAACAGGTATAACTTACATCACTTTTTTTATCTGTTACATTATCACTAATATTTATCCCTCTTATCATTCATTTGGACATTTATTATGCATTTTCACGGACTGTGTAAGCATTTTCCTAATGCATAATAAGCACTGGCAAGCAGAACGGATATTCAAATGCACAGCTTAAATAGAGAGCAGCTGGTAAATAATTCAATATTTCTATACTGCATCCATCATCTGAAAAGTCTAATATGATCATTAATATAGTATCACATCTTTGGAAAGAAAAGTCAACTAGGCAATAAATGAATGTTGTTCAGACATGACAGATGAATTTAAATCAATAGATTACGCTTGGCCATTGGAAGAATTGATGGCTTTATAACATATACTAATATATCCCCATAAGAAAAACTTATTAAGCCTGTCATTTTTACAACACCTGGGTTGCCGGCATCATATGGAATCTTAAAGTAATGAAACAATGTAGAAAACAATCATAGCATAGCTTGCAATGTAAATGAAACCTAGGATGTAACACGGAGTTGCTTTGAAAATGCTTTTTTTTTCAGACTGTTTTATGTGTGTTATTGCCACCTACATGAGAGTGGAGAGATATGAATCTTGTTGAATGACTGTTACCCATGTAGTCATAGAACATTAAATATTATAAACATTTCCCCCAGAGACATTTGCACTACCCTATTTGTTTTCTTATGTTCAAAGTATGTTACTTTGAATTGCTCAAGCAGTGTAGGATACAAATACATCTAATACATCTAATAAAAATATTCCTGGTAACACTTTAAATTTCTTCTTTCTATTTTTTAATGAGAAACTTGTGTGTCCCATGCCCCTTAGTTCCCATGTACCTGGAGATGCAGAGAACAGTATCATTGGGTGCCACAGGACAAAGACCTGTTGAGACCTGGGTTTGCTGCTGTTCCCAATCTTGTATGAATAAGGTTCATATTAGAGTATAACTGAGGGCAGGAGGGGGTCCTTCTACATTTATCTACCCTCTTGCCCCTAGTGCAGGGCTGCCATTAGAAATCATGGGGCCCCGTACAACTACATTTTATGGGGCCCCACCAACCCCAGCCCCCACCAAGCCCCAACCCTCCCACTCCACAGTTAAAACACCACATACATCAGCACTAAAAACGGTAACCCCCCCACACACACTTGTGTAAAAAGATATTTATGGTCAGGGCCCCCTTATAAGCATGGTTGGACTGGACCAGACGGAAACCGTCAAAAAACCCAGCGGGCCCTCGCCAGCCCAGACCCCCTGCCCCAATCTGCTGCCCCCACCCCAAAAAAAACAGTGGTGATGAGTGCCTACGTGCTGGCGTTTGCACGCCATGCTGGCTTTTGCGCATGCATGTCACTACATGCCTGTACATGGGCCTAGAGTTAGCACATGCAATTGGGGGGGGGGGGGG